>OZ026596.1:11675938-11683438 GCA_964020085.1 Micromussa lordhowensis | reverse complement strand
CATAATATTAAACATATTGTGCAATACCTTCAAACTTTTTTACACACAGGACCATAATCTCTTGAGCACATTTATTTTGTAATCCTTTCTAACTTCCTTACGTTTTTTCTTCCTCCCATCCTCTGTATCTTAAGTTCTTATCTTTCTTCTTTGAGCTGACAATAGACCTTTTTCGCTTGTACATTTTGTTGTCCCAATACAGATCATGTGATGATACTCAGGAGATTTGATCCTTTGTCTTGTTCATTAAAGTAAGCATGAATATGTCTGCATGCACTCTTTTTAATCAACAGAACAAAGGATCAAATCTCCTGAGTATCATCACATGATCTGTATTGGGACAACAAAATGTACAAGCGAAAAAGGTCTATTGGCCAACTCTTAACTGTGACAAGAAAAATAGCGGGAGGTTTTGAACTAGCAGCCGAGATACATTCAAAGGTTCGTACACCTTTCATGAAAATAGGGTAAATATCACACCTTATGTGGTGTGACAACGAGTTTTGTCGGTCTGAACTGTAAATGGGGGAAACGGGTGTTGCGGGGCCTAACTGGCAGGAAACTTATGTGCTTGAACTCGACTCGGGAGGTAGGTCGAGCAACTCGCTTGCTGCGGGACAGGAACATGTCATCGGTCCCAAAGTACCGTCGGATCTTCTGCAACTGGACTGATTAAGGACACGCACGGACTAGGACTTCACACGTTTACTCTTCCTAACTTAATCCTCGACGTAAATAGAATTTCAATTTTAAAAAGGTTACTTTACTTGTACCCTGCGATGGACTAGCATCCCATCCAGGGGAGAGTAGAAATAATCCTAGTCACTTCATGCTACAGAAACTGGGATACGCTCCGGCCTGATGAGCCACTTGGCTCGCATGCAGACTTTACCTTTCCCTTACTTATACTAACGAGGAACAAGATTGCATCACCTTGGAAACAATTGACAGAAGGCTGAATAAAGTCAGCTTGAAACTTGAAAGTAGACTGAATAAATTTAGCTGCATAATGAGTGAGAAGTAGAGCCAGCTTGAAGCCTAGATAAATTCAGCTGACGAATAGCGATCTGAACAAAACTAGTTTCTATTATACATCTGCAGAATGTATGCCCAGCCTAGACAGCTGTGCAAAGTCAGCGACAAATACATTCATTCTATCTAACGCCCATACAAATTGTTGTGTACTGATCCAGGTGTATGGTCTTAAGTTTGCTGAAAGTACATTATTTAGTACACTATTTGTTATATAAGGTTTCCAGGCAAAAAGACGTCTAGAACACCAAATGTAACACTCTAATTACGCTTACAAGAGGTCCATTGGGAAATCTGCGCGTAATTTCGCGTATTTTCACGGAATGTGTACTAGTTGTCTATCGAGGATCACAACAGATATTAAGTTGCATTCCTGTTATCCAGTCTTATTTTCCTCAATTTCTTCATTTATGAATACAATTAATGCAAATTATAGTTGAATTGTCTGCTTTTAAAGTAAGGCTGAAGGGTCAGGAACATGAATTCCTTAAGCTTCTGTGAAAACAAATGTTACACCAATACAGCTAATAGCATCTAATTCTCGAAAAGTGTTCCCATTTCCTCGCAGTCCACAATACTACGCGAGGAAAAGGTCGCGGGCAGCACACGCATAAATTAACCAGTCTGTCTGGTTCGTGATCTCCGTCCTGCTGCACTTGATAGACTATAATGAAACTGAATCAGGTCATTCAATTGAAGTTATTTCTGTGGGAATGGCAAAGCGAGCTAACTTAAGATGGTTTCTCATGAAAGCGAACACATTCTTCGCTGGCGCTACGATAACTTACGATCAACTGACAGACAAACTGACTTGTCACATGATCTTTACGTCACCTGAGTGAATAAGGCGAATGTCCTTGTCAAGTGTGCTCAAGTAATTCAATGGCGCCTTTTGAAATGTAAATGTTTGGTGCTGCGTAGAGGAGCGCGCCACGTGAACTCTATGCGATGCAAGTAATGAGTCGTTCAAGATAAATAATCTGAAAACGGCAGACCTTGATTTGTGAAATAAGCAATCTGTTGGTTAAACTAAAGGCCCATTATGCCAAATCGCTCTGCCACCATGCCAATCCACCCTTTTTGCTTTGTTATTTTGCTGTTTTCGTCCAAACCTTACCTTTTTGTCTGATAGAATTATTCTTGAAGTGAAGCGCTAATTGAAGATTTACAAGTCTACCAACGATCTCTGTTATTTAAAGTGGGGCATTTTTAGGGGAAGGGTAGGTGCGGAGGGGTTATGGTGAGCTAATATTTGATCGTAAATGTGGTAGTTTTGAGAAATAACTTTCATGAGCTGCGAAGAAACTGATGAGAACATACTTGAACCAGTTAAACTGTTAAAACACCTGCTGAAGGAAACCTTCACGGTTTCAACAAATTGAGGCTACATATCTGGAAATACAGTCCACTGAAAATCTGTTAAAAAAAAGCATTAAATTGTTCATTATTGATAGGTATATACAACATCACCAATTCTGTATTCCCATCTTCTATTGCGTCACAATTTCTATTATGCTAGATCATGTTTATTTTAGCCAATTTACTCGGACACCGGAAGTTACGTTAACAACTTGACCTGCAATCATTATAGATAAGAATAACTTCCAAAAAATTGTCATAATAAAATATATAGTCTACATGTATGGTTATACTCAGAAAACTGACACAAGTTATTCTACCCTAAATATCTGGAGAGGCAAAGTTTACACCAGGTAAAATTGATCTCACATCATGACCAATTTGCTTTAGTAGTGGTTTTTATATCCAGATGGCGGCGCGAAATCGGGCCTGGATTTCGTTTGGCTATTCCTTCCTCGAGGTTTTCTTTCGTATCACGGACAACGGAGTAAGCGAAAGAGGGACCAGTCATAGTCTAACGTTCGAGTAAAATGGTGTACTAACACAGCCTCGATGATTCGGGCTTTACAATTAGCTCAGTCTATAACATAACTAACTATGGCGACTTGCCATTGCTAAATATATGATTGCTACAACTTGAAAGTCGACTATGACAATGTATTTTAACTCTGATAGAGCAGAGGAACGTAACTGTCTTATTTCTCTACTTAATTGCAGTCCGCTTAATTGTATTCCGCTAATAAAAAAATTCATTGTCACTGTCGTCAGTAAAACGATGTAATAAAGTTTAGTGTTAAGTATAAGAAACATAGGCACAAAATATCCTCCTAATAAAATGTGCGACAGTCCGATTGAGTAATTTGATTGTATCTTTGCTCTATAGGTCTCACTTTGTCTTATTGGTTGTAATAGTTTGTATAGAATGCTTGATGGTTTTAACGTCAATCACCAGACGCATCACAAGGCAAATAGCAGTTATGGTAGCCACCACCCAAAAGGTTATCTTGAGATACTTCATTAACAAACGACGATCTTGCTCGTTTCCTCGCCCGTTGGTGTAATCCTTCACTAATCTGATTCCTTTTCTCTGGCATATTTTTTCAACATTTTCGGCAATTGCTGGTCTTCCCACAAAGTAACAGCGAGATCTCTTGTTAGCGGACTTAAGAGCTTTCTCGAAATCTATTCGCCCATTGATTAGCTGAATCTGTGTTTCTGCCTGGATACAATCTTCGCGTTCTTCTCCTTCTTCTGCCTCACCAGTGACATAAAATTGGAAATTTACAGTTGCAGTGTTCTTCTCTTTGATCTTTTTCAGGAGTTCGCTGATAGGTTTCCGCAAAAAATGGTAGAACGCCTTGCATCGGACTGAGTAGAAAATGTCAATTGTTATCTTGTTGCGCGTTTGGCTTCCGTGCTCAGATAATTCTGATTTGTGGGCCAGACAACTCAGGACATCCAAGATATAGCCACAGCCAGATCCTGTGGCGAAGAGAACATAGTGTGATGGCGACTGTCCGTCTGTCACATCTACCAGCTGCTTGTACAACTTCCAAACAGATGAACGATATGGTCCCCACGAGTGGAACTTTAGAGTATCCGGCGGACTGTGAGCGAGCCAGCTCGTCCATGGGAGGCACATTTGCTCCTCGTCTTCTAATATCGATATCACAAAGCCAATGTCCCATGTTGAATCTTGCGACACATTGGCAAATGTCGTAAAGGGATGCGACCGCTGTGGCAGTATTCCCGCGCCTCCTTTCACCTGGTGTAGAAGATAGTAAACATCGCCAACAGCGTGCTTCACGTCCTTGTCCAGCTTGATGTACATGATGACGTACTCGTTGTTTCCAATCACTTTTTTGCGAACAATGCGGCCATGATGGCGCCGATAGATCCAAATGGAGAGCAGTCGGTCGAAACACCAGAGTGCGAGTATGGGAAGGTTGGTGACTTGTGACAGACCGTGAGTGATCTTTCGAATGTTGTCAATAGCGTACCAGATTCCAGCAAAGATGTGCAGGGCCATTGCCAAAGAATAGCTTCGATGGTTTGCGTAATGCGATCTGCTCAGAGGAACAAAGATGCAGAATATGACGATTACGATCATGAAACGGTAGATCTCGTCAGCCGTCAGATGAACGCCGGTGTGATCATTAAAGGTCCAGCCTTGAACAGCTGCAGGATCCCAGAATTCGGACCAGTTCAGGTGGTCTGGGTACTTGCTAAAGTTGAACGTACTCGGTGGATAATACTTTAATTTTGTGCCGTCAACAAGGGGTGGGACGAAGATCACCAGCACATGGGCCAGAGATGGTATAGCCATCAAGAATACTCCAGCGAACGTGTGAATTCTTGAATGAACAGCACGGATTCCGTCCAGTGCAATCCAGTTTGGAGTGATCTCGCTAATGAAGTTTGGAAGGCACCACAGCATCGTGTAAAACATCAAGTTCTGAGAGGTAATGATCATGCGCGCTGTGACACCCCACACGACATTGGTGATCGTCTCGCCCATGTTTGTCCCCCAAAGACGCTTGGGGAATTTTGCTGCTCGTCCAAGCACCACGTCACCTTTGAGAACAAATCGATCAACCACGCACAGTGTCGTCACGATCGTAAAAATGATCCAAACTAAGGCTTCGTAAGAAATACTGAATGGCTTTCGGCTTCGTTTGATGGAGGGCTTCGAGCTCTGGGAGGAATGCACTTGATCCTCAGGAATGTCAATGAAAAATCCCAGTGACTTCGGTGAGACTTTGTTGCTTCTAGAAGGCGGTCTTGATTTTTTGTGGCAATCTTCCACTTTCTATAATATAAAAATAATTACCGTCAAAGACACAGTGAAATGAAGCCTTCATTTCACTGTATTTGTTCTTTGCGTTAATGTTTGTACTGTTATTACTACCTATAGCAAAACCTAAAACCGGCCTTGGATGGTGAGGCTACCTACGTATAGGTGGTAACAGCAAGGAAACTAAAAAGGCTAAGTTACGTTGAAATTAATAATTGTCATAAGCTGAATGCTTAAGTTCAAATTCAGTCAGAACCATTTAAGACCTGATCGAATATATTTTATATTTAGATTAATCGATTAGTCATTGCAGAGGTAACCGTGATCTTGATTTGGAAGACTCTATGGTTCAATTGATGTGCAAACAACTGAACACGAATATGAAAAGTGAAAAATATAATACCCACCTTCAAATCTTGTAGAAATTCTTGGCATTTAAATCCCGCCTCACCTGTGTACATATCCGTGATAGCCTTAAAATGTAATGTCATTGGTGTTAAAATCCAGAAAACGTCAGTGAACGTGAGAGAACGAAAAGGAATTCAACCGTAATGTCTTGCCTCTCTAATACCGGTATTGTTTTAGTAATTTGTTGTGAGAACTTGTCTTTATTTCATTGCCTACCTTTAATTCCTCCCTTTCGACGACCGTAGAAAGAAGCTGAAAGACGTGCTCTGCCTGCTTGTCAAATGTACAGCCATTTGGTCTATTCCTGTAAATGGAAAGTAAAATATAAAATGGAGAAACTGGCTGATTGTTTTCAAGTGACCGTAGGTGCAGGCGAATATCAAATAGTAAAATGTCTCGACCAAGAGACCATGATCTTGTCTCCACTTAGACCCCTCCCCTACTAAGGTCGCAAAATTCCATCAAGAAGTACAAATTAAATAAAATAGTGAATCAAATTTAGCATTCATGAGGATATGTTTTAGAATTGTTTAGACCAATGTCTACGTATTTATCACGTACCTTTTCGGATCCTGAGTCGACGCTTGACACGGTAGATTTGAGAGGTCCATTTTACCCTTCATTAGTTGAGCAACTCTCTTTAATAGCTCTGTCTTCTGAGGCTGCAAAGTGCTGTTCTGAGGCACAAAGGGTTCTTCTGAAGCAAAAAAAAGAGGTGTCCTTTAAACCCAGCTTGGAAGTTGTTACTTTATACTCTGATGAGATATCGTAAGGACAGATAACACAAAGCACTTTATTAATCCCCGGAGATATGTACGTTTTACAGTTCTAGTGTTTCAATTTGATTTACTGTGTGAATATCTCTTTTTTTAGCTTACTTGAAGAGCATCTTACTAATGCGCTGAAAGTCACGAGTTTGATGCATTGCAAATCTTTTTCCAATAGCTTCTGTCACTGCCTGACCTCTTTTTCTCATTGTGATTTTATCTATGTGCAACATTCTGTCTTTCCATCTTGTTATTATTGCTTGCATTTTTTTTAAAGAAAAAAGTAAATACACCATAGGCCAGAAAGATAGTCAAAAGTAAATGGATGAATCGTTCAGTTCATACTAACCAACTCCATCAGTGTCAAATTGGCTAGAATACTTCTTATTGTAATTTCTAAAAACTGTCCCACAGTTCGTGATTTTTCCTTTCTCGTCAATATTTATTTGGACTGTGTTCAGCGTTGTAAACGTAACGTTCAGAAAATACTTGCTGCGTTTGCTTTTCAGTATTTGTGAACCTGTCATCGTGCAAAGAATACTGAGGCAAAATCGACAAGTGGATGGCACGCACCGCTGGCAAGTGAGCCTGGTTACAAGCTAAACTACAACAGGGATCTCTCTCCTCTGAAATCAACAGTTAAAGCGTCAAACGAACACTCAGTCATGGAGCTCAGGTGCACAATCTTGTGCATGCATGGGTAACCCATTATTAAACCCATCGCCCCCGACCCTTCAGTGCACTAGTTTTTAGTATTGATATAATTAGATAACTATCATCAAATAGTTTATGAGAGATAACGCTGATAAAATCTTACCGGACTCTGCATCGTGTAGAAACTTTGACCAGTTGAAGTAATCAGGGCTCTTGTCTACGCAGTATCGGTTCTGTATTTCGTCCACTTCTTCATCTGTAAGGAGCTCTTCAAACACTTTCTTCAGAGCTTTGTTAAAGTCACTAGCACTGACATACCCTGTCCTCAGTGGGTCATAATCGTGGAAATAGTCCTCTAGCTTAAATATAAGAATGAAAATATAAGATTTGATGCTCAACTATTGGTGGTGAATGTTCTGAGGCTGAGCTAACAAAATCATCGAAAACATATGACGCAATCGGCGCAATACAAATTCATTGAAAAAC
>OZ026596.1:11648438-11670938 GCA_964020085.1 Micromussa lordhowensis | reverse complement strand
ATCGATATATCCTGGAAGAAAAGAAAATGTTACACTGTTACTGGATAGAAAAGACTTTACAGTTTTCGTATTTTGCCAGATGATCTTTGGCAGACAACAAGAACATAGAGTGAAGTCTGAATAATCTCACTTGATGTATTTAAACAAGAGATTATCAAGGTTGATTCTAACTAAAGACTCTGAGAATAGTGTATAGAAGGGTACGTAGTGGATGGGTAATGAACTGTTTGAAGGAAACATACCACTTTCCACTGACATGGTTAAACAGGATAGAACTAAATGGTCCTCGCAAAATTAAATACTCTTTCGATCTGTGGAAAAAATACACACACGTGAATACAAATGAAATTACCCTTTTTTTTAGTTAGTAACTTCAGTGTAGGCTATGCCGATTAATATATAGAAAATAGTCCAGCCAGATAATTTGATGCACGATGAAGCGCTTCATTTAAAGTTTGTATTTGTTTTGTTCAGATTTATCTATTTATATCGTGGCTACCACTGAAGCCGGCAAACTGAAAATAAACAACCTCTATACCTGATTTTTAATACCGAAAACATACAGTCATATGATATGACTCAGTGGAAAATGTACAAGGGCAAAGCAACTAGAGAAAATTGTTTCTGATTACTAAACAGCGAGAAAATAAAACATAACTTTTTATATCTTTGACTTTTCCATGAAGGCGATTCTCACATAAACATCTTAATTCCAAGTTTTTGTTTGCTTAGTTATTTTTAATTTCATTTTTTCCCAAGTTTGTTGTCCCAACAGGACTACAACGAAGTTGTCAGGGTATTTTTCTGAAGTACATTTACCGTGAGATGATTTTATTCGTTTCATAATTTGTACCGTCTACAGAATGCAGTTGGATAATAAAAAAAACAAAGTTCAAGTGTTTGTGTCCCTATGTTCGTATTCCGACAAAGAAGGTTCCTGTGAAGACTGAATCCACTGAGAAGTCTGCGTGGCCTTCAACTAAAATGTCACATTACCCTTGGCTTGTAATATTGTTTATGCATTTCAGTAAAGTATTTTAATAGTTAATCATTAAAATCACAAAACGATTCTCTATTTGAAAAACAGCTAAACAAAACATCCCATTTACAGAATTCAGGCTGAAAACGATTCTTTCATATGTCTCCACAAAATGTAGAAGATTAGTAAAATAAGGGGATTTCGATAAGTTAGCAGATTATCCTAAAGCAGCTTATGATCAAGACGAAGGAAGATATCGTTTAAGTAGCTGTTAATTGCTTTTTACAACTTTGCACTTAAACTAAAAAAACTTCCGCTTAAGATCTGGAATGCTAATTGTTAAGACTTTTTGAAAATGAAAACAACTAAAAAATCGAACCTAAATTTGGCATCCTGTCCAGTCCCGATTATTTTGGATAAATACAATTATATCTTTCATGATTTCTTGTTTCGACCAGGATTAAAAAAGAAAGAAGCACCGCTAAAGTAGCTTGGCACAGTCAATAAATCAGGCACTTCCAATACTTAAGGGTGCTTTACGTGACAGTGGCTTGTTCTGTTTGATGAATAAAGACCATCTGACTAAGCGTAGGAAAAAAATCACGTGATCAAGAAGCGTTGAATCATTTTGAAATATTTTCTCACCGTGGACACTGTTAGAGGTTTCCTTTCGACTTGGAACCAAGGAGGCTTTGAAACATGGACACATTTCACTTCTATTTATTTCAGTTTCAAGGAAAGCCTGGTTTTGATTTGATTTTGATATTTGTTTATTTCGACCCAATGGCAGTCGTGACTGAATTGCTGGGTCGGCCAGCATTACATGAATATACAAATAAAGCAAATATATTAAAATTAAATAACATGTTGAAACTTTAATGTTATGAAGTCATTGAATCTGTTCGTTCGTACGTATCTATCGGTCGATAATCATTTAGTAAGACAGCTCTAGTTTCTTTAATCGCAAAAAAATAAACAATCAATGAAACACAATAACTCCTTCTGTAACAAGTTCTTAAATCTATTAGGACACACTTTTCATCTCATTTTTTTCGTCTTTGGTGGCCCTGTAAGGGTAGAATTTCAACCCCAGCCCCTTAACCACTTACCACTTTGATTGTGAGTGTTGAGCTTTCCACAGAAGGTGAACTGAAATGCTAATGGGAGGCGGCTAAGATTTCTCGCATTATTTTTGTAAAGTTCGAAGAAATGGCCATGATCACCTACAATGCCACATTTTGTTAACAGTTTTAGTTTTGTCGTTGTCTTCTTCTCTTCTCAGATGTACCAGCCCAGAATTGCCACCCCTGGAAAATCGCTCCCTACGACAGACGCGGCTTGAAAACTCATTGCGGGTACACCTCACCCTATTTGGTATCGCATAAAATCTCGAGGCCTATTCAGTTCCCCAACGAGGGAGTACTGAATACAATGGAAACCCGACTCTTCGAGCCTCCAAGGAAAATGAAAATTAGTTTGAAAAGTAGAGTAGTTTAAGAACTTGGGAATAAAATTACAGTGTTTGACTGAGGGGGGAAAGGACATTTGGTTCGAGTTTTCGAGAGGTTCGAAAAGTCCAGAGTTCAATAAACCGAGGTGCCAATTTCAACCACGTTCAACCACTCAGAAAACAGTCCTTACCTCGTTCAGTTTGATCGTTGAAACATTAGAAGACGCGTGATTAGCGTGCCATGATTAGTTCGAGGAGTTCATAACGATAACATAAAGGTAATCAAAGTTGGCTGCTTACTACGTGAGCGTTCAAAAAAGTACTTATTTGTGAATTCTCAGGCAAAATAACCTAAGCAAATGGAATTTCCAGTATCTATATGGCTTATTGACCAAGCGTGAGGTCAAGATGACTGAATATTGATCAAGTTTTTTTTTTTTGCGTGCTGTCGAGGTCCATAAACACGCAAAATAAGAGCGAGGCCAATACCCAGCCATCTTGACCGAACAAGTTTGGTTAAAAAAGGATTTATTATATGGGGATAAAAGACCATTTTTTTTTTCATGCCGGACACAGCGCGTAATTCCGAGTGTGAAAGACAGTGTCGGGATATTTACCAATCACAGCGCAGGATTTGGTTCATCTTACCCCAGGCGCTCTTGAAGCTAGCTATGTGGTAGTGACATTTCACGGATAGAGAGTTCAGTATTGATCTCTCGGATCGCGTATATGTATATTCCGTTATTGTCGCACAAAATGTTTTTGTAAGGTCACGGTTGATGCTCTCTTAAATTCGGAAATGTCCAATACTTTAACACAAAAATTAGCGAAAGCAACAAACGACGTTTCGACCTCATCAGTAATTGAACGTGAGGCTTTCGAAACTGATAGCTCTGCTGTTTTTTCACTGCTTATGTTTTGTGTAGTTTTACTGAGATTATTCAAACGCAACACTCAAGGACAAACAATATAAACAGAAAACCTCACCGAAAAGTTACAAAACTCAATCAAATTTTCGCTAATCCTGGGTTAGCTTATTCGTGCTTTGAAAAACCCGGCCCTTGTTTCTAATTTAACCAAACAAATTCAAATTTATATTTTCATGGCTACTGGTCTGACACGCGTGTTTCGTCTCTGCCAAGAGACTCATTAGAGACCTTTCGGTGTAGCCAACTCGTCGAACATCGGGTTCGAAGTCCCGCTAGCATCTGAATTGTTTGTGGCAATCTGGCCTTATATCTCATAAGGATTCACAATTGCGTAACGTGCAAGTTCAATGCATATTCAAAATGCATATCCAAATTCAAATTTGGTATAACAATATTTATAAAATGCTCCGCGAATATCGAACCTATCCCACATTTTGTCGTCTAGCTATAAATCTTTGATACCGCTGTCGCACCTATTGTTCATCCAAGTTATGGCCTACTGGCACGTGGGAGGAAACTTCCTTATATGGGCCTTATGAGTATATAGAATTACCCTCCCCTCGAAAATTTAAAACTCCAATCGTAAGTTAATGCCAGCAGAACCGAATTACTCTGGTTGTACATTGAGTCGTCCTGATAACAAGTTGGTCGTAACACAAAACGCGCTGATTGCAGTTTTCGTGTTTTAGTTTAGATACTGCATAGAACAAAGCAAAGAATACATTAGAATGAAACAAGGCTTATGCTTTCAAGATCAGTTCATTTGAGATTAAAATTATTCTCTCACGTGTGACAATCTTTATCTTTGGTCAGATTTGACTATTTTTCAGTCACATCCGTTTTTAAATACAGTGGTACTAATCCTATTGCCGTGGTAGACGTTTTTGATAAAACTTCTCAGTATTGCACTAAGAGTAAGCGGTGAAAAAAATGCCAATAACTTCCACAAATGTCAAAAATTTCCCCGTTCACACGTAGCGTATTCAAATCGAATTCGCTTGTCGACACGCATCCGATGGTATCCAGATTCACTCTAGAGAAAGCAGGCCAACACGTTGTGGCGCCATATTGGTTTCTTGCTCGGTAAGAGACTGGACACGATTTTTCTACGTCATCGGATTCGAAAATATTAGGGACCTTACGCATATCAGAAGCTTCTGGCATATACGAAGGAGACGGCGAGGACGATGCCTAGTAAAAGATGTGTTTCTATTTTACTTTGGAATTTCGCATTTATTTGGAACTACCCGCTGAATATGCTACGAATGCGCTCAGTTTCAATTAGATATACAAAAAAATTAGCCGCTGTGGTTCACGTTCTCCAGACAACGAAGAATTTGGTCATTTCACGTTGTTTTTTGCAGAGGACGGCAAAAAAATGTACCAAGAATTATAACGCACGTGCACAGTCATTGTTTTTTGTTTGGTGACGTAGCCATTACCGTCGTGTTTTGCATAAGGCTGGTTTTCACTAGCGCATAAGCAAAAGCCGACATATGCAGACGCAGCAAGATGTTGATAATTAGCGCCTTTTGTTGGAAATTTCTCTTACAAAAAGCGCTAATTATCAGCATCTTACTGTGCCTGCGTATGTCGGCTCATGCTTATGCTTATTCGCTTGTGAGAGCCAGCCTTAGGTATCCGGATTCACCGTCTACACGTCATCGGATTCGCTGCGGATTGATTTTTATTCCACTCTGGAGAGCGGATTAAAAAATATTCGAGTTCGCCGGATGCGTGTGGACAGAAGCCCTATCCGGAAAGAAAAAGTTGCGGATTCAAAACTATCCGGATACGTGTTTACGGAGCCTAAGATTTATGTTGGTAGGCCCTTGACCCTGCACATCTATTGTTTTATGTTCATTGACTATGCATGAATTACGTAATCGCAATTTTTTATGAGCATACATAACCACCTTTATATATTGTCAGGTTTTGTACAGGGTCAACCCCCAAAATAGAAAGCAAAAATTAAAAATACAACAAAGAACTTTGCCAGGTTCCCTAACCATTTCATTTCTTTCTGTTAACTTTATGGACCAGCCGAGGAATAAATAGAAAGCTTAAAAACCCAGTTACAAATGTATTATTTCCTCAGCTGGACAAACAATAGCCAAGTTTCATGAAATCCAGTGTTTGAAAATTAGCAGCTGAAAAGTAAAGGTCAAACTGAACAAACACGGAAACCGAAATTCGACAATATTGTGTAGCGTAATCCAACTAGTCAGTAAATTTCGAAGGTATTTCAAAATGCATGAAATGCGGTTGTAAGCTCGATGCTCGATAATTTCACAAAACATTTCAGTTTTATAATGACTGTTTAGTACAGCTCAAAACAATCGGCTATATTCGCTTGGCTTTTTTGTAACAGACATGAGCTGTTGCAAAAATTGACAAAGAATTGAATTTTGAGTATGTAACATAACTGATAATTTAATTTCCCTTTCAGCGCTCCAGGAAGTGAATTTAATCTCCAACTCCATTATGATATCCTACAGTTCCAAATGAGAAATTTGCTATCCTTGGTCTTCCTAGTTTCCCACTTCAAAGAGAACTTTTATCACTGTTTTATCACTGCTGCAATTGATAGGGCGATTCGAGCCTCACCTGATGTAACGTGTTAAGCAACAAACGATGATCGCAATGTTCTTCAGTTTCAGGTCAACTTGCTCTAACCTTAACCTAATTTCAACGCCGCGATACCGGCCTCGACAAAGCTTTTTTTCTCCGCCAGAAATAATGCTGGAAGCAACGATTCCTCCTACATTGCGAGTGATTAAAATTACATTACTGTGAAAGACGAAATTGTCCCAGGATTATGGAATCTTGACTAGTTTATTTGGGTTTAAAACCCCAATTAAATAGTACCGGAATTCCATAAGGTAACCATCTTGTCCAATTCAGTTTCACCGCTAGTCCGACTGCGACTTAACAGACTCCGATCAGTTAGTCCTCTATCAAAGACCGCCGGGAGAGAATTTTAAGCTATTGAAGATGTCTTGACCAGAATAGTAGCAGGAAGTCGAAGTCGAAGTCTTGTTAGTTTAATGCACTGTTTTGCAGAGTAAATGTCTGTGACCTCTTGTCAGCTCTCCTATTGAGGCGTAGGCAAATGGCGCCATTGAATATTTTAGCAAGCTGCAAGTTGTTTCAGTTATTACATGTAAAAGTGATAGAAGTGCGTTGGGTGAGTGAAAATTCCATCAGCCCACTGTTTCGTGTTTGATCAGTTGGGAACTCGATTTGGATCACCTCTCTTCAAGCTGAAAAAATGCTACAAAAAAGGATTTGTTCTTTCCTTAACTTTTGTTATTCGCTAGGAATGAAGATATGATAATGTAAAAATACTTGAAGTGCAAATTAACCTTTAAGATGTCGCTGATCAGGCAGGTTACAGGCGAGTCCAAGTGAAAATATCATATCAGCTGAATTAAGAGCTTGTATTGATGGTTTTTGATAAATTGACACTAAGTTCGCTTGTTCATTTAAAAAGAACAACACATGCACAAAATGCGGTCATTACTGTTTTACAATTACACTTACCGACTTTCTTACGTAAGTGAAGCTTCGCTCCCGAGGGTGGGTTAAACTGCTAAAGATCTCTTCTGGCAAAGTGATCCTAGGATTGCCCTGTTTTATATTCTATTTAGTACCTGTTGCATATTCATTAAGAACATCATGTGATAACTGGTGAGCGGGCAAGCTATTTTAAGCATGTTTTTTTTTCAACGTGGTATGCGGAAGATAAGCTATGAGCCGCTACAACATTGACAGTGAGATGCAAAACAGCTTGAATTGTGAAACTACAGGAGCTCGAATATTTTCCACTTAAGCACTTTTCTTTTTTGCTAAGAGTCCTGCGAATATTTTTTAATACATGAGGTAATGCCATCATTTTTTTTTTATGGTGTCCAAGTTGCGATAATGCTGTGCAATGTATATTTGAAATTCTCCGGGCCAGATAAAACTTGGAAGTTCAAGTGTGCACATAATTAAGGAAACCAATATGTCCTAGACTCTGCCAAAAGATACCTCCCCCTGCTTATCACAGATGATGTTCAGTTCGGGTTCGCCGGAAGTGACTGATCTAGCCATCAGTCAGCATGTCATCCCCCTCAGTTTATTGAATTGAGGATTTCAAATAACTTCAAGTTATTGATAAATAGCTGTTGGAGATTATGAAAATAAAAGGCTTACCCTCATAAATTATGCGACAGTTTTCGTACATAATGTTGACTCGCGCAAAGGAGTGCTCACTTTTCATTTTCTACCCTGAAGGGGTTTATAACATACCACCTGAGTTATTTGATATTCAAGATAAATCGTAACACTCACTACTCATTACTTACAATGAAATGAAACAGGAAGACTGCAGGCTCTAACTTACCCCCCCCCCCCCCCCCATCCCCAAATTCATCCTCTCAATCTAAAAGGTCTATCTGCGTTTTTAGATGGCTTATTGAAAAGACTTCTATTCCGGTAGTAATTGAAGATGGGTCTAGCACCAATGGTCGGTTTGAGAAACTTTCTATGAGAGGTTTTTGGACACTGTAAACAAAATACGCTTGTGAGCTGTTATTACGTAATTGACGCATTCGTTTAAGAACATAAGAAAGGCGGTAGTGTTTGGAAATGAGTTCCGTTTTAGCACCGTTTCAGCATGTCAGTTACTTGTAATTGACATGACTTTGGATGAAGCAAAGCAAACGAGATTGGAAAAGGGGGCGGGACGGGGCATGAAGTAAAAGTAATTCGTTGTTAGCTTCCTATCATTCACAGGGACCCTTTCTCAGCAGTGAACAGGCCGCTTGATTGCCTGCACATGAACTGACATCTATTACTCATCATTCCATAATTCAATATCAAAACGACAAAGAACTCTCGCTCTGCCACGATTCCTTAAAGAACTATAAGAAGAAAGATATTTCTCTAAGCTTTCAGTTAAAATTATCGACCGTCCGATTTCATTTTTAATAGTGAAACCCGGAAGCGGAAAATTTGTCCCGGGAGACTGCTGACGGTCAATATTTGGGCACGGGGAAATTGAGCCAGCTCATCATTGTATGTCATTTGCTAACACTGCAAATTCAAAGGTCAAAGTATATATCGAAAGTAAGTGAATAACTCAGATTCTTAGATGCTTCTGGTGGGATATTTTTAGCAGCTCTTTGCTTAGAAGCTTTGTTAAATAAGGCTTCTCTTTACGTTCAAAGATCGCGGTTTGAGCAGTGACAAATTATTTACTTCAACCTGCGTCTTCAACTCTAGCTGCGCTTGGTAGCATGCTTGCCAAAACTGCGTGTTTTCTTTCGAATGCATGATGAGTCAGACAAAATATAGCAATCATACTGAGATACTCTTGACGTCGGCAACTCCTTTATACTAAATATTGTTCGAAAAGCTGTCCCACAATATCTGATGCCCAGCAACTCTTGCCCCCGCATTATGAGAAATAATGAATCAATGTTCATAATGTTGTGTGGAACAATCGATTGCGCAATCTAGGTTTCCACCGTGATTCCACTTCAATAAATCGTCTCCATGATGCGGGACTCGTAAGGTCATTTCTTTAACGATAAAGTAAAATATCCACTGCTATCTTTTCACGCAGTTAGTATTCCCGCCAGTGTTATGAAAGAGCTGTAGCAATTCAGTGTCAGGTTGGTAAATTTTATCTTATTTAGAATTGGACTCTACTGAATTACGGAACTCTTCGACGCTGAAATCTTCCAGTATATTAACTGAGGTCTCCGTAAAAGGGACGATAGAAAACGGTTGCTGTTTAATTTGTTGTTGTTGTTGTGCTTGTTGCTGTTTGGAAATGTGTTAGTTTTGCTACAGTAGCCGAGCAAGCGGTAAATTTTATCTTTTAATTACTGGTCTTTTCAGCTGGTAAAATGTTCTGACTCTTATGTAAGCAAGTACTTAGGTAAAGAGGAAGTACGCTTATTCCAGACTTCTGTGTAATCCTTTAAGTTCAGTCGTGTAAATCGCAGGGTAATGTTAAGGAATATGTATTGTTAACAACATGCATGTGTGAAAAGAAGTATGATACCTTGTTAATCGAGAAGTCCGCATAAAATTGTTATCTTTATTTCCTCTCATAAAATTGCCGACTAAAGAACTTTGACCTCTAATATCTTTGCAATGTAATTTGGATAAGGAATAAAACTGGCTCACAGCACGGAACGTAAAGCGAAAGGGAAAAAGTGATAATGCAAAAATAAATGATCAGACATGAGAAATTATCAATCTGGGGAATTCTTTTTTGTTCATTTTAATTCACTGAGAGATTTGTGTATCATTATTTCTGATGTGAATCCGGGCTTCCTAGACGCACAGTTTCGTTTGTTACTTACAAGACTGATAACTTGTTGTTATCTTTATTCAAGACTGCAGTCCATTCGGACAATTTGACCTTCAATGAATATTAGTACAGCATTTCTTATGCGGGGACAAAGATAAAGTGGACCGTAATGGACTTGTCCTTGTTTGGTAACCCGGCCGTCAGAATCTTACATAAGAACTTCGAAATCAGTCCAAGATTGTCTCGAACATAGCAATTTGTTGAAGCGACATTTAAAAAGGAAAAGGAATATCGCACAAGTTACAGTCCCTAATCCATTTGAACGTAAACGTTGCAACTTTCAGCGAGCCCTTGGCACGAGAGACACGTGACAGGAAGAGGTTCTTTTTCGGTTACTTATCCATCTTTAACTAAAAATGTCATCAGTGGTGACCTTTACTAGGATTTTTTCCAGCCGCAATACTGCTGCGTTGGCACGCGATTTTAATACTGTGCTATTAGTGCTGAATGAAGCTGTTTTGTATTCGTTGAACACTGAAAACTTCATTTCAAAATCTATGTCAATCTATGTTCAGCTGAATCTGTTGTGGATTCCCGTTTTGATATTGTGACGAAATATAATCAGTGTATAATAATGATAATAAAGAACCGAAGACATCTAAAATGTGCTGACCTGTGCAACTTTCACAGGCCTAATCCTTCCTTGTTTTCTTTTGATTTTTTGGGGCTTTAATAAGATTTATTCTATCATGACTACGTTCCCAGAGGCGTTCGCTTGTCAAGCCATTGTAAAGATGCAAACTGACAACAATCTATATCTTGACCTGAAATTTTGTGGTCGCATGATCCATAACTTTAAAACATTCAAAGAAGCGTTGCATATTTCCTAGGAGCAACCTTCTTTAAATAAGGAATTATATCACGTTAATTTAACTCTCTCGTTCTAATCAGCGTTATGTACACTCTTTTGTTACATTTAGCTTGTTTGTTAGATTCCTAACTTCTTTTCACGGTTGTTATTTATCTTTGTTTAGTATTATATTATAAATTCAAATGTAACTTCAATTTAATCATACTTTCAACTGAAGATGGTCGTTGAGCGACCAAAACATGTCTTACAAATTAAGTTTCAATTGTGTCGTCATTTTCATTTACTGAAAGCAGTAAAGGCCTTGAGCACTCAGAATTTTCTGGTGTAGAATTTTCAATTCATTTCTCTGGTAAGGAAACGGAAAAGCCCAATGTTTCTTGCTTTGAAGGTTTTTGTTGTAATGGTACACGTAACTAGAATCACTTTTCCAGGCTTTTGAAGATGGCATTTTAACAACGGTCGTTTCTTAACTGCATAGCTTTATGTTTTTCTAAAAGCAGATAGTAAGTTCCGCTTTCATTTGGAGAGATTGGCCGTTTTCACATTAGAGACGGATAATCCGTGTGGACAGATCATCCGTCTGGTTCATTTTCCGTCTTGGTGTGAATTCGAGACGGATAATTGTTGAGTTTTCCCGTCTCGAATTCACATTAGACGGATAGACTGCACGGTTTTTTTCTCTCAGGCGCGGTTACAATTCAGGCGCGGTTACAATTCCACAATATTCAATATGGCGTCCATGGTGTACGCCATGTTTTCGTTCCCAGAACTCAACGCGCTCTTTCTAGTTCCAGGCTTTTCATGGCAAAATCAGACGAGTTTATCCGTCCTAATGTGAATTCAAGACGGATCATCCGTCTCGTCGGATGATCCGTCTTCAAAATCCGTCTACCTGGACGGATTTTCAGACGGATAAAAATAGACAGATAATTCGTCTAAAATAAGCACCGTCCCGTTTTCACACTAAGACGGATTATCCGTCAGGACGGATAATCCGTCTTAGACGGATTATCCGTCTCTAGCGTGAAAACGGCCATTGTCAACAGTTCATGCATTTCTTTCGTTTCACTGCATTTTTTGATGCCTTACTGAGGACTTAAGAACTCTTTTGCGTTTTGAATGTATCCAATTCAAATAATTTTTAATAAGAAATATGTTTTTCCACAGTTCAGTTTAGCACAAACACTTCATACCTTTGGAAATTGATTCCTGTTACCTTTCTAAAGGCTTGCCTAATACTTCGGCTACTCAGTCACAATCACGGCGGTGTGGTCAAAATGACAACCGCTTTTGTATAAGTCCGCTTCAGTTCGTTTCAGCTCTGTGGCATGCGGAAGCTACAACAGGCTATTGATAGTTCTGCCAGCATATCTCCACCTGAGGCACAGATATTGTGCATTACAAAACTCAGTCCTTAAAAATAGACCCTACACTGATCTGTTTTCATTTTGTTCGAAGGACATTCTCGTTTTAGCTCGCAGGACATTTTAGGCTAGCAAGAGGTTCAGATATAAGCATGGATAGTCGAATACAAGAGATTATTAAGGTAAGAGAGCGAATCCCCCATATAGGTCCTCTAACTAAGATAATCCCTCTTAAGTTATTTTTAGACATGGAACCCAGTTCATCCGAGGATGCCACTCGCGCGATGCGTGGACAAGCAAGCGACTTTCTCGAAACTACCTGAGACGATATGGCGAGAACGCCATTTTATTTGTTTTGATTTCGTTTCACAGCAGAAATGCCTTCTGCACTCTCAGTTGTCTTTTTGTTCGGCCGGGCTTTCGTTTGTTTTGTGCTCATTTGGCTGTTCAGTATTTGGCTGTTTATTCGGTTTCAGAGAGTTTAGTTAGACAAACGTTAACGGTAACGGCAACTAATGCAGTGGTTGTATAAGCGTGCGTTATAATTCTTTGTTCATTTCTTTGCCGCTGGTGACAAAACAACAACGTGTAATAGCTACATTCTGCATATTCGAGAGAATTAATGTGAACTATACGACGGCCAATTTTTAAATATTTTTTTTCGAATTTTGACGCTGTCTTACATTATTTCTGACAGCATAGACAAACTGAATGAATTAAATTCCTGCGAGATTCGTAGGTTGAATATTGATGTTGCCTTTGGCGTTGTTGCCGTTGCTGCTGACTGCTTTTGCTACTTGGACAGCGAGCGTCTTCCTGCACTTTCGACCATCTGTTTGTTCGGTTGCCTAGCTTGTGTTTGGGCGTTTGTTTGCTTTACACTCGTTTGTCTACTCATTTCTCTGCCATTCATTCAGTTGTTATTGTTTGTGTAAGGGACATCCGTCTCTTATTTAAACTCCTGGTAAAGTTCGAAATGTATTAAAACATACCGAGAACCGAAGCTCGTTTGCTTGTCATAGACTGACATCCCCACAGCGTTGGAGATTTTCCTTTGCTTTGAAACGAAACGAAACGAAACGACATAAACAGATGTTCCACGAAAGCATCCACGCAGCGCACGAGTAACATCCGCGGAAGAACTGGGTACAATGTCTAAAAATAACTTAAGAGGGATTACCTTAGCTAGAGGACCTATATGAGGGATTCACTCTCTTACCTTGATAATCTCTTTTCGAATATCATTATTGTGTTTTTCAATTTTCTTGATATCACTATATCCCAATGTTTAGAGGTGGCTGGCAACAGACTCCTGCACTTTGACGGATAAATACTACGGCTCTTTATCAACTGATCTTACAATATTGGTACACCACAAATGCCCAATCACTGGTGAACAAGTTGTGGCCGTCTTCATTACATAGTAACTTACCTTGGGAACGATACAACCCGTTGAAAACACCCTCAAGTTTAGCTTTCAGTGTTTATAATTCAAGAACCTCACGGTGAAACCCATTTTATTATCATATTGTATAAGATACAACTTTCTGCAAAGTTGAAAAATAATTCCATAGGTAACATTCAAAGCATTTAAAACTTTAAGGAGGCTCTGAACCTACTTACCGAATATTTTTAACTCTTGTTTTTGAACCATAAGGGTTTTTTAACAGATTAAGTTGTTCCTATGGTAATCTATTATGCCTTGAGGATGACCACAACTTGCTCACTAATGATTGGGCATTTGTGTGATATCAATGTTGTAACATCGATTGATAAAATGCGGGAGTATTGACGAGTCGAAGTATAACTGCGCGCTGGAAAGTGCTGGAAACTGTTACCAGCCATCTTAAACTATTTATATACTATTTGTTTTTTTAAGCTAGAGGCAAGAATCATTGGTCATCCTGGTTATTACGTATTTGAGAAAAATACTTCATTGTGATTGACTTATAGCAGGCCAATTTATCATTAAGTGCAAATTAACGCCCGCGCGTTCGCAAATCAGTCTCAGTCATATAATAAATGAGTGATCGTATGAAAGCAATTAAGGACTTACACACTACTCGTGATATTTGAAAATTCTTTAGGCTCGTGCAATTTTGAGAGAATTTTCAAAAATCACTCGTAGCGTAAATCCTTAATTGCACTGGCGTTTTTACAAATTCGTTTTTAATAGACAATTACGAGGCCAAGAAAAGTTCCCCGGCGCCTCTCAAAAATTCTCTGAAACGCGATATTCTTAACCACTGCTCGATATAACTACAGATTATTTGAATAAATGATCACTATGTATTCACTCACCTTCTATTTCCAGAAATAAATATTTTTAGCTCTGCCAGACTAATACCTATATCGTGCAACACTCTAACACTTTAATTTTAACACGTGCAACACTTTAATTTTAACTTGGAAATTTGAATTCCATAAATTTCATAAATAAATGCAGTGAGCCATTTTCAAAACATGCAGTATTTTATTGTCTCAATAAAGATAATAAAGGTAATTTACAATAATGCACTGCAGTAAGTTAAATTATTTGAAAGCCTGGTTTTCACTGCGACATAAGCACAGGCACAAGAATATAGGCACGAGCATAAGGCCATATGCACATAGTAGCCACAACACAAGCGTAAGCACAAGCGGACCAAAAGTTTCTTGTTCTTCTTGTACTTGTGCGTGTGTCAAGTGAGAAATTGTCCGCCATCTTGTTTTACTGTATCGCGGAGGATCAATAGAGGATATTACATGACCGCGCGTGGATATGAATTTTATCTTCGAGTGTTCAACTCGATATCTCACGAGTGAGCGCAGCGAACGAGTGAGATATCGAGTCGAACACGAGAGGATAAAATTCATATCCACAAGCGGGCATGTAATATTCTGTTTATTATATAAACACCGGATAAACTCCTGTGAAAAAGGCACGATTTATTATGTAGCCATAACATATTATGATAACATATTATCTTCACGTGTGAAGATATGAAGTTTTCGCGGGAAAGCTCACTTGGTATTTTACTGGTGTTTATATCATAAAATGCATTCTGTGTATGCCTACCTGGTAATGCTTGTGTTATGGGGTTCAAGTATGTCGTAGTGAAAACTAGCCCGGCTTAATAAGGTGGCTTATTTAAGGAAAATATATAAACAACAAAAACGGAATTTACATAAATACAGGTAACAGAAAACTGTGAAAAAAAAAAGTAGCTGGCTTAACTTGAAATATGACGTGTCACTATGTATACCATTTTGCTGTTTTGTCAAGCAATAAAATAACAGAAAGCATTGTGTGTGGCTCACGATGCTGTAGTTACACTGGGCAGGCTATCCCCCGAGCTATCCACGGACAGCGAATTTCTGCACGTATTAGGTCAAGTTCAGACCTCGCGCTTCTTTTGTCCCGAATTTTTGTTGTGGCCTTGTTGGTCTGTCTTATAGTCTATTGTCTTCGAACGTCGATATCAAGATCGCAGGAATCGTGCAATTTTTTGGCGAAAAACTTATGCGAAAAAAATCGAGATAGACCTCACCTGAGCATTAGATTCCTTTTCTTCTCACCACTGTGAAAGAGCAAGTGGTACAAGAGGCACATGTATAGCGAACTTCACTCAGTTTTTAAAAGTCTTTAATGTCTTAAAGCCTTACTCTGCTTCGCAAAATATATTTCCTTCTATCATGTCTATAATAGGGCTTTCTCTGTTTGGGCAAGGATATTATCAACCTCTCATTATTGACTAAACCTTGTTATTTGCACAGTTCAGTTCAGTTTCCTGAAAATCGAGGAGAAGAACAATAAAGCAAGAAACGCTCCCATATTTTGCCAATGTGGGAAGTTCTCGGAATATGTTCATGACATGTTGTCATCGTTTTGAAGCTGTTAGGTAAATTTTTACTGTTTGCGTGCTTTGTCTAGCACTTTGCTATGTTTGTTACTTTCAATTTCATCATCATGATCCTACATGTGTGGGTTTAAGTACAAAAATCTCATTCCGTAGATGTCTTTCTTCGTATCATGTCAGCAAGGTCAGCGAAACTAAAAGGTTGTGATTAACGTCAGCCAACGTCTTTTTGCACTCACAAGCTTCTAATCGGATCAATTGCATTAGGTTTTGGCTCTAACACAAACGCTTCCCTCGAATCTCAATGTTTTCCGAGACGAAGTCAAGGGATCAGTCATTAAGTGATTTGTTATGTACCTGGTATATAGCAAAAACAAATGGGTCAAACCGGTGGAAAAACGCGCTGGAATTCCAGCGACAAAATCAGGCCACTTTGAACAGCACGCTCTGTTTCCCGTTTGACGTCATAGTTTTCGCAATGTTCTCCGCTCATGACATTTGGCGGTAGACAGTTTCATTGTTAGATGTCATGTGACTATGAGCTAGCCAATGAATAGGTGTGCTGAAGCGGGAAAAACGCCAGCTATATAACAATCTTCTTTGTATAATCTTTTGAAAGGAAATCACGCGAGCTCTGGGCTGGACTTAGTAAAATTTGGCTCGCCTTGTTAAGTTACGTCAACTTATTGCGACAATATTTTGACAATAACAACAAGGTTTTTATTGATGTCATTGCTTTCTGATAAACTCTGCGTCTAGTTATTCTCAAAAACCGAAAGCGTCCGTGATACACTGGGTGAGATTCGTTTGGGCCAAACATTTTACCTGAAATGTTCTCGATGCTTATAATAGTAACTGAAACAGTATACAGTTTGAACCGAATGAACGCAGTTCATTGATGACTGGCAGCTACTGGTGATCTTTTTTATTTAGAGAGTTTCAGTTCACATACAGCTCTTTTTAACAATTGGTTCATGCTTTAGCGTGCACTATCGAGTTATGGAGCAAGCGGGAAGTTTGGAGAGCACGAAAGAAGCGTAAGAGTTAACTCAACTCTAGCTTCTTAAGTGCTCTCCAAACTTCCTGCGTGCTCCATAACTCGATAGTGCACAGCTTAAAGCATGAACCAATTGCTTTATAACATAGCCGGTGGGTGGAATTGTGCATTGAATCCGACGCGAAAAACGGACAGTGAAGCGAATCGTGACGGCGCTGATGTCGAGTCTCCTTTCCCGTTGTTCTTCTCTTTTTCTGCCTCATTTAAGAACTCTAGCCCAAGAGAAAAGGTCTTCGTTTTGGGACTGGTGGGCCGAGTCTCTGTTTGTATCCATTATTGTCGCGAAATATAATATTTTCCCCCGCGCTAACAATGGCCGCTCGCGCGAAAAAACAAAAATTCTGGCGAAGCGGTTTGCTCACGCTATCAGCGTGCACTATCGAGATTTTGAGCACGCTTACCATGCTTACGTATACTGAATTTGATTGCGTGGCTCTGCTAGCTATGTTATAAAACATTTTTGATGCAGAAAACATCTTCTTAAGAGGCAAAGTGTTTAAATGCTTAATCGCCTGAGTTTAAACCGATATACCGTGACTGAATTGTTTTCTATCAGCCGATGCCGTGTCATGCGTTCAGTTAAGCATGCGGACATACTTAGATCATGTTTGCTCACAGGGGCTTTAAATAAAAGCTTAGGCTTTACTTTGTGACGATGGTCGCAACATGAAAAAGTCCTTTGAACAAGCTTTTCGCTCTTAGCTGAGAACAAGAAGTTCGTCTAGCCTCAGGCATTTATTTATGTTTTATTGTTCTTTCGGCTCGTGTTCACGGGACTATATACTGCTATATAGTACACTTGGTAAGACCTCCTTAAATCCACTTGACATTACAATTAATCAAGCATCCAAGCTGCCAATTTGTTTGTGTTTCTGTTAGGATCTTCTTTTCACCTCGAAAGTTAACTGAAACAGTCAACTTTAACTTGTAACTTTAACTTTGAATAAACCATTGATTTGCTTTTAGTTGTTCGATGCTGCCAAATTGTAATAATATTCAAGAGCGAAACTTCAGGGGAATGACGGAACGTTTCAATCTCGGTACAATAAGCCTCTTTAAAACAGCCACAAATGAGAATTTCAGGAAGTATATGTGGAGAAAAGTGGAACTTTTTGGGCGCTGCAAGCGTGTCACGCTACTTGCCAATTATTCCTTCACTCCTAGTACATATGGCCGATAAATTCAACATGTTCTTAATTTCTGTACTATCTCAGTTGTTTAGTAACATGTATGCCGGCATAGATTCGTTGACTTTTACAATTATTTTTATCACCAGCGCTTTTTAACAGTGAGAAATGAATATCTAATTTCAGTTTGTCATGAAAAAAACTTGAATGGTTTTCCAAGCGTGTCAGTACGTGAACCGCGCTTCGACGGCCTGAGTGAGATTAATTTGAATAAGTAATAACTTCCTGAACATATTCTAAGGAAGAAGATCATTTTTACGCTAAAGCTGGCAATGTTTGGTAATGGGCTTCCCGCTTCCCGCTTTTTTCGATTACTTCCTTTTTGCTCATGGATGTTACGTAACATCCATGAGCTTAGGAGGCAGTCGGATGGCACTCGATCACTCACTCACTCACTCACTCACTCACTCACTCACTCACTCACTCACTCACTCACTCACTCGATTCTGATTAATTTATTCATTAACCGGATTAAATCGTTTCTCCCAACCCTCCCCTGCTTAGTATGGTTCTTTTCCTAGGCACTCGTGGTGTAGCTTCAGCAGGTTTTAGCGGGGTACTAGAAAGACGAATTTTTTGTCCGACAACATGGAGTTCGTACATATGGCAGCTAACGCGGCACGAAGATGGTTTTTGGCTCAACTCGTTCAATATGGCGGATGGCGCGAGTGACCGGTTTGAAGTATTGTTAGCGGAAACGCTAAGATCTTTGGAAGGAAAGTGGACTTAAATTCGCCTTAAAGGCAGAGCAGAAGGAAGCGGTTAGACACTTGTTCGAGAGAAAGGATGTTTTAGCCGTTTTACCTACATGCTACGGAAAGAGCCTAATTTTTCAGCTTCTTGTGTTGCTCGCGAAACGAGCAGGATATTCTGCATATTACGCCTCTTGTCAGTATCATTAACGACCAGATAATGGAGGTAGAGGCCATGAATTTGACGGCATGTAATTTGGCTCAGAAGCTAGATAGTTTACAAGACATCGAAGGAGGCAAATTTGAGGTTGTCTACGCATCGGCGGAAAGTGCCACTAGGATAAGCAATGACAACTTTAACGCGGCTCCTTTCGACGTATCCAAATTGTCAATATTGTATTTAGACAACACATTGCTGTGTACCGCTCTAAGAAATTCGTCGTTTTTTCCGCGGTCGGTAAATTGCAGAGATTTTTTACCCTTAACACTGGACGCTTCCATTACTCTTTGGTCGCTTTTTGTATCGGGAGAATTAAGTTCTCACGCTTTTGCGATTTAATATGAGGACTGCCGCGTGTTGTAGGAGACAAAACATCAAGTAATTTTCTTTTGGCACCTTCGGAATTCTCCTTGTTTTCCTCTCTCTTCTGGGCTAAATGTATTCTTATGAATTGGAGAAGTTCACCCAAGTTCTTTATCTTCCGATAACAGGCATTGCAAGCCAATTGCGAATCGTTGTCAGAAGCATTCACGGTTATCCCAACGTTTTTAAACTCCGAATGTTTCTTTTCTCGCCGAAGGTTTAAAGATATTTACACAAGATTTTGCCACGCAGTTGCCATATGTCACCTTAAGATTCACCTGGCAAACTCTACAGACATCGTTGCAATTGTTTTCTTTTTTTGGCCGGCCTCTTTTTGCTTTTTCCATCCTCCAAAGATCTTCGAATTATTTCATTTCTCACGCAAACAGTGAAAACAAGAAATACGAGAACCTCTTGGCGCCTTTGCACTTTGCCACGAAAAAAGCGGCGTAATTCTGATTGGATAATTTTGACAGCTAGACACTCCACAGTTGAGTGAGTTTTGCATATTTAATTAGGGGGCGGAATGAAGAAAACAATAGCATCCTTGCAGGCGTCACCTACCCTCACGCTCACCCGTCACGCGTCACGCTCACTCGCTTCGCGCAGTCGTTTTCCCCTTTCCCTCCCCTTCGACGCCGGCCACGCAGGCTATGTAATCACATACTCTTTTTGTATATTTGCTGAAGGGCAAGAGAGTCACGTTTCGCAGACAGTGTAAGTAAACAGCCACGAGAAGATGGTAAATTGTTTTTTTGTTAGATCATTTTTTATCAGTGCTGGCCTGATGGCCCGCTTGGCACAAATGTAGACTTTGACTTCCACCGTCTGAGTTTCTATTTGCAGAACGAGTGCTTGTGCCAAACGTTTCCCATGAAAATCACTTGATTTTCATGCGAATGACCGTGCAGGTGGCATGTATTTTCATACCAATAGTTTCGCTCAAAGACTCGTTTTGCCACAGGGACAAAAGTAAACTTGGCATTGGGCTATTCATCCATGAGCTGCTCAGAGAGCCTTTGATTTACACTCGTAAGCAAATTACTGAATAGATATAGAAACCAACGTGGCAGAATGGCTGATGGTTTGTCACTGCTGCCTCTAGAAGCGTCTGCTAAGACTATTTCGCAACATCAAAAAAATGAAAGTGAAGTTTCAAGGTGTTACAAGTCGGCTTCCTATAGTATAACTCAGTGAAAGCAAATCTATTTTTTGGAAATCATTGTTCGAGAAAGGAATTTATTTCGTTCAAGATTTACTAAATAGAGATGGTAAGTTCTTATCTCTGGAAAATATACAAAGGAAATACAATGTACAACTGAATTACTTAAAATATTTTCAACGTATTGCTGCAATTCCAAATTATTTGAAGAGAAAAGCTCAAGCAACTGGTGTAATAAACAGAACTATATTTGAGGAATGGGATACTTTCTATCTATCTGAAAAGCAAGCTATTTCTTTAACTAAATGTAGATGTAGAGATTACTACAAAATACTTCAGGAAAAAGTTAGGACAGAGCCTACCGCTGTTAAAAGATGGTGTAAACGCTTTTCGAACTTTGACTCTAGTTGGAAAGAGATCTTACAAAAAATTTACAAAACAACGAATGACCAAAAGTTAAGAGAATTTGGCTATAAATCTTTCCACAGAATTTTAGTCACTAATAAGGAACTTAAGCTATTCAAAAAAAAGAAACGATGACATGTGTTTTCAATGTAAAAATCTTGATTCATTAGAGCACACCTTTTTGGAGTGCCCTATGAATGTTCAATTTTATCAAGAAATCTTATTGTGGTTTAACACTTTGAACAACACCCACATAACTTTATCGGTCGACCAAATTTTTCTTCAGAATTACCCCCCTCCTGCTATTGATGATGTCCTCCGACGCCGACTGGATTTGCTTATCTTATTAATAAAAAAGTACATATACAGTTGTAAAATTAATGAGAAAAATCTTAATAACTTACAATTTATAAATAAGATAAAAATGCAGTGGAAAATCGAGAATTTAATTTAAGGTAGTACAAACATTGTTAACAAACCTCTTCGTGTGTTATGTTTTATTTCATTCATTTATTTATTTATTTATTTTTTCTTTTTCTTTTGTGCTTTATTAAATTTATTGAATTGGTATCTCATATAGGGATCAAAGAACTAGTTCATACATGCATTATTGTAAAACAATAATATTTATTAAAGGTAAAAAAGAGATGTGAATAATGTGATGAAAGTATTGTAATTTTGTCAGTAATCAGTACTGTAAATACGTAATGTATGTAATTAGCCGTAAGTGTTATATTGTTAGTGTAATTAGCCGTAAATTGTACAGTGTTAGTGTAAGTAAGTAGTATTGCAAGCAATGTATTATATTGTAATGTATTATATAAATAAATAAATTTTAAAAAAAAATCGTATAACTCAGTGATATCAAATAAAGCCCTAAAACATCTGCAGAGGCGCCCACAAATCTATAACGAAATCGTTAAATGTGCGTTACAAAGTGACGAACGTTGAATTCAAGGATGATCCCAATGACAGCCGAATGCTCCGACTGCCAGGCTTCCTAGATGGGTGAGACTGGCAAAACCCCCAAAACACGAGACTGACTGTGTGCAAACGAGCGACGATAGATGGTACATGATCCTCCTGTTTACTCATTAGCATTACGATGTGGGATAACCACCCCAGGCGAGCATGCGCGTCGGGATAGACTGTTACCGCCAATGAAAGTTAACCGTGCAAGATCGGTGTGGAGGAAGGGGTGACTTCTTTGTTTTGGTCTTTAGTGCAAAATCAGAGACCCTTGCATAATTATCTGAGTCTTATATGCTTAGTTGTTTGCATAACTGCGATGATCAATCGTGTCTTCGTATCTTTCTCCGCAGTTCAAATATATATATATTCATTTGTATTTTTCACCATCTACGGGTATATTACGAACTCACATACTGACCAGCTCGTAGTTGGCTTGATAGCTCAGTTCAGTCAGTTGGTAGAGCCCTGCACCGGTATCGCGGAGGTCATGGGTTATTAATTCACACCGGTGTAGTTTTTTTTTCCATTGTTGTCTAGCTAGTTACCAATGCCTCGCTTTAGTTTTTGTCTTTTTAAATCTCGTCATATTTTGTAACCGTCACTTCTGAAGATGTATGTTGTAGCATACGAAACGTCAAGTTAAATATACCATGCGAAACCTTATACTGTTATGTTTGTAACCGCTGTTTGTTTTCTCTTTCTG
>OZ026596.1:11620938-11643438 GCA_964020085.1 Micromussa lordhowensis | reverse complement strand
AATTATTAACAGCATAACTTGCCCCCTTTTAAGTCAATCGGTCTCGATCGTTTAAGGACCTTTAAGGATATCTGAGAAATTTGACGGCTAATTTTGGCTCGCTCATTTGACGGTTGACGGTAAAAATATTTCGTTTTTGACGGTTGACGGTTATTTTTTTGCCCTTTTGACGGTTGACGGTTAACCCCATTGAGACCCTCTTAGTAGCTCGTTTGGCCCGGCCTTTTGCAAATAAAGACATATTGTTCGAGTCCTTAGAATAATGGCTACTTGTCACCAAGAGTCATGATCGTACCTCGCTCACAATGTTTTCGATGTTTTCTCGATTTATTCCTCTATTTTCGTACAGATCTGCAAATTCGCTGTTAGGCCACTAATGCGCTGTTTCAGTGCGGTTTGATACCGTTTTAGTTGAATGAAGGCCGGTGTTCTGACCAGTTGTTGATAGGCTTGTTCAATTTTTCACTCATGACAGTCGTTGCAAGGCAGCTTCTGTGAGTTCAAATAAATCGAGCGAAAGCAGTCCATCAAATCTGCTGGGTGATATCTGATATCATATAACCATGCTCTTTCAGATTTGGTCCGCCATTCATTCGGTGTAATACATTAAAACTACATTAGAATAAATACTGACTAGCGGAACAAGAGGACAAGAAGCAGCCAGGATCACTGACTTGCGATCGAAAACACTGCGCACGAGAATAGCGAGTCCGTGACTAATGAATATATACGGCCTTTTTAATCGGTCAATAAGTTTTCTATTATACGGGTCTGAACAGTTCCAGGGTCTCAGATCAACAACCCTCTGAGAGTAAACCATGAATTCAAGTAACCCTCAGTAACCTTTTTAATTCAATGTTCTCGCGGAAACATTAGTGCGTTACGTAGGAGTGGGTGTTCATCGATTAGCACTACACGTAAAATATTTTGTCACATATCACGTTGACCAATGAATCCTATAATTTCAGATCGTGCGCAACTTACCACTTGTTTGGGAAGCGGTATATTAGTCTGCAAGACAAATTGCACGGTTACATGCAATGTAAAAATATATATTTTACCATGCTTTACCACATTGGCGAAACAAGAAAAAGAAGCGAATGACGTATATCCGATCCGGGGGGAGTTTATAAATGGGGGAGGCTTATAAACGGAATAGTTTAGTTTACGTGTAGATGGACCTGTAAACGGAAGAAGGTTATTTATAACTTGAACTTGCCTTGTAAACGGAATTTCACGGTATATCTCTAACACTCCCTCTCTGGTTGTGGTCCAGACACGCCTGCAGTGTACAGGAGACATTTCAAGGAATGCTACAGCTGCTGCTACCACTCACGGAGGTAAGGAATACTATGAATACAAGCAGTTACCTTTAAACGTACTGCAGGGACTCCTGGCCGTAACTGTTGTTTAGTCTTGAAAGTTTGGCTTATGTGAGTTAAATGAGGTAGGTTTTGATCGCGGTTTCTTTAATCACAAAGGCGTTTCCTAGATCTATCTTTAACTGGTAAATAAGTTGTTTTAAATCTGGCCGAAAGATCAAAGAAGATGCATTTTCGTCAACTTCAGGTGGCTCAAAACAGTTTCCAGCACTTTCCAAGAGGTAGAATTTGATGGATCATTAAAACCACTCTATATCGGTTGATGCCCACATTATTGTATCAAAAAACTGCCCAATCATTGGTAAACATGTCGCTGTCAAATTTGTGGCACAATAGGTTACCATAGCAACAATATGACCTGCTAAAAACACCCTTAATTTTAGCTTTGAGCGCTTATAACTCAAAAACGAACTCGGTGACCCCTATTTTTATTATCGAATTACAATAAACATTACTTACTAATTCCTTACTTATTAATTACAAAAATCTGTGGAGTGGGTTCAGAGCCCTGAACCCACTCCGCAGAATTTTTTAAAACTTTGCAAAAAGTTGCATCTTATCATGCTTATCATAATTCGGTAACAAAAAATTGGGGTCACCGAGTTCGTTTTTGGGTTATAAGCGCTTAAGGTGGCTCAATAGGGTTATGCAAGATCACAAAGCGCGCGCCAGTGACCTCAATCGAAAGTTGATATTCTCGTTCTTTTTGCTATTTTCCTAATCAAAGCTACTGAAACATAACAAACAAGGGCCAAAAGTTGCTGTTCAACAGTCACCAGTCTAATATCAGCTTTTAGTCTCAAATTAAAACTACTCAAACATCGCCATTTTTTGACGTTTGTTTGGTTTGATTTCAATTTTCTTCAATTTCCTTCGGTAAAATTTTCTGATATGCTCAAACCGGGTAGAGTCTGGCAAGAAGAAACTTTTAAAATCGCAAAAAGTAGGGGTTGTCAAGGTAGTTTTTTCGTTTTTAGCATTTTTGTGTTTTTTTGGCTAAGCGAAAACCTTGTCTTACAAATTTTTCTGATAAATTGAAAGCAAGGAAAGCTAATAAGGAATAACTTCTCTGCCAAATCTTAAGGAATTTCACCGAAGGAAATTCGAGAAATCTGATAAGGACTTTTCTATTTTTTCACCTCAATGGGGATTACGTCATCAGAATAGGAACTCGCCAAGATCGCTATGTGAGCATGCGCGAGTTTTCGAACCACGCGGTTTTTTCGATGAGCTACTCGACAATGGGGGTGTCATCAAAATACACACAAGACCTTTCCGTCCAAATCGTTTCCTTTACGTTTTCTTCTAAATGGTTTCTCTGTTTCTTCTTCTGGGCTGTAATTTGAACTATATTGTTGACTTGTTTGCTGCTTTCCATGAGCTTGCGTCAGCTAGCGCGCCCACATTACTAAAGCTCGCATCATCGGTGCGCGCGCTCTTAAAACCCTATGGAGACACCTTAAAGCTAAAATTAAGGGTGTTTTAGCAGGTAATATTGTTGGTATGGGAATATGTTATGCAAAATAGATGATTGCAACTTGTTTACCAATGATTGGGAATATGTATGATACGTACCATTATTGTAGCATCACTTGTTAAACAGTGGCAGTATTCATCCCTCAAAGTATAGCTGTTAGAAAGGTGCTGGAAACTGTTTAAGCTGGGCGACAAAATCATGGCCTTCAACCTTCATTGTCTTTTACATTTTAACATTATTTTTTTCTGCTTTTAATCGCCGTTTGCCATGGAAATCGAGGTTTTATTTTCAAACTAAATTCTACCTGGGTTACTTTGTAGCCGAATGCATGGAGACGTTCTTTTTAATAGCGATCTAAGTTGAATATCGTGCAACATCAGCGGTGTTCCTGCCGAAACGTCAAATGACTTCAAGCGATTTTAATAATTCAATAATTTACAACACATGCAGCAGTGAAGTTTAAGAACCACGATTATGGCCAAAAGCTTTATCTCTTTATGTATTTGGCCGTTTGCACACTGAAGTGAGAACTATTTGTGTTTGGTCTGAGTAGGCAGAGTAGGAGGCTTTTTACGGACGGAGGCTGTTTACGGACGGACGAGACCTCTCCTCAGTCAGTTAAGCCGGAAATAGAGCTTTCACGATAGTTTCTAGAGATAATACAAAACACAAATGGCCATCATGGTGAATTGAAGGAGCAAGGTTATGATGTCGATTCACAATAACTAGTAACCCACTATATGACTGTTACAATCAGTACTAACCCTTCCTTTGGGACAAACCGCTGACAAACGAGACTGTACTCGCAATCACTCAACCTCGTTCCCAGGGTCTCTCTTCTCTGCCTCCTTTGAGAGGGAAAGAAGAGAGACCCTGGGAACGAGGTTGCCAATCACTCGGGAAAATTAATTCATTGAAGTAGCGCGGGAGTTTTTGAAGCTACAGTTCCGTTTAAATCGTGCTTTGGGCCAAACATTTTGCTAATATTTAGTTAACAGTAAATTTGAGGGAGTCAAGCTTTGATATAAGTGTTTCGCCAGGTCACTAGCCGCTGTTGAAGCCTGTTAGACTTGTTTACATCGCTTGCAACGCTCGTCGGAAAAAGGCAGCGAAAAGCCCACGTTGTGCTTGGTATTCAAGGTAAACTCACAAACTGTTGTTAGTTGTGTACGCTATGGCTATAAACTAGTGAAAACGGATACGTGTGAAAAAAAGCCGGGCTTCGTTCCCACGATAGACGGTTGACCAGTTGGTGAGCTCTAGTATTAGTCTCTTCAATTCGGTAACCTTGAGTGAAAGGCAAAATTTAGTCTCAGTGAAGTATCCATCATAAGGCTATCTCAGTTGGAAGTAGATATTTGTTTTGCCAGTGCTTGAATGTTTTTTCCAAAGCTCCTAGTTCTCTTGCTGCATTTCACTGCTGTTGCTCGCATTTTCGTGGATTTGCAAAACATTCTCTCCTGCCTCGAGTGTGCACGTGTGCATGTTTGCTGTCCTTTGCACACTGATTGTTGGATATTGCATAATTTATCTATTATTAATAGTTTACCTAACAGGTAGTGAATACTGCGTGTAAGTTAGCAGGTATAGAGCCATATGTTGCGGAACAGAGTAATATTTTTTTGACACCTAGTCACTAAAGAGATAGGTGAAGGTGAAAGAAGAGGGTTATCATAAGAACGACAATTTGTATAATAGTTTACGTTGTTCGCTCTGAAGTACACGTAAACCTTGTTCTAGAATACCTGTATACTACAATATCCTTTTGGTAGTTACTAATCGCTAACAAGTTCTTCTCGTTACTGGTTATTCTGCCAAAAATTAACCATGCAGCGGAAAATAAAACAAGATTAACCCACGTGCATTAAGTTCACTCACTGCTAATATTAATCAACTACACGCATCAAGGCAGGTTTAATTTTGCGTTTTGAATATCCAAATTGATGTATGCCTTGTCTTTGATATGTTGAATCAGACTTCTTCCTCAGTTAAAGGTCGCATCGCAAGTGCGTAAGCCTAAGCCTAACCCTAACCCTGTACTGTTAACAATACCTTAAACTTTTTTGCCAATGTTGGGAGGGGTCAGTGAGAGGTTGTGTTGACGTGGAGAGTTGATGGTCTTATGGTTAGTCTGTTAGACTCTGGATCCATTGGTCCAAAATGGAGCCAAACTGGGGTCGCTGTGTCATGTTCTCAGGCACGACACCTTACCCTCACAATGTCTCTCTCTACCCAAGAGTGTAAATGGTACTGGCCAATTAGTGAGGGCAACCTGACAATTGCTGGGGGTCACCTGCAATGGACTAGCATCCCATCCAAGGGGAGGGACAACACTCCTAGACACGCCATGTCACAGAAATTGGAGTTGAGCACCTGTGCTGATGAACCATTTGACTTCTCTGATCCCTTAGGAATGGAACTGACTTAAGTGCCCAGTAGCCAGTGAAACATCACTGGAATGTGCCCATTCTTAGCCACAAATACAGGAGGGGGGATTTGGTGTCCTGTGTGAAACGAACCTTTCACCATTTAAGTCCAACACCCTTCACCTGATATACCACCGAACATTTAAGTGAGGGAGGGAAAGGGCATTTGTTAACAAGCACTTTTAGCAAGCAGTTGTGCAATAGATAACTGAAAATGTGGAATGGCAGAATGGGACCAGGGCAGTAGTGGATTGTGTAATGGGGTGGGGAAATCAGGGAATGGTACCTCTTGAGTTTGGTTGTACAGTAAGGTTACATGTAATTCAGGAATCCACAGTGAGAAGGACAATTCTTCAGTAGTGAGATGGTTAGCACATGCTATTGTGGTCACCAAGGTTAGGATTCAGACCTCTGAATGAATCTTTTTGTTATAGGAAAAAGATGGGTTATAAAACAACAGTTATTTGCGCTTGATATTCAGGTGACACCTTATTTGGATGATGCACAGCTCCTGATTGGCTGTTGAAAATTGGGAAAATGATGTATTGCATGCTTGGTAGGGATGATGTCACATGTTTTATGCCATAACAGATCAGCAGATGGGGTGGAAAGTGAGTCATGGTTGGCGATCCTTTTCTCATTTCAGAGACTTCTTCCATCCTTTTGGCATTTAGCCCAAGATGTTTGGGTGTATTTCTTGCAGGAACTACAATGCAATGATTTTCTCGTTGAGACGAAGCTTCATCTTCCATGTATTTAGGAGATGTCTCAAGCACTGAACTGTCACACCTTGATGAAGAAGCAGCTTACAGAAGTTGCATGAGCTGCAGAGGATTCACAACGCTTTTGCACAAAGGTGTTGCAGCCGCAAAGGTGGAGGCAATGCAGATGTGGTGATGGCGTGGCGGAGCGCATGGTTGGAGGCAAAGGTTGTGGTGCGCTGGGCAGGGGTGCGTGTGCGACATCTTTGTTGCCATGACACTTTTGGGCAGACAACCTGAATCCTCAGTTCATGCAATTGCTGTTAGCCACTCCTTCATCGAGATGTGTCAGCTCATCACCTGGTACTTCTCCTGAATGCATGGACGATTTTGCTTCACCACAGCCAGAAAATCCTTGCACTGTTGTTCCTGCAAGAGATACACTTGAGCATCTTGAACTGAATGCCTGAAGGACAGAAATGTCTCTGACATGAAGGAAAGATCACTTACCATGACTTGCTCTCCATTCCACCTACTGTCATTATGGCCTGGAACATGTAACATTATTTCTACTGGGCATGGAATGCATTATTTTCCTAATTTTCAACAAAAATCAAAAGCTGAGTTTCATCTCTATCAGATGTGTCATTTAAATATTGAAAGGAATAACTGCTGTTACAAAGGCTGCCTGTCTTTTTCCTATAATAAAAAATGGCTCCTACAGAAATCTGAATCGTAGCCTTGGTTATCGCAACACCACATGCTGAGCACATCACCACCAGGGGATTGTCCTTCATTGTGGGTTCTTGAATCATGACTGTACAACCTCACTCGAGGAGCATTACTCTCCAATTTCCCCTCCTTGTTCCATGATACACCATTGCCCTAGTTCCAAACTGTCATTGTACATTTCCAGCCATCTGATGTGCAGCTGTCTGTTTAAAGTGCATGTCAACCAATGACCTAGTCCCTCCCGCACTTGAAAGTTTTGTTGGTACATCCAGTCAAGGGGGTTAAACTTTTATGACAAAAGGTTTGTTTTAAACAGGACTTTAAATTCCTCTTCTGGTCTCAGAACGGGAACACTCTAGTGATTATTTCACCGGCTCCAGGGCAGGGAAGTCGGTTCCACTCCCTAGAGATATGGAGAAGCCAGATGGCTCATAAGGGCCGGTGCTTAACTCTGATCTCTGTAACATGCAGTGCCTAGGGGTATTGTCACTCTCTCTGTGGATTGGATTCTAGTCTATCACAGGTTACCCCTTGTTTTTTGTCAGGTTGCCCTTACAATTGGCCAGTACCATTTTCACTCCTTGGAGAGGGAGAGGTACTGTGAGAGTTGGGTGTCTTGCCTGAGAAGATGATACAGTAACTCTAGCTTGGACTCCATTTTGGACCTATTGATGCAGAGTCCAACTGACCAACCAATAGGCCATCACCTCCCCACCACCACACAACCCCCCACTTCCCCCTCCCAACATTGGTAAAACGGGTATTGTTAACAGTGCACACTTGTGATGACACCTTTAAATCATGAGAAGAATAAGAATTCTGATTCAATATCTCAAAGCCAGGCCATACATCAATTTGGATATTCAAGCAGCCAAATCTAAGCTGCCTACAGTGTATATACATGTAGTTGATTGATCCTACATTAGCTCAGCTGGAAATGAATTAACTTAGGACTTACCAGTAGGGAAGGCGTAAATATAGTCCTTTCCCAACTTTCACAATTAATTTGTCTGGTACACTGTATACCCAATGATGTTACTTTTGCGAGATGCTTGAAAAGGCCTTCTGAAAAGTATTTTTTTTCTGCATAAAAGTCGTGCAGTTTTGCCATTAGACCTTAGTTTCTCTTTAGAAGTTCATGAATGCTAATTAGACTATGAGCAACATTAAAAACAATATTTTGTCACGACAATATTGCTTGGGAAGCATTAATGAATATGGAGAAGACATAACTTACAGGCCATGTCCTTATACATATTAGAGTCTCCAAACAGCTTTGTTGGTCAAACTGTACCTAAAACTGAAAGTCAACGTTTTAGCAATCTTCACTTCATTGGGAGGATTTACGTTTTGGATAGCAGTGAGAACCAGAAAACCTCTAAACCAGTAAAACTTGAAGTTTATGCAATCCAGATTTACATGTATTGTTATGGTGGATACTTTGCTCATAATGGAAGTCTGTTCTTGATCAAGTTGATCACTTAACATGGTGATATTATTGAGCGAGGAATGCAATTTGAAATCACAGCCCTGTGGTTACTGCATGTTGAGGAGTTCCTTTAACTCTCATGACTTGCAATATCATACCAACCAGAATTTTGCATTAACCAAAAAGCAAAATGATAATTATTTCTCATTTAACTTTATTTTTCAGTGTATAATCTTACAACATGTGCTAAAGAAAACGTTCTGCCTTTCAACCTGTTTAGTTCCAGCTTTGAAATTCAAAAAAGTGAAAAAAAGCTGTCAGGATAGATAATCCCCCTGCCCTGTCAAAAATTGTTATTAATTTTTTATTGCATACATTTGTGATTGTGACAGGTTAATACTTGGCATTTTTAGTAATTGGAACATGGTACTTAATGTGAATTGTTCTTTGAGGTATTCTAAAACAGGTATGATTCATGACAACTATATGAAGCTTGAGAAATTTAACTACACGGGATGGAATTCAGTGACAATGTTATTAGAAGACTGCAAGTGGTGGTGGAGCTTGTGGATTGTCAGGACAGTACAACAGTTTTAAGTTGGTACAAAATGAATCGCCAGCCCTATCATGGCACCATGTGTCATGTCAGAATACAGGGTGTGAATTCATGGTTTGGGTCGAGGTAGATTACGTTGCAAGTAAGATGACGTTAATGATGTCAGTTTAGTTCATTTTGCTTTTTCATTGATAACAGGTTTCTAAGGGATATATTTTAACACCTGCAGTGCACCAGGTGCTAAAATTTACCCCTTCACTTGATCATTCAACAAAAAGGTAATTGTTACTTTAAAAAGGCACAAACATACATGTATGTTTATAAGGTCATTATAAGGATTGGATGTTAAAAATGCCCCATAATCTTTTTTTTTTTAAATGTTTATAGAGAGACGAAAGAGCATTTGTTTCAAAGTAAGGTACTTTATCATCCATGTTATCATTTCACTTTTATAAGCAATTAATTGCCCAGGGAAAACCAATTGCAACTTGTTGACATTCATTTTCTTGCATTTATGTTGCTAATGTGTATTTGCCTCAAATGATCAAGTCATCAATTTGCAGTGTCTTGTTTTTGTCTGTCATGAGTCATTACACACTCGGCTCTTGAAACTGTAATGCTCTTAAACTGATCCAAGAGTTCAGCTAGTGCAATTCAGTGAACTGTTCAGTTAATATCATTGGTGTAAGGTTTGAATCAAAGTACATGTAAATGTATTTCTAAAATGGATGCAGTGTTTTAAAAAAGATCACAGTTGTTTTTGATTTGTAATAGTTTATAGTTACACGTTTCTATGAGACTTCTCTGTCAGTTACAAAGTGTGTAAAAAAAACATTTGAACTTATACAATGTAACAACCTACATGTAGAGAAGTTATATGCACAATTACATGTAACTATAATCATATCAAATAATTAATGAACTTCTTCTTGCAGGTCTAAACATGGGTAGGCAATCTAGCCTAATTAAGAGATTCGTTTTTCAAGCTAAAACACTCTCTGCATGATCATGAATCTGTTATTGACTCCAAATTACTTTACATCCAGATTAAAGTGTTGCCTTTTAAGGCCTTTAATAAATTTCCAGGGTTGCATGAAAGTTAAATATGAGGAGTGGTTAGGCCACATAGTCTAAAGCTGTACAAAGTCCTCTGCAAAGCAGGGATCACCGAGTGTGTGCAAATGTACACACAACCATACATTGTATGCTTGAACGCATGAAAGCAAGGCCTCAGTACAAGGAATGGTAGTTTTCAAATAACCTGACAACAATCTTGCATCATACCTAAATCCAAAAAGAAAACAAATTTGGAGACAAAAAAGAATTTATTTACATGTAACAACCTAGAGAACTAGGCACAATTACATGTAAGTATAATCACATCAAATAATTAATAAAATTCTTCTTTCAGGTCTAAACATGAGAAGGCAATCTAGCCTAATTTAGAGAATTATTTTTCAAGCTAAAATACTCTCTGCATGATCATGAATCTGTTATTAACTCCAAATGACTTTACATCCAGATTTAAAGTGTTGCCTTTTGAGGCCTTTAATAAATTTCCAGGGTTGCACGAAAGTTAAATATGAGGAGTGGTTTAGGCCACATAGTGTAAAGCAGTACAAAGTCCTCTGCAAAGCGGGGAACACAGAGCACGCAAATTTACACACAACCATACATTGTATGCTTGAATACACAGATGCAAGGCCTCAGTGCAAGTAATGGTAGTTTTCAAATAACCTGTTGACATTACGTTTAAGAAAACAACAATCTTACATCATGCCTAAATCCAAACAGAAAACAAATTCGGAGACAAAATAGAATTTGAAAATTACTCTGATTAAACATGGTATTAATGTTGTTACCAGTACAGTCTGGGACAGCACTTTGGCTTGTGTGAAAGTTATGAATATTGCTATCTTTACCGATGCAGATAAGGAACACTACATATATGAGAAGATTCTGTTTTCCTCAATTAAGGAACCATTTTATGCCACAGAACACGCTTTTTAAGGTGTCGTGTTTAGATTCCCCAATCAAGCTGAACATTAAGCATCAAACAATGACAAAGATCTCTATAAGGACCTGATCAGTCCTTTTAAGCTCATGGAATAGTAAACAATAATATAAATATATTATGAACCTCTCCTTTGGCAAAGGTGAGAAATTGATGACATTTTTACTGGTATGGGCTGTCGACCAGTAAAAACATAAAAGTCAATTTAGACATAAAACCCGTACAACAAACTTCTCGATGGATTCCTCTACAGTTCAGTTCCTGGAGTGACAGGGAACCAGCAAATAGGTGACCTTGGGAACTGGGGCCTAAAAGGTTAGCGGAGTGCCAAATGCCATATGCTGAAGGGAGGTATCCAGGGCAACCCTAGAAGCAGGAAACACCCCAAGAAGCGGCCACTGACTGGCACCATCGGACTGAAAGATATCATTGGAAATAACTTACCTGACCGAATACTTACCGAAAGACTAGCAAACCAAGAGGGAGGAAGGAGAGGGGGCATTACAATCCACAAAGATTCGCTGGCATGAGCTGTGCAAATCACCAAAGATATCAGTGGAAATAACTGTGAGACAAAAGAGCCCTGCAAATCCCCTGAGGGCCACCCCACAGGTCACATACTGTTGAGGGAAAAGCCGCTGGCTGCATTGGTTGAAGTCTCGCTTTACCTAAATGATATTTAGCAACATATCAAAATTGTTGTTGAGCATTTTGCAGTCTTTTATTCTAACAACCAAGATGTGCTGCACACCCACCATATTCTTTTCTGTCTCTTTTTGTGACAAGTAATTTCTTATTGTAGACCAAAACAAATACAGCTCTATAATACCAACAACATATGAAAATAGCTCTCCTGAAGCCATAACATTAGTAACCATGGAAAGTTCTAAGTCCGCAGCATAAAACAAATTATTTTGAAGTAAATAAACAAAAGGTCAATGATGTCAAAGGACATTTTTTCAAACATTATGTTGGGATGTCACCATGGAATATAAAGTCTGATGACTGAAATAGTAGTTCACAGGTCTAGGCACAATAGTGGTTTGGACATAGAGCCTGATATGATCTTGGTTAGGTTTGTTTGCTTTAGGCTTAACTGGGTATTTGATCCAGACTGAGGGTGAGTCACTGTTCCTTTACTATTTAATACCATTGGGCTTGGTTGACTGGACACTAAATAATGTATTTGGAATGGTGCTGCCATTGGTTCAGGGCTGTTTCTAGATTCTGCTGGATTGCCAAGGTTGTTTAGCTGAGAACCTTGAGGTGTAGAGGAAAGCAGCACAGCTTTTGATTGCTTTGGGTAGTGGTTAGTATGTTGACAATCAGTTGCTTCATGCAAAATCATTGGACAAGAGCATCTGGTGGTAGGGGCACAGCTGGATGCAACCTTCAAAGAATGTTTTGGGGTGTGTATGTGAGAACAACTTCTTGCATGTTGTGTTTTCCAGTTTGATCTGCTGAACAATTTTCACTGTTTTTTTTTTCTGCTTTCCAATTGGGCCAAAGTGTGTACCATAAGCCTCCTGTAGCATGCTGTTCCTTTTTGGCAAAGGGATGACTGCTTGTCTTGGTTCGAAATGGTTATAGGGATCAGATATTAAAATCAGCAGTTTCAGCAAGCCATATTATTCTTATATTATTTTTATAAAATACACGATTTAGTTTTTTTCTTTAGAGTGGCCCTAGAATGGAAATTAAGTTTTACCCTGCTACTATCCCACCATCTTTTTGCTTTTTTTCTTAGCATATATGTGGAAAAGTATCATTAAACTGAAACTTAGAAATAACTGCACAGCATAATAACTCTTACCCAAACTGCCAATGTCATTTATCTTAATGTTAGCTGGATATAACTGAATTTCCAGTTAGTTCAGACATTGTTCCTTAGAAAAAAATGTCTTCTGGAAGTAAATCTGCAGTTTTCTCAAAATTCGGCTGCTCAAGGTCTGACGAGCATTTTTGAGAGAATTATTAGAGCTAATCAGATCATGGTGTGATTGCAAACTAACTTTGTATCACAATTTGTCACCTTGAGTAAAAGAATCATCAAGGCTAATGTAAAAGATGTAAGAGCAGCCCGAGCTTCTAAATCATAAACACTGGGTGTTTTAAAAATACATTTATCAATAGGTTATGTTTTAATTAAGTATAAATTAGCAATATATAGTCTTACCTTTTTATCATTTTACCCTTTTTAAATTTGTAATACAAACGCTTTTTAGACGTATTTTTAATTGCTTTATCTTTTATTGAATGTAACACTTGATATGTATTTTGATCAACTAAATGAGGTATTATAATAGTATTACTATTATAATTATAATTATAGTTGGAGGTACATTAGCAATTATAGGTTCTGCAGGACTTAGAACTCTTTCTAGATCCAGATTTGTAGACTTCACACCAATTATATGGCTTGTGTGATACTCAAAGAATACAATACAAATAATACAAGTAAGGGGTATTCAGGATGCAAATTAAAAGATGCATCAAGGTAATGCCCAATGATTAACAACAATAAAAAATAAATGGGCAGTCTAAAAGGAAGTTACTGAGGTTGGCCCTAATTGAGAACTTCCTTTAATTAAATTACAAACATGAACGAAAGACAGAAAAAGCAATAAAATAATATAATAAAATCATATGCTGACAATTTGCATACATAGGTGAACTACAAGTTTATCCTTGAAAGCTGGCAAACTGCCTGCTAAAACGACAAGTGGTAGGTTGTTCCATGACTATATACAAAGAACTGTTCATTGCATGCACTGCTGCCTCACTCCCGGATTTGTGTTTGGTGCAAACCTGAAGCAAGTCACTTGACTCTAGTATATCTTGTTTTGTCAGCTTTCTCACACACTTTCCAATAATTCTAATTACTTCGCCCACTCCAATTGGTAGGGCGTCACTGTTACCCTTACCCAGCCTGCGGGATAAGATGACTTGGCAGAATTGGCTCAATGGTTATGGGATCAATGTATTCTGTGCACAATCAGTGGGTCAGATTGCAAAAGCCTCACACAAATTAGAGCCAGACTTCTTGAATGACTTGCTAGCAAGGATCCTTTGAGAGCCATTTGTATCTACATTCGGTGGACCTCCAGCACCTTTAGATGATAATGATGATGATAATAATCATAATCATAATCAACTTTAAATAATCAACTGAAAAACCAGTGGCCCTCATTTATAAATATGTACAGAATAAAAAGGTGAGGTATTACAAATTAATAATACAGGAAGATTCTCAAATATGCAACTATAATACAAAAAACTAAAATATGAGACACTAAAATAATAAAGAACAAAGCATTGGATCAAGTCTAATAAAACAAGAAAATTAAAAATTTACATCAGTATGGAGAATTGCAAGATCAGTTCTGACTCTGGACAAGGCAACAATGAACTGGCAAACAGTATGGAGAATTACAATAATATCAGTTGTGACACTGGACAAGGTAAAACTGACTGGCTTTAAGTATGGTGGATTACAATTTCAGTTTTGACACATCCACTAGCAGCACTGCATGGGCTTCCTCATGCTGGAATAAACTGTTCATTGCATACACTGCTGCCTCACTCCTGGATATGTGTTTGGCACAAACCTGAAGCAAGCCACTCTACTCTTGTATCTCATGTTTTGTCACATTTGTCACGCACTTCCAAATAATTCTGATTACTTTACCCACTCCTATTGGTCTGACTTAACTGTTACCCTTATCCAGCAGGATAAGATAACTTGCCAGAATTGGCTCAATGGTCGCAGGATCAATGTATTCAGCGCACAATCAGCAGATCGGAGCTGCAAAAGCCTAACACAAATTAGAGCCAGACTTCTTGAATGACTTGCTAGCAAGGGTCCTTTGAAAGCCATTTGTATCTACATTTGGGGGACCTCCAGCACCTTTAGATGATAATAGTAATAATAATGATGATGATGATAATAATAATAACAATCATAATAATAATAATAATAATAATAACTAGATATACCTATCTATAGAGTGACAACGAGCGAATAATTTGTGCTATAATAAGGGGTTTATTAATACAGCATAATGGATTTTTGGTTCTCTACTGTTGCAAACATTACCGAGAGAAAATTATAACGCATTTACTGGCCGGTAACGTTTGTCACGCAATCCCTGAATATCAAGAGTATTGGAATGTATCGCTGCTCGGTCGAACTTTCAGTTCAATATGATGGTCAAAGTGAAAGTGAACACGCTAGTTTGATTGATGAACACGACTCGTTTAATTCTGTGGCAAAACAGATCCGACTTGTGATTTGAACACTGGATTTGACTGTATGATAAACACGCTTGTTCAGTTCTGTTTGGAAACACTGCCGACTCAACCTTCAGTTCGATATGCTAGATTTCAACACTGGATTTGCTCTAGTGGTTCAACTGGTGAACACAATCTTTCCAAAAAAGCTGCCCGATGGAACTTCGATAACTTCGATATAGGTAAACAGAGAAGGAATACACGGTTTCGATTCATGAACACGCTCGTTCAATTCTGTGGTGAACACGCTGGTTCGGCTTTGTCTCGATTTTGTGTCTTGGATTTGCTCTTGTCTAACAGTTTTCCTCAATATTCAAATTAGAAGAAGAGTTTTGTAAAGGGTATGCTCCCCAATTGAACTTTCATTGCGATAAAGTGAGAGAGAAAACACGCTGGTTCGATATGTCCTGAGACTATGAAGTTGTTCACAGTTGGATAAACACAACAGCAAAGAAAACAATGATATTCCACGAGACAAGTCTAGATGTAACGCGCCTCCTGATTGGCTAAAAACTACAATGGCTCGAATAGTTTTGTCCTTGCAATTGGCTCAAACTGAGCCATTGTTACATCTTACACTTACACTCTCGAAGGCCGAGAATTTTTTTGCATAAGCAATTCTCCGCGCGGCACTAGTCTCTGCTGCCTCGCCAGCCGAGCATCTTCGCTCGGCTGGCTTGTTGGCAATAACAATCATAATAGTAATAATAGCAATCATAATAATTATAATCAACTATATTTATTGAGGGTAACACCAAACAGTAGTAACTGAAAAACCAGTGGCCCTCATTTAAATATGTACAGAATAAAAAGGTGAGCTATTAAAAATTAATTATGCAGAAAGATTCTCAAATATACAGCTATAATATATATTGTACTACAGTTTGGTCTTCTATCTATGTAACAAACTTAAATTGCAGTTTTCTTATTCAAAAATGAGCTGTGCGAGCTATGACAAATTCCAATCACCTTGCACCTTCCGCACCTTTATTTGCAAAATTGAATATCCTAGATTATTTTTAAAGTGAATTCCTTTTATATTGCAAAATTTGTTTTCCTATCACCATCGTTTACTGCCCTCGCCCTTTCTAAATTTATTTCTGACTAGTGGTCAAATTCATAATTATGATACCAGAACCTCCGCTCATTTCCGACCTCATACCTGCCGAACTAATATCAAGCAATTCACTATACTCTTTCGAGGGCCAAAAATATGGAATGTGGGGTTTGCCATTATCAATTACCTCTTCCCCTAGTCTATCACTTCAAAAGAAAGTTTCTTAATTTCCTCAGTTAATTGTATGAAATGTCTAGTCTTACCACCATTACTTAAAAAATTAGTCTCAATACAATGTCTTTACAAGTCTCACAGTCCTAACGCATCCTTGAGGGGACCTCTCAGTATAAGCCCGGGGGTTTCCTGAGGTCTCCTCGCCGCTTCTTACTTCTTCTATTGTTATTATTACTCACTGTAAACTTATTTTTGATTTTTTTAGTCTATTATTCACTGTACCTTGTATGAATGTATGTGGTGGTAAATAATAATAATAAATAATAAATAAATAAAGACTAAAATATGAGACACTAAAACAATAAAGAGCAAATTAAAGTTTTACATCAAGTCTAATAATTAAAACAAACAGTATGGAGAATTACAATGATATCAGTTGTGACACTGGACAAGGCAAAACTGACTGGCATATATCGTGGATTACAATTTCAGTTCTGACACTAGACAGGATAAAAATGATGGCAGTCAGTATGGAGAATTACAATTATATCACTTCTGACACTGGAAAAGATAAAACTGACTGGCATTCAGTATGGTGGATTACAATTTCAGTTCTGACACAAGACAAGATAAAAATTAATTACAATTAGTCTAGAAATTCAATTACAATATCAGTACTGACACTGGACAAGATAAAACTGAATGGCAATAAGTATGGAGAATTAAAATATAATCAATTTTGACACTGGACAAGATCAAACTAAATGGCAATAAGTCTGGCGAATTACAATATCAGTACCGACACTGGACAAGATAAAAATGATGGCAATCAGTATGGAGAATTACAATATCACTTCTGACACTGGACAAGACAAGACTGACAATGGCAATAAGTATGGAGAATTAAAATAATTGTGACAGTGGACAAGATAAAACTAAATGCAGTCAGTCTGGAGAATTACAATATCATTTGACATTGGACAAGATAAACCTGAATGGCAATCAGTCTGGAGAATTACAATATCAGTCTTGACACTGGACAAGAAAAAATAAATGGCAATAGTTATGGAGAATATCAGTTGTGATACTGGACAAGATAAAACTTACTGAGAATCAGTCTGGAGAAGTACAATATCAGTTGTGACACTCAGGGAACGGGGAACATAAAACTGAAGGACAACCAGTATGGAGAATTACTACTTCAGTTCTCATAATGGACAAGATAAAATTAAATGACAATCAGTATGGAGGATTGCTATTTCAGTTCTGTCAGCACAAGATAAAAATGAATGACAAGAAAACACTGAACAAGATAGAAATGAGTGGCAATCAGTATGGAGGGTTTGCACCTGCACCAGTATAGCTGATTACAATATGAGTTGTTAGGATTACTACCTCAGTTCTTACATCTGGCAAGATACAAATGACAATTTTAAAAGTTACAAAGTATGTTCCCATAATGGACAAGATACACAATGAATGGCAATCAGTGTGGAGGATTTACTATTGATATCAGTTCCGCCATCGGACAAGGTAAAACTAAGTAATAATCAGTGAATATGTGACATTTACCGAGGGTGAGGTCGGGGAGGCTGGATAGTCTAGTTGATTTGTTCTAATGCATCATCAACATTCGATTCTTATTAACATTTGATCTGGCTATGAGACAAGTGCAGAAACACTTCGACATAAAATTGAATATCACTGGAAAAGATAAATGGAATGACAAGCAATATGGAGAATTACTTCAGTTCTGTTGCTCAAGAAGAAAAAAGGGAATGGCAATCAGTATGGAGGATTTCACTTTTGTCACTGGACAATATGAAACTGAATGACAATCAGTATGAAGAATTACTGTTTAAGTTCGACACCAGAGAAGATAAAAGTGAATGACCATAAGTATGGAGGATTACTATTTTAGTTCTGACACTAGAGAAGATAAAACTGCACTAGAGGATTACTATATTTCTAATACTGGGCAAGATAAAAAATAGTGACAATCAGTATGGAGAATTAATAGTTACAGTAACTTCTGACAATGGACAATCAATATAGCACTGGACGAAGGGAAACTGAATTTATATCGAAATGGAAAATTACTATTAAGTTTCTGACACTGCACAAGGTAAAAGTGAACGACAATCATGACCTAGCAAAAGGTCAATTTGGCTTAGTATTCTCATGGACATGATCTAATGTACTGTTTACATTTGATTTTATCAACAGGTAGGCTAAGGAATAGCCAAGAATGTGAACAATGACAGCACATTAGGAAAAGAAAATAGCTTCAAGACAAGTGCACAAACTTGTTCATCTTTCGATCCTGATAGTAATGCATCATCATATATATAATATTAAAATCATGTACAAGAAGAACAGAAGAAGAAAAAAAGGAAAACGACTTTTGCAGTTAACGAAAGTAAACTTCACTGATGTAAAGAAGGTGCTAAGAGCAAATTAAAGACTGGAGTCCAATAAGCTCTTAAAACCTTCCTTAATAAATGATAGCTAAAACATGTAAACAATGAAAAACAAATCTGCTGCAGAACCTCGAAAGTGAATGTTGATGAACTTGTCTTGTTCTCTACTTTTTCATTTACGTTTTGTTCACTTCTATCAGCACTCCCATTCTCAAAGCAGAAGCTAATACTAAGATGTTAATACCATTCTGGGTTAAAGGCTTCCATGCAATTTCCTGCTCTCCCTCCAAGGCAGAAAATTGAGCAAGGGAGTTTGATACCCCTCTATTCTTCTAGAGAGGGTTCTGGAAGGGAATCAAACTCCCTTGCAAAGTATTCCTTCTTTCCTGAAAACATAGACCACTTTCATAAATGGTGGCCAATTATAGATTATTTTGAAAGTATTAAAATTAGCCTTACCAACCTCATTTTGAAGTTGGTAATTGAAAAGAATTTTTACTCTGAAACTAGGTTGGCAAGGCTAAGTACTAATTTAAATGCATACAAAAGAATTTTAAATTAACAGCCGTTTATGAAAAGAGTCTATTAGTCTATTGTGCATAAGTATTAACCTCCTTGTAATACCTGTAAGTATTCCACTTTCTTACAAGTCAAGATTGTTCAGAGCATAAATTTTAAGCCCCCAACCCTTCTGCAATCCCCTAATAAAATGAATTTGAATTAAATCCACACTCCTAATCTTCAAGGGAGCAGCTTAAATCATCTCCAATGGTCATTTTTAGTCTGTCACATCTAAACCTTGTTCTGTGGCCCAGCTACAGGGAGTCTCCAGTTGCTTTATAAAGCATTCAGTTTTTATAAAGACGATCATTGGCTCAACTCCTTCTGGGAACTCGGATTCCTTTTTAAATAGCCTTCATCACGGATTGAATATTATATTTTTCCTTTTTTTGCTTTTCATATTAAACAAACCTTTTCAGGAGTTCAGGGAACCTCACCTCCATGTCCACCACCTACATGCGTTGGCTTCATCCTCATGATCAGTTGCTAAGTGAAAGAAGTGAACACATTAAAGTCAATAGGCTGACTGTTTCCTGTTTTACCAGAATTGTCTAGAATTTAAGTGCTGTCTTGTTATTACCAACGTCAGTTACTGCGCGCACTGAATTAGATTCTAAACAATCAGAGCAACCTATCACAAGTTAAACATTTCTATGAACTCTTCAACTGACTGTTCTTGAGATATTTCAGCTTAAAAAATTAACTGAAATAGATTTTTTTTCAACCCAAACTCAAATGAGGATTCTGAAAGCCTGTTAACTAACATTATGACGAGAAAATTAGAATTAATATAAAAAGGGGAAGAGAGAGATGGTAAATATAAGATAAACGATAGACCGAGTAGATTCATCGTGTCTTTAAAGTTTAGACTTTGATCTTGGGTGTCTTGAAAACAAAGACCCCTAAGACCCCAAAACTTGAAAACAAAGACCCCCCATATTTTTGGGGGTTCCCGCGAAATTACGACCAGCCGGTCGGCAATTAATGCGACTGAAAGGTGAGCGCTGGTGACAAGAATTTTGAGGCTACTTTCAGCGTCTGACTGGCATTCGAGGAAATTTGTTTCGTTTTAAATCGAAAAACTTTGTGTTTTGTTTCAAGTAAGAAACTTACCTCTTGTCTCTTCGAAGCTTTTTACTTCCACAGAAAATAATTTACATCAAAAATGAAGGTTAATTGCCCCCAAAACAGTTCAAATCCACGCAGATCCACGCAATGTAATCGACGTTTAGCGCCGCCATGTTTTCAGCGGTTTCAACTGCTAGCTATACCGTGGGCGCATGGCAGAAACAAGAGCTCCGTTTATTGGAGGAAGGCTTCGTCTTGACGGCATGTAATAACAAAATCTCCTGTCAAGTCTCCAAACTAAGAGACTAGAGCTATGTATTGGACAAAAACTCCATTTCAGGAATCTGACTCTTGCGATCGTTCAAGAGTAGGAGTGTTTTCATACGAAAAATCGTCTTGAAAAACTTAGCGTTCTTGTGTTTCGCTGTGTAAGAAAGATTTTACTGACACCTTTTGGCGAACACATTCTCCATCTGGCGAAACTGAGTACTCCCGGCCTCTAACAATACCTCCGGAAAAATGTCGCGCCCGGAAAAAATCACTTTTTTTGTGAGGTGAAAAACAATCGCTCTTTTTACCTTACATTTTTCTTGTCATTTTTCATGTGTGCAATAATCGTAACCTGACTTTAAGGCGGGGGTTAACGTGAATTTAAGTGAAATTTTGGTAAGTTTAAAGAGAGGTTGAAAGGGAAAAAAGGGTTATGGAACACCACCAGACAGTTGCCCGACCGCACAATGGCACCCCAGGTTGTTGCAACTGTTTGGAGTGTATCTACCAATTTTTTAATTTCAAACTCTAATTTTAAAACAACAACAAATCTTCAAAATTTCCTATTTCCATCAGTTTTGCTAATCCTTTGAGAAAAACTATTTCTCTCCAAATATACCTAAAAATCACCAAAAAAAATACAAAATAACCCAAAACATAGATATGTGAGATGAGCATAGAGATTCTTGATTGCTTGAAACGTAAACAAGATATTTGCATTAAAAACATAATACCCAGCCAAAATACGGCTTTCATGTTTCCCCCCGCCTAAATTAAAAGTTTAAGTCTTCTGCGTGTACTTTCTTTTCTTGTTGTCACTTTCTTTGAGGGACGGGGTGGAGTTCTAAAATACGGTAACACCCTCTGCCCTTTTATCTCCCGTAGAGAACACGAGGTTAGCTCACGAGGTTGACAAACTGACAACCCCACTGTACTCCCCCTGTCCCCAGATTCCTTCTACCCGCCCTAAAAGAAACTTGTCTTATTAGGGAGGAGGGTGGAGAGGGATCTTTGGCGTTAATTTGAAACTACAGTGAAGTATTATCCAAATCATATCTCCGAAAATCGTCGAGCTATGTCCGGATCGTCTTCGGAAATCAATAAATGGCTTATCGCTGTAGTGAATAGCTGGATTAGACACAACAGGAGCCTGTGCCTGAGGGCCTAGCTGCCCTCCCTCCAGTCTTAAATCTTCCGTGGAGAGCACGAGGTTGACATACTCACAAAGTGTCCGAGCCACCATTCTGTGTCATCATCATGGAAGACTCGTGGTAAGTTTATTCTTTAGTTATCTTTCAAGTTTTTTCACCTAATGACGAATCCACGCACATCACGATTATATTAATATAACAGTGCAACGCATTTGCAAAGTGGTTTTCGAGGAACTTATTTTTCAGTGGCACTGATTGAAAAAGCCAAACTGTGAGCATATGCCGGATCAAGATAGTTTACTCTAGTCTCTTTTAAGCTTTTTCTTTTCGCCCATTGACGAAACTAAGAGGTGGCGAATGGTCCCTCAAAAACTCTGGGTCTCGCAAAATTTTAGTCGAATTTCACAGGTCTCGCAGTCTCGTTTTTTATACGAAGGTGTCTCGGCGTCTCATTTTTTGCAAGGCTAAGGGTCTCGAAGTCCTGATTCGTTTATTTTTTTTTGAATGGCGTCTTCTCGTCACTTGATATTGAATTTCACTGATTAAAGCAACTTTCAATTTCCGAGAAAAAGTCAATCCAAAGTCAATCATTTTCTCTTAAATTGTCTGAATTCCACAAAAAGCTAGAAAATTTACCGCAACGTCAAGAAAAAAAAAGGTAGTTTGTTCTACGATATAATAGCATAGTGTTGTAGTCGAATTTCCTGTTCCAGCTAGTACACAGAAGCTAGCCAAACGGCTAAAAGGGGACTCAAGAAACAACACGGGTCAACACAACCCACGATAGCTCGC
>OZ026596.1:11613438-11618438 GCA_964020085.1 Micromussa lordhowensis | reverse complement strand
TATCAAAAAAAATATCGGAAGGAAAAAAGATATAGGTGAAAGTGTGAACAAAACCGTTACTCTGGGATGCAAATTATGTCCGCAACTATACGAACGCCTTACGTACGCGTCCACGTCGTTTTAAATTGTGGGATTTTCCCTTTATTAAATCCATTTTGAAATCATTGGTTATCAGTAATGTGATTGGTTGTCAGCGGTGCGATTTATTCACGAATCGCACTATCTTTTGCTCTAAATCACATCTTTTTCTCAGCCAATGAGAATGGGACAGTAAAACAAAACAACCAATCAGATTTTAAGGCTTTTTTAAACTCACCAATCACATTGCAGGAAAATAAAAGACAAAAAGCCATTGTTTGGCAAATTTGGCAACTTAGTTCAATTAATATTGGGCCTGACCAAAATCTGTATTTAGGCTATTAAATTGTGCGATTTAAAAATGGATCTAATAAAGTGGTAATTGAACTTCGGGTCTTGCAATTTTGGTCTAAAATCATACTTGTGATTTCAAATCGAACTCGTGCTGTGCGCTCGTTCGATTTTGAAATCACGCGTATGATTTCAGACCAAATTGCACTCCACTCAGTTCAATTACCATTATAAATTTTATATGATATTGTTCCATATACGCTCGGCAATTTCTACCTGTCAAGTTTTTTCCCAAGTATTACTTAAATAAACTATGCTTCGAGCAACCGCAAAATGTGACTTGGACCGATAAATAACGAGCGTGATTAGCACGAGTACAGGAATAAATGAGTTAAGATCAGCCCGGCAAATCTCTTAAGCGGGCATGGTGACCTATCATCATGGCCAGAAAAATAATAGAGTTTATTGATTGTTGACAGATTTTCAGAACTAATGTCTCGTACAAGGGTCTACAACAAATAGTGCCTTTGTAAGACTTTTGTGCAAGCTCATTCTAGCTCATTCTCATAGCTCTCAACCAAATCTGGGCTGAACGTCTCGCGCTCGCACTCAAAACACGTTGAAGTCTCGCCTCGCAATCTAAAAAGTCAAAATGTCTCGGGCTCGCAAAGAAAATCGGTAGTCTCGCGGTCTCGCAAAGTCTCGCATTTACCATTCGCCACCACTAAACTATGCACATTACAAAATGGTGTGGGCGAAAACAATATTTCTGCTAGAAGCTTAAAATGCCCTGCCAGAGTGGAGGTCCATATTAGCGCTGTTCTTGGGGAATTGAAAAACCCAAACCCTGAGCGTGAAATTAAGATAATTTACCCTTGGCTGTTTTTAAACTTTTTCGGCTCTTTCAGGAGCTTACGCGCAACGCATTACTTAGGATAATGTCCAAGAGTTCAAAGAGGTGCCAGGTATAGTGGAAGAGAAACTGGAAGAGAAGAGGGGATATTCACCAGAATTGAGAAAAAGTATCATCGAAGAAGTGCGCAGGTTAATAAACAGTCCCCATGCCATTCAGAGGCAGCTCAGCCTCGATGATACTAGAAAATCGGTTATGTTTCTTGTTGCAGCTAAGAACACCAAAGGAGGCTACTACACGTGTACAATACAATACAATACAATACAATACCTTTATTTAACGTGGTCAATGCACTTAGCTATCAGCTACTTTACAGACATGCCACGAAAAATAAATAAATAAATAAATAAATAAGCTGAAAGTAATGACAAGAGAAAATCGCTCGTAAAGGCTAAATAAAAATATATGTACAATTTAAAATATATCGAGATTAAAACTGGATCACAGTATTATTATATAATGACATTAAAACTAAGCGCATCTATTTGCGCAATTAAAATGTAAAGTTTGAGAAATCCATCTTGGACATCAAGTTCTTACATGTTCCGATATTATTGGCGGCACGGAACTGATCGGGAAGAGCGTTCCAAATCTTAGCTGCAGTGTAACACCAAGATTTAAGTCCATGGGTGGTAGTATTCACTTTGGGTAGCTCGAGGATATGTTTTCCTCTAAGATTATAATTAGTTGATCGTTCATGCAATAGCTCTCCTATTCCTCTTGGGACTTTATACCCCCTGATAGCTTTGTAGACACCGGTGGCCATTTTAACAATTCTTTGATTAAGTGGGGACAGCAGGTTTAGTTGTTTTAGCAACGTCTCGTACATAGTTGACTTATCATGGGTTACAAAGCAAAGGGGCCGTTCATTTATTTTTTCAAGTTTGGCGGAACCTCTTTTACCACAGTGATGCCACGACTCAGAGCAGTAATTGAAATGCGGTGCAATGAAGGCTCGATATATATCTAACCTCAGTTCAAAAGGCAATATTTTCTTCAAATGACACTTACTTAAACTGTGTTTGCAACTCGTACAAACACGATTTTATTTGTAAACACAGTATCTCCGTCGCTATTAAAGAAAACATTATCGAAAGCCATCTGCAACGTTTGAAGCCGAGTGATCGTGCATCTAGAGCTGGCCTGGTCCAACCACAGCAGTTACGCAGGGAAAAAGGTCGGCAAAAATAGGAATCCGTGGCGTGCTGCACGTTCAGGAAACTGAACCATCAGGTCAAGCCACACTTACACAGGCTCCTGCTGAATTTACTCCAAAGATTCACCACAACGATAAGCCATTTTTAGTGTGCTCTTTGGAAGAGGCGCCGAAAGCTACGGAATGTCGGAAATGCAAAACTGGTTTCATAAGGAGAACCAAAATACCATTTGACATCGTATTGTCCCACGAGGAACGCTGGATGTACCCTGACCCCAAGGACAGTTCTAAGTGGTTACCAAGTGCTTCAACAACTGTAAAATACTACTGTGTAAGAAAGACCTGTGTGGTAGATAGATTTCCATATTTTAACGCGTCTTTTGTCGAAGTTCCGCCTTCGACAAAAGACAAGCTACTAACATCACATGACAAAATTCTAGAGGAAGAACTTGCCTATTGTGCAAGTTGGTAGCGCCTGTGTTTTGATTAGCTATAGTATGAACAGGCGTTTCGAAGTTATGTTAGGCGTTGTCCCGCATATTATTATTGTTCCTATTCACTAAGTCGAGCTCTAGGTATGCATTATTTCCTTGTTAACGTTTCGGAAGTATGCCTATAAAAAGATGCTGTTTTCATGTTCAATGATGATGAAAAAGTTCAGTCAGTAAATTGAAAAAAGAAAATCAATGTATTTAATGGTCATATATTTCTGATCGATAACAATTTATGGCATTAAATAAACAAAGGCGTGTTTTTGTGCTTTACTCGAATCTGGCCTGATCCCGCGCATTGTTGTAAAGTGATTGATTGATAACTCAAGCCAAAAGATTAATGTGAATTTCATTCGAAAGTCACGTATCAAGAACTAAAATTTCAACAACGTAGTAGAAACGAAACGACGTAGGACCCATTTGAGATTTCCGAAGAAGATCAGTGGACATGGCTCGACGATTTTCGGGGAGATGATTTGGATAATACTTCACTCTAGTTTCAAATTAACTCCAAAGATCCCTCTCCACCATCCTCCCTAATAAGACAAGTTTTTTGTAGGGCGGGTAGAAGGAACCTGGGGCAAGGGGGAGTACAGTAGAGTTGTCAGTTTGTCAACCTCGTGAGCTAACCTCGTGTTCTCTACGGGAGATAAAAGAGCAGAGGGTGTTACCGTATTTTAGAACTCCACCCCGTCCCTCAAAGAAAGTGACAACAAGAAGAGAAAGTAACACGCAGAAGACTTAAACTTTTAATTTAAAGTCAGGTTACGATTATTGCACACATGAAAAATTACAAGAAAAATGTAAGGTAAAAAGAGCGATTGTTTTCACCTCACAAAAAAGTGATTTTTTCCGGGCGCGACATTTTTCCGGAGGTATTGTTAGAGGCCGGGAGTACTCAGTTTCCTCAGATGGAAAATGTGTTCGCCAAAAGGTGTCAGTAAAATCTTTCTTCCACAGCGAAACACAAGAACGCTAAGTTTTTCAAGACGATTTTTCGTATGAAAACACTCCTACGTACTCTTGAACGATCGCAAGAGTCAGATTCCTGAAATGGAATTTTTGTCCAATACATAGGTCTCTTAGTTTGGAGACTTGACAGGAGATTTTGTTCTTACATGCCGTCAAGACGAAGCCTTCCAGAAGCCACACAAAGAGCGATAAACAGAGCTCTTGTTTCTGCCATGCGCCCACGGTATAGCTAGCAGTTGAAACCGCTGAAAACATGGCGGCGCTATGTCGATTATATAGCGAAGATATCAGTGACGTCATGAGCACTGTTACGCAATATTTATGGTTGGCAAAAAGTGATCAAAACAAAAGAAATGACTGAAAATTCGTGTACTTCAAACGACTGTCGCTTCACATATATGCTAGATTTCATCCTGAAACCTGGAGGAAAGTTAGAATATTAGGATAATGCTTCACTGTTAAAGTTTTAAGGAAATCCGAGTATCGACACCTGTCGAAAATCGCGTTGGAAATTCGTCTGTGAGTAAAGGATTTGACCAGCTCGAAAGAGCTTCTGCCAACCACACGCACCAGTGATTTTGCGCGCGTGAGCGAAAATGACGTCAATGTTTGTAAACAGATATCTTCGCTATTGCGTGGATCTGCGTGGATTTGAACTGTTTTGGGGGCAATTAACCTTCATTTTTGATGTAAATTATTTTCTGTGGAAGTAAAAAGCTTCGAAGAGACAAGAGGTAAGTTTCTTGCTTGAAACAAAACACAAAGTTTTTCGATTTAAAACGAAACAAATTTCCTCGAATGCCAGTCAGACGCTGAAAGTAGCCTCAAAATTCTTGTCACCAGCGCTCACCTTTCAGTCGCATTGATTGGCGACCGGCTGGTCGTAATTTCGTGGGAACCCCCCAAAATATGGGGGGTCTTTGTTTTCAAGTTTTGGGGTCTTAGGGGTCTTAGGGGTCTTAGGGGTCTTAGAGGTCTTAGGGAGTCTTAGGGGTCTTTGGGGTCTTAGGGGTCTTTGTAGGCACCCCTTTGATCTTAGACTTTGATCACAAGCGTATATCCCAAGACAATAAGCACATAAAAATCATCAAGAAGCTAT
>OZ026596.1:11550938-11608438 GCA_964020085.1 Micromussa lordhowensis | reverse complement strand
TTGCGCGAGACTTAGAAAATATTAGCTCGCGGGTGGGTTGAAAATGTTGTCGATTCGACTCGATTCGATCGAATCGTCACGAATCGTTTCCCCTTGTTTTTTACCACACATTCGAAGTTCAACATTAAAACACAAAGCCTTCCTGTAAAACCAAATTAGTAACTCATGGAACTACACAAAAACTAGTTGTATGTACTATTTTTTATAGAACACTTAAACTTTACAGTCGCTAATGTATGCCTCATAATATTTCCATTGATAGTGCCAATTTCAGACTTTTACAGTACAACACAATAATTTTGATGAGAACCACAATATAATTAAACAGCTAAACCAAGTGAAAACTTTTTTTGCAAATATTGTTCCACTTTATTTTTAAAAAAGGAAGTTGGAGTGACAAGGTAATTACAGAACAATTCAAGTTAGAATAAATTTGCCCACTTTAAGCTTAAAATGTCAATGCATGTCACTTTATTTTAACCTAGCAAATATAATGATGGATCAGAACAAATATCCTATTTCATTAATTGAAGATACAATAGGATACCAATAGTTCATTGTTCTCAAATATGAACTTCCCTGCAAATAACTGCAGTGATTTTTTAACATGTGAATATAATCTGTACTGAAACATGCCTGCACGCACAAAATACATCGAGGCGAACATTCAAAACTGTCCTGTAGATGTAACTCTATGTTTCAAAATATTCAAACAGAACAATTTCTACACAACTGGCCCATTTGGATTCAATAGACCTTTTTACCGATACGGCGGCCATCTTGAATTCCGAGGAAATTATGGGATGCCCAAGGGGCAGATGAGAAATAATTAAAAAGAATACCGTGGCGTAATAACTTAACAATAATTTTTCGATAACCATAGCAACAACTGCCAAATATCGTGACGGAAAAGATGTAACGCTTGTAATATTTGTTATGGAATATGAGAGACAAGCAGTAAAAATTTATCCTGAAAGCTGTGTATACGATAAATTTTCCAGCGATTGCCCCCTCGGCAGCCCATAATTTCTCAATCAAAACAATAGAATTCAAGATGGCCGCCGTATCGGTAAAAAGGTCTATTATTCACCCAAATTAACCAGCGATCAGGTATTTTTCAGACGCGCCATCTCGGGTAAATCGACTTCCGCTGTGATAATAGATAGCAAAGGAATCGATTCGGATCTATTCCATCGAATAAAAAACGAATCGACTATTTTTCAACCCACCCTATATAGTATAAGGCACTATATTTTTAAGTCTCGCGCGAATCGACATCCGACAAAATGACTCGAAGAAACTATAAGGAAAACCGATTCCTGTCGATTCAATCGAATCGACACGAATCGCAAAGTTTTCAGACACCCTGCACAATACAAGGCAATAAAAATTTCCAAATCTCGCGCAAATCGACTTCCCGTATAACGAATCGACACCAGGAAAACGATTCGTGTCGATTCGTTAGCATCAAGTCGAATCGACAACATTTTTCAGCCCACCCTGCATAGCAGGAGGCTTTATTTTCTAGTCTCCCGCAAGTCGACTTCCGGTATAACGAATCGACACAAGGGCAAACGATTCGTGTCGATTCGATCGAATCGAGTCGAATCGACAACATTTTCGACCCACCCTGCATGGACCCGCGAGGCTATATTTTCTAAGTCTCACGCAAATCGACTTCCGGTATAACGAATCACGATTCGTGACGATTCGATCGAGTCGAATCGACAACATTTTCAACCCACCCTGCATAAGCGCAAATCGACTTCCGGTATAACGAATCGACACCAGGGGAAACGATTCGTGTCGATTCGATCGAATCGAGTCGAATCGACAACATTTTCAACCCACCCTGCATAAGCGCAAATCGACTTCCGGTATAACGAATCGACACCAGGGGAAACGATTCGTGACGATTCGATCGAATCGAGTCGAATCGACAACATTTTCAACCATACCACCCTGCCTGGACCCGCGAGGCTATATTTTTTAAAGTCTCGCGCAAATCGACTTCCGGTATAACGAATCGACACCAGGGGAAACGATTCGTCACGATTCGCTCGAATCGAGTCGAATCGACAACATTTTCAACCCACCCTGTATATACCCGCGAGGCTATATTTTCTAAGTCTCGCGCAAATCGACTTCCGGTATAACGAATCGACACCAAGAGAAACGATTCGTGACGAGTCGATCGAATCGAGTCGAATCGACAACATTTTCAACCACCCTGCATATACCCGCGAGGCTATATTTTCTAAGTCTCGCGCAAATCGACTTCCGGTATAACGAATCGACACCAGGGGAAACGATTCGTGACGATTCGATCGAATCGAGTCGAATCGACAACATTTTCAACCCTCCCTGCATATACCCGCGAGGCTATATTTTCTAAGTCTAGCGCAAATCGACTTCCGGTATAACGAATCGACACCAGGGGAAACGATTCGTGACGATTCGATCGAATCGAGTCGAATCGACAACATTTTCAACCCACCCTGCATAGAGCCGAGAGCTAATATTTTCTAAGTCTCGCGCAAATCGACTTCCGGCACCAGGGGAACGATTCGTCACGATTCGATCGAATCGAGTCGAATCGACAACATTTTCAACCCACCCTGCATAGAGCCGAGAGGCTATATTTTCTAAGTCTCGCGCAAATCGACTTCCAGTATAACGAATCGACACCAGGGGAAACGATTCGTCACGATTCGATCGAATCGAGTCGAATCGACAACATTTTCAACCCACCCTGCATAGAGCCGAGAGCTAATATTTTCTAAGTCTCGCGCAAATCGACTTCCGGCACCAGGGGAAACGATTCGTCACGATTCGATCGAATCGAGTCGAATCGACAACATTTTCAACCCACCCTGCATAGAGCCGAGAGGCTATATTTTCTAAGTCTCGCGCAAATCGACTTCCGGTATAACGAATCGACACCAGGGGAAACGATTCGTCACGATTCGATCGAATCGAGTCGAATCGACAACATTTTCAACCCACCCTGCATGGACCCGCGAGGCTATATTTTCTAAGTCTCGTGCAAATCTACTTCCGGTATAACGAATCGACACCAGGGGAAACGATTCGTGACGATTCGATCGAATCGCAAATACCAAAGACGAATCGACTCTAGTTGGGTGTATTGGACAACCCTCGCGGCATAAGTTAAAACATTGTGAAACTTATTTATTATAACCGCTGGGTTGTAAAAGAATGTGCACTGCTTTGCGACTGTGGTGCTAAGAAAACAGTTAAATTTTACAAGCGCGGTTATAAGATCTAAAAGATCTTCTTGTCTTCAAAGCTCTACCCGCGGCAGTTAATGGGGAGACATTGGTTATGTTTGGAATACCTGTGGCTGAGTACACTGAGAAACTTAATAAAACTGACAATTGCTTAACGGATCTCCAGAGAGAGTCGGCTGCCCTCAGTCATCCAAATGCAGTTGAGCTGGAATAATACATCGCCTCTCAGAGCACTCAATCTTGACTATTTTATAAGAAATTTCCGGTTGATAGGCTTACTTAATTTTTAGGTTTTATTTTCTTTTACTTATTCTGGGATTTTTTGATAGGTACAGTGTATTTTTATGATTGTTCTTGTTTAGGTTCATTGTTTCGTTAAATACAGAACGGATTATCTGATATTCTGTTATACGTATTTAATTAGGCCCGGTCGAGTTAAAGCGTCAACTAATTTCAGTGGTTTTAAATCTAATGTTGGATGCAGAAAATGGCGAACGACGCAATTATCCCAATATAGCTTATTCGTTGAAATCTTATTTCAGTCCTATATCAGCGAGTTGCGTTAATTTAAGTTCTCTAGTTTTCCATTTTCAATTGTCATCCAAATATTATTTCAAAAAGAAATAAATCAATATGATATTTAGTATAATTACAGTAATTGTGATTGAAAAATAAACAAGAATCGGCATGTAACAGAGTTCTTGAAAGAATCGGTAAAATGCGAAATCTAGAGACCCAGGGACCTACAATCTTGGACAAAATAAATGGAACATCTGGACCACCCCTCCCCCCCATTTCAATGATGCCAAAATGGCGCGCTTTGCTCTTCGCGCGTCTTCATCATTGCTTAGGGGGGGAGGGGGGTTAATTGTTCCATTTTATACTGTCCAAGATTAATCTTGGACAAAATAAATGGAACATCTGGACCACCCCTCCCCCCCATTTCAATGATGCCAAAATGGCGCGCTTTGCTCTTCGCGCGTCTTCATCATTGCTTAGGGGGGGAGGGGGGTTAATTGTTCCATTTTATACTGTCCAAGATTGTAGGTACCCAGGGACCTAGGTACCCAGGGACGCAGGGACCAAGGGACACAGAAACCCAGAGACCCGGGGACCCAGAGACACATGGACTCATGGACCCAGGGACCCAGAGAGCCCCAAGTTGTCTTTGTTAAGTTGCAGCCTGCGTAGCAAGCGTTTCCGTGCGAGCCGAATGAAATCGGACCAAGCGAAAGAGGTTTTTCGCATTCTGGCCTCGTGAAAAAATGTAGTGAAACCAATTCGGCCGCGCGAGAAGTGAGGCGAGAGCAGAAATGTGGAAGAAGCGGGGAGGGGGTGGGGAAAGAAGGGTTCCGGCCCGAATGCGAAAAAGCTCTTTCGCGCTCGGCTCATACGGGAACGCTTGCTACGCAGGCTAGTTAAGGCGGGGGTAAACGTGAAAGCTGTTTTGAGGTCGCTTAACACGGCCTCTCTGCCAATATCGTTTCAAGCGACACTAAATCTCTCTGCTTATCTCATTAACCACTGTTTGGCGGTTTTGTGTAAATTTTTGGGTGAGTTTTGGGCATTTTGGGAAAGAGATAGGTTAAATTGAGGAAAATATGAAATGTTGAAGATTTGATAGATTTGGAAAATTGAAATTTGAAGTGAAGAATTAGTAGACGAATACCAAACTCTCTGTTGCGGGGGTCAACTGTCTGGTAGTGTTTTCAACCCATCTTAATCCTAACAATTTCCTTTTCATGTTTACCCCCGCCTTAAGCTCGCAACCCAGAGAAACCTACCCTAGAGCATTCCCTAGGCCCGATCCGAGTCGGCCGGGACTCGTAGACTGGTAGCTAAACTCGTGCCCAGCTTTCATCGACGCCTGTTGGTGTGTTGGTCGCCATTTTGATATCTATTCTCGAATCCTCCCGACGCTTCTATTCCTCGTGTTCGTTTCTTCTTGTTTTACCCTTCGTCATGTCAAAATTTGGTGACAGCGAAGCGGAGGAAGACTCTTTAGATGAAAGTCTCTCAGAAAAAAGCGACGGCGACGAGGACGAAGACGAAGAAGACGACGAAGGTGAAGGAGAAGACGAAGGACGGCCGGACGATGCGAACGACATCATAAATGACGAAGAAGAAGAAAGCGGCGGAGACGAAGAAGATTCTCATCACGGGCATCATCATAGAAAACGTAGAAAGGGTACACCATATAAATTAAGCGCAATTAAACTATCAGTAAAGAATTCGCTAACAACTGATTAATGCAAGTGTGTTTTCAGCTGATTTGAAAGATTTTCTTGGTGTGTTTTAGATGAGGCCGAAGAGCTGGACGAAGAAGATTTGTCTTTGATCGAGGAGAACTTAGGCATCCGTTTACAGCGGGTGAGGACCTCTCCCTTGTCATTTTAAGTCTTTTTTTGTCTTTTTACTCAAGGACTGTAAGAACTCGTGTGACTGACTGTACTGTGGAAAATTCGATCTTTGTGGTGTGCGAGACAATGCGATAATTAGCGCTTGACCTATCAAAAATAATTCTTGGCTACAAGAAGGCAACACTTAATAGATTATTTATCAAAGTGATAAAACATTTGTGATTTCAGAAAAAGCCTCGTTTAAAGAAAGTGAAATTGCTTGATTCTGATGAAGAAGAAGAGGATCAGGCTGCTGGCGATTCTGCAGTAACTGAGCGAGAAGCAATTGCTAATGAACTCTTTGAGGGTGGTGAAGATGCTGGCGAGGTATTGAATGTTGAACATGTCTGCATTGCAAATCTGAAAAGCATGAACACAAAAGTTATTTCTGGCATGTTTTTGCATTTTGAAGGAAAACAAATCAGATGTGAGATGAATAGCCAGTGCAAGAAACCCTGGTTGAAGTTATCTCTTTAGCTTGATTTACCATCTGATTTGTGACAATATCATATCAAAATCAAATCAAAGTGTTCATGCTCTGTGGATTTTGCAGTAATAATAACATGAGTCGCATATAGTAGAGCTCACTCTTGGAATAGGAGGGTAGATGTATCATTAAAAATCCATTATGCTCCAAAATATTTGTTTTGTGTTCTCTTGGTCTGGAGATGTGTGTCAATTTGTTTGGTTTGGTCTCAAATTGGGTTTTGAAAATCACTTGTATCTTCACATGAATTATGGTGTGGGTTTCACCCCTTAACGGAAATTTCCTAGAGTTATCCCCTTTTCCCCAGGGAGATGAATGCAAATGCTCCCCTCTAGCTTTATATGTAAGAAATAAACTTTTGGTTGCTATTTTGAAAGAAATGTGACAACTCTTAGCACTTACTTTACCTTACCTGCTGACTTACATTTGTGCCAAGTTTACAAGCAAAGTTTCACAGGTACATGTAGGAAATTCATCCAAGCCAGATTAAAAATACTAGTAAATGCTTAAGATAAAATTAATAAGCCCCAAAACTGATTCTTCCTCTGTATGACCCTGATAGAGATTACATGTACCACTGTTTTTCCAAAACAAACGTCAGAGGTTCTACACAGACTTTTGAAAAAGGTTCAAAATGCTAGTGGCAACCAAAATGTAAACATGTAAGATCAGTCATTATTGTTTCAGTACAAACATAACCCCAACTTTTGCTATTCAGAAAATTCTTAATTTTCTTTATCACAAATACAAAAGAAATTTGAATACATAATTATGTTCAAAATGGGAATTTTGATGTAGGGTTCAATTTTGTGTTGTTGTTGCAATGTTCTTTTTGCCAAGTGTAAAGCACGCATGTGGTTTCACGCCTGTTTTGACCTCTACCAACTACCACAAAGGCTATCATAGCTTTGTTCAACAACTGCATTGCGAAATATGGAGGTTGGGTACCTGAGACAACCAGGAGCTTTCACTATTGGCAGCCAGCTCCCATGGCTGGCAAATCCTGGAAACCAAGCCACAAGCCCCCACGCAGAAGGGGAAAGAGGGAGGGAAGGGGGGTGGATGCTTGAATACATGCATTGAAAATGCCATCTCTGCGAAGGCCGCAAACATGTCTCCAATCAGGAGCACATGGAATCCTGGTGCATGAACTTATCCCCACATCACTGACCAAGTATGGGAATGTCGGCGCTCTTAGTTGTTAACTCCGTTAAATTGCATTTAAATGCATATAACAAATGTTCTTTCCGTTAATTTCCTCCATTAAAGTTTTAACACTTTCTACTATATTAAGTGAATGAAAAAGAAAGGGAATATTAAAAAAGTCTTTATTTACTTTATTTACATGGCTCGGCCAGTCAAACTGCGTTATTCCTATTAGCTATTTTGGTCTTATGAAGGGGAAAGAGGATAATGTTCTATAACTTTAGATGCAGCTATGTCTTAGGGTTCAAATTCAACCATAGATGTACGTTCATGTAGTCCAGGTTTATAAGAGATTGTAGTAGATGTAATTTAATGATATCAGTGTTGTAAGGGATTAATAGGAAGAAAAACCACAATTAGTTTGACAATTTGCTTCAATAAAGGCTAATGCTCGAAATGTCAGCTTTCAAATCTCTTTACGGTGGCCAGTACACGTTATCAACTCGGTTGATAAAACCAAATTATCTTGAAATACTCCCCACCGACACAGCACCACAGTTTCTTTAGAAACTTACCCCCTTTACACATTTAGTTCAGTTCATGAAAGATCAGAGTTTGTTCAAAGCTGTAGTGAATTCACCCTCATAAAGTCAATTATGAAACTTACTATTATATACTATGCATGTACCCCCCAAGTATGTGAACTAGGCAATATTTGATATTTAGAATCCAGAAATTTTTGATAATAATAAATTTAATGAAAAAAACTTTTCACAGACCAAGGTAAAGGTTGTCCATCATTCTTAGGTTCAAGCGGAACCAGTCCAGCCTGAAGCAGATGATACATATGCAAACATAGAAGACTCTGAATCGGATGAAGGTAATGCCTGACGTACATGTACAATGTACCTACAAGTCAGTTGCCAGCAGTAGGGTGGAGTTGGCTTGTGTAGCTGGGATGAAGCATCAGTGCACTACATCAAGTGTGCAACACTACCTTTATACAAATTTTCCTTGTTCTCCACTATCTTTGAAAGTAACTAGAATTCTAGGATAGATAATCTTTGCTGGTATATCACCAGTTACATCATAGTTAGTAGAAGTGGTTACATTATGTTATCATAGTTTTTTTAACGTTAAGCCAGAATTACCACCAATGTGGCTGCATCAATCAGTTGGGTTGAACTTCAGGGCACATTGTCGATAAATACCTGAAATAGCTTTTGATGTTTGTGTTTCATGGTCTCATAATGCCACAGTGTCCTACACTGTAGTTAGTACTGCAGACTGTGTCACGGGTGCATCAGTAACATATAGAACCAAGTTTAAGACGTCTCTGTAGTACATGTATATAATCAGTCACTGTAAAGTTTATGTTCTCGAGTGACAAAAATTCTCATGTCTACAAGCATTTGAATGGTTCACCTAGTTGTAAACGCAAATGTTCGGTTGATTGCTTTAAGATTGTAGATTCAGCTAAAACTAGACATTGTCTTAAGCTCAGAGAAGCGATCTACATCAGCCGCTTAAAGCCAGAACTAAATGCGCAGTTACAACACAACAATAATTTTTGCTTATTGTGACGCAGTTCTGTAAATAGCGCTTGTGCACTTGCACGCGCAGAATTGTAACTGTTATTGTGTTTTAAATTTCAAATTGTTAACGTACTCAAACTGTAAGCGTATGTAAAAGAGTGGAAAATAGAACAACACGTTAAACTGATGATGGCATGAGTCATTCTGAAACATGTCTTTAAAAAGTTGTCTCGTGAGCTTAAAATTTTTGTTAATACTGTTATTGTCACGTAGTTATGGCAATGTTATAAAGTTTATGTTGCTATGATATGTTACACTATCTTATACACAATTTTGGAATGTATATGTCATCAAATCAAAGGGAAGCTCAAAATGATAGTTTTCTTACAATAGTAAGGAAAATAAAGGCCTTTTAAATCATCTATCAGTAACAAATTCAAAACCACCAGTTCTAAAGTCTAGGGCAAATATTGCGCTAATTGTTATGCCTCTGTTACAAGTACTCCTACAGTGACATATTATACCTATAATAACACCAGTGCAAATTACACATCATAATTCTGGATAATGATTGGCAGAAAGACAATGAGAAATTTTGTAGGCCAATGATATCATTTGAAGCACTGAAAGAAGTTTTCTCGAATGCGAAAAAAATGGCTTCAAGAAACATCTGGCAATTTGTCTGCACAATTTTTTTCATGTTTGTATTATTAATAAGTAATCATATGGTTTTTCTTGTTCAATTTGAAATTAATTTGCACTTGTGAGTTTTTCAAAAAGCTGAAATTGCACTCACCAAAGTGGCTTGTGCAATTTCAGCTTTTGAAAAACTCACTCGTGCAAATTAATTCCAAATTGAACTCGAAACCGTATGATTACCTATACTTAAAGCATTTTATTATTTGTAGATGATGTGGATGATTTCATTGTGGATGATGATGGGAACCCTATAAACAAACATTCCAAGAAAAAGCGAAGACTTCCTGGAACAGTGCAAGACTCGTAAGTATTTAAAAGAAACAGAATTTTCTTAAGGTGATTCGCCTTCTTTAAGGGACTGCGTGAGACTACCGCAAGTTGTGATTATTAAATAAACTAAAATAGTAAATTTTAGTTTGCAGTTCATCCAACAAAATTATGTTGTCCCTCACTGTAATTGACATGGAAAGGGACACATGGGCGCAATATACAAGCGCTGCAGAATATGATAATAACGAGTGATACTCATGAGTGACACTTGCGAGTGATACTCATGAATCAAGTCTCTTCCACAAATAATGTAAAAAAACAGACAACACTATTCTCCTGGGCCGGGTTGTTCAAAGCCAGATTAAGCTAACCTAGGATTAGCAAGAAATTTGATTTCAGTTTTGTAACTTTGTGGTGAGGTTTTCTGTTGATATTTTTTGTCCTTCAGCTCTGAATTTGAATAATCTCAAACTACACAAAACATAAGCAGTGAAAAATGTTTCTATACAACAAGAAATATACATACTATGATTAACTTTCAATCATGGGTTAGCTTTAACCGGCTTTCGAACAACCCGGCCCTGATGACAATAAAAACATTAAATTTTGCTATCCACTTTCAAAGTATTTTGTCCATGGGCTAAGATGTTACTCTATCAAGGTCCTAAAACTTTAAATTATCTGCCATGATCTATCACTGGTTCAGAAAGCTTTGCAACTTTAAGAAAAAGTTGATCGAAATTTTCTGGAAATAATGCTTTATTAGTGCTTTCGCACATACATAACTAACAATCAAGGTGGCCTTCCCTGTAAGCCTAGTGGTTTTTCTGAAGGTCTCCTCGCCCTGTCTAAGCTGACGCAATAATATTAATGCATACACAATGATGATGATGACTTGCTAATGGCGACGCAATGTAACACTTATCCATCAGTGCTCTTATGGAAGCTCAAGATATCTTTGGTCTTGACTTTGATTTTGATGAGTTTGAGAAGTATGGAAGAGATGAATTCTTGTCAGAAGACGATGAGGATGAATATGAAGAAGAGGATGAAGAAGATGGTGCACTGAGAAGACCAAAAAAGAAGTCAACCAAGAAATCCATTTATGAAGTGAGTGTCTGCTAAACTGACAGTGTTTGTATTGAGGAGTATGGTGAGTCCCAGACTGCAAAACAGCAATGTGGGAAGCATTTGAATGAAAGGTCTGGAGTGAGTGTAGACTACAGGTGTGTGAGACTCGCGCACTTTGCATGTGAGAATCGCGCTTACAGCGCTTCTCACCTTCCAAATAGGGAAGAAAAAAAGGCTGTTTTGCAGTCTAGGTGAGTCCAACATGGATGTTATCTGAAGTTTACAGTTTTGCTTTAATATACAGAACTACATGTAACTTTACACCTCAAGTTAAATTTTATGTTTGTCTTTAAAGGTCATTAGAAAATTGCCCCAAGAAACATAGAACTAGCTCAAGCTGTTGATGTTATCTTGGCATAAGCAAAGAGAATTTACATTTTGATGGATTCCTGGAAAATATTTTGTCCAGCACAAGTTCCTACTTAATTAATTAAAAACACTTTTACTGAAGGCTATCATCTACAAATGTATTCATCGCTAGTTCAACTTCATGTGCAGATCATTATCTGATATTGGATCAAACTTAGTTTTCTATTGAGCCATTTAAATGCCACCAAACTAGACCAAACATGCAAAGTACGGACATGAACACACTGCTCTAATCTTTGATTACTACTAGTAAAAGTAATACATGTACACAGTGACGGAAAGTTAACTTGTTCTTGACAATTCCCACCAGAAGAGGGAAAGCAGAATCATTTTGCTTTACGCGTGTCATGAGACAAAAGGATGAAGGAATACTTTATTTAATTCTGATGCTTTCTTTGGTCACAGGTGTTTGAACCAAGTGAGCTCGAGAAAGGAATGTTAACCAACAAAGACAATGAAATTAGAACTGCGGATATTCCCGAAAGGTTTCAGGTATGCTACAAGAAATTGATTATTAGTTTTGAAAAGGTGAACCTTTACATTCTTACTGTAAGGGATGTGATATAATTATCAAACACAAGACACAGTTTAATTCCAACTCGGAGGAGAGAGCTGAAAATATGTCATGTACAGTGGAGTATTTTTGAGAAACTTTGAGTTCAGAAATGAGAGGAAGCACTGTCTCAAGTATTTTGAGGTTTTTTCTCAATTGAAATAACACCTAAGGAGAAAATGGGGAATTCAATTGTAAAAATTTGTTAATAATTTTATTAAGAAGATGCTTTCAAATACCAGCATGGGTCTGATTTCTTTCGTTTTATCTGGATGTAGCCTGCGAGAATTGAGAATTCTAGGTGATGCTGGCAGGCTCTTCCCTTTTCCTTTCCTACTTTCTTTCTCCACTGATACAACATGTACCCTGCACGCAGGCTACCTGGATGAGTTACATTGTATTATTGACTTTGAGAAGTAGTGATAAACACTTAATTCATTTCAGGCTTGAGTAGTTGTAAGTAATGTTCACTCACTCACTCACTGAACATAGTAGTATTTGTTCCTGTCAGGTGCGAGATTTTCCTGTGAAGTCAACAGAAGAAGGAGAGCTAGATAAGGAAGCTAAGTGGATTTACAAACATGCATTCCTGGATGTGCCAATATCTCAACAGGTTTGAAAATTATAGCAAGACTTATCGAGGTTGAGGTTAGCATCATCTGCTAAAACCAAACATGGAGGTGATGACACAAACTACAAGTGCAAAAGTGATTAGATTTTGTGAAGCATTTTCTCTGAAAGTCTTGCTCTAAAGGTTGTCAATTTAATCATCAATACCACTGGAACAAAACATTAATATTTCTAAAAATAGTGGCTACCTAAACAACAAAATTTGACATTGGCAAAATGCAATTTTGCAGAGCTTCATAATCATAATTTCAGGACTTGGTATCTAGATCTGTAAAAATGCTACATGTAGAATATACAATGGAAGCGTCAAACCCCATTTGAACTCCCACAAACTCTGTATTTACTCATTCCATGAGGCTACATTCCTGTAAGTGGCCACAGAGACTTGTGATCTAGACTTTTCCAATCAGTGAACTTCTCATTGCTATTTGTCACAATGATTTTACAGTGCACAAACATTTGTAAACTGCATCGCTGCATTTTATTACAGTGGGAATGATGAACATGTAGTTACGGACACCTTTTTTGGGTCCTGATAGTGTCCGCTTATGAGAGCTTCCACTGTATTACACATTTTAAAACCCATTATTCATCATCCCACATACATTGTATATTGCAGGATCGTCTTGATGGTGATATCCACTCTCACTCCAGAACACCCAAAGCATACAGTAATGATGAGGAGAGAAAGGAGGCTTTTGTTGGCAAAATCAGGGAAGCTTTGAACCTGATGAGGAACCAGCTCTTTGAGGTTTGTTTAGTCAGTCTCGAGCCCAAAATGTTTTGTTTTTTTTTGCAGGGTTTTGGCATCCTAGAACCCCCACGTATAGGGAGGAATATTTTGCTGTTGTAGGAAAAATCTTGATTTTTAAGTACACGGCTCACAAAGGATTGCCGAAAAGTATGCAAAGGATTGCTGAAAGTTCACTGAGGGTCGAATAAATATGCCAAGGATTCTGGGAGCGGAGTCTTTGAAGTACACATAGCTTTCTAGATAAATTTAAGTTTATTTGTTGAAAAATTGTATCAAAGTGCATTCAATCTAGAGTCGAAATTGTGGAAACCTTCATTGCTCATTGATGTCGTTGACTGAAAGACACGGTCACACTTGGATTTGTCAGACACAAATCAAACCTAACTGGTTTGATTTGGTGCGAAAGACTCACACCACAGTCCAAGAGTATATTCAGTGATCGAGAAAAGGACAAAGAACTGGTTTAGAGACTATGGGCTGTGATATTAGCATATTTTCAGTGTTCTAGAGGTCCAGAGGTCACCTCGAAAAGTCCAGTTTTGTGTAGCATGTCACACATCAGCCTAAAAAAACCTAATGCATCGTTTTGAATTGTTGTTCATACGGTAATACCTCAGTTGAAACCTAAGCTTAATAATGCTGAAACAAAAAAGCCATTTCATGAATAGACGTATTCGGCTAACGTGTTTACATCCTTGTTGCCACCCAATTCAGATCACGTCATGATTCATTTGGGAGGTTACAATTGTGCAATTTGCTACGCGCAACTGTGTGCATAGGGTACGTGCAAACAGAACAATTGTATCCTCCCAAATGAATCATCACGTGATCTGAATTGGGTGGCAACAAGGATGTAAACACGTTAGCCGAATACGTCTATTCAGCTTTAAGCATTCCTCAAACTTTTTCTTGTGCCTTGGATAGTATTCTAGAAATAGCATCATGTTTGTTTTGCCACATTTGTCAACTTTGACTGCGAGAAATGAATTTGCTGAGTTTCCTTTAACACATGCTCAAGATATATTGAGTCACCAGAAAACAGTAGATTGTTGGAAGAAATCATGGATCCTCTTTGGGCTTATTACAACAATGCCCCTATTTTTTGGCAGATGAAAATAATGAATATCTTTTCATCTCTAAGAGCTTTCCAGTCATTTTGACTGCCAAAAGGATGTAGTTCTAAATAGCTCAATTTTGGTAAATTTTTTGACCAGATTTTACGTTGCAAAAATTTGAGCTGAATTACAATTCCTGGCTACAGTTTGTTTCTGTTATTCAAACTCAACCTGGAAAGTCAAAGTGCCCTGACTGTGAAACCCCTACATGTGAGCCAGTTTTAACCTCCGTAGCACACTCAGTCACAAGTTTGTTTTTATTGAATTATCTCCAGAGCTTATGAATGTGATTAAGTTGTATGAGAATATAAAAGCCAAACCGAATATAAGTTGAAAGGGATGGTGCGATCATACACTGTAATGAACATTTTACTTGCGCAGTTCTCATTTAAGGAAAATGGACTTATATTAATGATCTTTGTTCAGGTGTAAAAGAGTTTTCCAATTTGGCTGGACTGAAAAAACAATTAAAACAAGGATAGTTTTTCACATATGAATTAAGCAACATGTTTTGGGAAGAAGCAGATTCCTTTGCTTACAGTGGCTCAATGAGAGGTGAAAACCAGGAGGTACTTAAGTTGACGTGTGTAAAATTACTCCAGCAGTTACATCGGTTACATTGGTTCTACTCATATAGGGCAGTCAATATGCAGCACAAGTGAGACTGCTAACAGGAAAGCACAACTTCAATTTGAAAATATTTATTGAGGGGGGGTCACCGTTTTTGGATTGAGATTTCTCTAAAATTCAAAATGTCATATCCCTTCAATTTTTGAGATATGAACAAACAGTTTTCAGCTTTTAACTCCTCTTGCTGTGCTCTTTCTAAACAAGTACAAAAAAATGGAATTTAAAAACTTTTGATCAAGGTTATGGAATGACGTCATTAACTGTGACGTCATAATTTGATATTTACTGTCAATTTTGTTGTAAAAAAATGGACATTTGTCCCCTATTCACTTGCAAAGTTTCATGACGAGATATTTACTACATTTAAAGTTATGCTAAAATTAATCAAATTTGCGACATCTTGATGACCGATTTTGGGGCCGTTTGGCGCCGGCGTGTTATTCAAAATAACCAAGCCTGTCAGATAACAAAAAAAAGTTTGAAAACATAGGCAGTCATTTCCTGTACCAAGTTTCGCCTCAGGAGATATTCTGCACTCCATAATTAATATAAAAAAGTGGGGGCAGCTTTAGTGAGAACTATTACTAGTATAATATTTTTACTCTGGTCATTCAACATACATTTTGGTATTTCTCAACCTTCTTGTAAAAAGCAAACTGAAAGATGAAATTCCATGTCAGAATGAACTGTTTACACTTCTGTTTAGACCCCATTATCTCAGCTTCTTCACTCACAGGTGACGGTCTAAACTTAGAAGTTATTTTTTCAGAACAGCAGCCTAGTGTATTGATGGTACAAAGATGCGTTGAGATTTGCTGGTACTTGACAACATAATCTCCCACTTAATGTCGTTCATTATTCTCCTTCCTTTCTACTTGATCGCATATCAATATTCTTAGGAGAAATAAGATGGTGATGCCTTTTGCAGGTTCCATTTATTGCTAACTATAGAAAAGAGTACATTGAGCCTGAACTGAATATTGAAGACCTGTGGAAGATCTGGGAATGGGATGAAAAGGTATTGCTGAAAAGCAACAATTTCTTTGTTGCTTCTTTGTTTGTATTTCGTCCCATGTACATTGCTGATAGTGAGCTTGGCATGATTATTTCAATTCTTGTTTTCATTGCCAGTGGTGTCAGCTTCGCACTCGTAAGGAGAATCTCCATCGCCTATTTGAAGAAATGCAGGATTACCAGTTTAACAAGATCCAAGAGAGTGGTGACCAGCCTCTTGACGATGACACAAGAATTTTGCAGTCAGAAGATATTGACAGGTATCATCTCTTGATGATAGATATCACCCTTAAACAAGTCAGCCTTAACAGTGCAGTCAAAGGCAACTTTTGTCTCTTCACATCAATTATCATATGGTTGCAGACCACATGGGTCCTTGTCTCAATGTTGCCAAATTCTGACTGATAAAGATTTAAGCAATAGAGCACTTTTTCCGTGTTTACATAGCCTCATCTAAACACGAAGAATTCGAGACAGTTATGCAAACCTGAGACGTAATCAAGGGTTTGCATAACTTTGAGAATTCTCCCAACCCTTCAAGTGTTTAGATGAGGCTATGTAAACACGGGAAACATGCTCTATTGCTTTTATAAAATAATTCTTAGAAATATGTGCGAATCTAAAACGTCACAAACGTGTATACAACACACCTATCAACCAATGAGCGTGTGCGTTGTGGCTCAGTTGTTTTATAAAAAAGAAATGTATGCTAGATAACAGTAAGGAGAACATTTGTTATAACCTTAAAGGATTGCTTTGCTCAGTATGACTAAACGTGGCTTAATTCTGTTTCTTAGGCTGGACGAAGTTGAGACCATGGAACAACTAAAGGATGTGTACAGCCACTTTATGTTGTACTACAAAAACGATATCCCAGCTATGTGGGAAGCCAAGAGGAAAAAGACTCAATCAGCAGAGGGGGAGGACGCTAATGGTGAAACAAAAGCCACACCACATAAACAGAAAATGCCAGCAAAGCGTGATCTTTACACGATATGTAGACAAGCAGGTAAGAGGCTTTTCCTGAGGCTTGTGTTCCTTTGATTTCTTGGTTTGCACTGAGTCGGCAAGTGTACTTCCTGAACGTGCTTTTGCAATGAAACGTGTTTTGTCCTACTTAAAGGTGTTAGTGGTTTGGCCAGAAAGTTCGGCTTAACTCCAGATCAGTTTGGAGAGAACCTACGTGACAATTACCAGAGACACGAGACTCAGCAGCATCCCCTTGAGCCAGATGACACTGCCGAGAATTACCTTAGCAGGTCAGTGAAGATGGAGGAGTTTGATAGACCTGTGATAGACGTGTAATATGCCCCAGTAATGATTACTGTACCATAAAAGAGCTGCAGTTTAATAGAGGCCCTATTTGTGTTCTGGTGTGAAGAGAGATTACGATGAATTCATTCATACAGAGCCTCTACTTGTAGACACTTCTTTCTTGCAGACAGTTCACATGATCCCTAAGATCAGAATTAAAATCTGTTTTTTATAATTAATACAAACACCTCCATAATATGAACACTAAGCTCTGACCAGAGAACTGACTGGACTGCACAATTGTTTCACTATTATATATCCTATTACATGTGTGGCTAATGTAGTGTATGTACTTGAAAGTGTGCAACTACACCAAAAAATATAGAAGTCACTACAGCTGAGCTTTGAGTTTAAGGAGCACATTTTTTTTCGAGAACTGGTAAGATTATAGGTGTGTTTCACAACAAAAAACTTGCCAGAGCTCAGGCGGGTGCTGGGTCTAACTAAAAGCATCATTTACACATTACCATTGCACCATGGTGGTTCTGTTGTAACAGTAAAACATACCATAATCATTGCCTGTTGCTTTGTTTATAAGAAGAGAAACCAAGTGCACTCAGTAACATTCCGTTTCCACTACAGTACCTTCTCAACTGTCGATCAAGTTCTAGAGGCAGCAAGGCATATGGTGGCCATGCAGATTGCAAGAGATCCATTAGTTCGACAATGTGTGAGGCAGACTTTCTATGAGAGAGCTAAACTCAAGATAAAACCAACCAAGAGAGGAAAAAAGGTAATTCTGCCATTCAAAGCTACAGTATTTTGTAGATCGATTGTAGCAGAGATCCTGCGCTCTGAAGGCGCACAAGCGGAGCCCCATACCTTAGAACATACGTCCTTACGCCAATCCCAGTACTTCTGAAAAATAAGAGAGTGGCACCATTACCATAGGTACATGTTTGACATTGGACATCCATGTTGTGGTTAATGATTTGACAGCTGTCAAGACAAGGTACCTGCTGACCAGTATCACATGACCATATCACGGGCTCAGTTAATGAGCTCATCGAGGTTGCATGTTTTTTTGAAGTTGACTGCTGACCCAATTCTGGTTTTTCCATTGGTTTGCAGGTTCAAGTTAAGTTATTATGCTGGGGGCGAAGGTGGGAGTACTGCTAAGTCAAATTTTGGCGCAAATTAACCTGGCGTGTTCACTTTTCTTCTGAGATATCCCTTGCACAATCCTATTTTGAAAAGTCCCTGATATTGCGTACGTAATTTCTACAATCATGGACATGCTTAGTGCGTATAAATGGTTAAAATTTAACCGAAAAAATTAGCAAAACTACATGCCTAACAATCACATCCTCAATATATAAATCCTCTTTTTCCTTTATGGTTAATTAGTGCAATCAGGAGCTCCACTTTTAGGCTTTGCTAAATCTGTATATTATTTGAGTTTTCTATCTTGCTGACTTGACGTTTCCTTGTAGAAGCTCAGGGGAGAACACAGATTAGTATAATCAGACTCTGAGGCATACACAGATATTGTTGGTCATGTAATGCTGTTTCCTTATAATGGAAAAGATGACCTTATATCTGTCATAAACACATCTATAATCATTCAATACATGTTTTACAATTTGCATTATCTACCATCAATACAATGTCACCCAAGACAGCTGTGTTTGCATAAGACCTTAAAACCACCCTGCTGGTGTTATCTTGTAGGAAATTGACGAGTCCCACTCCTGTAGTACGTTCAAGTACATTAAACACAAACCAGTCAACGACCTTAAAGGAGATCAGTTTCTGCGCATGTGTAAAGCTGAAGAAGATGGATTACTCACCATAAGCCTTGGAATCGACTTGGACAAGAGTGCAGATACCAGACTTCCATTTACTACTTACTTTGATGAAGTCAAGCAGTTATATTACAGGGTAAGTTAGCTTAACTGACAGTTAACAGTCTTTCAAATAGTCTATTTTGCTATTGCTTAATGTCCTACAGTATCTTAACTGAAACAAAAACATGTGATATGGTTTCAACATAAAAATAAACTGTAACTGTAACTATAACAAGGAATGATGGAGATGAAATGTTCAGGGTGTCACTAGGATGTGACAAAGAACAAATTTGAATCAAGGACAGGATTCAAACCCATGATATCTGAGATACCAGTCATGCCCTCTAACCACTGAGGTATGGTAAGACTTCTGGTGAGCTAGGCCATGTAATAGGTTCTTTTCACTAGGTTCATATATCTACTGAGCTCTTGATTTCTCATCTTCCTATATTTAAGACACATATAACAAGGAAGTTGAACATGGTGTGATTTCCCTGAGAAAAGCAACAAAACTTACCCTGTATTTGTTAGTAGTGTAATGTAAGTTGTTTAAGTATTGTAATTTAAATAGTGTAAATAATTGAAGCAATATAATGTAAGTAGAGTATGGTGCTCTAAGTAGTCTAAAGAGTGTACTGTTCGTAATTGTATTATAAGTGTTGTTTCCCTTGTGTTATTGCAAAAAAAAAACGTACCCTTAGTGCCAAACATTAAGTGATATTGTCTTTCTGTAGGATGAATTTAGCCACCTCGTGCAAGAATGGAACGCACAGAGAATAAATGCTTTGTCACGTGCTTTGAACCAGATGTTGTATCCACTTCTTGAAAAAGAACTTAAACTCAAACTCTTACAGGAAGCCAAGAATTTTGTTGTGAAGGTGAGGTTATAAAGCAAGTAAAATTATCTTAACCACTCCAATACCAACAATTTGAAGAGTTTCAGTTGCGGATCTAGTGATTGGTTGTGAGGCACACCCAAACGGAAAACCGGAGCAAAAGTTGAGTCATGCAAAATCTGGCTCGTTTAAAATATTGTTTTGCTATTAGAATCTGGGATGTCAGTCTCGAACCCTATTTGGGACAAGAATCAGTGTTAGAAAACGACGTAGCAGTAGTTACCTTTTTTTAAGAAATATTGTGCAAAGCATGTGAAGTTCCTATTTTCTAACTAGGGTCTTGTTTTTTTAATAATTTTTTTATGTATCACATCAACAGTCATGCTGCCGCCGATTGAGGTCATTGGTTGAAGTTGCTCCATACCAACCCGAGCAGCATGTAGATGATCAGGACTACGATGACAACACTAACTCTGAAGGACTCCGTGTATTGGCGTGTTCCATCTCAGCCAGTCCAGATACACCAGCCTTCCTGGCCATGCTGGACGGGGGAGGGCAGGTCAGTGACTACCTCAGGCTGAAGTATCTACTGAACAGAAGGAATACAACGAGAGCCAAAGAACGAGAAGACAAGGTTAGACACCTGCTTGATATTCTTCTTGGATGACACTTCTCCGGTTCTTAATTTCTCAAAAATCTTTTCCATTTCTGTTCCTGTTTGATTTTCATTTCTTCGTAACAGGAAAAAGACATGCAGACATTGAAACAGTTCATACTCAAGAAGCGTCCTCAGGTGGTGGTTGTTTCCGCTGAATGTCGCGAGGCGGTGGCTGTTGTGGATGACATAAAAATGTGCATAGCAGAGCTTGAGCAAGAGAATCAGATCCCAACCATCTCTGTAGAAGCACTGGATGGTGAAGTGGCTCGTGTGTTCATGTCTTCTCCTCGATCAGAGGTGCATCTTATGAAACATTATTGCTGGAATAAGGAAGAACTCTTCGACTGAAAAACTCTCATGCTAACCTTTGAAGGAGAGATATATTTAAAGTAAATCTAAATCAATCACCGGGACAAGCGTTTCTGTGATCAGCCATACCGACATTGCCTTTAAACCAGTCACAGAGTTTTCAGTGGCCAAGCACTAAAGATTGCTGTTAAAGAGTACATAACGTTGTTTTATCAAATTCGATTTCAAGGCTGCCAACAACATGCAAGAAATTGAAATTGTGTCACTTTTGATGAGACACTTTCCCAATTGTGTGTTGCAATGTTGATTAAAATGAAAAGGACATAAAAGAACTGCAGCCTTCAGGTCAATGAAGAGATTGATATCTCTGTGTAATTTATTACTTTCCCACACGGTGCGGTTCAGTAATAAATTTCAATTTCTTGCATGCTGTTGTTGTTCTTCCAGAATGAGTTTCGTGAGTACCCCTCCCTGCTGCGTCATGCAGTGTCTCTTGGCCGCAGGATTCAGGATCCGCTGGCTGAGTTCTCTGCACTGTGTGTTGAGGAAGATGAACTTCTGTGTTTACGGTTGCATCCGTTCCAGGTGCGTTCTTAAAGTGTTTCTTTTTTTCATTTCGTTTTTTTGTACCACAGCTTTTAAGTTTTCGGGTTATGGCTTTAACGAGGTGTAATTAGTGTCCTGTGCGCACTGATAGCCGGGATGAAAATTAAAAGACTTTTCTTCACCTTTCAGGACCATGTATCCAAAGAGCATCTTGTCAAAAGCCTCCGTCAGGAATTCGTGACAGTGGTAAATGACGTCGGAGTCGATCCCAACCGCCTCTTGGAGCATCCCCACACAGTCGCTCTTTTGCAGTTCGTTTGTGGACTGGGACCCAGGAAGGCATCATCCTTATTAAAGGTACTTTTAGCAAAGATGTCAAGTTGTTTCAGGCATACCAAAATAATCACCTGCTAAATAAAAAGGAAATACAAGACCGGCCAAAAAAGGCTTTACAAAACTTGACTGTTGATCCAAGTCGGAACTTATCTGTCACTTGCGTATCGCTTGAGCAGGTTTTACCATTGCATCGTGTTTCTAAGCTTTTAAAGCATCATGGTTTTAAAGCTGTTATTTCAGCAATGTAGTAATGAACAACGTTTATACATGTAAATATGAACATTGAATTTATGACATCTTACTTTTTGAATTATTTCTTGTTAAACTTCTAGTATATTAGTATTGACTGTTTTAGAATTATACCAATTAAAGATTAAAGATTGTTATTAATTTGAATGTTAGCCTGATAAGGGCACGAAATCCTGTTGCCATGTCACCAAGCGTATTCACAACATCCTTTTGAACTTCTAGAGTCTTAACAGAGCAGGATAAACAATTCATTTGCTAGAATTTACTTGTTAGAAACAGGAATTATCCTCTATCGTTGTCAATTCGTCGTTTTCAGAGTCTACGTCAGCAGTGTACCAGACTGGAGAACCGCTCCCAGCTCGTGACCGTATGTGGCCTGGGTCCTCAGGCGTTTTTAAACTGCGCAGGCTTCATTAAGATTGACACAGCAGCCATCAGTGACACGACAACGAACTACATCGAGGTGCTCGACGGTTCACGAGTTCATCCGGAGACCTACGAGTGGGCAAAGAAAATGGCCGTCGACGCGCTCGAGTACGATGAGGTAATGAAATTTGTCAGTTCTGGCCCTCTCTGTGTCACGCAACGCTGGGGAGAGAGGGTTCAGGGACGATTGTCTGCGCATGCTCACGCTAAACCAATCAGAGCGGATCAGAGCGCAGGATGTCGATTTCACCCGACTGAAAAATATTTATGGCGAGACAAGTTTCCCTGACCCTCTCTGCCCAGCGTAGCATGACAGAGAGGGACAGCCAGAACTGGATTAATAGTTTAGTTCACTATCATGTCTATAATGGTTAGCAGTTTGGTTGGAAACGTTTCTTTTTAGTAATGTGCTTCAAAGCGGTCTAATGGCGCTGTCTCAGTAGTTTTGATTTTGTGTAACCTCTCTCGAAATGTTTTGCAAAATTGAACTCGCTGATACAGAGATAGAACTAGTCAAACTCATTCGTAGCGACTCATTGATTGTTTTGTTGCATCATAGGCGACGATGGAATCGAACCCGTCATCTGCTTTGGAAGAAATTCTCGAGGCTCCCGACAGGTTAAAAGACCTGGATTTAGACGCATTTGCCGAAGAGCTGGAACGCCAAGGCTACGGGAACAAGCGGATAACGTTATACGACATCCGAGACGAGCTGTTTGGTCAGTACCGAGAACGCCGCACTCCGTTCCGTGCTCTGACGGTAGAGGAACGCTTCCGAATGCTGACGGGAGAGACTAATGAGTCTCTTTATGTGGGGAGAATGGTGATATGTACTGTGACTGGGTTTGCTAACAGAAAACCTCCGCGTGATATGATCGATCAGGCGCAGCCTGTCAGAAATGACGAGACAGGCCAGTGGCAATGTCCGTTCTGTTTACAGGATACCTTCCCGGATCTGAGCGAGGTAAGAGTTTTTGGAGTCAGCTTCATTGACAGTGGGATTTCCAATAATCTGCATTATGTTGAATTCTAGTCGCATAGCGAAGAACTTTGCTAAGCTCTACGCCGTGGTATTTTTGCTTGTAGGTGTGGACACATCTTGATAACGGAAGCTGTGCTGGTCAGGCGGTGGGTGTTCGTACCAGAATGGAAAATGGCCTGTCCGGGTTCATTCCGACCAAAATGATAAGCGACAAGCACATCAGCAGTCCTCACGAGAGAGTCAAGGTAACTACACAAAACATTCCCTCTGCCTGTTTTCAGAACATTATTCACTTTTTTTGGTTTTGTTTCGTTTCAGGCAGGAATGACTCTTCACTGTCGAGTGACACGTGTGAACATGGAGCGGTTTCAGTTGGACCTTACGTGTCGCTCATCGGATCTCGCTGATAAAGAAGGAAAGTTCAGGTACGTGTCTTTATAGGAAATATGTGTGAAGCTGATAAAAAACACGTTGAAGGCAGCTTTCGGTCATCTTTTCTTGATCAGTGACGTAAATCGTGACAAAACGTGCGACAGTCAATCTACCGTAAACTTCCGAAACAAGCGCCCCCCCCCCCCCCGAAAGTAACGTCAAAAAATTGTGGCCGCTAATAAATCCCGAAAGTAGCGAGCGTAACAGGAACGTACTACAGGAAAATTTGATTCAAATTAATATAAAGTTGATGGTAACTCGCTATCTTTCCTGTCGACCACTGACAACACGGTCTAGACATGAAGAGCTCACCCATGTGGCAGCGATATAGATTTTAAGTGGAAGAAGAGCCCTGTCGTACCAACTTTATATAACGTCTTTTGCCCCCCGAAAAGTAACAAGCCCCCAAGACTGCTAATTCCAAAAATAGCGAGGCTCGTTACTTTCGGAAGTTTACGGTATGTATCGAAGTTCATGTTTATTGCGTTACGCTGGTTGTTCAGGGAATATTCGGTAAAGAGAGTGACAAGTGAAGTATAATTTTCCAACAAAACTGAGAGGAGGGCGGAACGGAACCGAAAGTAGTCAGCTGTGAAAGAAATAACGAGCATTAAGTTGCATGCAGTCTTTGACACTGATTTTACTGTCTAAACTGTTCTTGCAGTCTTCCTAAAGATTTGTATTACGATGAAGAAGCGGCCGACAATGACAAGAAAGACGAGGAAGCGGCGAAAAAGAAAGCTAACAGACCAAGTGAGTAGTCTGGGTAAATGCATCAAATTAAATCGGAAGTCTGAGCCAGACGAAATGTGAAAGCAATAGGCAATGAGAATTTATTGGAAGCCAACTTGAGTCGTTTTACTACGGCGAGGCTAAACATTCGAATATCGATCGCAGACGCCGGATTTATACCTAGACCCCATGAGTGGATTTCTTTCTTTTTTACTTAAACAGTTTTAGGGCGTACAACATCAGAGAATTCATGGCTCATATTTCATTAGGAGAAGAGAAGAATGAAAACGTCTGGGACAACAAGTATGTCGTGTGTATTAAAGGATAACAGAGCAGTTTTCAATGAGATCGTGAAACCAGAACAAACGCAATCCAGTGAACCAATCAAAAACTCACAGCAAATACAAGTCGCTGACGCGAAGCGCGGGAAAACGTGTGCGAGTGGGTCACGAGTAATTTCGGTTTCGCTTCTGATTGGTTGACAAAGTGGCGTGAGTATATTAACCAATCGCATAGCGTAGCAATGCCAAACTAATACAAACGCGAATTACTTTGGACACGAGAGAAAAATGCTGCCTGTTGACAGATATATAATTACTAACTTGTATTTCAGAATACGTGAAGCGTGTGATAGTGCATCCTGCCTTCAAGAACATCTCATTCAAGGACGCAGAGAGACTCTTGGCTGAAATGGACCAGGGAGAATGTATTGTCCGACCCAGCAGTAAGGTAAACTGACTGACTACAACAAACTGAACACAATCAGAGGGATTTACATGAAGTTTTTTTACAGTAAACTAAAATGAATAAGAGGTGCAGAAGTCTGATGGTTTGTGCATGGGATTTCTGATCTAGCAATCCAGGCTCAATCGCGTACAAGCTAGGATTCTGTGATAGGACGAGTCTCTCTCGCATTGCCTTTCTACACTCAGGGATAGAAATTGAGCCCAGATTATCTGACAGTTTTTTATAACTAGTCAGCGATGAACTAGTAGTGGAATCGCGAACTTAACAACCCTCCATATTTCGAGATAATTTGGTTTTATCAACTGGGTTGATAATGTGAATAGCTGTTATCGGAGTTAAGCCCGCTGTCAAATATTCCTTTGTTTAGAGCGGCACACAAACGAGGCTAAAGGGTCAATACAATGCAGTATTGACCCTTTCGCCTCGTTTGCATGTCAAACCGCTGATAACTGCGATAAGAGCTATTGGCCACCGTAAAGAGATTCGGAAGCTGACGTTTCACTCCGACGAAGGGCTAACGCTCGAAACGTCAGCTTCCGAATCTCTTTACGGTGGCCAATTCACATTATCAACCCAATTGATAAAACCAAATTATCTTGTAATACTCCCACCGACGTAGCACCATTATTACCAAAGTTTCTTTAAACTTGCCCCCTTTATTCATATTTCGAACCTCGCGATTTTTCGAACCAATTTCCAGAGTTATAAATTCCAGTGTAGTTGCTTTTTGCTTCTTGGTTCCGTAAAAAATAATAAGAGCTCCCCCCCCCTCTCCCCTTGAGAAAAAAAAACGCAACGAATTTCTAGTGCCATTAGTTTCCTATAAAATATCAACACTCAGAGAAGATTTTACACGTAACAAAATGAAACAAAGGAAAAAAATTCCCCCGAGTATCCCCCGATGAATGTGCGATCGTATCTCTCAAAATGTTTGTGTCTTAATTAACAATTATTCACCGAAGTGGAGGTGAATAGTGGTGGATATTTACCGAGCCGCGAAGCGGCGAGGTAAATATCCACCACTTTCACCGACACTGAGGTGAATAATTGTTTTAGTATATACCACGCAAGCTGAATAACTAGCAGCCCAAAGAGTAACTTCATTAGTTAAAATATAGCGACAAAAGCCACTTTGTTTTTCTTCGGCTGCTCGGAAGTGAATAGTACTTGGCTAATCACCTCCGAGCTAGCCAATCAGCGCGCGCGAAAAATACTATTCACTTGTGTGGTATATACTAAGTAAAATTATCCTGAGTCGTGTGGTTGTTTCTCAAGGGCGCAGATCACCTGACTGTCACGTGGAAGGTTGATGAAGGAGTTTACCAACACGTGGACGTGCGTGAAGAAGGAAAGGAAAACGCGTTCAGCCTGGGACGATCACTTTGGATTGACAGCGAGGTACGTTAGAGAACAAAGCCATCAAGTAGAGGACTTAAAAACACTAATCAGGCATTTTATTTGTAATACATTCCAAAATGTAGACAAGAAAGTCAAACCCAAGCATTGTCACTTATTTACAGCAATAAACAGTTAGTTCATACTACGTCACTTTTGTTAACAACATGGAAACCAGACAGCCCGTATTAAATACTTAACACAAAGCAAGTACATCTCAAACCCAACTCCAAATATAAGTAAATGAAAAGTAACACGAGCTAAAATTCATCTCCATAGATTCATTTCATTTTATGGTCACCAATGACACCATCTAATAAGAATCGCGGAAATGTTGTCTTCAAGATACAAGAAATCTTTGCTGTTTTGACTTTGTAGGAATTTGAAGATCTCGATGAAATCATTGCGCGACATGTTCAACCGATGGCGTCATTTGCTCGAGAAATTCTTAACCACAAGAACTACAGAGCGGTGGACGGAGTCAAATCCAAGCTGGAAGAGTTTCTGCTTGTGGAGAAAAAGAAAGCTCCACAGAGAATCCCGTACCTTCTTAGCACATGCAAGGAGTTCCCAGGGAAGTTCTTCTTGGGGTATCTTCCCCGCGTCAAGCCCCGGGTAGAGTACATCAGTGTGACGCCGGACGGATTCCGGTACCGAGGAAGACTGCATGCCACGTTAAATGGTCTGTTTAGATGGTTCAAGGAGCATTTTAGGGACCCCATACCTGGTAAGTATTCTGTAAACAGCTTGTTTGTTTGTTTGTTCTTTCAATTGTGTCTTGGTTTGTTTAGAAAAGCGCTTTCTTTGTCATTAAATAAAATTTGGATTTTTCAGGTACTCCTCGCCACAGAATGCCTCACTCCATGTCCGAAAGCAACACACCATACACCCCAGGGGGTACCCCGTCCATCAACTCTGATGTTGATCCCGCACGACTATTACCTCAGCTTCAACAGCATTTCCCCCGGGGAATCACCGCCGACCCCAAGGTTTACTCGGCGCTGGCTGCAGTTGCTAGGCAACAGCAGCAGCAAGAAACGCAAAAGAAGGCAACAAGCACACAGCTCACGCCTGCGCAGTGGGGCGCTGCCGCAGCCCAGCACATACAGCGACAAAACAAACAGCGAGCTCAGCTTCAACAAACACCGACACAGCAAACCCCGACTCAGCAGACACCAACGCAACAGGCATACCAGCAATTTCCACAGTACGGTTACTATCAGCAGCATCAGGATCAAACTCCAACTCCAACAACCACTTATGGATACCAGCAGACATACAGTGGCAGCAAGGGGACTGGAAAAGAGAGTAGCAAGAGTCGGTAGCGTGCACTAGCGTCCAGTCTCACTCGTCTCTGGATTGAACTGTGAACGAAGATACGTCATGTGTCTTCATTTATTTAAGACTTTAAATCAGTCAGAAAAGGAAATCCTGAAAAAAATCAAATGATAAGCCTAATAACTTTATAGTGGATTGGTTTGTTAGTGTTTATATTTGGAAACTGTTGTGTATCAGAGCCAGTGGTTATTAGCTGCCAATCCAGATTGATAACTTGTTATAGTGACATGCGACTTCTGAACAGGTTATTTCTTGTAAACGACAAAGCGAACAAAGTGGATCAGTTCGTTTGTGAAAAAATGCCACATGGCGGTGTTTAAGTATGACATGAACCGCACAATATTAAAAGTGTCATCGGCCGTAAAGAGTTAATGATGAATAATCGTCCCGAAAGCCGTTATCCATTGAAAGTGCTCCGTATTGTAATTGTTTATGTACAATCGTATGTAGTTCGTGGTTCGGGTAACAAAACTTCTCCCAGTATAACGGTGCAATCGTTGTGTGTGACCCTTGTTACGTAAAAAGGCGATGGTCTAGATTTTCTAGATTTAAATGTTCATTAAGAGAATATTCATTTCATGTGCGCGTTAAAGTTTGTTTGGTAACGATCAATTGTACACGAAACTCAAACTGAAGAAAAGTAATAGAAAGGTGTTTTGTGTCTTGTTGCATGCTATGTAGCTCTCATCAATATTGCTCTTTTTCTGCGTGGACACTGAGTAGATAGACAGCATTTCTGTGTTTTATTAATTATTTTTGTAAAATATTGATGATTGTAAGGGCACTTTGTCTCGGAGAACGATTTTGTAACCATATAAACATTCTGTTGTATGAAAAACCGAACAAAAAAAGGAATATAAATATAAAAAATAAAGCGTTACATGCTGTCGCTTGTGCGAACTGATTGCTCAAATCGAAAGGTCGCGAGTTGTGAGTAGTTTGGACCCAGCATGACTGAGATAAACGGGTTGGTAAGTAGTTAAAGTTGTTTTGGACTGTCCTCCCATTTCTGCAAGCCGGGTACCTAGGAAGTTACAGGATGTATGGTTTGTCGTGGAGCACGATAAACGCCAGAACTAGACTGGAGAAATAAAACTCGCCCATCATGTATGTTCCACATGCCAACAGCAAGATCAAAACGTTGAGTTTTAAGCTCGAGCTTTGTACCAGCTGTTAGTTGGTGAGGGCCTTGTCCCTAGCTTTTCGTGATAGTCAATAGGAACCGAGCGCAAGGAATTTTTGACTGGTTTATTACAAGCCAATCGTTGTTCTCGTACTTTTTGGCCATTATGCTGAAGTGCATGTCAAACCGCGCACCTGCTTAGTCAGTCAGATAACGAGACTTTAATAGTAATTCATCGGGTATGCTACAACGAACCATATTCCTAGAGCGATGTGAAAAAAAAAATCGTTTTCATTGTACTTGTCGATAGCAAAAGTGCAGGCAGATGCTCTGTCGGGTTACTAAGAAAATCTTGCTCTCTTAGCTTAAAATTTGGATGCTTACACGAGATTGTGCTGAAGATGTTTCCGCCTTTATTAATAAACAATAGATAAATGAGATTACATGTCATACATTTTACACGAGTTCTTGTTATGCTGTTAATTTAACAATGACTTGTCTGCATCAGTCATGAGATTATTTCACCGCAGTGGGAAGTTCTTCGTAGGGTTATTCCTGTATTGAGATCAGATTATGGTTTAACCTGACCACTACTTTCCTCCTGTTTTGGGAAATCTCAGGAAAAGTAGTGTAAGATTTCCAAAGTAAACGCTAAAGGTAGGAAACCGAGTTTCAGTCTACAATCTTAGTAGACGGAGTTCAAGTTTTACAGTACGACTTCTCCAACCAAGGTCACCCGACAAATTTTCTTCTAATTTAACGAATAAAAATAGTTTTCCCAAAACGTTTTTCTTGTAATCAAGCTGTACATTACAAAAGGAACAGATGTGTGGTCATTTTGGATTTTAAATTTGTAGAAAATTTTGTCTGATGGCCTTGGTTTGTAAACTATCTCGTTTGACATCTCGTTTGACCAAAAACGTCAAGATAGATAATAAACGACACGATAGAGACAAGATGTCTCGAGCGTGAACTGATTTATGTATTAGCAATCATGTAACTTTGCAAACTTGATTTCTTTAAATGCTTTTTGAAACATAAGTATAGAAATTACCTTTGAGTCAACAGACCCCAGCTGCTGTCTGACATTAATCACTATTCTTTGGGAGCGGAACAACAATGGACACCGCACCAACTTCGCTAAAAGGTTCTTATTGAAATAACTTCATATTAATTGAAACGGCATTTCCTTGCTTTTAAAATCTTTCCATCCTTTTACATGTACTTATCGTCGTACAGATTTCTGAAACCTGATATTGTAGATAATTGCGGTCACGATATTTTGAAGAGTATAATTTTAAAATTTGCAAGGTAGGTGAGAGCTTCTTTAGAGTTTTCCTGAAAAAAGGTGATTTATCACAAGCCGATTTTAAACACCGATTTTTATCCATGTTACATGAGAAAACATTCAGCATAACTTGGTTGCGGCAACGGTCGGCAACAGTTTGTTGCATGAGACGATTTTTAACGCAACATGCAAAATTCGGCAACTGTTTCAGGATTCTGAATCGGCTTCAAAAACCTGCAATATGCTGTCGCAACGAAATGTTGCGTTGAAGTCGCCCTGAGCGCCATATTATACCATATCGATGTTTGTTGCGTTAAAAATCGGCTTGTGGAACATCCGCTTTATAATTCATAAGATATGATCTGAAGAAAGATTACAGAATCTTTGAGGAACATTGTTGTTTGAGTCTAAATACCATCTTATTGTCGCATCATATATCAATTAATGTTACGGTATTTTCCATATTTGCACGAGCTACATGAAGTTTTATTGCCGTGAAATGGATCACAAACACCTCTTGATTTACCAGAAAGGAGATTTTATTTTTCAGGGCCCTGTGAAATTCCAAATCGATAAAGAAAAATCTAGATCTGATGTACAATTTAGACAGTGGCCGCTCTTCCAAAGGCAACTGAACGACCTGTATCTTTCTTGAATCAACACATTGACCAACACAGGGAAGAACTGAGTTTTTGCATTTATAGTAATGGCTTTATTAAAACCTTACAATTAGAAGAAAAGTCCTACATATGTTAATTTCCACTGTTTTTTCAAGGTTCAGCCTTTCGGTGCATATATTAACATCCAAGTTTTACTTGCGCATTAAACAAAAGTTGTAGAGGTAGGTAGCTTTTCAGTTAACATTAAAGGTTTGAAAAGAGGGTATAAATTTCATTTCACAGCCCAAATTTTGCCCCAATCCAGTTTCAAGTCCTAGCTTACGTTTTGCTCAAATCTCGGTTCCATTCCCAAGTTTTTGCCAAAAAAGTTAAAAGTATTTATTTTTTTACACGATAAAAACAAAGCCTCAACTGTCCTTTTTACAGGATATAGCATATCTAAGTTTGCTGACCCAAATCCCATTTTCAAGAGATAACAAATGGCAAATCCTAGTTCCCATTTTAGCCCCTACAGGCGAGTGATGTAAGACTATCTGTGGTGAGTCTTCAACTGTTAATACCATTTAGCCTTGAGATGCTGTTAAGTGCTTAAAAGGGTATTTCGATTAATGTTGCGCTCATGAAAGTCAACTTCACTGGCCAAAATAGATGCTTCCCAAGTTTTCAGTCAATTTGGCTTGCGGAGTACATCGATGGTTTGTACGATTCCGAACGCTGATATGATCGAGACACTGGGGGAAGTAACATGCTCTGAATGACTTCGCTGGTGTTACGTTGTGTAGTACAATCGAAATTTTTACTAGCATGTTATTTATTAGAAATAAGACCTTATCCATGCTTTGTTTTCTTGTAAAAAACGCATAATGAACCAAACATGAAGGGAATGGTCGGGGAAAGAAGCCACAAGCCGTAGGCGATTTTTTTCCTCTTCTACTTGAGTGGCCTCGTCACTTCCTGAGCTATTCTTAACAGATAGTTGAGGCTTCTCCAGTTATTTCTGTCTAATAACAGCACCCTCATTTTGGTTGACATATTCGCTTTTATCTTTTAAAAATAAATACTTTTTGCAGCTTCCTTGAAAAGCACGCAAACATTTATCTTGTCCTATCATGTAAGGCAAAACATTGCACAGCTAAAGCTTTCATTTTTACAGGATATAGCATATTTAAGTCAGTTGAAAAGCCGCTTTTATCTGGGAACATAGACTCTTAACAAAATATATGATTAAAGAAAAAAAATAAAGTTTGCGCGCCCACTACAGCTTTAACAATATCTGATTTTACCTCGAAAAAGCACGCAGTTTTGCAATATGCTAGACAATCAAGTAATTGTTTTAGTATACGGCGACGAATAGCTTGAGAATTCCATTAACACACTGCTCATACGTGCTCAGATGTACAATGCAGTGGATAGATGAGACCGGATCTTGTCATATTGACCAACAGTCACAATAAATCCCCCCACGTACTTTATCATTGGACTTGGCTATAAACTAATTGAGTGCTTCTCGTCGGCAATGCAGAAAATTAGATTTTTATGAAGGGCTAGAAAGGAAAATATACGAAAAATACGGAAATACAGCAGACTTTACTTGATCTGAAACTATCACAGAAAACATTGGAAAGCTATAAAAGTTGAAAGAGCTTCATACTTGCCGTGTGAATCAGATTCTTTTCACATCCTTCAGATGGAGGAGTTTCTACTGTGAAGAAACGGCCGTGAGTACTGCTCTTATTAGAATATGCAGTCTTGTTATATTTTGTACTTATACACGTTCAAAATTAAGTCAAATTAGTAAGCGAAATGTCCCTTACTACATTTTCAAAATGATGCTCGCAACGAAGATTTTAGAATTAGGGAGTTTCAAAACCTCTTCAGCTATCTTAGCTGCCAAGACACAGTTTTTTCCTAAGACACTTTGTATAATTAACTGACTTTCCGTCAAATCACTGACAATAAAAATGCCTCTGAACAAAACCTGAACCAATCTCGACTAAAGTGATTATCTCGCAGTGCTCGTGAACCACTGCATGTCCAACTCATTAACACGAAATAATTAGTCAAAGTTTTTGTCAACGTTGTATTTGTTAAACATATCCAGCTTTCTTTACAAAGCTGACGACTTCCTGAAAACCTTGTTTATTGAAATAAGTCATTTATTTATAAAAAGGGGATATTTGTTTTGCGGTTATATGGTCTACTCTACGTTGCAGTTAAATAGTCATTTACTTATTGCCTGCAGGAGTAAACCTAATAAAAGAACTAAGCCGACATTCTGTAGCTTTCGTGCTATTTTTTTTGTGGTTATATAGTCAACATTCTGGCGTATTTAATTCTCTCTTCTCACGCAAACGACATTCTTTCACTCGACCGAACCGCACTTTTCATAGACCCTTTGCATAAATGGCGCCTAAATTTGAATAACAATACTTGATACATCCATAGCCTCGGGCTCACGTTTTCAGACAAAGGATTTTTCACATGAATGTGAGGCTTAGGATGTATAAGTATTGTTATTCAAATTTAGGCGCCATTTATGCAAAGGGTCTATTGCATTGAGACTGAGCACACAAATCATGGAATCGAAAATTCTGAGATTGAGGCATATTTAATCGACGCAAATTTGCCAGCTGTTAGTTCTGAACAAAACCGACAGAAGCGCTGTTATTTAAATACTTATATATAAATTTCCCCCACCGCAGGATACCGCGGAACAAACTGACGTGAGCCTGGAAGGAAATATGAACGTAACCAATTTCACGAATTCTTCCTTCTCTCTGTTGCGAAGAAACACGACATTCGATGGTAGAGCAGCAGATCGACCAGAGCCCTATGTGCTGAGAGTCGTAAGCTTGCTGTTGTTCTCTGTTATCATTCTTGCGAGTTTAATCGGGAACACTTTGGTGTTAAAGGCGGTAATCGAGCTTCCTAGCCGATGCAAGCCATTTACATATCATCTGGTGGCTAACTTGGCTGTTGCGGAGATAGTCAGCTCACTGTGTCAGCCATTCGCCATGACCTACCAAGAAATGTACAGCTGGATCTTCGGTGGGTTCACCTGTAAGCTGCTCATTCCACTGCAAGTCTTGGCTGTTATTGTGGTGACTAGCGACATGGCCGTCATTGCGGTTTATCGCTACCAGAGAATAGTGACACCAAAGAAAAAGCTCTCGGCTCTCTTAAGGGTGCTAATCATAGGTGGAATATGGCTCGCAGCCCTGGCGCTCTCGCTTCCTTTATTTGTTACGCGAATTCTTGTAGAGCTGCCATCGGGACACAAACTGTGCTTTTCACACTTTGCGGGTAATAACACCTACACCATCAGTCGATTCACTCTATGCTTCTTACTTCCCTATCTCATTATGATGTGGTCTTACGGGGCGGTGGCGCTGAAACTCAAGCGTCATATCCGAAGAAGTGCCGAGGAAACTTCGGAGATCACGATGTCATCACGAAATAGTTCCGACGACCGAAGGGTAGTTCTGAACCTTCAGTACGGTGCACCCGGTAGAGAAGTCCTTCTGGAAGTTAACAACAGGAATCCAAGGCCTGGAAACAAGTCTAACGCTGAGCTTGAGTGCGACCTGCTGAGAATGATCTATGTCATCATCTTATCATTTGTGCTCTGCTACATTCCTTACCAGATCTTGTTTTTATGGGAATACTCGACAGCAGGGAGTAACAGATGGCAGTTTCGTTATCAAGCAATGATACGCAAGTATTTTTATATTCTAACGTGTTTGCCAAGCGCCGTTCATCCATTATGTTACGGCACTATGAACAGGTTCTTTGGGCGAGCTTTTTCCAAGATTGTGATGTGCAGACACTAAAGTCGTATCACAAATAAGTTGAACTCATTGAATGCTTGATTAACACACAATCTCAGTCTTTTAAGTTAACTAAAATGAATCAAGATCGTTTCCGCTGAACATTCGACCAATGAAGGCAAAAATAAAGTTACCAAAAAACACTCATAGTGCGGTAACATTTTGAATACGATTAAGAATGTATTGAGACTTTTTCTCTCAAGCTCGGTGACCCTGCGAGAGAAAATTGAATTAGAAGTTTTCTATATTGTAATTAAAATGGACTTTTAACTCATAACACACACCTTAAGCGTTTTTACCACGGTTTGGCAGTAACTTTCTCACTCATTAATAATTCATTAAGTTTAAACAAAGGAAATCATGACCGGTGTTTGGATATCTCATCTTAACTAGCATAGATTTTTACGATTTTAATTCTCTATTTTCTCCTCAGTTCAAGTTGCGATTGAGAAGATATATCAAACACTCTAGACGGTGTTTGACATTTCCAAACACCTCCAAGTTCGTCAAAAATACTCCGCTGCGCGTCGTATTTTCAACTCTCTTCTCGGTGTTTGGAAATGTGGCCAAACACGGTCTTTCGTGTTTGATATATTACTTCACGAGAATACTCCAGATTTTAATCGTTGGGTCACTTAGAGACATGAATTAAAGAGAGATGTTTCAAACAGTATTCAAAATGTTACCGTGCTGTGAGCACACTTTTAGCAAATAATTTTTGAACTTATTGCTCGAATTTTGAGCGGAATCCATCTTATAATTGTGGTCCACGCAAAACTTAATTTGTTACTGTAATATGATTACGTTCCTCTTGAGCAAAAGGATAAGAATGTTTTAACTGTTTTGTTGAATTGTAATAAGTATTCGCTAGGCCGTGATAATCGTGTGGAAGGTAAGGTTCTCTGGGTGGTTGCGTATCTCAATGCAACCCACTACGAAGAAGAATGTTCTTGTGTCCCCTCAACTAAACCAAATGCATGGAATTACACGAGTGCCCATCGCTTGATGTTCGAAGTAACGAAAATTGTAAGGGCACTGCAGACTGCAATGGACTGGCATCCAATCAGGGGGAGTAGCAATATGAACGGGAGTTATGGACTAGCAACCGGGGTTACCGATATCCACTATACAGGAAAACAGGCAAACATGTAGCCTCTGCAAGGCGTTCAGTTACACGTAGTTTGGAAGCAACGCGAAAAATGGCAATTCGTCAAAAAAACAAAAACAAACAAACAAAACCAGCCTCGTCTCTTTTTTTCACGCGTGTTTTTTTCTCGAGGCAATGAGTAAAACTAACAAGTTGTATTCTTAGGAAATGTAACATAATTCATATATTTTATTATATAAACACATCCATAATTATAATTTCGGTTAAAGCTATCATATTAACATGGAAGCCTTTCCTATTTGAAATATTTTGTAAAGCAGTTAATGATAATTACATTGCAGTTTCACTGCCAAATCAGATTATTAACATAAATGACTTAAGGGATCAAATCTCTCACAACTGTTACAAATAATTACTGAAAAGATCTTATTGCATTCTGTACTTTGCATCTCTCAACCGTTGACTCTGATAGTGAGAGCTATCCATCATTAAACGTCAGCTGGTTAAGTTTACAGCGGCTGTTAGCCCCAGTGGACAAAAAGCAGTCTGCTAAGCAGACCTTACTAAGAGTCAATATTATTATATAGTAAACGCGCAATTTCCTTGTGACAAAAATCTATAATTATATCACTATTTAAAATTGAGGTTCACCATTAACAACAGAATCTTTAAAAAAACTATTGTTATACTTTTTGAAGCACTTCTGTGTCACTGATTTAAAGCTACTTGTAGAATGTGACAGAGTCACCTAGTTGTAGTACTGTAGGCTACTGAAGTAACACATGATTAAATCATTTGCTACTATTGATTGCGCAAACAACGGAATAAACCTGAACTTTGATCTCAAAAATCACGCTTGAGTTATATATCTGTGCCTGATAAAGTTCTAGTGTAGTGTAGTGCTGTGCGGCGGGGTGGGTGTCGCTGCACTTAGTCAAAATCTCTATCTGGAAACAGGACAGGTGCGATCAGGGTCCAGATGTACAGCAGTAGTCCCATCCAGCTGGAAGTGATCTTGATCCACACGGCTGCATCACTAGCTGTGAGGTTCTGAATGTTACTGGCCTCGGGTCTAAGGTGAAATTAAACTTATATGTCAATACATAGATGGGGTGAGTTTCTAAAGAAACTGTGGTGCTGCGTCGGTGGGGAGTATTACAAGATAATTTGGTTTTATAAACTGGGTTGATAATGTGAATTGGCCACCGTAAAGAGATTCGGAAGCTGACGTTTCGAGCGTTAGCGCTCCGACGAAGGGCTAACGCTCGAAACGTCAGCTTTGGAATCTCTTTGCGGTGGCCAATTCACATTATCAAATCAGTTGATAAAACCAAATTTTCTTATGTTAATACAGTGGAAATTCCACAAACGGTATCCTCTCAACAACGGTCTCGTTTGTTGGTCCTGGCGGGCAGCAGTCTATACATTCACTCTCATTTTAACCTCTATACAACAGGCACCTCTCCACAACGGCATCGGCCACCCAAAGCTTGTCACAACCGGCCAAAATAACCTCTCGACAAAAACCAGTGAATAAACGACTGACGAACGGTGTACACAAAACCCCACGTTTTAATTGTAAAAGGTCACCAAACTTGACCCGTACTAAGCGCCGTTGATCTCCGTTTCTGTCAAGGTTCTGTTTTATTGATACACTTTGCTTTTTATGTGCTTAAATAAGCACTTTTGAAAAAAAAAACGGGTTGCACCCCCGAAAAACGGGTGTCATGTTACCTCCCTATAACGACCACTTCTCTATAACGGCCACTATCCTCTACCCTCAAGGGTTGCCGTTGTGGAGAGATCCGACAGTAGATATAAGGTAAATGCTGGCTTCTTAATGAACTCCATAAAATAGAATAAAAAGGTTCATTATAAAGTGCGAAATGATACAGAAAAGCACAGCTAATAAATGCAGTTCTTGAAAGTAAAAAGGAAGTGGGGGCGTGAATAAAATTGTGACAAAAGATACAACCACTTACACACGATAAATAAACCCACACATTTTCATATTCTTAACTCAAAATTAAAAATTAAATTCTAAAAGTTGTTTAGACAAATTCTCAAATAGAACCTCTACATATAAACACTCTGTTTAAAACACAGCTTGCTAAAAGAACACCACCCGTAAACATTTTACCCACTAAGAATACCGCATTTGCTAATATTGTTTACAGCAAAAATCCTTCACATGTGCTGGTCCTCTGTTTCCCTTGAGAACTCTTCACAGGGACATCACCCTTTTGTAATGTTGTCTCTCATAATTTCATAATGCAAAAGGAAAATTCACTTACTTGTACCAGTTGGTCAAAGTCATCATAATGTAAAGAGCAGCCAAAAACAACATGAAATGGTAAAAGGAATAACTATAAGCCACTTGGTCTTGTTCATCGTCATACACCTGCTGCCTGTTCCCTTCTTCCATCAGGTTCACATCACTGGTCTCCCCTGCTTCATGGTGAAGGGTTGTGGTTTCTGTGGTAGCTGATGAACTGGATCGTGTCGTCATGCCAAGTTTTCCTACTTGTGAGCTGCTTGCCGTCCTGACACTTGCGTATACAACCATGAGAAACATCACCACAATGCCGATGATGGCCTGATTGTCCACACTCTTCACTGATGGGTCAGTTGTCACAAAGGGGTTACATGAGCGATCTGAAACAAAGGAAGACGTTCAGTGGCATTTGTTGACCTGTCAAAAACTAGAGTAACACTGGAAAGACAAATAATTTACCTAAAGGGCGTAAGTCATTACATAAAACAAACAGAAGATTATCTCTAGAGATCCTTTTTTGATACGACTGATACAATCAGGACCACGTAAAACTAGTGTCCACACAAGACTAGTGTGAACTTGAACCCGAGTGATTACTGGTATATGGTATGAAGAACAATGATGACACAAGACCTAAAAAATATCATGGCTCCCACAAGTCAATTTGTGATTTCATGAAATTGACTACTGACCTAACCTAACTCAGACTTTGATCAAATTGGTCACACATGCCTTTCCACAACAGTCTCATGCAAACAGTAACTAACACAAGTTGATATGATACACTTGCCATGACAATCTTGTCATCTGGACTAGTACCAGTTCCATACAGTTACCTCATCTACATGCAAGATCTCAAGGTAAAATATTATGTACTTATTGACTGAGTGGGAGGGCCCGACAGCGTTTTTCCGGCCCCATCACTTTGACGCGTATGGCCCTCATATGGGACCTTTCTTCTTATGGTTTTCCAAGGAAATTGCTTGTGGGGCTGTTTGGGTCATATGATAAATTACCGTATTTTCACCTTGTACCAAGCTGCAGTGCATTTACAATGGTCAAACTGAGAAAATTATGAAACATTTTCCTGAATCAGATACACCTTGGATTAGTGACTGTAAAACGTACCTGGGTCATAGAGTAGAGCAGACCATGTCAAGTACACCGTATACAGTGTAATAACTGCTGACTGGAGCAAACCTGAAGGAAAACACCAGGATACTATTAAGCACAATTTGAAATGGATCTTAAGATGTTGGCAATGTGTGAACAATTTGGGTGATGACATCTTTTAACTTGGAAAAAAACATTAAAGCATTGGAATTGAGCCAAGGAGTTCTTCTGATGTCTAAATTTGATGTCCAAGAGTTTAATTTGTAGTGGAACAACAGTCTACTGTAAGTTACAAAGTTTTGTTGACATCAAGGCTTGGAAAAAAAGTTGAATTCCAGGTTGCCCTTGGGACAAGTAGCTCTCAAATTCTGCTTGCCCTAGGCAAGTCTTAGTTTGCTCTTTATTTAGTTCAGGCCAATGACTTGCCATGAGCAAGTGAGAATGAAAAGTTACTTGCCTGGCAAGAAAATCTTCTTGTCCCACACAACCGGATGACACTTTTTTCAAGCCCTGTGACATCATACAAAACCACTAGCTATAATTTGGTTGGTGGCTTAACTCTACAAACATGTACTCAATGCATAAATGTTGTGACAAAGGTACAGTAAACACTTGATGTTGGATCATCAAAATCACCATCTGGAAAGGATAAGGTTTTATTTCAATTATTTCTCAATGGCACATATTAAAGTAAGTTGTTATTAAAAAGAGATGTTTTTTCAAATGGTTGGATAATATTGATGACCTTGATAATCAAAAACATTCAGTGTTGTGTATCTTTGAATTCAATTTATATGCTTAGTTAAATTGTATTTTAGCATCTACCAGATCTGGGCTGGTGCTCCTGTATCTTAGGATGAATGGCTAAAACGGACGCCACCACACAGAGGATCAAATTGAAACTGATGAAGAACTTGTTGGTGTGGCATTTCTTTTCCGGTTCACCCTCTTGACCATGAGTGAAATAAATGTACAGGCACACAATTCCTGCCAAGGCAGTGCCATACATTAAGAACGTGAAGAAGAGAAGCAGCCCTGCCCAGACTTTGGAGCCAGTCTCTTCCATTTTTTCAACCCATGAGCTGTTCCATGAATGTGCAAAGTCCACAAGGAGAACCAGTTGGATCAAGATAAACAGAAATGCTCCGATGAGGCCAAAGTACATCCACACTGAGAAATGAACAAACAAGTCTTTGTTAATCATGACCTGCCTTGATAATTACAGGTAATTATACAATTTGACCAGGAGGCACGGTGGCCTCATGGTTAGTGCGCTCGTCTCTGGATTGAACTGTCTGGGTTTGTACCCTGGCCGTGGACATTGCGTTATATTCTTGGACAAAACACTTCACTCTCACAGTACCTCTCTCCACTCAGGTGTATAAAATGGGTACTGGCAAAATTAATGCTGGGGGTAGCCCTACAATAGACTAGCATCCCATCCAGGGGGGACTAGAAATACTCCTAGTCACTTCATACTAAAGAAACCAGGATAAGCTAAGGCCTGATGGGCCACTTGGCTAATATGCAGACTTAACCTACCTTTTTACATTTGACTAACAGAACACTAGATATTGACAATTTCTGCTTTCATACAAGTCCTCCCTTCATCATTTTGTTAGGTTATTCTAAGCAGTTTGCTAGTACATGTACATATTTACACACCACGTAGCAACGTGGAATGTTTATTGAGATTCCAATATGCAAACCAGTAGGTACAATGTAACTATTCAGTGTTTGAATTCTTGGCCCAGTGGGGTACTCTTGATCACATTTTGTTTTTTTTTGGGGGGGGGTAGGAAAATTTGACAAGCATTTTAAAAACATTCTGAAGATTTGTGGAGGTGGAAATGTTTTAAGGCTCATGAATTTGGCATGGGATTTTCTTGGGGTTAATCTTTTGTCGAAGGATTGTTTTGGCTTTTGTTGGAAGCCCTAGGGATTTTTTTTTTGGGGGGGGAGGGGTGGGTGGGTTGATTTTACCCCCATTCGATCATGACTCATGATCTCACATGAGATCATGAGTCCCCCCACCCTTCTGGGATCCTTGGCAGACAGTTAAAAGGACAGCTAACATATTGAGTTTAAGGTTTAAAAGTCAGTGTTATCTTCTTATCTAAATATAGTATATTAGCCTGAAATGCCAGTCATCTCCCACACTGAGGGTGGGAGATTACTGACATTTCAGGGTAATAGTATACAAAATAATTTATTACCCATTGACCCCCGTGCTGGCCGTAACCAGCCCCGACGAGCCTTGGCCTTTCTTCCACTGCTGACGTCATCACTTTTGACCAAACTTGGCGTTATCTATACTTAACTTCTGCAGGAGGAAAAGATCTTTGAAATGACACCCAGATCAGAGTGATCGACCTAACAGCGCCTGAGATATGCACAAAAATGCTCAAAAAGTTGAGTGAAAAACTCGTGCAAAACTTCCTGCCACTACACGTGGCTACTCCAGGGTAAAAATTGCCCGCCTCGATGACGCTTCCTTGAATGTCTTTTTAACCGCAAGCAAGCCCAGTAGAAGGTCAATCACTGCAGCCAAAAGAAAAGTAAAGTACAAAGAAGGGCGGAAAAAAAAATTAAAAAATTGAAAAGATGATTTCTGCGCATACCCGAGCCAAAATGTTGCAAATTGCGATGCTTGGGGCAAGAAGAACAAGCTGTCATGCCGTAAATGCGTTTTTGACTAGATCAAAGCTAATTTGGCCAATCTCCAGCCTGAAAAACACCAAAATGTCCAGAAAACGTATTCTTGGCAAAAAGTGCCGGGGGTCAATGCGTTAAATGAAGTAATACATAGATAAAGTTATCATAAGGTTACCTTCTACGAATGTTCCACTTGGGATGAAAAATGCTCCCACAATGAGTCCAATGTAGATAAGGACCTTGATACCCCAGATGCCATTTTGTATTCCAGACCGTGGATCTTTACTACTGCGAACACCATACATGATGAGGCAGAACAAGAAGAAGAATGCTGCCATGGCAAAACAGATGCGATACACTGCCAAGTAGCCAACAACACTATCACAAATGTTGCTTTCTTTCTATGAACCAAAAATGCACGAGTTTGTGAAGATTTCAAATGTTAACTAGTTTTGATAAACATAAGCAGGGCTATGCTCTAAAAGAGCCTGGGGGTTACAGGCAACTAACTTCTGCCTTTGGACGACTAGAAAATCTTACTTAAGTGTTGGGCACCCAGCATTTCATGGTTAGGAACCTTTAGGCTCCTTAGACAACAGCCTTCATGAGGATCAACTATCACACACTTGTGTCACAACTTTGGGTACATTCCTTTAGGAATTAAGATACATGTTGCAGGTCAAAATGAAATTCAGGTTAAAATGATTCTAACCTAGTTTGATTCTCAATTGGGAAAAGAGCAAAGGAAATTCATTTTAACCTGAATTTCATTTTGACCTGCAACATACTAAGATAACCCAGATCATGGTTTATCATATAAAGTAATCACAGATGAATCCCAGGCGGATTCACTGTTCCTTTAAAGCACAGAATGTTGGATATTGACTATAATTTAACATTCACACTCAAATTTAAAACAAAAACCTGAACAACCGTATTTTTGCAAATATAGGAAATGTGATGTTTTACCTATTTAGTTCTAGTTCAAAAATAGCTAAAAAATCACCATGGGGTATTTGCAACAATTTTTCAAAGAAATGGCAGATGCCCAGCAAATGCCTGGAAGGGGTGAAGTGGCTTGGAATGACACCACAATAATATTAGCCAAATTATTTAAAATTATTTTAATTTTGCTGTGTCTTTGTAGCTTTTTAAAGATCTTGAAACTATAAATAAGGCTTGGAGTGCGTAAACACATGTTGTGTTTTATTTGGTATAACTAGGTCCAAAAATAAAAGTTTTTCAAATAACAATTTATATCAACTTGGTGTAATCAGTAATGCGTGCTTCCTGAATTCATTTCCTTGGAGTTTCACAGCGAGTGTTCAAACGAAACTTATGGCTTTCTAATTTGAGAGATAGCGGAGTTTGCGAGGAATTAGAATGAAACTGCGATCACTTGGGCATTGAAACTGTTTAAAAAGAAGATATCTTTTCCAATGGGAGGCTAACGAAATTTACCTGTAGCTTGATTTAATTGTCTTTTTTTACCTTATTGTGTTTGTCTATAGCCAAAGCGTAAACATAATGACCGCCAGAAGGCAATTAGTATTGGAAAGTGACAGTAAAAAAAATTGACAACTTAATTAACAAAACTACTTTTTGCGTGTTACACGTCACGTTCCCTGACTTCAAAGGCGATTGCTTTAATAGAACTAGCCTTTTTCAAGTGTCTGAGTACTCAAAGCTTGTATTGATACGATAAAACGCTCATAGCAAGTAAAGCTGTGCTCTCAACTGCGAAGAACGTAGCAGTCAGTTGGGATGCAAGAGACTTTAGTCAGCGTCAGTTGGGCATTTACTGGAAGTTTTCTATTCAGAACACCAAATAAACATCTAAGCATGTTTTGTATAAAAAAAGGGACAAAGAACGCAACGGAGAGAGCTTGTTGTAAACGTTTATCTATCAGCAAATAAACTGGCAAATTATGGCAGATTTCATACCTCGCAGAACTTTGGTATTTTATCGAGTTCTTGCCTTATCCCAGGTATCAGCACAATACATGAAGCAATCAGGCCAAAGAGCAGAAACACGGAGTAGACAATCCTTGTCGACGTCGAGTTCTTGCAAGTCGGGCAAGCTTTGCAACACAAACCGCAGGCAGCGGTACCACAACAGCAGGCCAAATTTGCAGCGCAAGTGGTAGCCGAACATACACCGAAAACGGCTCCCATTTTTGGGAGGAGTACGACAAAAACTCCTTAGACCAGTTCAATTCTTGAAGGGTCTTCTTGAAGAGGATCTTCCGACATCAGCAAAAAGAGATATTATGGTCAGCGGTAATTAGCATCTTTGTATGACGTAATGGTCACACAATAAATAGTGACGTTACAGTCGATAAAAATAGCGAATCTCGTGACTTGAGCATGATTAGCAACCGGAAGTAGCGACTGAAATGCTAGACATAACCTTTCTGGCTTGGGCGGTTTTGTTGCCCCGTATCTTGAGAATTTTCAAACAGTGGCTTGCATATGAATGAATAATTTTTAGATGGATAAAAGAACAGTTCTCTAGAGGATAATGGCACATATGTAAAACAAGCCGCCTAAGCTAAAGAGGTCCATTGTCCTTCTAGGTCCCTACAGACTTAGGTCAAGATGAGTACAAGGCACACTTCTTGAAACTCTTATAAGACCAAAATGTGTCTTTATCCGTTCTATTTCAGACTTACTCCCAATTCAGACTGGAACAATTTCGCTTTGGGAAACTTTCAGAAGGGCTTCAAATTCCTAATGTTAATGAGAATTATATTACCTAATTGCTTTTCAGAGTACACTAACAATACCCTCTCTCAAACCAAAATGGTCAAACTCTCCACCCTATGTTGGACAAAAATGGGTCAAACCCCCACCCTTTAAAAATGGGTTTGTCCCTACACGGGAGGCAGTTTTGTTCTCTCAGTCTATTTAAGTTTCTTTCCTTCTCAAATGAGAGAATATGGGTGCAAAACTTACAAACCATGTAGCATGAAGGTAATGCTAAATAAGAAAATTAAGCATGAAGGGTGGGATTGCACATTCCTAACTAATTGCTCTGACAGACATAAAGAAAACTAAATCATGCATTAAGCAATGCCCCCATTGCACTACCTGTGTACTCTGAAATTTACAGAACATTTCTGACTTGAAAAGCTAGAGATTATATCAGTCACACCTCAAGCAACTCTTTATGTTCTTGGACTCTCTAAATTAAACCCAGAACAGGATCTGAACCTGCAATCTCCAGATTTCAAGATAAGTGTCCAAACCACTTGGCCATGCAGTGTGATGCTGTCTTTGGGAGGTTTCCACTGACCAAGCGTTTAAGCATTTAGGTACCTCTGACAACAGATCGTTTCAGATGAGTAATAACGATGTTAAAATCTTCTGGGCTAAAAATATCTGTTTATTAAAATTAGGATAGAACAATAACTGTTCAACAATTATTGAAATTTCAATACATTTCTTTAAAAGGGACAAATTGATCAATTTTCTATTAAAAAATATTATTATTATTAAAAATAACAATTTAAGAGTCCACAATAATAAAATATTAACTAAAAAAAGTTAATCAACTTAAGGAAATATGACTGATACTATTAAATAATGAGTAGGAATTTCCTCAATCAAAACTAACCTACCGGTACATAATATATCCATATGTACAAATTTGCTGACGACCCTTACTCAATCAAATACAGCTGCATTTCACGGTCTCTTAAAATTTTGTTAAAAAATATCAGGAATAAAAAATAAACTTTAGGTAAGTTAAACAATCACTTGATGTACCAACAAAACTGAGTCTTGACTGATTACATTACATATAATTTGACACATACACTGTAACTAATAAGTCTTAAGTGCTTTTTTGGTTGGCTTATTTAATTTTCAGGGTGATTTTTACTGGAAGAAAATTATTTTGCATTTCAAAACTGTTTTAGCTGGTATTTTTTAAGGGATGTTGCATCTAAACATGTTTAGGTACATCCAAGAATACCATGCAGTAAAACATTAACTGTTTAAACATAACAATATGAGACAAAAAAGTTCTTAAATAGATCTGTATAGGCATCCGAAGTCCTGGAGAATACTGTGATGACATAAAATACAAAAAAAGCTCTCCAATAGGGGGCTTGTAACCAGACGAAGATGTATGATTCTTTTAAAAGCTAAACCAAATATCAGTTTCAGGGCTTATATCCAGTAGGGGGTAGAAGGGGCTTATTGATAATGCAGGATTCTCGAGTCTAGGGGGATTTGACCAGTACTTATCAGAATTTTACACAAACTAATTTTTTTAAAACATTTTACATATTAAATTAATAGTTGGATTCGCAAATGTCACAATTAACCGATATCACTTCTTAATACATAATTTATGAGCCATTTGATAATAATAATTTTGATTTTGTAAGAAAAATAAAATTATGCAATTAAAATACTCTCGGTTGTTTTGAAGTTATCAGTTAGAGGGAAAACCAGAAAATGGGATAACATAGTGTAATCTATTTGTCAATAGTTATATAACAGAAATCAACAAATTGTTATATTTGAATTACCGGTATCAAAAACTGGTTAATTAAATTAAGAGACAGTATGTAATATATTATAAGACATTTAGTTAGGATATTTTCACATTTCATTGGTTTTGTCAAATCACTCTAAGGATTAAAACATTGCCGCATGTAATCTGCATATACCTTCAACATTTTTCTTATATAACATTAATATTAATTTTCTCAAATATAATTATAGTAATAAATTATAACATTTTGTGGGACTATCTGGTAGTATTAGTTTAAAAAAAATACAATGGATGCAATGCTACATGTATGTGATAAAAGATTCTTAATGGTAGCGATAAAATATTATAATGAATGAATTGCATACATTTGAATGACTAATTTACCTCAGTCTGTATATATATCTATATAATGTATTTAAAAAATTCCATGAATTAAATTGCCCTGATGGTGTTCTGAACAAAATAATTATGAAATTAAACTAAAATGATCAAAATGTTCTTGATGTACCGGTATGTTTGTTGTCATGATATTCAATGATAATAATATTAATTTGGTAATAAAGCTTGTGTTGTAGTTGTTAATTAGCTATATTATTTAAATATTACAAAGCTTCAAGAAAATAATATCTAAATTTCTTTTTAACGGACATTTCTGTGAGCCAGCCACACAATGTACAGCATCACTATCGTATGTACCAAAAACCAACTGGAAGTATTCATTTACAATGACCATGCATTCTTATTGACAGAAAAACAGAAAGAAAAAAAAACCTACATGAACAAAAAAAAAAGATGGTAGAGCTCTTGTCAAAAATTACAGTGAGAATATTAACCGGGCCACTTACAAAAGATAGAGAAAACAAAGGATAGAGATCTTTTCTTAAGTAAACCAATAACATTCTAGAGTTCAAACAACATTTCTACTACAAAAATTGGAAACCCCACGTAAGTTTGAAAGTTGTGGACCTCTCAGGAAACTTTGCCATTTTTTGATTGGTTTGTGTCGATCTTAAATTATGCATGCTTTTCAGTGAGTAATTGGCTTAGTTGTTGCAAAACGAGTGTTCAATTTATCATGAATTAATGTACGGAGTTTTATTTTTATTTATCTCTAAAATACCAAATATTGTAGATATTGTGTGACATTCTTAAATTATAGGTCCATTAAAGGTTATCTTAACAGAACAAAAGGTTCCAAGCTAAGAGTCTGGGAGGTCCAGCTTTAACCAGAATTCAAGACCTTAACAGATTGAAAAGAGATTTTCTGAAATGGTGATAAACGTAACTTGTAGGGTAAGCTAAAAAGTTAAATTAATTGTACAGTAAATGCTTTCCACCTCCTTCTTCAACCACTCCTGACCTAAGAAACTGATTTAAAAATTTTCATGAACTCTTCCCATTAGAGTGAGTGACACTCTGATGTAGGGCAGTGCTCGCAGGTGGAGTTGGTTCTGTCATGTCTCCAGCACCAGAGCATTTTCTGTCCTTTTCATAATCAATCTGTGCTGGTTTTGACCTTTCACTGTTCTGCTCCTCAGTTTCTGTCATTATTGTTACATTTTCTGCTATGATTGTGTCCTCGTCACCATTTTCCACTTTGACTCTATCACATTTTGCCTCTGACTTAGTCTTATCTGAGGATGCTGTAATGGTACCGGAGTCAGTTTTTTCAAGTTTCACCTCATATATTGGGGACTGTGGATGACTCTGTGTTGTGATTTGGTTACTTCCACTGCTGGAAAGTGGAGCACTGACATTGATCGGTGCCTGTCCTGGGATGGGCACCATTGTTGACATCACAGACAAAGGCTGAAGAGGCGGAGGTAATGACATATCACTACATGTGATTGGCTGTAGAGGTGGCGGCAGAGGAAGTGTCAAGGGAATGGGATGCATTTGGACTAGCGGCGTTCCTCCAGTCATTTGTGAAATATTTTCAGGAAGGTGTGGCATTCCATGCTGTAAGCCATCCATTCCTGGCTGTACTGACACGATAACTGGCAGTTGACCAATTCCTGGTACCATCGGATGCTGGTGGTTAGCCATGCTACTAACAGGCATCATTTGAGGCTGCACTGCTACTTGACAGGTAGGAGTATGGGCCCCTGTTTGAGGCTGCATCATAGCTAAATTCAGTGACATTTGTTGTGCAGGAAATCCAGGAACAAAGTTTCCCATTGATGGCATTCCCTGGTGTTGACTCATATGAACCCCAACATGCTGTCCAGGACCCATCTGCTGAGCATGGCTAATATGGCTTGCAGCCTCTGGCAGTTGTTGCATATGTTCCGTTGTTACGACAGAGTTGGATACTCCAGAAGGACTTGAGAGTCCTACCTGTAGAGGTGTCAACTTAGGCATGGCAGCACCTGAGGTAGTAGGGGTGGGGTGAGGGGTTAAGGGTGGTATGACTGTGTTTGGAGTTGTAGACATAACCCTGTTTCCAGTTGGAGATACTAGTGGCTGAGACACTGCCACTTGACCTGTAAGAGATGAAACATTCACTTCAGCTTTTTAACAAAATAATATTAACTTCTCCAAGCAGACCCACCTTGTGCAGTAACTGGGGTTTCTGGGTAATTTGCAGCATCAATTGCCAGCTTTAACCTGAACGTTTCTTCCTTGCGTCTGTTGGCAAACCAGTTATAAACACGGCTCTCTGTCACTAGGTTTGGACCCAGTCCCTCGACATTGTCATAAGGGACACCCCTCTGGGTACACTCTGCCCTGTTACAAGCTTCGACCAAAGATTCCCTGAAAGGAAACATTTACACACACTTAGACAAACTAGCAATGAATTAAAACACAATGTAGGAAAACTTTGAAAAAATTTTGTCACTGTTTAATTAAAGCACTTAAGTGATTATGGCAGCATTTGTTGTTAAGTACCCATTGAGCATATAGTGTTCCACATCCCTTCACTTATTAAAAGGTCTGCAGACAATAAGACTGTAGAGTTCTCAAAGTAATGTTGTTACCTTTCTTCTTTTGAAGGATTCTTCTGGTCTTCATATGACTGGTATAGGATACTAGTGGAGGCTGGTCCCCATTTAAATCTGTTTCTTCTTGGTTTCTTCGATGGACTGTCTTCAGGGCCTTCAATCTCAGTGACTTGTCGCTTTCCAGGAGTATTGTATTCTATTGTAATTAGTAAGAAGACATATTGCAAAGGTGTAGCTCTCCTTTAGTTACAGGGGAATTTACCAGTTTTATCAATGCATGTAAGTCAACTTAAAAAACTGATTGTGATTATATTTCTTTAAATCTCATTTTTGGGGAGCGGTCCCATAAATCTCGACTTCCTTTGAGAAATATGGCAGTGGTCCTATGGGTCTCACTTTGCGACCCTTCCTTAGATTGGGTGATTCCAGAAAATATCCATACCCTACCACAGGTGGCATGAGTATTTTAACACCCCCCTTGCCCTCGGAAATTCCAAAATGCTCACCCCCCTCTTGCCCTCCGAATTCCAAAATCGCTAACCCCCCCCCCCCTCCACTTTAGAATTTTCCTTTTTTTCAGACCCTTTGGAATTCCTGTTGGTCTGCCTAAAACTTCAAACGAACGAGAAACTTGCACTTTTTCCCTCTGCAAAATAGTTCTGTTCATAATTTTCGTTTGCATTGCGTGACATTAAATGGCGGCCTGAGAAGGCTGTTCCATAGGTCAAAAGCTGAGTTATCGCTTTAGTTTTAGCTAAATGAACAGTTGTTGCACTAGAAGAAGTATTAATTTCAATGTGTTGGTCAGCTCTAGAGTAATAACTTTTTGTTTCAACAACAAAGTTCAATGGACAGATGCTTCCTTTACTTTATGGCCACCATATTTGTGCCCCTTGGAGGGCACCAACATGGCGTCTCCATACAAAGCTCTATAAATTTGGGTGAAATACTTTTCCGAATAACACCCAGATGAAAACCGCGCAGACCAAAATCTTTGCTAGGTTGTTTATATATCAATCATCCATCATATCCCAGATTCTTGACTTTATTTTTAGTTTGGATCACAGGACTGTGTACAGTGGAAGCTCTCGTAAGCGGACACCCACAGGATGTGAAAAAGCTGTCCGTAACTGGACACTTATGAGAATAATTCTTGTAAATGACCACAAGAGTTGTAAGGGAAAGATGGCCGCCTACGGGTGCTTGCCCAGCTTACAATAAACACTGGGAATGCAAAAATATCACCAAATTATTTTTGCTGTAGTTTTACTGCCTTATGCAATGCTGCGATAACTGCATGTATATACAGTAGTCTGTAAACTGCGGTACCAGGATTGGCTGTTAGAGATTAAATAACAAAACCTTAAAAGTTATTACAGCCAGGATTAACATTAGCTGTCAATGTCTCACTGCAACAAAAAGCAGTGACACAGTTTACAAATGTTTACAAGTATCTTTCAAAGTCAGGCCCAATTCCTTTGTGTCTTAGTGTCTGCTAATGGAAGCTTAAAAACAAAGAAATGTCCGTGGCTGCTTACGAGAATGTCTGCTTACAGGAAAGAGTAAATAAAGAGTTTGTATGGGAGTTCAAACTGGATTTTGTGAAGGAGGTCATGAGTAGAGCTGTCTGCTTATGAGAGGTCTGTCCCTTAAGAGAGCTTCCATACTGTAGTTTGAGATTACTCAAACTCATAACTAAAGCACAAAAAATAATAGAAAACCTCACAGAAAAAAATACAAAACTGAAATAAAAAATTCTCACTACTCATGGGTTGGGCTTTGAACAATCCGACCCTGGAGTCGTGGAGTTTCAAAATTTTGGAATGCTAGCAAGTCCATGATTTCATGATAAACAATGTTTACTATTAGAATACAAGGATTCCAGTCTCAAAGAATTCAGTGCTTACGACAAGTAACATAATTTAAGTTTCCTTACGTTCGATAACTTCTTTCCTCTTGTTCTCAAACCATGTATACAGAGCAGCTCTTTTGTTGGTCTTCATGGGTGTGCCCTTGTTGAGGTGCTGTGAGAGGTGACTCTGGTTCAGTCCAGTGCATTCTACCACCTCCCGCTGTGGAATGTTGTGCTGCTGCATGTACATTTTGATCAACTTGGCTGCTTGCCATGGGTCCATTCTAGATTAGCAAAATGTAACAGTTGTGCTTTTCAGTGCCTGGCATTTAAATGACTGATATAGATTTCCCTTCATGCTAGTTCTAAGAGTTTGGCACCACATTAAGACAAAAACCAAAAAAACCCAGTGACGCAAAAAACAGTTTTACCCAAGTTGAAGACTTTCTATAAATATTTAGCCTAAATGCCTGTCTGTCTGTTGGTGTTGCATCACTGACAGAACTTACCAAAAAAAATGTCTTAATTGAAATCCATTTAACAATTGCTTATATCAAAGTAAAAACGTATCTGGCAAAATTGAACTATTTGACAGCCAAGATTCAACTCATAACCCTAAGTTCGTGGAAACATAAAACAGACGAAAAATTGTGATGAAGCTGGGATGTTCATCATACTTATAAGCTTCTGTAGTCACCTCACCTGTGAGGCGTAAGGAAACCTAACGCAAAATGTGTTTCTCTCGCTCATACGTTAAGAAGCTTTATTCACGGTTTCACACGAATGTCGAACCAGTTTGACTCGCAGGAGAAACAAGATAAACAATAAAACATCCACGCTTCCGGTTGAGAGCATGATTGCTTTGGTTCTGTTATTTTCGCTCCCGCAACGAGGAAATAAACAGGCTGCGAGAAAACCAAGTTGTAATAGTTTTTCTCGTGACGCGCTAAATCAACCTCTGCAGAACAAAACAGATTGTAAACCGCCATTATTTTGCGATTGTCTTCAACAATATTTGACGACCATGGAATTCTCTCATGGCCATGTGAGATAATATTTCAAAAGGCGTGAAAAGGAATGGAGAATACGAAAAGCAGATCCACTTGCGTGGATCATTCGAAAATCGAAGAAGAGGACTGAGCGATTTCGTTCACGCTGTTGATTGCCGTTAAGAATTACGATCGACAATTTTGCGAGGAACACATATTGTTTCAAGCCGGAGAAAGACTCAGCCTAATTATTGCTCTTTTCTTGTCTGTCAACGATGAAGTAATCGACAAAGAAACCTAACTGTGCACGGAATAAAAATGCGATGCAGGTTTCAAATAAACAAGCGCGAGAAGCATATCGCTTCACCATGCTTCACTAAATACTAGAATATTCATGTCCTGAACTATCACTTCCTTTGCGTTCTTGAAGTTAATATTTAATCGTCTTTCCTTTATGATGGACCCGAGCAAATGATTAACGCGATGGATTTTATATTCACAACACAATATAAGTTGGGAATAGATTTCATAAATAATGCAAAGCGACCTTGTTACAAGATCGTTTCACACAACTAATAAGTTCTCTTTGAAATAAGTCCGTTTAAATTCGAGATTTGGCGGTACCAGTGAAGCTTTAATCGAATGTTAACACATTGGGTGGAAGGAGGCGTTGTTGAAGATCTTCGGCGTGACAAAAGAGCCAAGCTATGTGCAGGATGCGACGCTTAGAAGTCAAGTTTATATTTCTATAAACCAAGTGACCCGAAACGAACATTCGATCGACACAAAGAAAAGTGTTCCGTCGCGTGCCACCCAATAAAGTGAAACAATGCAGCGATCAAGTCCATGAAAACGAAGAACAAAGGAGTGAAATTACAACACCTTCGAAGAAAGGAGCAAAGCACGCGCACTGGGAGTAACAAAGATGATAGCATTCTCCAGAGGATGAAGAAGACCGGTTAAATATAAAGTGAAAGTAACGTATTACAATATCTTTACGGTTAGGTTTTCAATCAACATATCAACACAACATGACAGAAGTCAGTTCAACGGTCAGCGTCTACGGGCAATCTTCAACACAATACTCCTCACTAGCCGACATGGGCTTCATTTGGAAATTGACAAAGTGAAACTTACCTTAGCATTTGATCGACAAAATTCATTTGTTGCACTTCCAAGCGTCCAGTGGCCAAGTGCGCGTCTGGTGTCATCAATCTCCGCGACGCTTCTTCGAGTTTGATGGCGTCGCTTCTGCTCGGTGTACTTTGCTGGTGATTGCTGGAGTAGTGTTTAGGTCGATCTCCTTGATGATCTGTCTCGCTTGCGCCATCTGCACTTTCCAAGCTCTCCTCCACCTGTATAGTGTACAGTTCATAGCAAGCGCTAAGCAACGCGTCTTTGGAAATGCCACTCTCAACTAGCGCTAAAAGCAGTTCTCTTTGTAGCGGAGTGATATCGTCGCTGTTTCCGTTCTTGGCCATTATATTGCGTATGGCCTGTGCATTCCCACAGCAAACAGTCACCCTTGCTGGTAAATACAGGGGGCAGACCTTCATATTGAGCACGCATTCATAATAGGTCAGCGCAACGGCAGGGGGCACCGTTAAATTTTCGTCCCGCAGCGCGCGATTTTTTGGTTCTTCTCAATTTCACTTTTATTTCAAAGAACTTCGCTCTTCGAATTATTTCGTACTTGACCAATCAGCCTTTAGAGTATAATAATAACTTTATTTATCCTGGTTAAAAGAAAACCGGTCAGTCAATCAACAAAGGTTGATAGACTGGTATAAATCGGTGACCAGCACATAAGAATACATAAAATATCAATATATTACACGAAATTAGCAGAATGAATTAAGTATTGCTCTTACAAATATGATTGGCCTTATCCATCATCATCAAGTATGTAAATGTTCTGACCTTAAACTGTGCGAGTGATCTTAGCTCGCGCATCTCTCTAGGCAGTTTGTTCCAGGCACTCGCAGCCGAGAACTTAAATGAAGTCTGACCGCATTTGGTCTTAACTAGTGGTAGATCTAATAATGTCGGGTCTCTGAGAGATCGACGATGTCTCTGTGAACGTTTTACTAAGTAGCCTGTCAATTGCTTATAGGGCAGTTAATATTGTTAACAATCTTGTATACATACTGTAGCTTGATGAAGAGGCGTCTACTATAAAGTGATAATAAAAACAGTTTGGCGCGCATCTTTTGAGTACACGTCATCCGGTCAGCATGTAATATTATTCGCATTGCCCGATTTTGTAGGCGTTCTAAGCATTGGGCGTTTTCCTTGCTGCATTCACCCCATATGACGCATCCATAATCTAGCAAAGGTAGCACAGTCTGTTTGTAGATTCCAGGAGGATGAGCAAAATATCGCGACTAAGAAAAGACGAAATTCTGTTTAGCAGATTCAATTTGGGGTATACTCTGGATTGTATATAGTTTACATGTTTGTTCCATGTCAGACAGTGGTCGATGTAAATTCCTAAGTACTTAAAGTAATCCGATTGTTTCATTGATTTTCCGTCGAGAACAATCTGCAACGGTCGCGTATTTTTAACAGCATGCTTGGATCCAATCAACATTGCCTCACATTTCTTGTGATTACTGATTAACCCGTTCTGATTCCACCAGGAGACAGTACTAGCTAGATCTTTGTTGACACGATCTTCCGCAACACTTATATCTTTCGCGCTGGCATGGATTTCCGTGTCGTCGGCGTAAAGTACCACTTCGCTCTCCGTGCAGGTGTCGGTGATGCCGTTTATGTGAATGTTGAATAGAGTAGGTCCGAGGACTGAACCCTGTTATATCTATGATATAACAAAAAAATCCATACTTCTACTTGCGAGCTGACTTTTGATAGGCTCGACAACCCAGTCCAAAACACAAGGTAGAACATGCTGTAAAAAGTTTAAAATAGTAATAACAGTGGCAAATTAAATTCAATTTTGATAGCAGACGTTTCGGGCCTCGCCTTTCCTCAGTGCTGAGTTTAGTTTCCACATACTCTAGCCGGGACCGGGAAACACAGATGGACTTCCGGCTTTTGTTTCAGGTTCCCAGGCAAATGTTAAACAAGTGAATAAAGGGGGCAATTTCTAAAGAAACTGGTGTTGCGTCGGTGGGGAGTATTACAAGATAATTTGGTTTTATAAACTGAGTTGATAATGTAAATTCGAAATGTAATGTAGATTCGAAAGCTGACGTTTCGAGCGTTAGTCCTTCGTCGGAGCGAATCGAGGAATTGTGGGTTGTGTGTGGTTTATATACACTATATGGTTTACATACGCTATTGGTTGGTGCATGGTAACGTGAAAAACAACAGAATAAATTCCGATTCCAAGAACACCCTCGAGACGCAGGGAAAGACGACAAAAACGCATCTAAACCCGTAGCGAGACACTTTAATCTCCCCAATCATTCTAAGCAACATATGGCAGTCTGCGGCCTTTCCATACATCAAGGAAGCACCGAAAGCCGCAAAACTCTAGAACAAAAATTTATTTTTCAAATTGGCACTCGTAATCCTCACGGTATCAACGAACGCTTTTTAGTAACTACTACTGATTCTGTTGTTTTTCACGTTACCATGCACCAACCAATAGCGTAGCTCCATCTTTCTGTATATAAACCACACACAACCCACACTGAATTCCTCGATTCGCTCCGACGAAGGGCCAACGCTCGAAACGTCAGCTTTCGAATCTCTTTCATATTATCAACTCAGTTGATAAAACCAAATTACAAAGTTAAATAAGGTTATCCTTACTCTCCAGTAATGTAGTGAAACATCTCCGCCAAGATGAAAATGACCTGTGACTTGGCGGGAAAAACTTTAACACCGCGAAGACCATCTTGTCCAGAAAGTACTGTTTTCACGGGCCGGAGTGAAAATTAATCACATTCACGTTTCTCAGTGCATGAGCAGCCTTTGAGCTACTGCGTTTTACTGTACAAGAAAACCGTGAAAGGAATCAGTTGAATGTAACACGGTGACACTGGAGAAGATACCGGCGGATTTTATGTCCGGCTGGTAGGGGCTGTATTTCTGGAGCGGGTTTCCAAACAAAATGTGTAGAGGGATCAGTGTATATTCGACAATGACTTTTCCAACCCAATAACTCACAAGAACAAGAACTTAAATTTTCGAGAAACCGCGGAAAGGCCGCCCTGCAGTAAATCAGGTCAATTAATGTAAGACATGTAATTTCACCTACGTCGCAGAAAGCAGGAGGTCCTTAAATTCGCAAGGGGTAGAGCACAAATCCTGTGTTATTCGCAACTTGGTACCACGCCCAAACGAACGGATCGCGACATGCACCCAGACTACGTTGAAATTCTAGAAAGAAACGTAAACAATATGAAAGAACGCATTTTCCATCAAAATCTAAATTTTAAAGTTATCAGACGTTTCCTTGACCTCTGAACAACTTTCACTGACATTGAATTAGCTTGGTGAACAATAAAAAAGAACAAAAACCACCGGTCAGAACTACTGTTCCAAAATGCGTCACTGGAAAAGTATCAAAATCGACATTTTAAACGATGCTTTTGTGAAAGCATCGTGTCTAACTTTTCACTGACTTTAACCAACATCTAAGATTTTCCCTGACTTTTCCAGGGCCTTGAAAAATTGTTTTTCCTGACTTTTTCCTGACCGTGGCAACCCTGTGGAAGTTTTCGTACGATCCTCGCCAAAATATACAACCAACGATTGAATTTCACAGCTCTATTTAACATTTTACACTCTTCTTTTAGATTTCACATCATTGGGAAATGTTTTTCACTTATCTTTCTGTTTTTTGAGCTCGACGTTTGTATTGACATTCCTCGCTGTACATTTTCAACTCGCTTCGTCAAAACTACAGTCAAACCATTGGACTCGACGCCGTGAATTCAACTTACACTGAAGTAATCGCCATACGCTGCTTCTTTTCATTAGTACTTTTAGGTCGTACTGATACCTGAACCAGTACTGTACATTTGACTGATATTCGGACTTTGTATCCGTTACTAGCTCGATGTATTTTGCAAACTCCAACACCGGAAATTTTCAACTCGGTTTTTGAATTTGTGTTTGCGCTTCAGTGATCACTGGTCGAGAGTTGGGTTGAGAGTGATAGACC
>OZ026596.1:11545938-11548438 GCA_964020085.1 Micromussa lordhowensis | reverse complement strand
ACATTGGAAATGGGAGGAGAGAACAAAAATAGGGCAAAAGAGGCGAATCATTCGTTTCAATAATTACTTTATTGTCAATAACTCCTTTATAACATAATGCACAAATATCTACCACTCGCGATGGTTAACAATACAAACCAACAGTCCTTCCCAATACAATTTAGTCTCGTTCAAATTACCCTACAGACTACAATGGATACTGATCGGTTTGAATGTAAATTGCTTTTTCAAGAGTACTTCATGAAGCTTCCTGTGGTAAACAGAAGCTTCTTTTTGTTTTTCTTCTGCTTCTTTCCGCTGTTCCTCTCTCCTGTAGCGTCTGAGGAAACAATCACACAGCTTGTTGGTGCGACGAGCAAAATCAAACTGAACTGACTCGTATGGCCTTGTTTTGTAGGGATTCGCACGCAACACAACGGGCTAGTTACAAGTGAGTTACAAAATGTTTACAATTTTCATTTACAAGCTAACCAAAATATACTACACTATAATATAAAGCACAGCGATATGTACCAGCTATACTAAAATTAGAAAGTCTATTACGTAACTGTCAGGAACAAGTATAGATACGGATTATATCGTGGGTGAGCCCTTGATCGAGGAGCGAAGTTAATATTTCCGATCTTATCTCTCGCACTGTACAAGTTGACACGACAACATTTCTCAAAGCAAGTTCGTGCTGTTCACAATTTTCACTAGAGACTGATCATCGGTAGACTTCTTGACTACGCGACCACTTTCTCATTTGACACTACTAAGCCGAGTTTTCACTGCTCTCTTGCGTACGCGCAAAAAAAAATACAACTGCACTGGAAAAGTACAACGGTACGGCTAGTTGCTGGATAATAGTACAGTTCTAGTATATGCGGTACTGTATCACAAATGATCGCGGTATGGTGGAACTCTGCTACGTCTTTAGTACATCTTTTAGATTAAATGTTAACAGCTGAGTAAGTTTCAACGCGCACCGACATGTGTTTCTTAACACCTTACCTTGGCCTTCCGGGTTGACACCATTTCTGGTCCAACCAGCTACACCCAGGGCCTCAGTAAAGGTCGACTGGAAAGTGGGCACTGGTGCACAGTCCTCCTCGTCTTCGTGTTCAACGGAAGTAACCTTTCTCACCACTGCTGAAACTAAAGGCAGGACGAAGAGGTGTTACAATTTCTGATATCTAGGGTCATAGCAGTCAAAATACATTGGATAACATATAACAAGCGAGTGTTATAAGAGCACGGCACTAATGGAACTTGATAAGCGCAAAACAGCTAAAAGGGTATTTTTTATTCCTCGATGAAGGAAATCTCAGTTGTGTGCAAAACGCTCATGGAAAACTGCTCGCTTTGTGAGATTTCAGGTCAAGTGCAACACAAAAGCTATACAAGGACATCACTTTCTCATTACATAGATCCCATTATCGATAATAGTGAGTACGCTATTTACTGTTAAGAGAGATTCCTCTGCCAACACGATACGTATCAATGACGCGAGCATAACTTTCCTTTTTTCGGGGAGAGGGGTGTGTGGAAAGGTTTTTGATTGGATAACAAAAATCGAAATCAGCCCGAGCACTTCTACGGAGATTTACTAAAAAACAGCAACTATTTTGACAGTCGCTGTAAAATTTGAACAGCAGAAAAGTTGTGAATGATGAATAATAGGAACTGATGAACCATAAGCAAGTTTCTTCAACCTCGTTCCCAGGGTCCTCTCTCTACCTCGAGAAAGTACCCTGGTTAACGGCTGGTCACGTGTCTATGCATGCCAACTCAAGCCGCACCGAGGGTGGGTCCTCAACTTAAGTTTGTCAACACTGTCTAGGGAGGTGAATGTTGCGCTGCTACAGACGTTAATATTTTGAAAAGGAAGCAAGTTATTTGTCGGAGATCTTGCCTGGCCAGTGCTTCGACTCTACCAGAACTTCTATGAGTATGAGATGTTGATTGAGGGGGAACTTTGCTTATATTTCACTGCTCTTTTAAAATAACCGTAAACAACCTGCTTCGGATCAGTTTAATCAGTTTTCACACCAAAAGAATTAAGCTTAAATAACCGTGAAATTATCGATGGGATACATTCAACTATTCAACTTGAAGTTACTTTCTTGACCGAAAATTGGATTTACCGCTAAACAGTTTTAAAACAAAAGCCGCTGCATTTTGCAAACGCACGATCGAAATCGTTGTTGTCAAGTTGTTTATAAAATTCAAATTTTCACAGCAAGAGAATCAAATGACCGTCAAACTTTCGAATGGATGAATTCAATCAAATTCAAAGCTAGTCGCTGCCAAATACTGGACGTATCAAACTCCAATCGAATGAACCAATGCTTCCGTTATGATTTTGCCGATCGAAAAATACATGCTGCTTAATGAAGCTTACTTAGCGCGCAGACGTTGTTAATGTCAAATTGTTCGTTGATTTTTTTCGCTGCAAGAGAAGGGAATAACCGTCAAACTGTCAATGGGAATAATTAACTCAAATCCAAAACTACCTTTG
>OZ026596.1:11540938-11543438 GCA_964020085.1 Micromussa lordhowensis | reverse complement strand
ATACCCAACATGTACAGGGAATGAGGTACTTTTGAATTCTTATTTTTCTTTTCATTGTGGACACTCTTCAATCCATCTGTGACATCCTGTAGGTCTGTTGTGGTGCTTTAAGACATTACCACAGGCAACACCTTTCAATCTTCCATAAGAAAAAGATGACTGGTACATTTAGCCTAAATATTCATAGTGCACAAAAACCTTGCAACACTCATAAAATTGTACAGAAAAGTTCTAAAATCTTCAAATCTATTATATACAATGTCGTTTATCCTGGGACAAAGATTGCAAAAATATTGTAGCAAAATGCACAGAGACCATATTTTTCCTTTGGAGCATTTGTTTATTTACCGTGGTCTTTGTCTCTATGGTCAACCTTAAGGAAAAATAAAGTATTCCAACCAGAGCTCAAGAGCTACATGTAGGCTCAATTATTGAGCTTAGTAATAATTTGTTATTATTGAAGATGTCTCTCACCTCTAAAGAAATTGAGTGTTTGATGTGAAACAACTGGAGGCTTGATGTCCAGTTCACAGATGACAAATTCACAGGTTAAAGGAAGATGACTCATGTAGCGGTACTGTTTACGAAGGGCCTGGATAATAAAAGTCAGATTAGTTGACAAATACTTGCCGAAGTACATTGGCTTGATGTAACATGGTTTGATGTAACAATGGCTTTTACAATGGCTTGATGTAACAAAGGGAGTTGACAAGAGAAAGAAAAGGGGTTAGGGGACTGCTAGGAATGATGTAATTTCACTTCCTCACCATGCCCTTTTGTCCACTGAAACACAGAAAGGAGACTAAGCAAAGAATACAAAAAACAAAAGTGAAGACTGACCTCACTTTGGGACAACGCTTCCATTTCAAGGATCTCTGCCGTAATGTATTCTGGACAGTTGTCTAGACTTCCATACTCCTAATAAGACAAAAACAAGTCATAGTCACTTAAACAGAGGTACCAAATTGAATATAAAATAGTGCCATTAATTTAACAAAATCAAGACAGTATACCTTAATCAAGCAGCGAGCATTTATAGGACTCAAGAATACATTTTGGCCATCATCAGCTGCAGAAACAAATAAAATATTGAAAGAATGCAAATGGTTGATTCAAACATTCTACATGCAGAAACTGAAACAATCCTCTGTTTTACTAACCAAGTAAGACACTTGGTAACACATGGCTGATAAAGGATGTGAATGTTCCTTTTCACATTCAATTTCCATGGGCTGACATCTCACAAAATCTCTACATACCCAGGGGTCTTATTAAAGGGACACAGTCAGCTGGTACACATGCGCATTACATACCATTCAATTGCTAATTTGCATGTAACAGAGACGCGATAAATGCTGTTTTTAACCAGATATGATAAAAATAATATCATAGGATAAGCAAAAGGACACTCAAAAACAGATTTTTCAGTAAACTGTCGAAAATCAAGCAAATACTGCGGAAAATGAAGCGGATTTCTGCATGAACTTTGATTTCAGGTTGAGGTTAACTTTTTTCAAAGTGAGAAAAGCTAGCGTCCAGGTCAACACAGTCACAAAGCTGACTATGTCCCTTTAAGGTTGCTCCAAACCTCCACAGGGCTACTTTTGACAAATTGTCTTTTTTTTCAACCAAATTAAAGTTTATTATTTAAGGTAACATTTTCCAAAAATTAAAATATTAAAATGCACACAAGTTATTGGGAAAAAGAGATTTTTTAATAAAAGTTAATAAGCCGTCAAGGTGTCATAATCCCGAAAAGGATGGGTTCCTCAGCAACCTTTTCGCAGCAATTGGTTTAATCCAGAGATCCTATATCAAGTATTTTCAATATTTTAGATTTCATGTCCATCAAGAGTGCTTCCTTGAAATCATGGTTCGGCAATTGCCACTCAGTTTCTTTTTATTTTGTTGCACATCGTTTTGCTTCTGTTTCGCCCATTATTGTTGGGTTGAGATCAAAACGTTTAGACCTCCAAATGAAAATGGTAATAAAACTGTATCATGCTTCCCAGGCTTTTAGCCACGATTTGATAAGTGGGTGTCCAAAATGTGCCATAGGACCTGCTCAAATAACCAAAAAGGACACCGATCTGGCTAAACGCCTGCTGTTTCCCACTGTAGCTACTTTAAATTACTCGTAGTGTACCTTGGTAAAAGAAGTAATATTGTGCAGACACATGACCAGGAGACAAAGGCCTTGGTGACTCAGAGTCAGAGTCTCCTGATGTACTCTCACTGGTATGCCTTTGTTCCATCTTGTCATCAGGGGAGACATGAGGATCTCTCATCACCTCAGCTGTATTGCAGGCTTCCTCCACTGATGAGGCAGCAATATCACATGCTGAAGCCTCATCTGTTAAGCTTTGTCCTTCACCCTCCTCATCAGAGAAGGCTGCCTCATAGTCATCCACACCCTATTAGAATAATGGTATTGAATTATTTATTCTTGGTGAATCTTTTAATTGCCACAAGCTAATACTTAATCAGACATTGTAAATTG
>OZ026596.1:11498438-11535938 GCA_964020085.1 Micromussa lordhowensis | reverse complement strand
TAGATTGTCAAACCAGGCGGGTAAAATCATCTTCACAGTGGGTCAATTTGCCCAATGCCCAGCCCTCAATGAAACCACTTTAAGCCATCATGAACCATAGCACAACATGTGGCAGCATGCATTTGTTTTATATTGCACTTCCAGCTGGTTGAGAAAGTGGCAAAAGTTTCTTTAAACCCTCTTTTCAAAGCACAGTAATGCAGAAACCAAAGCAAATTAATAAAAAAAATTATTATTACAAGTACTTTTCACCCTCAAGTGAAATCCACTTTAAAACAAGTAAATTGATTACAAGCAAAAGACCTTTTTTGAATCCACACTGGTTTGATGGGGTCTTCTCGCAGGAGGTCTTCTGTCAGCCACAGCTCCTCGTCTCTGTGGTTGATTAAACCCATCTCTCCTATCAGAGGAGTCTCTTTGTTGTCTCCAATGTTCCTGACTGGGATATCTTCCATTATTGTGTCCTCTTCTATTTCTACCTCTCCCATAACTTTTATTTCTAGGTGCTAAAGGAATACAAAAAGTTAGCTATTTTATGAGCAAGTTGAAAATCATCTGTTTTATAAGTAAGTTGAATTAAGTGAAACTGTTTTTCACCAAGTACGTTACTTACTATCCAAGCCACATGCAGAACTATAAGCCATGATTACAAATCACTGCATTCAGCAAGTACCTTGCTAAGATAAGAAAAGTAGAGAGGCAGGTACAAAAGTCGGACCAGATCAACTTGGATCGAACTTGGATTGAACACCCCACCTGCATTTCAAGTCTGGTGCACTCACCACTCAGTCACGAATGTTATTGCATAGGTTGCCAGTTGAAAAGTAGCACCGAAAATGTGGCACACCTCCAGGTTGTCTGGGGACATGCTCCCCAAGAAAACTGCAAAATTTACCCATTACATATCTTTTTACTACTTTTAATGTACATTGTACAATTATGTCAAAGTTCTCTAACAATAACTGTGAAGGCAGGAAAACGTTTTATAGTTCAGATGTGACGAAAAACATTTTCCCAAAAAGTGGCGAATTATATCCCATAGGCCATGAAGACAAGAGCGCTCCCTTGTGTCTCGGAAAACTTAAACAGGAGAACTGTCTGTGTCCACGGACATCCATAAATTTAGGAAAACACAGGCGTATCCGGCTTAATTTTGACACGAACAGAGATAAAATGCGACTTAAGAAGTAGTTGTAGTAAATAGTAAATAAACATGAAATATCTCATCACCTAATATCAAATAATTGTACAAGTAAGTTTTTGTTTATGATTCTATACCTGGTTCTCGTCCATTCAACTGAGAAGGGACAACTACTCCTTTTGGGGCAGCTGCTCTTCCCTCCATTACTTCGGGCCTCTCGCTCATCCACCGCCCAAATTACCGTTCTATGAAGTTTTGAATTAAAAACTGAAGTGGAATAAACGGTCACTCCAAAAGGAGAAAAAACGTTTTCGACCAATTCTTGCATAAACATGGCGCAAATTTTCACAAATCCATACTGAAACCAACGAAACTGAAGCGGTGTTTTTTGTCGTTGTGTCCAAAGTTTGGAGTGGTTTTGGGGTAAAAATGTACAAAAAACAACAAGGGAACACTTGCTCCCTTGTAGGTTAGATTTCTGTGTCCCTTTCAGGGACTTTGCAGTCACAAATACGGTCGCAAATGTCGTCTTTCCGGCTGCTGTAATCAGCGCCAAAACGCAAAATAGCGAAGGATGGCCGGTGACGTGTGATCAGGTGATCAGACAACAGATTGAATCTGAGTGGAGACTGGATTCGACTCGTTCCATTCTCTGCCCAAAATGACAACAAACATGGCGGCCGACAAGTTACATTCTGAAAAATGCGTAAAAAATTCCCTAGAAACCACACGTAATCGAAATTTTCCACGCCATTTTGAGCAGTGTTGTCGCAGACACGTCACTGATGATTTAACTTAGCCTCACTACAAGTTCTTGGAATAACTGTAGAGCACTGAAACTGTCGTGGTTCATCAAACCTTGGTAAAGTACCCTGCTGCAGAAAATCCGAGAAAAAATCTACAAAAATATCCTATTTCGTTGGTTATCAGTGACAGGAAGGCTGAAAACTTCATTGTGGAGCAAAAGATTAAAAGAGATATTAAAACCACAATGGAATTGGAGAATACACACAAATCTGATCAAGAAATTCTCATTTTAAACCATTCACAGAACGAGACTGTTGGTTATCCTTTAGTGCTACTAGAAGGAGTAATAAGTAACAATATGAGCACAGTCGGTCCTAGTAGACTGCTTCAAATGTCTACTTCAGAAACATCAAAAAACTTGAAATCAGAAAGAGGTGACAAACATCAAATTTTGGACTCTGCATCCATCAAGAATACAATTCAAGGACATCAAGACGAGTGGACTTTACAGATCAAAACTGGAAATCATCAAATGACATGGCCAATAGTAAAAGGAGGTTTCAAGGTGGTAGTGCCTCTTACCACTGGAGAAAATTTGGTTCAGTTGAAAGTAATGGATAGAGCAGACATTCACGAATTTGATTTAAAATTAACATATGAACCACTGACAATATCAAGGTAAGTATATGTATCATCACCACAAAATTGTTAAGCAGAGCTCTGATCAACCTAAAATTACATATGCCTCTCTTTGTGCACTCAGTTATTTCCTTGCAAGAGAGAAATTTGAGATAAAATAATGCAGCATATTCCATACTGATGACAGTTTATTCTACAGCTGGGGTGGATTCAGGATTTTAGAGTAGGGTTTTTTGGCTAGATCTGCCCGAGCTGCAGATCGAGATTGGTGTAAGGTTTGTTATTAGTTGTTACGTGTAACCAAGCAACGATCAGTTAGGTATGGCCTGCACCTGATCTATAAAGTGGTACATTATCATTAATCCTTATTGTGTGCGTCTGCACATAAGGCCACAGGCTCTAGTACACCATTATATTACTATGTTTCAGTTGAGTTTCAATTCAGTTCATTATTTGATTGCTTGCCCCATTTTTTCCTGCAGCTCTTATCATTATGTGGAAGTGTTGTTGGCAGTAGATCCCAGCAAGTTTTTGCAAACTTTTCTTAGGGGATCTCTTTTTACAATTCCTACTAAACCTATCTAAGGAGAACTGATACAGTGGAACCTCAATTTTACAATCGTCAATTTAATGATATGTTTACTGATTTAATGATCAAAATTTTGTGTCCCGACAAAAGTTACAGAAAATTGTATATAACAAATTCCAGATTTAAAAATATTCGGTTCAATGATATTCCCAGTATAACAAAGGAAATCTAGCAACCCAAGCATTACGTTTTTCCTGTTACAACAATATAATTAAATAATTTATACACATACATGTAACATTCTTAGAACTTATATACACAGCACAAACTGTAGAGGGACATGATGTTATGTTTCCATTGTTGCATTTATGATTCATTTGCCCATTGCAATTACTGTGAATAAAATACATACAGGTACAGGGATCATGTTGTGGAAACTTATTGATTTTATTGATTGTAATTGGAAAATTAATTATTGACCATATCCCCTGATATAACAATTAATATTATTAGTTGCTTTGCTACCAAGTCATTCATTCGGGAGTTTGTTTACAACAATGTCTTGATTTCATGATACATTGTTTTTGCTGTCCCCTTGTCATATCGTAAAATCAGGGTTCCACTGCAATACTATAATACACCACTAAATTAGAAATATGTAAAATAATATCTCTTAATTTTAAATATATATACATGTATCATTCCTTTTACATAGGGAAAGAATTTGAGCATGTTAATCAGCCTTAACCCCAGGGTAATGCTGATTAACCCCAGGGTTAAATGCTGAGGGAGGGAGATGACTGACATTTCATGCTATTATTAAGTTGACCTGTGCACATTTTAGCTATAAAAGCCCAGAAGACAGATTCCATGTACACGTAATAAGAGGAGGTTGCTAAATCCTGCCAAACAATAATCAATTATATCAAAAAAGTGTCATTTTTGACATTTTACAGTATGAGTATGTAGCTGCTATAATTTCCATTTTTAGTTAAATTTAATAGTGCACACATTATGTTTCAACAGGTTTGTCCGTGTAGTTTACGTCAGGTGTGCTGATAGTGATGGGTCGTTTGATGCTCCTGTTGATGTTCCATGTGATGTTGAATCTGCCGTGAAAAGACTTTCTTTCAATGCCCGGCTCCTTCAGACTTTCACAGCTGAAAGTTTGCATCAACATGGCTTAGGTCACAGAACATTCCGGATTGAGGAAGAGGATTCAGGTTCACCTAAGGTCCACATATTTACCAGTAAATTGAAGACTTGTGAAGCCCTCAGCATGACGGGAGATCAATTGTATGAAACATTTAGCAAGGGTACGCAGAGATTCATGCAAAATTAGGCAAATGTATTCAAAAGTCATCATGGGTGCACAATAGCTTACCGATTTATTTTCTAGATTTAGTTTTAGAGAGGGAGATAAAGTGAACTCCTGAGAATAGAGTGTTGTTGTGAGAGTGAAATGTTTGCATGTATAATGCATGTAATACAGTGTCTATGGCTGAGCTCTTAACATTCCTATTCTTAAGTTGAACACCCTTATTTGCAAAATGGCTAGGATGTATGCTGTAATGAATATTATTGTCACAGATCATCCCTCGATGTTTACTGATAAGTTACAAACCTTGAAAAATAATGTTACACTCAGCTTCATGCAGGGGCATGCAGACATTTAATCTGTAAAATGTTCCAACCTTGTTGACGTGTTTTTTTTTTCAAAAGATTACTTTCAAAATGTGTCATTTCATCGATATTGTCAAGTTGCTCTTTGTAGCAGTGTCATAAGAATTTAGCTATTTAGGCAAAATCTTAAATTTGGAAAGAAAACAGGATTTATTTTGAATTATATTTACTGATAATTTTGCTTCTTGAGTTGCTGACATTGTTTTTGACTGTCACAACCATCATCTTATTTTTCAGAACTGAAGTTCTCAAGCCTTTATGACCCCAAATGTAAGTTTTGGACTTTTATGTCCTGCACCCATTATGACCCACCTCCTCCTGATCAGTTCAATGAGAAGCTTGTTACAAAGTACATCAAGGCACACACTGCACTCGGAGGGGGATACCTGGCTCTGTTTGGTACAGGAGGATTGCACACTTGGGCATCAAGCATTCAAGAGTTGGTACCATGTTTTACTGACAGTCAAATGATTAACAAGCTAGAGCTGTTTGATGACAGTGGTGGAAGGTAAGTGGAACAAGTTGGCCTTGTGTAAGGGTATATATACAATAAGTGACAATGAAACCATCGACTTGACTTGTAACAGATTGATAGGCTTTGAAACCCTGCTAGCAAAAGGAAAATTTTCATCAAATGTCCTTTTCTGTTCTTATGAAGAATATAGTGTACACAAATAAAATTGATAAAATGATTGAATATTACCGGTAAATGAAAGAAAACATGTTTATCACAACTTAATCACATTAGTGGAACAGAGTAATATTAGGGATTTGCTGTTCAGTAATGTGTTCTAAATGGAATAGCCAAGTGCATTGGAACATCCAAATTGTCTTGAGACAAAATCCTTGCTTGATTTAGAACTTCTTTGAGCAGTTTTTTTTAATTATTTGTTTGGTTCCCTGATAAATCAAACACTTACTTTGTAGTGCAAGAAAAAGAAAAGTAAAGTCTGCATACTTGTCAAAAGGCCTAAAATTTGCCAGCATTCTTTTATACACCTGTGTGGAGAGAGGCATTGTGAGAATAGTGTCTTACCCAAGAACCCAACACAACACAATGTCCCCAGTTAGGGCTCAAACTCAGACTGCTTGATCTGGAGATGAGCCTGCCAACCATGAAGGCACTGCACCTCCTCAAAGTTGTCATTTACTAAAAGAACTAGCCAGTGATAATTTTGAATATCTTTTCTTTACAGAGGCACTTACTGGGCAAATTACGCCACTGGTCTTGGTGCCTCTATACATGAACTTGGACACTGCTTTGATTTGGCACACACCCCCAAAGGCATTATGGGCAGGGGATTTGATGACATGAATAGTGTATTTACCATGTGGAGGCTACCACCACCTTCAGGAAAGGACATTGCACTAATAGCAGAGTCTGGTAAGGCAAAAATTTCCATGTAAGATCCTAGAATCCCCAAAATTCATGCAAACGAGGATTAGATAAAACTAAAAATACACTCTGTAACATGTTTTGAAGAGCAGTTGTGTTATGGACACTGGCTTTTCGAAGTTTTAAATCTTACATACCAGTATATTACAGAAATCCATCAGTTGGAATCAGTTTGATAGAACAGAACTCAAGTTAGGCTGACAGACCGATGATGGTCAGTACTAAAATGGATTAACCTCATATTATGGAATCATCAAAATATGCTATTCAACTGGTTGTCAAGTTTGGGCTACAAATCCCTTTTACTTAATTGTAAATAATCAAGTACATGAAGGTTTTTTCTTGCATAAATTCCAGTGAGTGGCTCTCTAACAACCAACTTAACAGTGCAGTGATTTCTATAACACTTTATACCTTTGTCTTACTAAGCTGTTAGTATCACAGAAGAAATTGCAGCTGACAAAACTTTGGCCACCGTACAAGTGTCAGCCACAGGTACCCCAGGTGCTGAAGGCCTTGTACCCACACCAGTGAGCAGAGCCACTAGGAGTCCCTCATGTGGAAACACAAGCCTTGCCACACCCAATGAGTGGTGCCATGGGGCACACTGGTACAGGTCCTCTGCTGTTCTGCTCAGATATCACAAGTAAGATTTTGCTTCATATTGTTCATCGACCTAATTCTCGGCAGTGTCACTGCTGGGCACTAGTGTCCCAGGAGGTACTCCCATATATAAGCTACAAAGGTACGTGCTGCTGTGAAGGGCATGGTTTTCAGGGAGTTTTCAGTGTTCTATAATAGAAATTGGAAACTTGGAATTGAGAACTTCACATAAACAGAATTACAACTGTATGGAAAATAGCTAGTCTGGGATAGCAGTTTTTGGTGCCTAGTCTAGAATAGGGTGGCAAAATCAAGCTTATCAAGGTATAGTATAGAGTAAAGGTTTCAATGTCGCAGTGGCACACCCCCACCCAGAGATTAACAGAGTACCCCTCCCTGGACTAGTGCATTAATTTAACCGTGTTACATTTCTAGATGGTTGTCCAGTTGCACCCCAGTGGATGATGAAATGGTCATTAACAAGCCCATGGTTCACTGGTGTAGTACAGTTTGTGGTCCTGTGGGTAATTGTGGCGGCTGTCATCTGATGAACCAGCTGTTATTCAGCAGTGTCAAATGGCTTGAGTCTCAGAGTGCAGTGTTGGGTGGTTTTATCATTCATGCTGATGAATATGTTAACTGCATACAGATTATAGGAAATCAACAACCATCAGAAACTGGTGTGTTGAGTATTGATAGGTTGGACTAATAAACATACTTCATGGTCAGATAATTTGGTTTTATGAACTGAGTTGATAATGTGAATTGGCCACAGTAAAGAGATTCGAATTCTTTCGAATCTCTTTAAGATGACCAGTTCACATTATCAACTCAGTTCATAAAACCAAATTATCTTGCAATACTCCCCACCGACACAGCACTACAGTTTCTCAAGGCTTTAGAAAGTTACCCTCTTTATTCATACTTCATGATCAGTTTTTTTAGTGGGACAGTTTTCCTACTCAGATTTCAAAGAAAGTATAGCCCAGAGAAGTTCATTGATGCCTGGAACAGCACCCTTATTCAATAAAATGACTGACTGGGTGCTTACATCATCGAACATTTTTATTTTGATTGTTCATTATTTGTTTTTCAACCCAGAAGAGTGTCAGGAAGTTCTCTCTGAGCCCCAAGGTACAGATGGCTTGGGAAAGCGGTATACCTTCATCATCAATTCCCCGGATGAATACATCACGGCTGTTGACGTCAGAGCTGGAGGATGGGTTGACGCCATTAGACTGCGTACAAACTACAAATCAAGTATATGGATGGGAGGGACGGGTGGAGACCAATATCACCTGACGCCTCCCCCTGGGAGAAAAATTATTGGTATTATTGGAACAAGTGGACAGCTAGTTGGATCGCTTGGAGTTCTTCTTAGCAGGTTAAATCACTTAAAAGTATTAAATATTATCTATACAGCCGTCTATAGCTGTTATGAAAATTATTTTCATGGTTAGGTAGACTCCAGATTTGCTCTATTGTTAGCCCGACTCACATTCCCGCGACGTTCGTAAGTGAATACATTATAAGCTCGAGTAGATCCCTAAACAGATTCTTTCATCACTATTTTGTATCTCCCTCTTTTCTGTCCAGTGTAGTTTTCAATAATTAGTCGAGAAGCACTGGGTACATTTTGTCAACAACACTTGTATACTCAACGATTTAAACAAAGCTGAACTGCGAAGATAAACAACGAAAATCTCCCAGTGCTTTCGAATTAAGGCAGCGTCTACACTACGCCAGCGAAATTTGAAAACGCAGCTTTACTTCTACGGTTAGGCGGCTTAGGCCCACGCTAGTCCGCACATTTCGAAAATGCTTCTCCAACCGGAGGATTTTGAAAACGCCAGCTTTGCGTTTTCGTGTGGACGAAGAACATTTTAAAAACGGAGCTTTTCGAACACGTTGTAGTGGCGACAATCATGGGATTTCCCTGACCGAGTTTTTCTCAAACACAAATCCAAAATGACCGATGATTGTTACGTTTTTTAATTTCTCCGGCGTAGTGTGGACGGAAAAGATTTGATGCGTTTTCAGAGTGAAACCTCCGTTTTCAAACTGCAGCGGCGGAGCGTGAACGGCATCTGATGCGGCCTAAGTAATTTAAAATTTACCTTAACTTTATCACTTAAGGCATTGTAAATCTGTAGCTGCGTTCAGTCGTGGGCATAATTGTCAATACGTGCTCTGTCTCATACGCCATGGCAAGGCAGTTTTGCAGTTTCTGAAAAGCAGAACTTTGTCTTGGTGCCTGTTGCTTTATATGTTTTGTTTTTCATTTTTCTCAGTGGTGCAGATGAAGGAATGACCGACTCGGATAGCCAAGACCAACTTGTTATTGAAGCGCCTCTCGGGATAAGACTCATTGAACTTTGGGACAAGAAACACAGCGAAGTGTACCAACACTGGGAATTCCTACAGCCGCACCCACCAACCAAATTCACTCTCTCTAGAACAGAGGTGGGAGGCAAAGCGTCGACACTTTTAGTTGAGGACGACAAGGGAAATATTTTCCGTACACCTTTCGCGTACGATTACAGTGACATTATTTGATTGTGAAATCTTAAATAGGGGGCTATGGCCCTTGAAAAGCCGGGAGATTTTTATTTTAAATTGACAACTTTTGAAGTCAACACATAAGCTAACCACGAAGACGTAATTTTAAGGGATGTTTCGTTTACCCGGGTTCCATCAACCGGCAGCTGAACTCAGTGTAACTATTAACACTAACTTAGCCGTGTAGATCACGGCAGTAGCTATTAAGGGATCACAAACAAGTCGCTTTCGATTTCCCTTAACCAATGTAAAAAGCATCATCATTTATTCTAAAGCTAAAGATGTGCTTACTATTACAAGTAATTCACTGAAGTAACAAGAGTAATAATAATCATTATAAAAAAAACAACAAAGGGACTGAGTGGGTAACTCGGGGATTAAAAAATGTTTAATCGTGCTGGTATGTGTAAGTTACCCGAGACACTTGCAAAGTGAGGATTTGTTTTTCTTTATACAACACTTCCGCCTGTCATGGTGAAACGAAGTACATAGGTTGACGACAAGAGGATTACATTTTTTAAAAATTTGTACTTCCAGTCTAAGCGTTACTAGCACCTCAGCTTAGTGGTCGAGTAATGTTTAGACTGCAAAACAGTCGTATTTTTTGCGAACACGAGCGACGGTATATTCGAACGAAAGGTCTGGAGCGTGTGAGGCTCGCGCGCTTCACACGCGAGGATCACGCTTACAGCGCTACGCGCCTTCCGAAAAAAATCAGAAAACGACTGTTTTGCAGTCTAAGTAATGTTTTGGCAAGGTATCACCACACATTCGCACACGAAGGATTACAAGGGAATGCGCAGTCAATATGTTGGTGTTGTGTTGTCCGCTCAAACATCCAATTTCCAACAGCCTCAGCTACGCTGAAACCATTGACAAAGATTCCATTCCACGTGTCATCGTACAAACTCTGGGAATGCTCTAAACACGAGCTTAAAAACAATCCTGAATTAGCTGACTGCATCACAGGACGCAAGGCGTACAAACTCACATTTCTGTATTGCATTATTGCCGACATTTCACGGCGCGTGCATTCTGGCGGCCTGCAATAAATGCCGTGGATATGCTTGTAGTTCCAGTTACGATCAGGGCTTGGTTTACTCGGAGAGTTTGCGTCTTTCGTTGATCTACGAAACAGGCTTCGTTTCAAGGTGAAATTGTCGCTGTACTCGGGTACCTGGCAGTTAATTCCACGAATGTGAATCAGCTGCCACTCGTCATAAGCCGACTGCAGCACGAAAAGAGGCGTGTCTACATAATTGAAAGCATGTTGAGGAAATAAGCATTTCCATCGGAGCGAGGGTCGCAAGCGTCGAGCACAGTCTTCGTCGACGCCGCCCACAGAGTTGTGCACATCAAACATATTCTGAAAATGCCTGTTAATAATATTATCTCCACTGAAAGATGCCACGTCTACGAAGTATCCCGAGTCAGCCAATGCACGAACATCTATCGATTTAGGAATGCGATTTCGGATGAAGTCGGCATTCATCATCACTGCTAAACTTCCAGCCGACGTTCCGCTGAGAAGCAGGCGATTAGCATGTCGGAATTCGCTCTGAAGTAGCTGGTCTATGATCACCTCGAGGATTTTTTTCCCTCGCATGTAGATGTACTGTCCGTTTACATTCACAGGGTCTGGTCGATAACCAGTGAAGGAAGCCCCATCACAGTAACACAGCAGCACTAAATTCCAATTGTAAAACTCCGCGTTTATTTTGTCGTCTTCCGAAAGGATTCCTTGCAGGGTTGGAGGGTGCGGTGGAAAGAAATTGCTTGATCCTAGGCGAGTTTTACTTCGTTGAAGACAAGACTCTTCATCGAAGCACCAAGCTCCACCGAAGAAGTGAATAATCCAGTTGTCATTGCCTGTGCCATGTCCTTGTCTGAAGTAGTATCCCGGGGGGGAACCATCTAGACAGACGGCGCCTTGTTTGACAGCAAACGGCAACATCACTAACTCGGCGTTCTTGGAATACGATCGTCGTTCCTGTTCATGTTTATTATCATTTTCAGTTGAATGTGAATTCGGGATGTAAATGTTTACAAACGCGGTGTTTCGTAATAAAAACGAAATGATCACAACTGTAATAAGACAGCTTAGACTACTAGAGATTAAGACGGTTCTAAAATGTCCTTGGGTTGAAGAATTGAGACTTCGTTGTTGTTTCAGGACATAGCTGTCCTCAGATATAACTGTCATCGTTGTCTATCTAACCTCGCGCGGTGATCTATCCTCGACGTTCATTTGAAGACCACGGTTGAAATATTTTTCAGCACATACTCGAAGTCAAAACAATGTCATTCCTTTTTCCGTCGCCTCGAATCCTCTTTCTCAGGCTATTCGGATTTAATTTCAAGGCGTACTTTTTCTTTCTTCTTGTTCCATCCGTTAGTCCTTTCACGATTAAAATTAAAAGGAAACTTAATTTCCTTTGCCTTGAAATGTCTGAACAAACAATAGCAACAGGTTGTGCAGGTGTCGTGTTCAGTCCGTGAATCAGCTCCGGGTAATTAATTAAACTCGTTGTAACCTAACTAGAAAGCGAATGAAACTCGCTAACTGAAGTTTAGTGACGAGAAATAAGTGACCAAGTTTCCTTTATTCGTATTAACAAACGAAAACAAATGAATTTTCTGATTCTGGCCTACAGTTGGCATGGTTAAGATCGCTAACGTGCACATTAAGTTGATTTTTATTGGCTTATTAAACTCGACAGCTCCAAATCAGGTTGAAAATACTTTAACCGGCAGCGGAATTTTGACCACACGTCACGAGTTTAAAATTTCAATAGCCCAGGCCTTGTCGCTAGTTACCAGGCCCCAGTTGGCGGATAACCCTATCCACCGGATAAATCACGAAAACAAACCACGCTATCCGCTGGATAGTGATTTTATCCGGTGGATGGTGTTATCCACCCTTCGAACAACCCAGGCCAGATCGATAAGCGCGAAGCCCAAGGCGTGTTGACTGACGTCACTGCTCAACGTAGGGACCAGGTTCTGGTAAAGGTCTGGTAAGCGAGAATACAAGACACTGGTATCCAATGTTGTGTCCAGGTATCGCAAAAATGCGCTAGTTTGATTGAGTGTTCTCGTCCGGCTCAACACGCCGCCTGATTCATTTGCCGTGCATACATGGAGATTTTAAAATTTTGACAAAGTACTACATAAAAGTAAGTTCTGTCTTTGTTTTACATTGCTGAAAGGCCCTTTGTCAAGCCAACAATAATAAAGCTTTACTTTCACTCCAATCTTTATTAATACTCAATCTACATAATTTTTTAAAACTGCATGTGCTTAGAATATTATTTGATTCATTGCCCCATTCAGGGAAGATTTGTTGCCGAATGATATTCACAGTCAAAACAAAAGTATTGAATGAACGGCTTCATTTCACTGTTTGGTCGTCTTCTGTTGGGACTTACAATATAGAGTGAAACAATATAGAGTGAATTCAGTTGATTTGTTGTTTTGGTGTCTTATTGAGAAACTGGTCGTTCAAATTTCCGTAAAATGCAGTGGTTGTCCCAAAAGAACACGACCTTTGTCAGAGCGGGCAATAAAGACGAGAATTTGAGAACTAACACAAGAATACAGCCGAAGTTATCGAGAGAATTTGAGAATTAACACAAGAATACAGCCGAAGGTATCGAGAACTGTAGCCTGTCATGCGAGCAGGCTCACGTTGGAACGCGCGCGGCGAGCGGCGTAGCCGCGGGACGAGAAAGTGACTTTCTTGGCGCCTCTTCACCAGACCCTTTCCGCCCGGATCGCTTTGCTCTTCGCCGCTCGCGCGCGCGCGTGACTCGAAGGTAAGCCTGTTCGCAGGCTACGAGAACTGTAGAAGCGTGTGTTTAACACACCATCTCAACACTGCTCTGAAAAATGAACTATTTACAATTTTTCCCCCCTTTTTTGAAGGGCACCCTTATTCGTCCCTTGAACAGAATTAATTAATTAACCCCAAGTTCCACGCGTAAAAATTCAAGTAAGGCGGCTCTGGCCAGAGAACACTCCTTAGGTTCTTTGTCGAGTTTCCAAAACTCTAACATGCGGACGTATCAAGTGAAGGAGATTTCAGTAGGACATAGATCAAGCCCGGGTCCAAAACAGACCCAGTCCGTTTGGACCTTCCGATACGCTGCAAGATAGATATCAGCTGACCATGTCAGACATGGCTGACTGACCCATAATGTTTGTGCTTCGTAAGTGTTTTGGTGGTAGTATCTTGAAAGGATACAACCAAACCTAGAACTATCGAACGCAAATTACGCGTTTCTCCGAACGTGTTGGCGACTTAATTAATCGAACAATGATTTTCTATTTTAGTGTTTTTATCGGCGAGGACATCAGTAGCAGTTTTATTTTCGCCCCTGGTGTGGCAATGAAATACACTGCCACTGCTGCAGTGTGTCACGTTAGAGGCTAAGTGCAAAACCAAAAGGTAAGTTACATATGTAGAAAACATCCAATTCAAAACAGACGCTTTGTGCACTCCATTCAGTTACACGATTTTCTTTCTCGTTGACGGCGGTTTCCTCGGCGGAGCGGAAGCACTGGTATTGCTCGGCCGGGCGGCTGAATCCACAGACTCTTGTGGCCGGGGGGGTCCTCCTCTATTCGAGCGAATGCCATTCTCGGCCGAGCTCGCAGTCGGAGGATTTCGACGAGGATTAGAAGACACTGAGGAGGTGCCGTTACTGATAGGTGGTAATGACTCGGGAGCTTTAGTTCTACTGCTACGAGAAGTACCCACTCGCGAGGCTGACAGGGAATCGGATTTGAACCCGTTGTTGTCAGGTCGTCGAGGCTTACCCGCTCTAGCTTCTGACCTTTGGCTTACTCTGTGATCAGGAGCTCTCCTGTAATGTTCCATTTCATCATTCATACTTGGTTGACGGGGTTGCTGAAAAATGAAAAATGAGACATTACATCTTAGAGCAATCACTTAACCAGCTAAACAATAACAAAAAGGACTACACTAAACACGATTGCAAGGTTATAATTTTTATTTTAAATTCAAGAATAAACCCCCTGGTGCGTTTTCCTCATTTTAACTATCTCTTAGTTTTAGAAAAAACGTGTTGCCGGAAACTGAGTCCTGCTTTGTCATTAGGTCCCATGGGTGTGAGTGTGTGTGTGTGTCGGAGGGGGGGGGGGGGTGAGTATATATAGCCTAAATATCCTATACCCCTTTAGTTCCAATCGCAAAAATTAACAAAATATTTCCACACTCGATATCTCGGAATATCTAATCTAGATATATCCCATATCCCATGATCATCAATGACACTTCAAATTTCGGTCATTAACGACGATCCAACTCTACTGAGAGAACGTCGACTGCTCCGAAAATTAAAGAAAGATGGTCATCTTGATAACGGTACCAGCAAGAATTTATGGCCCTCCTAAAATGCGCAAGGAATGTGGACCCAATTCTACGCCGCCATTTCGCCCCATCGTATCTTCTATTGGAACGTACTTACTGGCGGCTAATTAGCGCCGCACATTCCAGCTGATCACTGTGCCACTGACACTTTCACTTTTGTACAGGACATCCAATCTTTATCTATGTCTAGTAAGTTTATAGTTTCGTTTGATGTGGAAAGTCTCTTTACTAACATACCCCTTCAAGAATGTATTGACTTAGCGGTTCACTATGTTTCCGAGTTCAATCCCGACCTCAAGTTAAGAAAATCTGAACTTAGAAGCCTCTTCACTATAGCTTCTGCTCAGACCCAGTTCCTATTAAATGGTTCTTTTTATGATCGAATAGATGGCATAGCCATGGGGTCTCCCCTTGCCCCCGTTCTAGCTTATCTTTTTATGGGATATCATGAAAAACTATGGTTGGAAACTTTCCATGGCTCTACAATTTTATTTTATCGCCGGTAGGTTGATGATACTTTTTGTTTATTTCACTCGGAACGCGATGCCTGTAGATTACATAAACTCCAGGCATCCCAACTCATCAGGTTTACCATGGGAAAGAGGTTAATCACCCAATTTACCCTTTTTAGATGTCTTGATCGACAATAACGACCCCAATGTTTCTTATAAACCAGTTTACCGTAAAGTTTACCGTAAGGAAACCTTCACTGAGTTATTAACTAATTATTTTAGCTTTACCCCGTACTCTTACAAAGTGGGTCTTATTAAGACTATAGTTGATAGGGCCTATAAGATTAACAACACCTGGTTAGGGTTTCACGATGATATCAATAAGCTTATGGATATCCTAAAAGAATCTTTTCCCTGCGCATTTAATCGAAAAGGTTATAAATCGTCACATTGAAAGTTGACATCAACGTCATCATCATTCAGCGCCCTTTGTTTCACTCACTCTGCCTAAAATCTTGTGCCACCATTACCATTGGTAATTTCAACCACCCTCTTACACTCACCGATCCATTGGCGCTGTCACTTGGCCGTGTACGGATAGGTTTTTTCGCCACCTCTACAGCTTGTTTGCTCCTCAATCCAGCGTTCAGTTTTTTCTGACTTAGTCCATCCTCAAGTGCTTTGGCCGCTGGGGCCTTGGAAGAAGAACCATGCGTGCTCAGTCTCGGCTCAGGTTGTCTCTTTCCCAGCTGGTCAGCAGTCCTGTTTTTAACTCGCAATGCATCCTTGTTAGGTTGTCTGTTGGCTAAGTCGTTATTTCGTAACACTGCCTGTCCGGGCATAAACTGGTGATTAGCTGCCCTGCGATCTTGTCTCTGTAGCTCATTGTTCATTGGAGAGATGTCGTGCCCTCCAGTGCGCCGATCACTGTATTTCTCTGGCTTACGACTAAGATCTCTAGTTGTTGAATTGTCATTCACGTTAGGAGTGAAATCTAAATCATCACCGTCATCCAGCTCGCGTGGAATAAAACTTGTTATGGCCTTCTGGGTTTTCTTTGATTCGTACACCGGCCTACTGGGGCGACTTGTTGAGCCATTTCTGACCTGTGGCCTGGCATTGTTCAACGGAGGTCCTGGGTTTGAGCCATCTAATGCTGAAGTGGGACGACTTTCCGGACAAGCCTCACAGACAGCCTAAAAAGAAACAAAACTTAGTCCATTATGTACTCTGTTACCGGAACACTTCTCGTACCCTTAAACTGCCCTCAATGAAATTTACAACAAGTGAAAATATTTTTAAAAATTGTGAAAAGCGATGTTTTCACTCAAAATTGATAGAATACTTAAAAGGCCAAACAAGGTTGAAAGGAATCTAAACAACAACATAAGCCGTGACGAGGGGGCGTAAGGCTTATAGTTAGTTAGAGTCAGACCTGCTTAAATGGTTTCTGTCACTGTATCTCGCCAAATGAATGAGACTACATGTACAAGAGTGAACGAGGGAGCAGTGTGGAAGTAAGGGTATGGGTATATACATTATATAGACATATAAAGCGTTTTACTGGAAAATACACCACTCATCAAATTCATACGAGACTACACCCTGGACCCGGGTAGCGTTTTTTCCACATCCTGATTCCTCACTGGTGAAGATATTATGATGACACCATTGCCCGCTTTTCACGGTTGTTTGTGCAAAATGTAAGTATAATAACCAGAAAATTACACAGTGGCTTGAAGACACAAATTTTATTCTCCCTATTAAAAATAATATTTCAGTCACTGATGAAATTTTCGATATCCAGTTCTATACATTTTCGAACACAATAGGTCTTTCCTAGATATCTTGCCAAATTCCAATCTATTACGAACATTAGAACTCGCGGTTTTTGGACCTTTATTTCCGAGAATTTACGGCCGCCATTAATTTCCCTTGTTCCAAGTCTTGGTTGAGAATTGGAGAAAACGGCGTCATTTTCTCAAAAATACCACACGGTTTGACATTATAATAACAACTAATGTCGAAAATTGCACGGGTATATGAGCCAAAGTTTGTGTTATTCTTTATGCGAATTGCTGTGCTAATTGTTATTATAATTTCAACCCGTGTGGTATTTTTGAGAAAATGACGTCATTTTCTCCAATTCTCACCAAGACTTGGAACAAGAGAATTTAATGGCGGCCGTAAATTCTCGGAAATAAAGGTCCAAAAACCGCGAGTTCTAATGTTCGTAATAGATTGAAATTTGGCAAGATATCTAGGAAAGACCTGTTGTGTACGAAAATGTAAAAAATGGGTATCGAGAATTTGATCATAGTGGCACTTTAAGACTCTACAACGTCACAAACCATACAACGACCATGTCTTGAACTAAAACAACAGCAACTTCCATGACATAATTTTGTGTTAATAAATAGCTGTTACAATGAATATTTAACGTTGCAATGAAAGAGTCAAACAAACAAACTGGAATTCTAGATTGCACATGCAATTTCAACTCAAATCAAATCACATGGGTTACTCCATTTGGACTGACCTGGTGTGCTATGAGGTTCTCAAATGGGAAAAGCTCCTGGCAGAACTCACAAGGCAAAAATGTATCATCCTCTACAAAAGACAAAATCAATACATATTATCAAATAAATGTTAATTTAATGTTAGTTTAATGTTAGTTTGTAGTTAAGAAAGAAGAAAGGAAGCACGTGAGTGAGAGAGGGGGGAAGGAAGGGAAAAAAAGAACAGAAGGGTGCAAGGGAGGGGAGGAGTAAATCTAAACGCTTTACACTTCCACAACCTACAGATTCCAGTATGAAGTCCTAAGACAGGAAGCCAACTTCAAGGATCAACACACGCCGGCACTAACAAAACTCAAAATTGAATTACAAACCTGAACCTTTCCTTGCTTTAGTGTCCAGCTTTGTGTGATTAGTGTGGAATTTTCCATTCTGTAAGAGGAAAGCAGTGTTGCTGTAAGATGTCTCATCTAACAAAATATATTTGTACTGTTAGATAACCATCAAACTATGGTAGTGTGGTTCACAATGGTTTCCAGCATTTGCTCAGCACTTCTTCTTTGATGAATCTATGCCACCACTCTTCAATTGATGCCAAAATAACGGTACAAACAAAATTAATGGCCAATAATTGGTGAACATGTTATGGTAATTTTTCTGAAGCAACAGGCTACTATGGCAACAGCATAACTCATTAACACCACCCTTAATTTTAGCTTTAGTCGTTCATATGCAGGGCTCAAAGTTAATGACCAACTGATCACATAATTATGTGACTAGATTTTTGGCTGTGCAACTAAAAAATTGCGTGTGGTCACACAAGTGTGCCTCAAAAACCAAAGGACAGTGTTACTTCTCCAGTGTTTACTCACCTGACTAAACTAACATACTCCAATCGATAAGACAAAAAAACAGAAGCTCCAAACAATAAATATAAATATAAATCCCAAAGCAAATCCTGTTTTTGCCAGATTCAAATTCCACAGTCGAGTCCAAGAATCATCAGAAACAGCGGAGAAATTCATCACGGCATTACGAATTCTAGCCCAGGATTGTGATTTCAAAGACCCAGAAGAAATGATTCGAGACCGTATAGTCTTCGGAACGAATTCACTCAAAGTCAGAGAAAAGTTAATCTCAAAGGGAGCCAAGTTAACGCTGGATAAAGCTATAGAAATTGCAAGGTCACACGAATCCTCTCAAGCCCAGCTCACAGCCATGGCAGCTGAAACCGCAGATGGGTCTATACACTTAGTACAGAGACGAAACCAAGGGGAAGAGCCACAGGATACCCAACACCAAAACCACCCCCCCCCCCCAGCATATCAAGTATCCCCACCTTTCAAGCCTCCCAGGGGAACGAGAGCTTGCGGAAACTGTGGTCGCCCTCACAACGCATCAGCCAAATGCCCAGCACATGAAATTAAACCACTTTGCAGAAGCCTGCCACTCCAAGGCCCGCAGACAACGGATTCACGCAATAGAAGATTCAAGGGATTCTGCTGCAGAAACAACCTTTGAATCCATTATTTTCCAATCGGTCACCATAGCAAATCTAACACATGGTACACCCGCATCTAGTCGAGATGAAGTATTTGTATCCCTTCAAGTAAACCTGGCGCAGAGCGATAACAGGAAGACCACCCTAAGAGCCAAACTTGACACTGGGGCCCAGGGCAACATACTACCCATGAGACTTTACCGTGAGATGTTCCCACATCAAGTAGACAACAGTGGTAAACTCAAACCTAAGGCTCTGTTGTCTTCAAAGGTTGTGCTCACTGCCGATGGAGGCTCGCAAATTAAACACCATGGCATAGTCACCATACCCTGCACTTACGGGAAAGAGAGCACACTCGCACCCTTTTACGTCACTGACATCCCAGGTCCTGCAATCATCGGCCTGCCAACTTCCACTGACCTGAACCTGCTACAGTTTAATTGTGCTATACAGACACAACATCCCCACATCAGCAACCATGGATGCCTAAAGGACAAGAATCTTGAACAAGCCAAGGAAACCACCCCGATAAAAGACAAGCAAGATCTGATACAACAATACCCTGAGTGTTTTAATGGCATCGGGGAGTTCCAAGGGGAATACCATATTACAGTTGACCCCAGTGTTCCACCAGTGATTCATCCTCCACGACGCGTGCCAGTCAGCCTCAAGGACGACATCAAGAGTGAATTGGATGATATGGTCACGAACGGCATCATTACCAAACTTGAGGAAGGTGAACCCACACCCTGGGTTAACAGTCTAGTCTACCGACGGAAACAAAATGGGAGGTTGAGACTTTGCTTAGACCCCAAAGATCTCAACGCAGCCATCCAGAGAGAACACCATGTTACCCCCACTTTAGAAGAGATCTTACCCAAACTGACCGGAGCTACAGTTTTCTCCATTGTTGATGCTAAGTGTGGGTACTGGAACGTTGTTCTCGACAAGGAGTCGAGTTACCCCACCACATTCAATTCCCCTTTTGGTAGATACAGATTCAACCGCATGCCCTTTGGGCTGAAAATGTCACAAGACATCTTTCAGACCAACATTGACCAAACATTTGAGGGGTGTGAAGGGGTGGCAGGAATTGCAGACGACATCGTAGTTTTTGGAAAAACTAGTGAAGAGCATGACCGAAACATGCATGGTATGCTAAGACGATGCCAAGATACAGGCCTGAAGCTGAACCCTGAGAAATGCTTTGTAAAGCAGGAGAAATCAGATTTTATGGCGTAGTCTGTAGCCAAGACGGGATCCAGCCAGATCCAAACAAAATCTCGGCACTGAAACAAATGTCAGCTCCAACCAGCCGCCAGGAACTGCAGACCTTCTTAGGTCTAGCAAACTACATGGGTCCCTTCATCCCGAATTTAAGCACACTAACAGCCCCACTTCGAGAGCTCCTAAAGGAAAGCCACCAATTTGATTGGAGTCCAGCACACCAAGAAGCCTACAACAAAATCAAGGACTCCATCAGTAGTGAAGTCACTCTAACCTACTTTGATCCAAAGAAGGAGATCACCTTACAAGTTGACGCTTCACTGAAAGGCCTGGGCGCAGTACTCTTACAGGATAACAAACCTGTTGCTTTTGCGAGCAAAGCACTCACTGATGTGGAAACAAGATATGCAAACATTGAACGAGAACTGCTTGCTGTGGTGTACGGGTGTGAGAAGTTTCATACTTACCTGTTTGGTCACAATTTCACAGTCAACACTGATCACAAGCCCCTCGAGAGTATTCACCTAAAACACTTGACAGCTGCACCCCCGCGTCTTCAGAGGATGCCATTGAGACTACAACCGTATGACCTTGTCATCCGCTACCAACCAGGCAAGAGCATCGAGATCGCAGACGCACTCTCCCAGTTATCACCAGAAGAAACAGAAGCCATCCCTGGGATGAATGTTCAAGTACACGACATCCACCCTCAATTCAGTAACAGCATTTTGCAGAGAATTAGAGAACAAACCGTGTCAGACCCAGAGCTCAATGCACTGAAGGAAATGATCCACTCTGGTTGGCCATCGACCATCCAGCAAGTCCCAGTGTCCTTAAAACCTTATTGGCCTTTTCGCGATGAACTCGCTGTAGAAGATGGGATAGTCGTGAAGAGTCACCGCATCATTATCCCCACTGTGCTACAGAAGGAAATCTTGACAAAGCTCCATGCAGCACATCAAGGAATTGAGAAGACAAAGCTCAGAGCTAGGACCGCCGTATACTGGAGAGGGCTAAACAAAGACATCGATGAAATAACAAAGACATGTAGCACTTGCCAGGAGCTGCACCCAAGCCAGCAAAAAGAGCCCCTGATCCTCACAGAGGTGCCACCAAGGGCATGGCACACTATTGGTACAGACCTCTTTACCTTAGAGGGTTCAGAGTATCTAGTAGTTGCTGATTATTACTCGAAGTATCCATTTGTTAGGCAAATACCAAGGGGACAAGTCAACAGCCACACAGTAACCAAAATGCTGCGACAGATTTTCAGCGAGCAGGGCATTCCCAAGGTAGTAAGATCCGATAACGGGCCCCACTACAGTGGTCAAGCATTCCAAGAGTTTGCAAGAGAACTGGGTTTCCAGCATGTGACAAGCTCCCCACACTATCCACGCAGCAATGGTTTTATTGAAAGCCAGGTGAAATCAGTTAAAGCTGCTCTTCGCAAAGCGAAAACCACTCACAGCGACCCTGAGATGGCCCTCCTGTGCCTTAGAACCACACCCATTGATCACAAACTGCCATCGCCTGCTGAACTACTTCTTGGTCGAGCAATCCAGGACAACCTCCCGAGGAAAATCCCTAGAGATGCCTTAAACGAAGTAGTCACCCCCAGACTAGAGGAGAGACAGGAGCTGCAAAAGTTCTACCATGACAGGTCCGCAAGGCAACTTCCTGCACTAAAACCAGGACAAAGAGTAAGCATCCAGGATCAAATGACACTGAAATGGAAACTAGGCCGAAGTGAGAGAAAAGCTTGCGGGAGTCCCCCGATCATATGCTGTGTCAACCCCGACTGGAAGAGAGCTGAGGCGCACTAGAACCCATATACGTCCTGCCACGCCAAGAAATGTTTATCACCATGTGATCACTTGGTTTTACTCACGTGAATGAAACCAATGGTGCATGACTCGGGCTGGAAAAAAAAGCCATTTCAAAGGACGTCTGGAATCAGTGAGGCAAACAACAAGCAATTGGATAAAGAGGATACTCAACGAAGTGACTTCAATACTTAACATGCATGAGTCTTGTGTGAAATATCCTGTTTCTTTTATTTGTTTTCATTGTGTTCAATACCTCTAGAGTTGCAATATGAAGCATGAGTAAACGCTCTTCTTGGAGCATTTAGTTTTCTTTTGGAATAGGCGCTCCCAGTGTTTGAAGCTGTTCTCCTAAAATTTTTAGCTGTGACCCTAACATTTTGGCAGTGTGCCTAAAAATTTAGATCTGGTCACACAAGTCCTCCCAAAGCCAAAAATAAACTTTGAGCCCTGCTTATACCTCAAAACGAGTCCAGTAACTCTTTTTCTCCAGAGACTCTTTAACTTTTTCTCCACTTAAAAAAATTGCGCAGGGGTTTCAGAGCCACTTTAATTTTAAAAAATATTAAGGTGACTCCAAATCCATGCCCACTCTACACTCTATACTATTTGCCCACCAATGTGTTTTCAACTTTGTGAAAAGTGGAACCTTGACATGCTGATTACAATTCGATAAAAAAAAATGGTAGTCACCGGAGTTATATGCACTTCATTCTAAAATTAACAGTGTTTTAATCAGGCCATACTGTTACCTGCCACAGTAACTTTTATCTATAGTACACTTTAGTAATATTTTAATCTATCAATCGCTGTAATTTTCAATGAATGTACGTGGTGGTAAATAAAATAAATAAATAAATAAATAAATAAGTCTTCATACGAGCCAAGTGGCTCATCAGGCTGAAGCCTATCCCAGTTTCTGTAGCATGAAGCGACTAGGAGTATTTCTACTACCCCCTGGATGGGATGCTAGTCCATCGCAGGGTTAGGTACCCCAGCATTAAGTTTGCTGGTACCCATTTATAAACCTGGGTAGAGAGAGGCACTGTGAGAGTAAAGTGTCCTGCCTAAGAACACAACGCAATGTCCCCAGCCAGGGCTTTACCCGGACTGCTCGATCCAGAGACAAGCGCACTAACCATGAGATCACCACGCCTCCCTGTCCACTAATGACTGAGCAATTATTGTTGGATACCATAATGATTATTGTAGCATCAACTTAAAAAGAATGGAAAAAAACTGTTGTCTCAGAACCGACTAAAATGTTTCAATGTTAAGTGGCACTGTAAGTTGCTGTCTTGTGCATACTTACTGCTACAACTGACACTGTTGCTCTAAAACAAGCCTTAAGGTGGTTCGAAATAGTTTTATGGCACGCGCAAACTGGGTTCTAATCTTGCGCGCGGCGCGGTTTTTAAAACCCACGAAGCCAAGCAAACAAATATGGCGACTGTGATGTACTTTCGCCTCATCGTAATGGCATGCTTCCATCTATCTGGAAGTCTTCTACGTTGGCTACTTCCTTTCTGCAACGTCCGTGCTTTGTAAGTTGTTTTAGAATCTTGTAGAACAAAACATCACATGTACAAAACACTGTCAACTGCGAAATCAACAAGCCTAATCTCGCGTGTGCAGTTGACGCACATGCGCAAATGCTGATCTTGTCGTGCCGAAATTTTGCTCATATTTCTGCTTCCGCTCGGTGGATTTTTTTCATTTTTTCGGCGATAACCAGGATCAATTGGCTGCATATGTTATGGTTCAATTTTATTTTTGGTTTAATTTCTGTCAAACCAGTTTAAATTTTTCAAACTGGTTCATATTTTTCAAACTGGGTTGAAATTTTCAAACCAGTTTAATTTTCAATTTTGAGCAGAATGTGAGCATGTGTCTTAATAATTTGGGTTAAGCACCCAAGTTAGTGATTAGGCCTAAGCACTTATTTAGAATGGTTAGCTTTGATGTTAGGCTGGGAACTTTGCATATGAGTTAGTGGTTTGGGTTGAGCTCTCAGGTTAGTGATTAGGCCTAAGCTCTTATTTGGAATTGATTAGCTTCTTAGTAATAAAGACAAAGTTCATGCATGAATAAATTAAAATGTATATGTATTTATGAATAAATTAAAATTTATATGAGAGGGGCTTGAGGTGATGAACTGATAATTAAAACAAGTATGAGAGCTCTTGCATCCATTGCTTTCATGGTCAAGTGGTAATGACAGTGGAAAGCAGATCCAGAGGTTGGCGGTTCAAATCCCGGTGAGTACGAGATAAAAAGAAAAAAAAAAGTGAAACCTACTGTTAATTAGTATTCAAGCTTAATGGGGATTTGGGGGAAGGGGTAGAGTAGATGGGAGAATAAATCAGGAGAAACTCAGCGAGAAAAGGAGAGAATAGGTTAGAGGAATGTTAAGAGATATGATATTTTCCCTTTTTATATAAGATAGTTGACAAAAATAACTGGTTTGAAAAATATGAACCAGTTTCAAAAATATAAACTAGTTTGAAAAATTTAAACTGGTTTAAAAAAAATTAAACCAGAAGTAAATTTAGACCATAACACATACATAGTCCGATTTTTAAAAAATTCTGTAGGCAGGAAAAAAAAATAAGAGAACAATAGTCAAAAAGAGGATTTTTTCTTAAATCTACCCTACATATTTTTTTTAAACTGAAATATTTTGAAGGTCATTTCTGGTGACATATAATATTGCAGTTTGAGAAGATTTCACCGATCAATTTTTTAAAAAAGACAACAGATTTCGATTTTAGGGGCTCAACTGAATGCGTCATATGGTTGCTATGGTAACAGGTTTTCTGAAGTGAATGTCATGTAATGCATCTATGATGTTTCTTTTATTACTGTGCCAAATTTCATAGTGATACGATGAACCAAATATAATTTAGAAAAGAATTTGTGAACTTGTCTCGGGAAAATGAAAACTATTTCGAACCACCTTAACTTAGTTTGGTCTTGACGGTATACTGTACTTATCTTGTAAGAAAGCTAATATTGAAACGTTTAGGCTCATTTTTTCTTGGGTTTGCCAATTACAAGCCTTTTCTGTCAATCCTCCTCCTTCATAACCATCATCCTTTCTAAGTTTTTTTTTTCACCTCTTTGATGTTTTTCTATCTTCAAGTTGGTAAACTATTATTTTTGGTAAACTATTACTTTTTGGTAAATTATTATTTTTGTGACACGGACTGTACAGGGATCAGTAAAGAGAATTTGAAAGTTACTTTTTTTCCACTTCATTCGTGTACACCTGGCAATCTCACCTACAAATATATCTATATATATTTGCTCACCATGGCGAATGTTGAGTTGTTAAGTCGTGGCAAATTACGTTTGACACTGTCATCAGGAAAATGTGACGCACTGCCTGGGAGTGAATCGAGTGAGCTCAGCTGACAACCACTCTGTGGAAAAACAAGCATCTGTCGAATAGTTGTATATAAATGACCTCCACATCTCAAAACAGTACTATTCTAATCTTTGGGACTTACTCCATGTACTCTGATGCTAGAATTTTATTTTGTCCAAAGCTGATGTATCAAAGCGGAATTTCTGAATACAATTTCACAAAAGAATCTCGTCCTGGGACATTTTAACACGATAGTGATAAATATAAAAGGTGAATTTGTTATACTGGGGTCCAAATTGCAATAAGATTCAAATTCTTTCCAAAAATACAATGTTGACTGAAAAGAAATGGAATGAAAATAGAAACCAAAGGCAAAGGTAAGTCTTCAACAATGTTAAATTCTTCAAACTGGTACTCTGTAAAGAGAAAGATGAACCGTTTTGTGTGATCTTTGCATTCTTACCTGATGCAATATAAGGGTATCCACTGGAATCAAATCGCCACAGAACTCACAGGGCAGTTGTGTTTTATCTGCATCTGTGTAAAAATCGAATTAAACAAGTTAGGTATGTCAATGTGCTCCCTAAAAGCAGGAATATTTAATGGACAACCAGCAAACTGTTCCTAAAGGCAAACTTACAAAATGCTGGAAATAATCTACAATGGAAACCATCCAATCCAGAGGACGTGGTTAATACTATGGGTCAGGCAAGGGCAAATAAAGATAAATAACTACATGTGACTTACTTGACTTATTTCCTATATCTCCTCTGGGAGAATAACTAATATGTACATAACTACTACACGTACATACCGGTAATTGAACTGGGGAGAGAGATGTAAAGAAATGAGTGATCATTGCAGCTACATGTACACAACTAATAACCAGCTTTGAAAATAAAGCCTGAAAAAAATTCAGGCTTGAATGGGATTGAAACCCATGACCCCTGTGAATATCGGTGCAGTGCTCTACCAACTGAGCTATCAAGCCAACTGGGAGCTGATCACATTGTGAGTTGGTAATATACCCCTAGCTGGTGAAGAATGCAAGTCAATATATATGTTGTAGGTCAAAATGAAATTCAGGTTAAAATGAAATTCCTTTGTCTCTTAAACCTAATTATTCATGGGTTTCGAATCTCGTTCAAGCCTGAATTTCTTTCAGGGTTTAACTGCTTATTCACACTGCAGACTTGAAGTGTTAACTGACCTCATGGCCTGACAAAAACAACAAACATGTAGCAGCTTAAGACTGAACCAGTCTATATCTAATACCTTGCCATATAATAAAGTAATATTATTTTTAGTAAGTAAACTGATTTATGGAATGATGCCTACCATTTACTGAATCAGCCATCAGTGTGGATTTCATGTATGGAAACGTGTCATCAACCATTGCAGATGACATGCCATTAACATACCCACTGGCACTGTCAAACATATCAGCTTGATATGCTGCTGCAAGCATTTCATCATCATCAACATCCTGCGTATACTCATCAGCATCAACCTTATCAAAATCTTGACTGATGCGCTGTTCAAATTCAGGTTTTGGAAATTCTCTGCTTCTCTTTGCTCCACGGGCAATGACGTCGCTACCATCAATCACACCATTTCTAGTCCTAATGCTACCAAAATAAGCAGCACCACCAGGATACTGCATACGTGGATCACTAAACGGTGAAGTGCCAAGTCCAGTGTTGATATTCTGTCCAAATTCATGCATTGCGGCATGAAGCGGATGGAAATAATCTGTGTCTGTACTACTAACTGAAGAGTCTATCAGACCCATAGCATGTAACATGCCAACAGGCATTTCAGAGAAAAAGTTAGGTGGCGAATTGGATGGCAATTTTTTACTTTCTTCTTTGATGGGAGGGTACTGACATCCGGTGTTCACATGTTCAGTTAAATCCTTCATTTGAATGAATTTATCACACATGTCACATTTCTCAGTTCTGCTGCCGCAGTATTCTACATGAGAAGACATTTTATTGAAAGGTAGTGTTAGCTCACAATACTGACACTCCACAACACGGTTTGGACAGTCCTTTTCCTATTTGTAAAATAACATACAGAGAACAGTTATTAGTCAATGACAGTAAAATTAGTTGCACTTATTCCTATCCAAATTCCATTATATATTTATCAATTTTCAAGTAACAAAAAAATATGTCGAAGCTAATGGCACCCTTGGAAATTTTTTTTTAATAAAAGATCTTCTTTTAAGGATCTGCTAATCGCATGTATGTAGATCTATGTTTTTGACAGTCATTTAGGATTAGGGATGTTACATGTTTTGTAGATCATCTGAGTCCCTGGAAAGATGATTAAGGATCTTGCAAGATTCTGCAGAGAATGTATTTTAAAATCTTGGAAAAATCGCTGTAACCATTGTTCCTACCATGTTGATAGAGGATCTTTGCCTTACATGTGTGTGTTTGGTGGCATGCCTCAACTGAAGGCAGTATTCTCTACATGTAATTAATGATTCTCATTTCAGGAGGAATTCTAAGCAGTCACTCCTCCCTGGACAAATATTAAAATGCCATTGACTAATGTTTACATAAAGTACACTAACCTTGTGTTCTTCAAGGTTCATTTTTTCCAAAAGCTGACCACAATCACATTTTTCCTGTGAAACAATGACATAAGAAGTCCAGTTTACTCCAGATTTCAAGTAACAGGTATGATCAAAGGACTTTTTGGGGTTTGAAATTTTTGATTTCAGGATTTTTTGGGGTAGGAAAATTTTGGAAAGTATTCTTTTTGGGTAGCTTGATTTAAGTAGAGATTTTTGGGGGTATTCAAAACAATCTGAAAATTTGTAATATTTCTCTGTATCCTAGATGTGTAGTTCTGCAAATTTTTATGGCTAGGAAATTTGGCATGGGTTTTTTTGTTGGTTAAATTTTGGTCCAGGGATTTTTTTGGGGGGGTTTGTTTGAAGCCCTAGGGATTTTTTGGGGTTTTGATTTTTCTCCCCATTCAATCATCCCTGTCACTTGAAATCCAGAGTACGCCCCTGGGGTTTACCCACATTTGTTTGATCTGTAGGTGAGTCCTGTTGGGGGTTGTTGAAAAGCAAAATGGCTGGGACATGACGGGGAAAAGAAGGAAAGAAAACATCTAGATGGGAAGATTGTCTGGCCGCTTTACAGGACAAGCAAAAAGTCCTTAAAATTATATTTCAGGCACTGCTATTCCTTAAAGTGTATAGGAAAGAGAGAAAAGTTGTGCATGTTGTATATTATTGACACTTCTATTGACCCTCCATTTTAATTTACAGATAACATTATAAATTTAAAAAAACCCACACTGAGTATTCCAAAATTATTTATCCTCTGACTAACACACACCTTTGCATGGTATTCTTCAAAATGCTCTTCCTGCTGTGAAGTGGGAACAGGTTCTCCACACTCCTTACACAATGTCAGATTCCTCTGGCAATGAGTCACATGCATGACAAAGTTGGCAGCAGGGATGTCTCGGCGGCTGTTCATAAGATACATGTATAATAATTATTGTATTCCTATTATGTTACATAAGTAAACTAAGTATAAATCAATGCCTTTTCTGGTTTTACCAACCTTTCAATTAAGTTATCTTAATAATTTGATTTAGTTCCCTCTTTTTAATAAGCTGCACACTCCCAGTAAAAGGTACTGTATATTTATAGCAAGTATTCCTGCTCAAATAAATGGAAGTGTATGCTCCCAACTTCAGTATTAGTGCCCAGTCAAAGATTAGCTTTTACTTGTGAATGAGTTAGCTAAATTGTTAGTTTAAGTGTAGTCAGAGAGACATGATCTGGTGAAAATCAAACTAAGGGAGTTGGAAGCAGAATACCAGTTCTGCCCACAAGTCTGTTGCTTACGGCCTAGAGAAAATGTTCTGTACATGTTTTCTGCTGTTCACACCTTACTTGGAAAATGATTTGTACTCATTCAAGATAGATTACAGCTGTAGGTATAAAATTACTGCCTTTTACATGTAGTTAACTCCTTGACAAAGTCTGTGATCAGATGAAACCGGTCGGAGAAAATAAAGAAAGTTGACAAGATCTGTTGCTGACTGTGCTGCTCACTAATACTTAGTTTTTTAAAAAAAAAAAATATGCCAAATTTACACTCTTTAATTCATCACTCAAGCTCACGACTCTGATGCTCGAACATCATGCTAGAGCAAAGCAAGAGGACAATGCTAAGGCAGAGGATTACGTGAATGTTGGCTTGTGGCACGTCTAACTTCCAGGATGTGGTTCACTAAACATAATGGAATCAAATTAAACTCGCCAGCACTTTCCCTTTGAAAATTGGGAATGTGGGGTTTGATAATTCAAAACCCTAGACCTCCAGGCTTGGAACTTGTGCCAAAGGAAATGGTTGGCATACTCATAACAATTCCACCACAATTTCATAGTGATTACATAACCAAAATAATATTGTAATAGACAGATGACACAGACGGAAAAATTTTATAATAGAAGGCAGTGGAATTTAATTTATGAGGTTCCACTTCAAAGGATGTGATGTTAAAAGCCACAAAAACGCTAGAACGTTTTCCCCCACACTATAAAAGATGCCGTGTTATTGAGTTTTACTCCGTAAGTGTTCAAACAAAGCAACTATAGTTGATCACGCCGCAGCAAGGCAGATGTGTCCCTTATGGATCATTGAACATTGTCTGATGTTCAATGTTAGCCGGCGATAAATCCTTATAATGGTAGACTTCACTTTTTTGGAACAAAACACAACTAACATCATCGTAGAAGAGCATTAGCGTGAGATCATCAAAAACAACCTTTAACTCGACCAAAACATATGCGATTTAATACCACAACCTACCACTAAAGTTGTTACGAGTATTTCCGCTTCAAATTCTTGCATAACAATCAAACCGATCATCGACCTCGATGAACCAATGTTCAGAAACTGTAAAGCTAGTTATTTTTATTTGTGTAAACACGGATCCCTGAGGGAAAGAGTGAACACTAAAAAGAAACTATATAGCCTAAAACGAATGTGAAAATCACAATAAATGACATTGCAGTTTTTCAATCAAAGAATTCAGTACAAGCTTAGTTGTCTTTGAAAACTCCAGAGATGTTGTTGCCAAAATGTCGTTTGGGTCGACCAAGATTTCAACCACTAATGAATACATAGAGCAAGAAACTTACCAATTCGAGCAAAAGTCTGTTTTCACTTCTTCTTCGTCCATTTTCCAAGCCGTGAAAGTCTCTTTTCAGCAAAACAGGTCGTGCTTCCATGTAATTAAGCTTACTTATTATTGCGTTGTCATGCTATCCAGAACCTTCAAATAGTATTTAAACATTTGTTTTTGGTAACGTTACAATGGAAGTCTTTCACTTTCTGATCACTTTAAATGATGAACTTGCACAAAATGTTTGTCGGTTATTTTCCCTTCTTCCGTCTGTTTCCACAACACTTTCACTTTGACTCGATGTTGTATGGCCGCTGACACAGGAAAATGTTGGACGACGGTATTGTTCCCGCCAAGATAGAGTTTTTTAGCGGGGGGGAGAGGGGGAGGGTCGCGCCAGGAGAAAACGGGTGGGGAGTAGGGTCTGCCGGATTATGCTTGAAAAATAGAGCATTATGCTAGGGTATTATGCTCAAAATTATGCTCGACTGGAGGTATTATACTCAAATTACGCCGGAATAAAATGACACTTCCACCCCACCCCCACAGGCCTGTATCTATTAATAAACATTCCTGTAGTCTTTCATTTTTGAGTTGTTTTTTTTTGTAAAAAAAATACGTCTTAGTCGGCGCGACGGGTCAATGGATGAGTCAATGGGTGAGTGAGTCAGTGAGAGATGTATGTATGTCACACCAATCAGATTGGATCTACTATAAACAGCCAATCAAATCAAACTTGTTGCCGCACAGTCCGTAATACGTGTTCCGAGCGTGTCGTGAATTTCAGTATCCATTGATAAGTTTCAATGTGAAGAGCGAAGAGACTACAATTAATTTGGTCCACAGAACAAAAAGGTATTATTCAGTGACAATTTTACAATTGGAATGGTTTTTGTTTACTACTGGAACTAGAAGATATGAATGAAACTAAATCCACTCATTTTACGGAGAAAAATCGGTTGACCTGCCACTAATTGCAACAGAAGGTATTTCAACGATTTTAGACTCAGCAATGTATCCTTAATTACATATTAAAAGTTCCAAAAAATCCCATTACGGGAAGTTACCAAAAAATGGGATTTATTCTAAAGCTCTGAGACCCGTTTCATGACTGCATGGGTGCGAGGCTAGTGAAAATCAAACCGACGGAGTCGGAAGCGGAATACGCATTTCGCTTACGACTCCGTCCTCTAAGAGCAGGCAACGGTTCATCAACATGCTAAGTCGGTGTCTACAGGAAAACAACTGCCCACCCTATCACGCTGAATGCGTCGCCGATGTAATGACTGCCAAGAGAGCCGAAGAATCTGACAGAAAAAGGAACACTATTCTTGTGGGAGATGACACGGATTTACTTCTGCTGCATACAATACACCAGTTCAGATAGCTTCGACCTAAATTTCAAGCCAGAACCAAACGTAAACTCCAGAAGGCAAGAGTCTGGAAAATTTAAGTAAAAGAGCAGTTAGGCAACGATATCCGCCAAAACCTATGATCTCTTTACGCCATTTTAGGATGTGACACAGTCTCTCCGTTCTATGGCATTGTCAAAGCGACTGCGTTAAAGAAGTGTGCCAACTTGTTAAACTTCAGAGAGCAAACAAAAGTTCTCTACTCCCTCTCTCCCTCAAATAATTTGAAAAAACTGTGAAACTTTATCAAGCGTTATTGCGATAGCCTATTTTGTTTTTGAAAAACGTATCTTGCTTATCTCTATGCTCGATTTAGTAGCTCCGTATTGTTGAACGACAACCAAGTGTCCTAGCCTTCCATTAGGGCAGACCCTTTCCAGTGACAATTTGAAATACTGCGAGTAATACTTTAGGAGACGTTAATGAGATTAATTGAGCTTTTTACATGATTTAGTAAATTATCGACAAGATGAAAGGTCAACGAGCACTATTGGTCAAATTTGGACGAATCAAGTGCAATTTTAGCGATAAACAAGCAGAATAAAAGCAATTTCCGCTTTTTAGCCTCGTTTCCATGTCTCACCAAATTTTGGCATGTTCCCATGCTCCTTTGAGACTTTTAGTATGTTGATCTAGAGACTATTCCTGAATGATTGGTGAAGAGAAAGGTCCTGCTGCAATTAGTGGCAGGTCCTTCCACAAAATGACTGGACTATGGGTACTCCAAAGACCCAAGTGCCCGAGAGACCTTGTATCGGGCAAGAGCACTGCGCTCAAATTCTGGTGTGAATACTTGCAAAAAAAGGCTTGTTCAAATTAATGCCAAGCGAGAATCGTACTCTGGCACCGTGCTCGGGCACCAAGTGTGAACATAGACTCAGAAGACAAAGTTCTATCTAGCCTCCTGCGCGCGTGCTTTTTCACCGCGCGCGCCTACGTAAACCACGTGACTTCATAATTGTGCCGCAAAGTTCACACAACCACGCTACAAAATGATTCCACTGGTTGCAATTTTAGATAACAATGTAGCTCTGGAGTGGCTATCGGTATCAGTGACAACTTAATCCTTTGCGTTAATGGAACAAAAGTTACGAGAGTTTCTAGATTGAGTTATGAAAAGTAGTTGCCTTGGGAGACTGGTGTTGAATCTTTTTATCACTGGGTGTGTCATTCTGTGTTTTTCAGGTGGGTAATTGTTGTTTCACTTGTTGAAATAAATCTAAACTGAAGTTCTTCATGACAATATGCCTGAAGATAAAATCCTATCTGTTTATCTGTTTATCATGGCTAATAGAGGGAAATGATTAGAAAGCCCGGTAAACATCAAAGAACCAAACAAATAGGCTAAGATTTATGTTGGGAGACCCTTGACCCAACACATCTTTTGTTTTATGAGTATGAATGGATTACATAATCGCAATGCTTCTATTGGTTAGTTGTATGAGTACACGGACTAGCTTTTGTATTTTGTTAGGTTTTGTGAAGGATCAACCCCCAAAATAGCAAACAAAAACATACAACAAAGAACTTTGCCAAGTTTCCTAATCATTTCCCTCAATTAACTATATCTATATTGAGCCGTTTGCCTGCTCCGTTATAGTTAAAATCCTTACAACACGCTTCAGTTCTGTTCTTCTTGATTGCTTTTAAATCGTCGTTTCACCTTTTTGAAACTAATTTATAAGCTTGCGCAAGTTGAGTCAAACCGAAGAAGAGGTAACATATGCTCTATTTCCCCAGCGAGTCGCTCTCAGATTATTTTTAAAACTTCAGCGGACACATAATGATTGAACGAATTTAGCGTTTAATTTCAAGAAAAAGAATGTATTTCGCTAATTAGAGTACTTTCGAAATTTAAATGTCCTATTACTTCAGTGGAAATTCAAGAGCGATGGGGCGAAAAGTGCAGTCTTCATTTTTATGTAAATTCTTTAATTCTTTAATAAAATACACCTAAGACAGTAAGAACTGTACGAGCAGCATACTTTTGTTTTATTTTTACGGGTATTTTAGTTACTAGTGTCTAGTAGCGTCCACTAATTGTCATGTTGCAACGCAAGCAATTTTAAAGTTCTAAGACGTTTTCATTACAATCAAGTACAGAGACTTATCACAAGTAATTAACTTTCCAACTTTACTTACTTGGTATCTTTTCGGGTAATTGATCACAGTGTGTTACTGATTTATTTATGAATATTGCATTCCTTTGTAGGAGTATTTTATAAGTTGTTTCCACTTTTAAATTACATTTGTTTCGCGGGAGGGAAACATTTTGCGGCATTACAGAGAAGGTAATAGCGACTGTCGCCGAGCAAAGTTAGGAGAGAAATATTCCGATTTGGATAATTTTAATCAAGTGTCGAAGTGTTTAGCACTACTGTACTAACTGGGGACACTTAGAATATACAAACAAATAATTTTAAAGCATAATGCTTGATGTTAGGAGCATAATGTGTCAACCACTAGAAGAGAGATTCCACCCTTAAGGTAAATAGAGCTGTGATTGCATGACGGTTGAACTCATCTCAATTTCAGTTTGTGCCAGAGCCTCTTTAACGTACCTTGATGATACCTTAATGATCTTCCATGACCTCAATGAAGGAGACAACATGACGATAGACTGCACAACTAACGAGCCAGCTTACCACACGGCTTTGTCCCTTCTTCAAGCTAGCAGGAATATCCCCCAATTTTACCTGGTACCGACTGGAAAGAAACTCACACAAAAAGGACAGACTTTCACCGTCACTAACATAACACAAGAGGATGCTGGCAGCTATTTTTGTACAGCTACGGATAAAGCTCTTGAACAAACCGAAATTTGGAAGGCAGAACTTAATTTTGTCATTCGTAAGTATTGCCGAAATAGTTTTTACCTGCGTAAGTTGTTGTTCGACAACAGTGGTGCCAACTAGATGCATCGAAATCTTACGAGCAAGGAAAATTCATTGTGATTCTATATAGTTTGAATTGCAAGTGATCAAATAACACACAAAGTTAAACAGAATGTAAATGAATATATGAAAGGTCATATATTTGAACTGCGGAGGAAGATATGAAGACATAGATGATTATCGCAGTTATATACTCAACTTAAGAAGTTGTGAAATTAAAGCTGAAAAAAAATCTTTTATTTCACAACTGTTGTGTATGTAACTGCGATGGTCATCTATGACTTCATAAAGTCAATTACAGAGGACGAAAATTCTTGATCTGGCCGCTTAGTTGTGACGTCACATGGTACGATTTTGGACTGGTGATAACTGACAGTTAAGATTTGTAAGGGATATGAGTCGATGATAATCACCAACCATCAGTTTAATCTTATTTGCGAAAATCGTCCTCCGTTCACAGCTAGGTGCTTTTATGTCCCCAGCAATTGAAACAGGGATTAAGTACACAGTTTCAGCCGGACCAGTGGTAGAAACTGCATCCATGAAATTGTCCGGAAGTAAGCCTTATCTTTATTTCAAAGTCAAATCTCCACTACGCCTCTCAACGACTGGCGAGAAACCATTGAATCTGAGCGTGTCTGTCAAAGGGCTTCAACCAATCAAAATAAAGTGGCAAAAAGATTTGCACGAGCTAGTCATTGGTAGCAGGTACAAGACATTTGACAATGGCAGGCGTTTGCTCGTCGAATCTCCCTTTACTGAGGAAGACTCGGGCACTTACAGCGCTTCAGCGTGCAACACCAGGGGCTGCGTAGTGAGAGGTGTTCAAGTCCAGTTTTACCGCAGTAAGTACACTAATCTGATTCGACAGGGAGCAAAGGAACCCAGTAGTTAAATTTCACAAATATTGTTCTAAGTCAGCTAAAATGTTTATGTTATATCAAGAGAGATTGAAGGGTAAGAAATTTAATCTCGCGGTGCATTCGCCTTATTCTCAAGGTAATTCCTCTCAAGTTATTTTTAGATATCGTACCCAGTTTTTCCGCGGATACTATTAGCACGCGCGTTGCGTGAGAGTTTAGGTGGAAAATGAAAACGCGCGTATAAAGCCGCTTGGAGTGTCCACGTGAGCAATCTGTGTCACGTGATTGGCTATTTTTATATCCAGCTGGGATTTCCAAAAGCTTGAGCGATCGGGATTGATTACCTTTGACAAGGCGCTCAACTTTTACATAAGAGCGCTTCAATCTACCCAGAAGTACAAATTGTCACGGGAAGAACTATCGAAATGATGTGAGTAACCTTGCTTCCTTCCTGTCTGCCTACCTTTTTAAGTTAATTCAAAGTCAAGTGTGAACATGCAGGCGTTGAATCTTATAAAGTGATCACACCAGCTCTGCGCTTTCGTTGTAACTGCACTCAGCCTGTAGGTTTAACTCAGTGATTAGTGTATCTGTTATGACAAGTGAATTCTTTTTACATACCAAGCACAAACCAAACCAATTGAACCAAGAATTATTGCTTTTTAATAAGCGCGCTCTTTTTATTCCCTAATTTGTTGTCTTTTCTTGTTAATAGACATGACGATTAATAAAACGTTCGCGAAACGAGAGCAGGCCGGCGAGCAAGGTACAGACGGATATTTTAAGGCAAAACCTTCTCTGGGCTATTAACGACGGACAACAGGAGTAGTAAAGCTTTTCAAGAAATCTTCCTTCCTCGGTTTAGTTTCATAAAACCTCTTAGAAAAATTATCTTGCTGGGGAGCGAAAGTCCACTGGGCGTGGAAAGGGAGGGGAGGGAGAGGCAATCGACCTCGTGGTCAGAAAGATACTAGAAACTTGTCGGATTTTGAGCAAAAGACCTCTGTAGAAGTCTAAATACTTACTAACGTTTGCAATGCTCAGTGGCCAGCTTTCAATCAACTACAAAAAGTAAAAATGAGGTGCTTTTTCTAGGTGAAGGATTCATTGGTGACTGGGTAAAGGAGTATGGAATTTTAGGAGTTCCTATTAGCCTCGCCATTATCCTTATTGTCTCTATCGTCTGTAGTAAAGGAGCCAAGAAAAAAACGTGAGTACAAATAAGTAACAATCCACTGAATCAGCTCCATATATTGAAGATCTGTTTCCCTGTAAGGTTTTGTTCACCTAACATAACAAACTTTTTTAATTTATGCAGCAAAGATATCAGTGACGTCACCTATTGTTATTAATATGCCAAACCAGAGAACTATTGGCTGGTGAAACAAAGAATTCTTTTGTTTAATGTTTTGAACATTTGAATAACAAAAAACAATGTTTGTAAACAAATATCTTCTCTATAGCGCAAAATACATTGGTATATGATCTAATCAGGCGCTTTACATTAAGATAATTATAATACTACAGTGAAATGGATAAAAAAATATTATAGCTTTTCTAAACAGTTAATAAGTGGATACTAGGTAAAAATAT
>OZ026596.1:11468438-11493438 GCA_964020085.1 Micromussa lordhowensis | reverse complement strand
GGTTATGACTTAAAAAAAAAACATGTTGGATGTGGTAACCAGAATATTTGTATACTGATTAACTTTATTACGCATGTTTTGATTTGTTAACGACTGTTTAAATCAGGAGGCCCGTTGTAGTTTTGTCAGCCTCAGGTCCGGGTTTTTTCTAGAAAAGTAGTTAGAACTCTATTTACTCATTTTTCAAACATGTCAGACAAAGTTCTTTAATTATATCGGGGACAAAGGTTTGGCGAAAACAAATTGGGAGAGTTTTAGTATTAGCCGGAACAAAACGTTTTGCGCTGGTTTTGCTGAGCTCCACTAAAAACAGTCAATATCTTTCACGGAATTAAAGCTATAATCACCTTCTTTGTTTGTCAGATCTTTGATGATGGTGAATACCTTCTAAGGCTAAATTTCGAAATATTTATTTTCAAAGAACTACGCCAAGACAGGCTCCAAACGATATTGAAGCGCCTAATTTTCATTTCATGGGATATTTCTAAAATGCTCTTGAAGAGTTAGGGATGGGAGAGTTGCCTTCGCAGGTTATTGGCATCCCATCCAGAGAGAGAATCAATGTTTTCAGCCGCTGCTGATTAGGATCGCTCGTTAGTTTGGAGGTGTCGTTACTTTCGGGCGCTCGTTAGTTTGGAGATGTCGTTACTTTCGGGTGCTCGTTAGTTTGGAGGTGTCGTTACTTTCGGGTGCTCGTTAGTTTGGAGGTGTCGTTACTTTCGGGCGCTCGTTAGTTTGGAGGTGTCGTTACTTTCGGGCGCTCGTTAGTTTGGAGGTGTCGTTACTTTCGGGCGCTCGTTAGTTTGGAGGTGTCGTTACTTTCGGGCGCTCGTTAGTTTGGAGGTGTCGTTACTTTCGGGCGCTCGTTAGTTTGGAGGTGTCGTTACTTTCGGGTGCTCGTTAGTTTGGAGGTGTCGTTACTTTCGGGCGCTCGTTAGTTTGGAGGTGTCGTTACTTTCGGGCGCTCGTTAGTTTGGAGGTGTCGTTACTTTCGGGCGCTTGTTAGTTTGGAGGTGGGGTCTCGTTAGTTTGGAGGTGTCGTTACTTTCGGGCGCTCGTTAGTTTGGAGGTGGCGTTACTTTCGGGCGCTCGTTAGTTTGGAGGTGGCGTTACTTTCGGACGCTCGTTACTTTGGAGGTGTCGTTACTTTCGGACGCTCGTTACTTTCGAAGTGTAGTTACTTTCGGGCGCTCGTTAGTTTGGAGGTGTCGTTACTTTCGGGGAGCAAAAATCGTTATAGTTAGTTCGACTGGACCCTGGACATGGGTGAGCTCTTCATGTCTAGAACCGTGTTGTCAGTGGTCGGGTGGAAAGCTAGTCAGTCACATAAACTGTTTTCTACTTGATGACACACTGCTACTTTAGTCTGCTGTAACAACATCTCAGTGCGCTGGTCGAGTTTTCAATTTAAATTTGAAGAAACGTTCCTGTTAATACGCTCCGGTTGAAAATAGAATCGCATAATTGAATAAAATCACGCATTCTGATTGGTTTAGGAAGCGAGGTATTTAGCGTGGAATTGCGAGTTGAAAACGAGGCTAAGTGATATCGTTTCGCATCTACGTAACAACTGTCGTCAAATTGTAACACAACAACTGCAAAAACGTTTTTCTACAATGTCTTTTTCGACAGTTTTATTCAATTATGCGTTTCAAGGAAAATTCATTATTCCGCGTTAAATTGCACTTGAAAACCGATATCGCACTCATCGCTTCGCGATTCGTGAGATATCGGTTTTCGCGTGCAATTTAACGCGGAATTCCCTCGTCAGGTAATGAATTTTCCTATAATATTCATCTGAATCAAAGTTTCCCATGTATTACGTTCCCGTAACTTGATGAAACATTTACTTTGTTTTAACACGGGGCAACATACATTTCACAACACTTCGTGGTATAAGCGACACCTTCCCTTGTTAATTGTAGAGTGCGTTAAAGTTACTATATGTAACTTTCACCGTCCTATTGATTTGGAAAATAAATATACCATTGAACCTACTGTAGATCTCACCATTTTCAGGGAGGGGCTGGTTGGGGGTGGACTCGCTACTTTCGGGGAATCTCTACTTTCGGGATTTATTAACGGCCGAAATGTTTTGACGTTACTTTCGGGGGGGGGGGGGGGTCGTTACTTTCGGACGTTTTCGGAAAGTTAAAAGCCTCATTATCCAAACTGAATGTGTACTCTTTTATTGAGGAGCTGTGGATTCCCAGTGTAAAGGAGGCAAAATTGATTGTCAAATATCTCGTGTCATATACCCTAAAACTGGGTACCGCGAGAGCTCCCGCTATGGACCTTGTGGGGCTGAACACTCTAAGAGCTACCAAAATCGCTTTTTTAACCGCTGAAAGGCACGACGACCACCCTCGTCATGTTTATGTGGGAGTCGGCGCCCCGGGAACGAACCCAGCGCGAATCTGCCAACCAAAAGTCATTTGATCCCTCCAATCAACTAACTGCATAAAAACAGCGTTTGATGTTTCCAGTCTTAGAGTTTCTAATTCACAGGGTAAATAATTTTTCGGATTTTTTTTTCCGAGCTGATGTCATTTGTACATTTAATATTCTCTGTACATAATATCACCGTAAATAATAGTGAGCTTTTTATATTAGATTCTGAGATGCACGACTACGAAAGAGAGAACGAAGGAACAGACATTCATGGACAACAACAACAACAACAACACTATAGCGACGAAGAAACTACTAATGGTAGAGCAGATCATGGAGGAAACCGTTTTCTACAAGAAACAGACAGCAGGGAAGGAGAAAACTACAGCACAGCGGAAGACAGACGAAATCGTCCAAACCAGATCAGGTCCAGCCATGGCTCGACAACATACGGATCAAAAGAACGCTATGACCATGACGAAGATCACTTCATAACCAAAGATTCACATCACAGCGTAACAACGCACAGTAAAGCTAATGCCTGCCTAGACACGGTCGCTAGGGACAACGAAGTCACACAAGGCACGGTCGCTAAGGACACCAACGTCACACAAGGTACGCTACAAGTTCTGTTGTTAACTTTGATTCAGTGAGTGTAAGTGCGGTGAGAGGCGCGGTTCCGGTTCATTCCCTCCTCGTATCTTTCCCTAATATTCATGATTGTAGCTTTTCCAATCGCGCGGAGGAACCAAATTTAAGAAGTTACCAGAGTATCACTGGACCGCTGACGCAGCATAAATCCAGCTAATTTGAATTACTTCGCTAGGCAGTCTCTTACAGAATTGCAATTCTTCAGGCGGCATTGCACTCTATGAAAACTGCACCATATTAACAAGAGCCAACAAATTCACACAGTACACTTTTCTTTAGATTCTGATAACCGCATCACCGTTGAAGAAGAACCCCAAGAAAATATGTTTTCGTCGATCTTCGGTTACGTGAGGGATCAAGTTAAAGGAATAGTTGTTCCACACACTGAACAACCCCCACCACCAACCACAAAAGACTCGGACACCCACGTCACACAAAACACAGTCGTCAAGGAAAGCCAAGTCATGCAGCAAACGGCTCTGAAGGACACCAAAGTCACACAAGACAAGGCCGTCAATTTGCCCCACGTCACACAAGGCAGGGTCGCTAAGGACACCGAAGTCACACAAGGCACCGTCGTTTCGGACATCAGAGTCACACAAGACACGGTTGCTAGGGACAACGAAGTCACACAAGATACGGTACAAGGTACTGTACAAGGTCTGTTGTTAACTTTGATTCAGTGAATAAGAACGATTAAGCGTTGCTCATGCGGTGAGAGGCGCGGTTCCGGTTCATTCCCTCCTCGTATCTTTCCCTAATATTCCTGACTGTAGCTTTTCCGAATGGAGCGGAGGAACCAAATATACGAAGTTACCACAGTATCACTGGCCCGTTGACGTAGCATAAATCAAGCTAATTTGAATTACTTCGCTAGGCAGTCTCTTATAGAATTGTAATTCTTCAGGTGGCATTGCACTCTATGAAAACTGGACCATATTAACAAGAGCCAACAAATTCACACAGTACACTTTTCTTTAGATTCTGATAACCGGATTAACCGCATTACCGTTGAAGAAGAACCCCAAGAAAATATGTTTTCGTCGATCTTCGGTTACGTGAAGGATCAAGTTAAAGGAACAGAAGACTTTGCTCCACACACTGAACAACCCCCACCACCAACCACAAAAGACTCGGACACCCACGTCACACAAAACACAGTCGTCAAGGAAAGCCAAGTCATGCAGCAAATGGCTCTGAAGGACACCAAAGTCACACAAGACAAGGCCGTCAATTTGCCCCAAGTCACAAAAGGCACGGTCGCTAAGGACACCGAAGTCACAAAAGGCACGGTCGCTAAGGACGCCAAAGTCGCACAAGGGACCGTCGTTACGGACATCAGAGTCACACAAGACACGGTCGCTAAGGACACCGAAGTCACACAAGATACGGTACAAGGTACGGTACAAAGTCTGTTGTTAACTTTGATTCAGTGAATAAGAACGATTAAGCGTTGCTCATGCGGTGAGAGGCGCGGTTCCGGTTCATTCCCTCCTCGTATCTTTCCCTAATATTGATGATTGTAACTTTTCCGAATCGAGCAGAGGAACCAAATATACGAAGTTACCAGAGTATCACTGGCCCGTTGACGTTTCATAAATCAAGCTAATTTGAATTACTTGGCTGTGTAGTCTCTTATAGAATTGCAATTCCTCAGGCGGCATTGCACTCTATGAAAACTGCACCATATTAACAAGAGCCAACAAATTCACACAGTACACTTTTCTTTAGATTCTGATAACCGGATTAACCGCATTACCGTTGAAGAAGAACCCCAAGAAAATATGTTTTCGTCGATCTTCGGTTACGTGAAGGATCAAGTTAAAGGAACAGAAGACTTTGTTCCACACACTGAACAACCCCCACCACCAACCACAAAAGACTCGGACACCCACGTCACACAAAACACGGTCGTCAAGGAAAGGCAAGTCATGCAGCAAACGGCTCTGAAGGACACCAAAGTCACACAAGACAAGACCGTCAATTTGCCCCAAGTTACACAAGGCACGGTCACTAAGGACACCGAAGTCACAAAAGGCATGGTCGCTAAGGACGCTAAAGTCACACAAGGGACCGTCGTTACGGACATCAGAGTCACACAAGACACGGTTGCTAGGGACAACAAAGTCACACAAGGTACCGTAAAAGGTACGGTACAATGTCTGTTGTTAACTTTGATTCAGTGAATAAGAACGATTAAGCGTTGCTCGTGCGGTGAGAGGCGCGGTTCCGGTTCATTCCCTCCTCGTATCTTTTCCTAATATTCATGATTGAAGCTTTTCCGAATGGAGCGGAGGAACCAAATATACTAAGTTACTACAGTATCACTGGCCCGTTGACGTTTCATAAATCAAGCTAATTTGCAATTCTTCAGGCGGCATTGCACTCTATGAAAACTGCACCATATTAACAAGAGCCAACAAATTCACACAGTATACTTTTCTTTAGATTCTGATAACCGCATCACCGTTGAAGAAGACCAAGAAAGTATGTTTTCGTCAATCTTCAGTTACATGAAAAATAAAGTTAAACGATTACAAGACTTTGTTTCGCACACTGAACAACCCCCACCACCAACCACAAAAGACTCGGACACCCACGTCACACAAAACACAGTCGTCAAGGAAAGCCAAATCATGCAGCAAACGGCTCTGAAGGACACCAAAGTCACACAAGACAAGACCGTCAATTTGCCGACCGAAATCACACAAAGTACGGTTGCTAAGGAAACAGAAGTCACACAAAGCCAGGTCGGTAGTGAGACCGAAGTTACAGAAGACGAGGACGTTAGTACACCCCAAGAATGTTTCCCATCCTGATATTACAGAGTTTGGCTGAATAGTTGTACATAATGCTTGCATTTTGTGTTGTCTGTTAACTTTGATTCAGTGAATGACATGGAAGTTGTGACTATCTTCCACTGGAGCAGAGAGACATTACAGTCTTGAGAACACTAGTACCTTTCCAAGAGCCCTGTAACAAGGCACAGATTGTCTCTTGTGTCATTAAGAATAGTTTTTAATAATAAAGGATGAACCAAGCGTATTTATTATGATCACCCGAGTAGATTTCTCTTAATTAAAACTGAACATCAGGTATAATTGACACATAAACAAGGTATTCTTTATTTTCGGAGATTAATATATGATATTGACAAACTTCTCTACGAATCAAATTTTTATTGAAGTCCTTTCACTTCCCGTATTACAAGTGGAGTGATAACCTTTGTCATCTAAAGCCGTGTTCACATTAGGCCTCGATTATGATCGAATTATAATCGAATTAAATTTGAAATGGGTTCACATCAACTAATTACAGTCCCTGATTATAATTGGAGTACAATTACTTCAAACAACCCCCTTGGGGTGGTTTGAAGTAATTACAGAGCGTGATTAAACAAAATGGCGGACACGTGTTTGAGGAAACCAAACTTGTGATCGCTTTATGGAGTGAAGAGGCGGTGCAACATGAGCTAAACACCACATGCACAACAAGAAACTAGTATAGGACAAAATAAGCCAAGGAATGGCCGATGGAGGGTACTCCAAATCAAGTATTGCGGTGAATATCATGGCAGCTGTTCGATAGGACGCCATTTTGTTTTCAACTTTAGATTGCGAGGTTACCCTGCCTAGTATATTTGAATTTTCGCAGATGTGAACAGAACCATAATTGAATAAAATCGAATGGAGTATGATAGATTGAATCGTAATTCATTTGAATATAATTAACATTTAGTGTGAACACGGCTTAAATGTTGTTTCTGTACTCACCATAAACAATATTGTACTTCTTTGAGTTCTCTTTCGAGTTTGCTTCATACGCTACAAAACAAAATCGTCTAAAATTTGACGCAAAGCCACCGTGAGTTCATTTTGTGTCTCGTACCTTCTCCAGGCTAAGGCTATCTACGAAATCGCGCTTCAAGTCACCACCGCTAATACTCGTACCCATGTCCCAGTCAACGCGTATCAATGGGAGATCTAGACACGAGATTAAACTAGGTATACCTATCGATAGAGTGCCAACGAGCGAATAATTTGTGCTATAATACGGGGTATATTAATACAGCATAACGGATTTTTGGTTCTCTTCTGTTGCAAACATTACCGAGAGAAAATTATAACGCGTTTACCGGCAGGTAACGTTCGTCACGCAATCCCTTAATATCAAGAGTATTGGAATGTATCGCTGCTCGGTCGAACTTTCAGTTCAATATGATGGGCAAAGTCAAACTAAAAGTGAACACGCTAGTTTGATTGATGAACATGACTCGTTTAATTCTGTCGCAAAACAGATCCGATTTGTGTTTTGAACACTGGATTCGATTCGACTGTATGATAAACACGCTCGTTCAGTTCTGTTCGGAAACACTGCCGACTCAACCTTCAGTTCGATATGCTAGATTTCAACACTGGATTTGCTCTAGTGGTTCGACTGGTGAACACAATCTTTCCAAAAAAGCTGCCCGATGGAACTTTCAGTTCGATATAGGTAAACAGAGAAGGAATACACTGTTTCGATTCATGAACACGTTCCGTGGTGAACACGCTGGTTTGTTTTCATGTCGATTTTGTGTCTTGGATTTGCTCTTGTCTAACAGTTTTCCTGAATATTCGAATTAGAAGAAGAGTTTTGTTTCATTTCGATAAAGTGAGAGATGAAACACGCTGGTTCGACTGTTCACAGTTGGATAAACACAACAGCAAAGAAAACAATGATATTCCACGAGACAAGTCTAGATGTAACGCGCCTCCTGATTGGCTAAAAACTACAATAGCTCGAATAGTTCCGTCCTTGCAATTGGCTCAAACTGAGCCATTGTTACATCTTACACCTTACAGTTACACTTTTCAGAGCTCGATCGAGAATTTTTTCGCATACGCCATTCTTCGCGCGGCACTATTCTCTGCCGCCTCGCCAGCCGAGCGTCTTCGCTCGGCTGGCTCGTTGGCAATAACCGCAGATAACGTCAACCTATCCCGTGTAGCTTGGCGGTTTGAGCAATTTGAGCACACTACTGAAGAAAGTGGCAAAGCCACGTAAATGAGCGGCGAAACCGTGAGGAGCCTGGGAATGAGACAACTGAGTTCCTCTCGCGTGCTCTGTGCGTTCGCGCTGAAATTGCTCGAAAATTGCTTAGACCGACAAGCTACGCAGGCTAACTTCAACCGTGTATAGTCGTCCCAACAGCGCATACATTATACAACTGCAGCGCATACATTATACCACTGCCGCGCAACATTATACCACTGCATTCTTTTGTAAGTAGACTTTTGAACGGTTAAAACTTCTGCCGGTGCACCCCAGCTAGCTGATATCAAACAGGACCGCTCATACGGCCAGAAGTAGCCCACTTGTACATCCTACAAATTCATCATGTCACGAAACTGTCGGATAATCCCTGACTTGGATCTTGAGTTCTGGTTTATTTATAACATTCCTTGAATTCCAGCTATGGACTCTGGCTTCCATTATCTTGGTCACAGTAATGTCAATGTTCAAGTACATCCAGGACTCCTTGCTATCCTTTGCTCTCTAAAATTTCCAACTAAACCCGCCTGTTGTGAGCTTCCGTCTTTCCACAAGAGAATGGGATCTTTCAGGAGCCTATTTCTCGTCCTCTTGGCTATGTAGAAAGGTACAAGAACAAGAATGAGTCTTCAGATGGTACTAACACCAAAAATCATCCTATTACAATTATTGTTTCTACTTTATCTGTAAAGGTACCAAACAAAACACCAACTTCTAAGTGAAACAAATCATTTCCGAACATTACAGACAACTCATACTCGGAAAAAGAAGAGATTTTTGCGAGTCTGCGGAAACTGGCGCCGTCATGCAGCGTGTCATAAAATCGTAGTTTATACAGGGGACCTCTTCAGTGGCATGGACTTTAACAGTATGAAATATCTGTCTGTAAAACCTCGGTTGTTAATGAAAAATGTTGATTTCAGCAATAGATAAAGGTTGAAAGTCACCTAGTGGAATCATTTAAGGTATTTATATTAAAGTGACGGCGTCGAACGCACTCATAATCATCTTTGATTACTAATAGTATTATACTATTTCGAAAAAAATTGTGTGCGCATATAAATGTAAAAGAACATTTATATTCGCACACAGTTTTATTCATCTTTGACTTGAGAACGACGTAAGCGAACGTCGAAACGTCGTCACAAAATTTTACCTTTTTTAAACTTTTAACGAGATGGTTTTTAAAGGGTCTCAACATTTTTTTGTAATGTTTTATAGTTAAAATAAATATCGTAAAACATGAAGGATTCCTTACCTTGATGAATACATTGGTTGGAACCATTTTCTGCGCGTGCTCATCCCAGCTAACCGGAAAGCGAGGCAGGTTGAAATGCAGCTTGGGAAGGGTTACAAAGCCAGCGCAAAGAGGGTACAAACTGAACTTGAGCCTGTGGTCACCAGTGGGCAACAGGCGAAACTGAATCTAAGGAAGAAGCAGATTTTTAATCTTTTATGTATACGTGGCATGTTTTATAAGCAGGAAGTGAGACGATCTAACCTGTTTGTGACCGGAATACATGAAGGCGTCACTCGGCTCCACTGTGACCTCGACCTCCTGAACTTGAAGAGTTCTATTACGGACGAGATAGCTTACAGACAGAGGAGTCTGAACACAGCCATACGCCGGCAAATCTGAAACCAAAACATTCATCAAAATAGACATTTGGCTTACGACACTTTTTCCGCGCTTGAACCACCACGTATCCCCGCCCTTTTTGCGTTTTTTTTTTGCGACAACAGGGTCTCAACTTGAGCAATGATTTGTTAACTTAACTGCTTCGCGCCTTATTTGAATATCTCTGTAACATCGATGATAATAGGCTACTTCCGAGTTAACTTGTGCCTCGGTTTCAAAACGAGTCATCGTGCAAAACCTTTCACATAGAAACGAGTTTGATTTACATGAAAATGAACCTGTAGGCGAAACTCATTTTCATGTGAATGGTTTCGCACTTAGACTCGTTTTGACACAGAAGCAAAAGGCGACTCAGAAGTGGCCTATTGGAAATTCTATTTATTCTGCAAAGGAATCCTTAACGCCCCCTCTAAATAGCTTTTTTACAATACGCTATTCTTAGTTGAAGATTCTAAACCACAGCCCAAGTCGTACCTGTGTGGATAGTAAATGGCACACTTTCCACTGTGACGGAGGGAAAGGTCAGTTCTGTAATCACAACAGGAAATCGTTCATCCGCAGACGTTCTGAAAAGAAATCCTGATTTTAATACCAGCGATAAAAGTAATTAGTATAAAATCTACTAGTGTTCTATCACGAAAGCAATAGAGCACATTTCCGTGTTACATAGCCTCATCTAAACACGAGGAGGGTTGGAAGAATACGAGACAGTTATGATAAATTTCGAGAATTCTCCCAGCCCCCAAGTGTTTAGATGACGCTATGTAAACATGGAAAAAGTGCTCTATTGCTTTAATAAAATAATTCTCAAAAATACGCGCGAATCTAAAACGTCACAACCGTGCTTACATACTCTCATCTAAACACACCTATCGACCAATGAGAGCGTGCGTAGTAGGTCAGTAATTTTATAAGTTACAATACAACGTTATTAGTGTCAAACTACTAGCTGGCGGCTACAGGGAGCCTAATGACTGGGGACACCTAAGACTTCATGCATACTCAGATATATCGAGAATTGAATTAAGATATCAATTAGAATTTCGCTGAACAATATTTACAACATTATTGCATAGAAATATTTATTACAATATGTTGCAGATAGCGAGAAGCCTACCAGTGTGTAGTTGTTAACAAAATCGCAGTCTTTGATTTGCATTTTCGAAGTGTCTGAAGATAGTTTAGATCAAGTTTTGAACGACTAGTAGACTTCTGCTAAGACAACTAGATTATTCGCTCTCGATTTCTATTTACGCGTGATAGCTGACTCGAGCTGTGCCCTCGTCTATTATCACGTGAAAAAATCTCGAGCTCGTAATGTAATTGTTAATTGAAGTCACAGCAACTAGAAATCTATCTTAACAAATGAGATGGGCGAAGTTTCAGATGGCCCAGGATGTTCAAGTGACACGAGATGAAATCAAAGTCTGCTACCAAGGATTTGTAAGTAACTTAAAGCACAAATATTATCGTATTTTCACTAAAAGACTAGATTGAACTAAAGCTTGCTTCTGCTTTTATTGCAATTTCTACTTCACATATAAATCACTTGCGTGCTTTACTCTTGATATATTTTCATTGACACAGCTACGAGCGCAACTTACCGCCTCCACTTGAGAGCGAGGCTACCAATGTTCACGACTTTCATTTTACTGATCCCCTCCCTGACAGCCAAGCAATAGCACTCCGATGCACTCTCACCCTGCTGCAAGGAGACTAAGACCATGACACGTGACATCAGAAACAACACGAACAAAAAAATCATTGCTGTAAAGACTTGACAAATATCAGTCAATGTACAATTACATGTACTTTCGCTCCTGGTCTGAGCGAGTCCGCAGTTTTTTTCGGAAGGTCACTAAGCAACATGACGTAGTATTATGACGTCAAGCTGACGTGACATCGCGAGTACTCGGTTGTGATTGGTTCCTAAAAAACGGAAATTTCTCGAGCGTCCTTACGAAGATTTTAACGGAGTTTATTTGACAGAAAAACACAAAATGGAAAGCACAATTATTAGCTGTTATTGTGTAGTGAACAAGTGCTTATTTTAAGTAACCATAAGCAGGATCTTACTTCCTTGCAGCTGGGATCCCATCTCTTCGCCAACGACATCAACTTCTGGAGACTGAAAAACAAACAAATCAGAAACAGGAATATTACAATAATTTCCAAGAAACATAATGCTGGAGCTGAAACATAGGCTACAGTTGAAATATCTAAAATACGTTAAGGCGGGGGTAAACATGAATAATAGGCGTGAAATTTGAAGTGATATAAAAAAGGAAATTGTTAGGATTAAAATGGGTTGGAAACACTACCAGACAGTTGACCCCCGCAAAAGAGAGCCCCAGGTTGCTAGGGAACTGTTTGGTATCCGTCTACTAATTGTTCACTTCAAATTTCAATTTTCCAAATCCATAAAATCTTCAACATTTCATATTTTCCTCAATTTGACCTATCCTTTGAGAAAAAATATCCCTTCCCCAAAATGCCCAAAAATCACCCAAAAATTTACACAAAACCGCCAAACAGTGGTTAATGAGATAAGCAGAGAGATTTAGTGTCGCTTGAAACGAGATATTGGCAGAAAGGCCGTGTTAAGCGACCTCAAAACAGCCTTCACGTGTATCCCTGCCTTAAGACCTTCTCTTCAAAATATTGGTATGCTGGGTGTTTTCTTAACATGCACGTCAAACACATCCCTCGATAACAAGACGCTACCAATATAGTTATTTATTTAAGATCACGAAAACAAGCTCGAATTACCTTACCATATTAAGGATGGTGGTAACCATGGTAACAGGCCACGGTGAAGTGCATTTGATCCCGGCCAAAAACAGAAATGGCTCTTCTTCAAATACTTGGTCCAGTCTTTCAAGCTAGAAAACGGACGCAAAAACGTTACTCAGTAACGTTCCTTGTTTGACTGTCAATTGATCGACTACGGGGAAAAATCCTGCCCAGCAAGAACTGATATTTAGTAAGTCCTTCCACACTGAGCTAATTTAATAAGGCCTTGGAAGGAACACCTCTTTTATTGTTAGCATTCACTGGCCCCGTAACGCGAATGGGAACAGAGGCACTTCCTCCTTCCCTTAAATACTTTACGTCACATCGCCTTAAAAGATTTAGAGAGATTAAGCGTGACGTTACGTCAGACGACAAACGGCAAAAATGAAGATTTTGCCTTCCGTCTTCAGCTGTTTGTACAGTAGAGTGAAAATATTTGTATTTGCGGTAAATAGTAGGAGACATTTTTCTCTTTTGGTGTGATTTATTTAAGGATTAAAAGAAAAAAACAAAACATCAGAGGTACTCTTTGCCGTTTGCCGTCTGCCGTAAACGTCATGCTTAAACTCTCAATAACAATTTGCCCGGTCCGTTCTCGAAGACAAAATAAACCTACCTAAATACTTACTTTGAGATTTGTTAAGGAAAGAGATATTTCAAACGGCATCACACTCTTTATAACTACACTGTCCTCCTATGACGGATGTAAACAAAGTGAGCAGTCAGTAAAACAGGTATCGGCCTCCACCCATTGATCACGTGAGCCAATAAACAAAAAGAAGCTGTAGATACAAGGGTAGGAGAACTGAAAAGATATTTTTGAAGCCAGTGAAGTTGAAGTGTCACAGTTTCTGGCAGCTCGATTGAAAAAACGAAATCATGCGGATTTGTATATGCAAACATTCTGAGAAGGGTGAAACGTAAAACTGCCATAAAATCTAACATTTAAAAAGCCAGTGATCTGAAAATTGGCATTCTTATTTTAATCCACATAATCCAATCACGAGTAAGAGGAAATCTCATGCGAGCAAAAGTACAAACTGTTTTGGTTTTGTGTCTGATTGGCTGTGCTAACCATGTCATTCTTCTGATTGGTTAGAACCTTATGGGACGTGCCACTGAATGCACGAGGCCTCGTTTTGAAACAGAGGGACAAGATAACTCGGAAATCGCTTTTTCTACAGAACAGCTGTACTATGACGCGGTCACATAATAAAGACGTTTTACTAAAATCGTACCTTTACACAAGTACAGGTCACAGGTGAAGAGTTTGGCTCAACTTGCACGTCAACAGAGTAGGTGATCTGCAAAGAAGAGCACAAAGCGCTAAAGTCGTTTCCTCTGTATGAACACCAAATCAGACAATTTAAGGACAGTTATTGATTTCATTAAAGCTAAATTCTTCTAGGGAGACTAAACGAAATGTATTGAAAACATTACAGACATTCTTATAATGATTTGGTTTCAGATGTGTATGAAGGGCGAGCGATCACGACAGTGCAGTCTAGCGGCCATGAACTAACAGACGGTTCCCTTAGACCTCCTAAAACAAATTCATCATGGCAATCAAATCATGGTTATATCGGTGAACAGTCGTCCCAGCCGTTATTTCAGGGGTTATCACGTCATGGTTCTACTCAGTACAGTGGAACCCCTTTAAATCCGTTCACTAACGGGCCACCAACTGATCGTACTAACGGGGTAGCTGCATTAAAGGAGTTCTTTAAGCAAGAAAAAAAAAATGACGGACTGAGCTTTTGTTCAGACCAGAATAAAGAGATCGTAACGACGAGGTCGGCGTTACGTATCCGTCCACCGACGGAAAGAAAATCAACGATACGTATTACTGAAATGGCAGAAATGACCTCCGAACATAACCTAGTGAAGGCATATGCAAACGTTCAGAGAAGATGGGACAAAAAAAAACGACAATTTATTTTGCGGTTGTCTAAAATCACCGATCTTCTGTTCTGTTCTGTTAACTTACTCAAAAGAGTACGGTTCAGCTTACCTTTGCTGTAACAGTCCGTGAACCTACTTGAGAGCACTTAACGAAGTAAGATTTCTCAATCTGGAATGAACAAACAACAGCAACACAGTTACACTGCACAAGATGAGAAGTACGTTATCTACTGTGGTCAAATTTGCACTCAGCTAAATGAATGGCAAAGTACAATAAGGTTAATGTCGTTTATTACCTTTTCGTTGGTTTCTTTCACGGTAAATTCAATGCAGCTCTTTGTTTGTCTGCCAGTCTTATCTGCTGCCGGTACTTCTGCATAAATCAAAGCGGCTGCGAATGATAGTATAAAACGGGAGATAAGCGACGCAGTGTTTAGAGTAAATTCTGCATTGAATAAAAATATCTTCACATCGAATAAAAGCACATTCAAAACAATAACTGTCTAAGGTAGAAGTCAACAAAGCTATAGCTATGAATGTGAGCTGCAAAAAAACAAAAAACAAAAGAAAACAAACAAACAAAAAAACAGGGACGGCTTACGGACTAAACAATTAAATAAAATAAATAATATTTAGAGAGGAAGCCACATCGGCCTTAGTTGGTTTTTATGCGGGGCCTCTATTCTGATCGAATTGGAGTTTGGAGATATGGGTTTTTGTGGACAGAGGAAAACCACAGAACCCGGAGAAAAGCCCTCGGAGCAAGGCAAGAACCAACAACAAACTCATCCCAAATACGACACCGGGCCGAAATCGAACCCGGGCCACATTGGGGGAAGGAAGTTTACGACTGGTTGTTGGTTTACGGGCAAGGAGACTGGATTTAGCGCTGATGGGTAAGTTTGGCATCCTTAGAACGTCAAAATGTTCTTAATATGAAGCAAATTTATTCCATGTCAGCCTACAGGAAAATCTTTGTTTACAACGTTTGCCTCACTATAAGCATGAGCGATTCAGTTTTTGATCAAGCTGCAAAAATTTATGTTCTGAAATCATTGAAAGGACATACGACGATGAAACGTCCCAACGAATTTGAGCGCGTTGTATGAAACGTTTTTTTGCGCGACGTGGGTTTAAAAACACAAAATTTTACAGAGAATGTAAAAGCTCACCAGCGCTTTTGCCCGCCTGAAATGTTACAGTTCTTGACAGCCATTTTTTTTTTTGTGCCTTCGAATACCCAATGACGCGCATAGCTGGAAAATAGCTCTTGAAGAGGTGTACCTATACGAGCATTGTACTGAGAGAAATCTGTGAAATACTTTATAAATGTTTTAAGGAAACCTACCACCCTCAGCAGTCTCGTGTTCATCCTGAAATCCTAACCAGACTCTGAAATAAACATTTGAAACATCAAGTATTTCATGCAGTACATAACTAGTACCTCGGCCAAGCCACATCGTGCACTGAGCTAGTGTTAGGGTAACCCGCGAGAAAAAGTCAATCTGAAACAAGACATCCAGAAGACTTGGTACTTTACGTTCAATAACTCGCTGAATTTTGTCCTTCATAAACCATGCTCGGATATTTGTCAGGGGACATTATCTGTTCCGATAAGCGAACAGCTTTACGAGAGCGTAGCTCAAGGAAAACTGTGAGCTTCCAGGAACAGATAACGTCCAAGGACAAATATCCGAGCATATTTTTCAAGTCAAATGGGGGCTATTGTGTTTGTTTTTTTTCAAATATTTTTCGCTACACGCCGGATTTGAAAATTGGGGAATATCACTTGGATATCACTTGGATATTCCCCAGTTATTGCTCAGTGATTTGACGCGCCTAGACCAATCACGTGCAAGCGAAAATATTTATAATTGCTGATATTTAAGTTCGAATCGCTCGTGTATTTTAATATCTAATTGAGTAGAAAGAGCTTGTTATTTACGCCCAACTCATAAGAATAACTTCGAAAGGAAAAACAAAAAGACATTTTCATTCCAGGAAACCTACATAGAGTTTTTATATGCATTGAAGCTAAAGAAGAGTGATGTAGTGAATCGCGCATGCATAATGGTTGTGACCATAGGCTGACGACACCTTTAGCTCTGATGTTCAGAGCACGTTGCAAAGTGTTATGAAGTAATCCTAGGATGCAAACTTAAAGCAAAGTTCACATTCACCTGCTCTTTAAATTCGCTGGAAAAAAGTACTTGTAAACTTGTACACGTACTTGTAAACAGAAAGTAGCACTGTAATGTCGCCTACCTGAGATCTTTTACAGGCGTCTCTTCTAAGCTTTCAACAACCAGCTGAAGTTCATAAAACTCATTCACCAGGGCTGGAGGTTCATGTTTGAGTTTTACTTCAATTTTCGGCTTCCGTGCTTCAATTCTAGCATTAGAAAATGAGGAAATCAGTTCAATACGGACTGCTTTCAAAGTTATTGTAAACATAATATCTCCTTAAAGAATGACCCAATATCAAGGTATTGTCGTTGTGAGAAAAACGTACTTAATCACCATGAGCTTTCATCACCCGGTCATTTTGGATTTGTGTTTGAGGAAAACTCGTTCAGGCAAATCACATGATTATAGTGACTTTTCAAAAAGCTCTTCTTTCAAAGTGTTTTCCGCCCAGGCGAAGTCGCAAAGCCGGCGTCTTCAAATTCCTACGGTTTGAAGGCTCCGTTTTCGTGACGGATTAGTGTGGAAGGCAGGCGTAACCGTGGAAATAAAGTTGCGTTTTCTCCTCCGGCCTAAGAAACTGTCAGGGCGATCGTTCCTGGTCGTTTCTCTGAAAGACATTTAAAATGACCGACATTTCGAAGCAGTTCTTGATGTACTAGGCAGCCGGCCCTAGCATCTACCAGTAGTACACAATCAGTTTTACAATTGAAGTTTCAAATTACATTTTCAATTCAGGAAGAGCCCTAGGGATAGAATTATTAATATCAAACGATGCAGAGCGTATGCGTGGGAGGCCAAATTACACGTATATCCATTATTTTATACACTAAATTTTCCTCTTGAACTAATACAGATCATTTTGTTTAGACTGGACTCAAAAATGGCACCGGCAAATAACATATCAAGTAGAATTTTCTTTCTCAGAAAGCAATCTGTATCACGGTAACCACAGAAATCAGTTTTAAAAATTTCCTGACTTCGCTGACAAAAATAAAATTTCCCTGAACTAATTAATTCGAAATGTCAGATATGGGAGCGGCCTCCGGCCTCTCCTAACAGCCTTCCTTTCCGCTTATTTATAAGTTTGATATGTTCCACATATTGACCTTCGTAAAACATCGTTTAAGATCACTGCGACCTGAAATGTTTCTTCCAGCCTTCAATGGCATTAATTTAGCCGTGCTATGGTTTCAATTTTCCCTGTCTCAATATGAAATCTCCAGACTATTCCCTGACCTTGAAGAATTTTTTCCCTCACTATTTCTTGACCTCCATAAACCCTGCATATCTTAATGGCACGATTACATGAAATAATCCTCTCTCCGATAACAGACCGAATTGAGGACTCGCAGTTCGGTCATAAAACAAATTAGGGAAAGGAATTTAGACGGAGAAAAGCCTGTTAATGGTTAATCACCGCTATTATGATATAAAAGCGGTTTTCTTGAAACGTTTTTAGAATGTAAAGAAGCCGGCAATATTCACTCATCGGAAGGGAGCCATTCATATGAAAGGCGCGCGAATTTTGTACCGGAAACCCTGTTATTAGATCTCTCGACACTAAACTCTTTGTTATTAATCACCTTATCTAATTGTACGTCATATTTGGCGAAAAATAGCACGTGCTAAGAACCAGTAACTTTCGAGAATGTTGTTATTGCATTGGCTTAAAACATTGCGTTATTCCCTTGGCAAAACAGAACTAAAACGTAATTGGTAAAGGAGTCAACTTTGATCGTCAATGATTATACTAAGCCTTGTAGCCGGAAAAGAGAAAATACAAAATTTGCTGTGGCATGCCAATTCTTCATCAATCACGTGTAGCCATTGAAGAATTTTGTTTTACGTTTCAGTAAGCGGACGTCTTCTGCAGCGTAACACCAAAGTGAAACGTTTTCATCTTTATGGAAAAGCCAAAAATGAACAGCACATCAGAAGAGAGAAGTTCTTCGGGGAATGCGACTGGCGGGATGGTTCTTTCCAAGGTAGACGGCATCGCATTGTGTAGCGCTTTCATTTTGGCATCAGTCTTTATTGTCGCAGGAAACTTGCTCATTATCGTCCTGTTCGTAGTTAACAAGAAACTTCGCAAGAAAAGTTTATTTCTAGTCATTAGTATGGCGTTTGCTGATCTTATGCTTGGGATACTGTCTGTACCTATCTACATTTTGGTCATCGGATGCTCCTATGACCTTTGGAAAGCCGATGAAGTAATGTCGAATAATTCCTTCTTCATTTCTCACATCGTCACTGATACCGTTTTTGCACAAGCCTCTCTAATTTCTGCGGCCGCGATATCTGGAGAGAGATTTTACGCCATTTATTGGCCCTTGAGGAGTCAAACAGTGACAACACGAGCATACCGCATCGTTCTTGTGATGGTGTGGACATTAGCTATCGTTATATCGTCAGTAGTCATATTATTGAGTCATTTAGCTTCACACAAGCACGCTGTGCACGCCTGGGCGCCTTACGCTCTGCTTCTAACATTCATTGTTTGCGCTCTCAACTTCAGTATTTGGAGAAAGTTCCAACATGGAAGGGTTGCTTCACAACAGCAAAACAGAGCCTTGCATAACAAACGCTTAACAAAGACCTTGCTGATCGCATCGGGTCTGGCTCTGCTATCGTGGCTACCTTTAATTATTACAAACGTTTTAGATGTTCATGGCATCTCGATATCTTGGAGAAATAATCTGGTGGTCAACCTGGTAAATTATTCGAACTCTTTCATAAATCCAGTCGTGTATGTATTAAGAATTCCCGAATTTCGAAATGCGTTGGGTTTGTGTTCATTCAGAGCGCAAACAGCGGTGAAGACGCAAACTACTGCGGGGAGAAGAAATGCTCTGACGCCGAGGAGGCAATTAAGAACATTACGAACTCATCCCAGTCATCCAAAATTGGCGTTTGAACAGGAAACGTGGGATAGCCAACTAAACTTAACTAAGTTGTGATAAGCTATTGACGCTGCCGGATCACGTACTGAGCCCTATCTTTATATAATGCAACCATTTTGTAATCTAGCTTGTATTTCCTTTCGAAACAAAGTTTATTCTCCAGAGATAGGGCTTTACTTACATATGAGTCTGATTCTAATCACATTAGCACGCTATTCCATTTTTTTATTCACGTTTAGTTTTCACTTAAGGTTAAAATTGACAAAAAGTAGCAAATGGTTATTTAATGAATAGCAGACAAATTATGTTATTTGAGGATGAATAATCAATTACATGGATTTGTAATGACTTGTGGATATAACGCCAATTACATATCAAACCGTGTTCCAAACAAAGATTTGTCCAAAGGAAACCTTCGGACTAACAGATTGAAGTGAATACTGTAACTATAACATGAATGGCAGTTTTTTTTTTCATCAAAACAAAGCGGCAAAGGAAACCGACCCGCAGTGAATATGCAGTGAATATGCATATTTCATGTTAATATCCCTAAGTAGATTTTTTGTTTAAAAAACTGACTTTTTAATAGGTATAGCATATTGATCTAGATTAAATCATGGCTGCCACAGGCATCGCTTTTCAACATTCCCTGTCGTTTTCCAGATGAAAATAAAATTTCTCTGACCCAACAAATACGAAATGTCAGATATGGTAGATAGAGACTTCCACCCTTCCCTCACAACATGCATTCCACCTATGAGGTTTAGCCGGACTAATATAGTTTTCTTAAGGGAAAACATCGTTGGGATTACATGTGACCCGAAATGTTTCTTCCAGGGCCCCTTCATTGGTATTAAATCAGCGGTGTTATCATTTCAATCAATTTTTACCTGACTTTTTTTTTTAAAAATGTCAATTTTCCCTGAAAGTAAAACACCCTGACCTTGAATAATATTTTCCCCCTGAACACTTCCTGACCTGTAGCAGCCCTGCAAATTGAATCTAAAAACTGGGGAAGGTTTCTCGAAGCTGAATAATTCTTTGAAATTACAGAACCGTTGATATTTCTTGTTTGAAACAAGAAATCTAGGAACACCTGTTTGTAATCTGCTCGATAGATTACCGTGTAGATTGCGTGTAGTACGCGATCAGTCTCCTCACATTATGCAGATTGACAATGTTTCACCCAAGTCGCGTCACTGAGTAGAAAAAAATCAACAGATGGCAATCTCTCAAACCAGATCGCTTAGATAAAGCACGTTCAAACAGGCATTAATGAGCAGGTGGGTTAGTCAGGGATGGCTGGCGTTGTGAAAACTACACTGATCAGTTATAGGTTTACCGCAACGGCAGATGTTGTTTTATAAGCCAATAAAGAATTCCTTTTCCCACATCTTTTCGGTTTAAGGTGTACACATTTTCGATCCAGAGCTAGTGATCGGTCGAAAGGAAAACTTTACAGTTAAGGATGCAGCGCCTGGCGATCAAATCAAAGATACTCTAACTCCTACACCAGATCAAAGCATATAGATCTGTGGAGTTTTATTAGGTTTTCCCAAAAATGACTTACCGAAGTGTTCCTCCCCGAAGTCTAAACTGGAAGCTATAAATCATCTTTTCTGAAGTTCCAACTCACATAATTTCTATATTATGAGAAACTTTTTCACCACCTATCTACTAATTTTTTGTTCTCGAGATCAGGAACCCAAACCCTTAAATGCGTCTTGGTGTCTACTGCATAATTTGCTCTTTTTGAATTTTCGTTTTTTGTCTGAAAGCTCATAGTTTGAAGTTTATTTACGGAGAAAAACGAAAATCGAAACTTTTTAACTCTGAAGGTACACGGTAACCTTAAACAGGACAACAGCAAATATATTAACACTACGCCGTTCGCCGTGTTAATCGTATTGGACTCTTTATACCATCCGTCACCTTAACTTTCATCTTATCACCGAGACGGTTGTGACGTTTCAAAGCGGAAGAGTCGCCTAGCAACAGCAAAAGAAAACCTCAGAACAAAACCCCTTGCTTTCTGTATCTGTCCTCGGTCTGCTGTCGTGACTCTGTTTTATCGCTGTAAACATTTGACAGGATCGAACGCAAATATCTGAAGTAGGGTGTGCTTCGGTGACTGATTATGTTTATCAAAATTAATGGTTTACTAAAACTTTCCAAAGGACTGTTTTGTATCGCACTATACGCTTTAAACGACATTTACACTTACTTGATTTTTGAGACAGCTTTTAAATCATCCCAATCGATCTGATCTTCTTTGCTTGCGGATTTTAAGCCGTACGACACAAAGGAGCTGTTAGTAGCAGCAGCCTCCCCTCCCCAACCACTCCACACTAGCACCGCACACCGAGACCCACGGGAGCCCAGCTCCAGAGCAACAGAGGTGACCTGGGAACAACACAACACACGTGAACCTTTCAGAAATTATGCGTGAATCGCATGCAGTTGTGATTAACAAAAACCATTCAGTATACACCAGTTTTAGAGCAAAACCTTCCTAGCAGTTTTAGCTACCATTCGTAAATCGCATGCAGTTGTGATTAACAAAAACCATTCAGTATACACCAGTTTTAGAGCAAAACCTTCCTAGCAGTTTTAGCTACCATTCTGAATCTCAAGATGTCAAAACAAAACAACTGACTAAACGCATAGCGCATTTTCACTCACGTAACCAGCAGCCATGCAAATTTATCGGAACAAAAAAAACTGTTTACATAAGAAAAAGTCTAAACGCTCAAACGCTGTTGTTTATAGTGGGCAATGCACTTAGCTACGCCTAGCTAGTTCCCAGGCAGGCCATTTAAACTAAAGGAAACAAATGTTTCAAATAAACATAATAGGCTTAACAATCCCAACTGGCGGGAGGCAGACCAGTTGGCTATTTTACAAGCATAACCGAGGAGTTGAACTAAGGGCTGATTTACACGATACGACTTTGTCGCGCGCGAGAATCTTACGACAGGCCTGCGACATGGCCTCATTTACACGCGCGCGACATTTTCACTTACAAAATTAAATATGCAAAAGCGGAATTTTAACAGACGGTAAACAAATATTTTAGCTATCCTGCGCTTTGAAAAAACATTCTAACGAGATGTTTTTCGCTTTAATCCGTTCAGTACTTTTTAAGAAACGACTTTATGTGGTATCAGTCAAGAACAACTTCGTCCGCCATTTTGACGTCACCTTCGTCCCCTACTCAGAAGAAATTTGCCACGAAATACGTCATTTCTATCGATTTCGGCTACGATTGTCGCAGCGTTTTAAAACATGTTTTAAAATCCTACGACATATTTTTGGACGTATACAACTGTCGTAAGCGAGTTGTAGGTTTGATTTACACGAAACAATTCATGTCGTAGGCCTGTCGTAGGCCTGTCGTAAGCTTGACGCATACGACACAGTCGTACCGTGTAAATCGGCCGTAAGAGAAGAGTTCAACTCCCACAGGGTTGGTTTGGGATTCCAACCCAGTCTCATTGGTTTAAGACGTTATGACGTCATGTGAAAACACTCTATAGCTGTAAACGTGCAAGATGAAAGCCTAAGATATCAACATGAAAGCGAAGAATATAAGGCTACTCCTGAGAAGCTTTGGGTTAGTTTAGGTGACAGAATGTTGCACCTGAAGCTGTTTTCCCACATCCTCTGGCTGTGGAACAAGCTGGAATGGAATGACTTTCGTCTTAGCTGGTAAGAGATACAATCCACCCTCTCCTTGGGTCAATCCAGTCTCCACTACGCACTGCTGGTTATAAAACTATGAAAAAGAAAACAAGACAAGTGTCAAGGTGACTAAAATTCAACTGTTGTAGGCCAGCAACCTCTGCAAGGAATCTTTTTCTTTCCTTGTCTTGAATAACATTATTAACACTAATCTTATGCTGAAGAATTGCGTTTAACTAACCTGATTGCTGAAGAAAACGGCAATCTTAGAAAAACGGATTGGGAAAGGACATGTTACCCTGAAAAAAGAAAACAAAAGACAAAGTTGTGATCCTCGTACTTGACAAAGCACTTGAATATTTGGTGTTGAAACTTAAAACCAGGACAAACCTCAAGTAAATTTGAAGAAGGATGGTTGAATCTGCCGTGGTTGTAGACGAATCAAACACAGCCTTGCATTCGACTGCAGAGAGAGAGAGAGATGATTATCAACATCATAGACAAACAGCACGCGATGAGCTCAATGAATAAGTGGAAGAATAACGTTTTTACGGTCCACTTACATGTTTGGTTTAGTTTGTGCTTGATTTGTAATTTGTTCACATTCAGGCCACGCAATTCACCTTAACCAACTAAGGTGAAGGTGTGCCTTTTTTCCAAAACCAATGTGATCTAACCAACGCGGTTAGAGCTTTCCTTTGATTGATTGGTGCACTTGTTGCAGTAACTAGCAGAATTCCTACTCTCTCTTTGCTCGGGAGCTAAACCAAGCAAATTGAGATTGACCAAGCAAACGTTGAAGATTGACCAAGCAAACGTTGAAGATTGACTTCAAAGGAAAAACACATCCTACTCACCAAAGGGTGCTATTTGTTCCATCTGTATTGTAAACAGCTGGGAGGTCTGTGGTGACGCCTTCAGTGTTTTCCACAATTCCTTTGCTTCTTCTACTGCTTCAAAGTCACATCCTGGCTCGGGCTCAGGGCATTCGTTCTGTCATCCACAAGGAAATAGCAAACAACACAAATGTTCTTCATTTTAGTTTACTTTAGATGTTTGTGTTTGTTTGTTGACCGGGAGACGAAGGTAGGGGGTCATGTGACCACGCCACAGTCACACCACAAACTTGGGTGTTCATAAAGCTTGCCCATGTACGACAAGTTGTACTTTCCACTGGCTGAGGAACAAAATAAGTGGAAAGTGTTTTCTCGCACATCTCTGGGGCCTGGGCCCGAGTCACGTGCTCAGTGTTGTTTGTCAGTTGCTGTTTTGCTGTTCGCCAGTGCTGACGTACATTTTTGAGCCCCAGTTCCCACCCAACCCTTCGTTAGAGTTGATAACCTACACTCTGTTGGTTAGATATTCTTTATTACGACTGTCAGCATGGAGTCTTACTAAACTTATAACTGTTGTTTTACATTATTGTATTTTGCCTACTGTATAATGCTAGGCTGTATTGGTTTGAGGAGCAAAAGAGTCAGTTGGCGGCGGTCAGCTTGACAATGGCTCCCAGAGGTGTGTGAGAAGGTGTACTATGTTTTGACCTTCACCGTCCTAAAGGATATTATCACTCTTCACTTGGGATACGATAAGCCAAGTGAATATTGCAAAATCATGTGCTATATGGCCCCTTTTTGAGTACCCTGCAAGAGCGCTCTCCTAGCTCTTCCTCCTAAATGAGCTTGCGGTCAGGTTAAAGGAAATACGTCACGTTTTGCGCATCATAAAAAAAATTAGCCTGAACTTTTCAAGTTCATCGTTTGCAATCTGTGTTAATCTTCTCCATCCTTAACCATCCTCAGGATAAGTTGTTCCTTTATGGT
>OZ026596.1:11448438-11460938 GCA_964020085.1 Micromussa lordhowensis | reverse complement strand
AAATAAAGTACCAAACGAATTGTCAGGGGATTTCTGCTGGTGCAGATAACAATTACTAGTAGTTCATGCTAATTTGCTGTGAGAATGCAAAATCATTAATGTTAATGTCCAAGTGGGACCACAACTGACTTAACTTTTTTTTATTTGAAACCCAAACCCACCCACAGAAACTTCAAAAACAGTGGAAATGTGATACGGGTGGAGGCGGATGCTCAGAACATAAAAATCTTCTTTGGGGGTATGGATCATGATTTTCTGAAACGACACAACATTGCGAAGATAGGTTTCACTTTACACGACTACCCTTTCCTCTCCAGCGATCAAAGAAAAGAAATCAAACTTTGTAAAATATTACTACACTCACATTAACGCCTTGCTGTAGTCTCTAGCATGGTAATATTCCTCGCCCATCTGTACCACTAAAACATTAAAAATGATCAGTATTGTAACTGTAACTTGTGTACTCACAAACCAGTTTAAACTAGTAGGCCTATGTCTATGGGGAGAAGCTACAACATCTTCAACAGTTCGTTTCAAGATGTCACAGACCAGTGGAACAAAATACACAAGCAGCTCTCATAAGCTTGCAATTTTATTTGTCATCATTGGGGCAAGGGGCATTGTTCCTGTTGTTAGTTCTATTGTTCTTTCAAAGGGTATTGAGCCATTCAGCCTGGACATACACTATTGAATTAATTTTAATGGTTCTAAATGAAATTTACTCGTTTGCGTTTTCCTCCCTCCCACTCAGGTAAATAAATAAATAAATAGGAATTTGCAGTGGCACATTGTTATCCCACAGAAAGGCTCTTCATTAACTGTTTCCAGATTCATTCGGAATTTTGAAGTGTTGGTTTTTGTGAAGGGAGGAAAACTGGAGAACACAGAGAAAAACCCTTGGAGCAAGGGCGAGAACCAACAACAAACTCAACCCACTTATGATGCCAAGTCCAGGATTTGGACACTGGTGGCAGGTGGATGTTCTAATCACTGCACAATCCCTGCTCCCCTAAGTATATATATCTTCCACAAACTGTCTTTTTGCAGTAGTTTGTTGACTGTTACCTTGAGGTAGTCTGTGTCTCGGTTGCCATGGCAACCTCCTTGCAGCAGAAGGGATTTCTGCTCTCCTCTTATACTACCTTTAAGGCACCAACCCTCCAATATTTTAATTGGCTTAGAGTTTAATATTTAACAATTTAATATGCAAAAGATAAACCATCTACTGTTTTTGTACATATACAGATGAAGGTAAAAACTGCTTACTCAGGTATCTTTTCATTCTGGGTGACTTGTACTTTTTAAACTGAGCGACTGCACTGCTGAGGAGAGGGATGATGATCCACTGCAAACAATGTCGACAAAAGACAGGTGTGCATTGTAAGCCAAGTCACTGATAGTTAGCATGTATGGCAAGTTACATGTACAAAACTGGCCATCAAATGACACACACTTGAATTTGCTGTAAGGTGTTTACTTCACACCGATTTCCCATTTCACATAATAAGAAAGTTGTTCTAAAAAATCTCTGACTTTGATAAGAAAGTTTTAACTTCTACTAGCAGTAAGGCACTTCATTCCCCAGTATTTGCCTGATGCTGAATAAGAAACAACCTCATGGCTTTTCCCTTGCCTTCTTCTCAAGATTAGATCCTGTTATGATGTGATGAGCACTTACTGAGTGGTCCACCTGTATTTCCTGAGCCTGTAATGCAATGATTCCAGCATGCTCTATAGCAGCATCTGGAGGCTCTGCACCTACAAATATATGTCAGATCAATTCATTAGTTCCTGGGAAGGAAAACAAATCATGTATACAGCTATGGGTGCTGATAGAGGCATGGAGGCCTAATGGTGAACATACTGGACTCTAGATCAAGTGCTCCCCGTTTGAGCCCTGGCCAAGGTCAAAATGTTGTTCTCATGGGCAAGACAAAGTGGTCAGTTTTATGAGCTTGAATACATGTAGGTTTTTCAGCTCACTGGTACACTTCCCCTTCCAAATAAACAGCCTGTAACTGAATTGAGATGTCAAGTGTCCCCAAAGACAGTGATATTCTTATTAGTAAGTGTTTTGTTTAAGAAACAAGTTGGGAGAGAAGGTTGATAGATTCATTACATGCTCAGAGCTCTGTAACCTGGCTTGCTAGTGCCATAAATTACATTCTACTACCTTGGAATCCTTGCCTCCATGGTCTCTGACCGAAAAAGTCCAAGTTTCCAGCATTTTCCAGAGGATTCATGGACAGTGGAGTGGTTGTCTATACAGAAAAATACACAGAAAAAAGAGGTTGCAATAATTCAAACTTGCTTGTACATACCAACTAGATGTACCTTTTTCATTGATATTTTTGCAATATGCTTTATGCAATAAGGGTGTGAGAAGTTCGGTTTTGACCTTTCACTTTAAAATGTAGCACTCATAAATTAGTGTTACTTAGTTAATTCTTAAAAGTTACTGAGAGTTACTGTGAATAATCAAGTAAAATTCAATTTATTTTCACTTTCGATAACTGAATTGAGCTAATGCTAATCCACAAGATAATCTTAATATTTGTATGTATCTGGAAATAAGATCACAACCTTACGATATGGAAACAAAATGTGTCAATAGGGCTTGATGTTGCAGCCTGTGGGGTCACAATGATGCAACTGGATTTGATACAGTGGTAATGAACTCTTTCTGCTGGGTAATTAACAACCTGGCATTTTAATAATAATAATAATTAATAATATATAGCACATAACAATAATAACACTAATAATAATGGTTTATTACTACTCTTCCCAGTAGACCGTGACACTCAAGATTTTTGATGCCACAAGTTTGTTTTTAAACCAATCAAGTAGTGGTACATATTTGAAATGCACCACATGACTTTTTTTTTCTGTGTGGCATCATGACTTTTTCATATTATGTGTTTAATTCATTCACAACATATTTATCTTCAAAAAAAAGCTTACCACTCTTTTTGTCTACCATAGAACTGTCAGCATGGCCACTGTTTATCAGATTAAGATGAAATATGATCAAATATGGCAAACATACGATAAAATATGGCAGACAAAAAGTGCAGTAAGCTGACTAAAAGCTTTTTAATTATCATGCTTCCCTGATCATGAGCTGAATGTTGAATACCACGGAAAAAATATGTTCAGCTTCTTATAAGCAGTACATAAACTTATATTCTGTACTTCACAGGACTCTATTTAATCTGACACCACTTACATGGCACAAACCCTGACATAGCTGTCTCCTCACAATAGCATTATTGGCAGCTGGTTGGTAGTAGAAGCCAGGGTGTTGAGTCTGTGATGAAATAACAGATTAGCTTTGAACAAATGCATGTATTCATGTATTCCACAATTATTTAAAATAAACAGGTATAGGTAGTGAAAAAATATAGAACACAGTTTCATCAAGTTCAAGCCATAAGCATCCAAAGGCCTTTGTACTGAGGCAAACAGAAATTTCCTGTAAAAGATAACATCCATCATAAAGTCATGCCAATGAATTTCTCATTAACCAACTGTACTCAGGACCCTGTTGGGAGAATATTGAAACTTGGTCAATGTTCTCCCAGCACAGCTCTTGCACTAGGTCCAAAAGATGTACCGGTACTCTTTCTGAACCAAGAGCTTGGTCAGGGCTCAAACACAGATACATGTATTTTGATCATGAATCCAACACACTAAGGCCATTTACAGGTTATTACCTGCAATGCCGTCAGTCCATTCCTGATGGCTTCATCAAACAGTTCTCCAAATAAACTGAACCTGGCAAAAATTTAAAGCCATGCATTAATCAACCAACTACAGTCAAACCTGTATTAAACGGACCCCATATTAAGTGGACACCCTCTATTAAGCGGACAGCAAGTCTCTTTTTCTCTCCCCCAGATTTACTGTAAAAAATATACAATCATGTAGCTGTATTCAACAGACACCTCTACTAAGCGGACGTGGACACCTTAAAACTTAACTTTAATTTATGGCCATTTCTATTGTTAAAAACCTGTGAGTGTATTAAATGGACATTGGAAAAAGAATGCATGTTATTTGTCCATGTTTAAATCGATCAGTCATTTAACTTTGCAGACAGAAGAGCTGTCACATTTTAACAGGAGTTACTATCTGTTTCAACAAAAAGTCAAATTAGTAAATTAAATATGTGAGCTCACAGACAAAACATTTGTCTACCAAACAGGAATATTTGTACCTACAGACATTTCTGTAAAACTATAAATTACATAATAAATCCTTTCTTCAGCAAATGATCATGAGTTACTTGTCGTTGTTTATGGAAATACAGTAATCCACATATAGTTATTGCACATTTTGGGAATAGTATTTGACCCTTTCAAGGCCTTTATTACTGAGGAATATTAATATGACCCTTTTAAGACGAATTCTTAGGGAACCTGTTTTCAGCGGACACCCAGTGCAGACACTAGCAATGGTCCCAGCAGTGTCTGCTTAATACAGGTTTGACTGTAATCAGTTAATGAATTTATATTGATAGATCAAGCGATCAATCAGCCAGCCGATCAATCGATTGATAATCAATCGATTGATGATCAATCTATCAATCCGTCTGTCGGTCCATCTGTCAGTCAGTCAGTACTTCGCATCAATAAATGAGATACAGCTTAACCACTTCTGGTTAATCATGCCATTCACATTGATGTCTTAACCTTTCAACTCTGCTAATATAAGATACAGTGGAGTCTTGTTTTCTCAAACCTCCAAAACAGGCAACTGGTTGCAATTGAGAGATTGGAAGTTCGAGAGATTGGGGCCAAATTAAAATGAAACAAATCCAAGGGAAATGACTTTTGGTGCCAGTTATTGGAGGTTTCAGAAATTAATCCTCCAAGAAATCGGGATTCCCCTGTTAGTACAAATTCTCCTTACATGTAACAACACATTACAGTTGTACTTTAATTTTCCTCCAAAATTATTTCTAAAATTTGTCTTGATATTGTCAGAAGAAATAAGATACACCATGGCTTTGTCCACTGATCTCTACTGACAGACAGAAATACTCACTGTTTAGAGAGCCAGGCTGAGTGCTCAAATGCCAATTCAGGGCAGCCAACTTTCTCCTTGAACAAATCAACATGTTTTCTGAATTGTGAAATGGCATCTAACGGAGCTGATGCCTGGAAACTCAGACGACAAATCTGCATTGGAGAATTATAAAAAAATAGGGCTTTTGTGATTACGATATTTAAATTTGTATTATTAAAATATACTTCAAAATAGTACTCATTTAACAAGTATTGTGGAGAGCTCACGGGAGTCACCATATTATTATGAATAAATGTAAACTAAATTCATTACAAAATAAATGGAGATTTAAATAAAACTTTTCTCTAATCCGAAATCCAGACATTGAACATTCTGTCTTGATTTCAATGCAATCTACATATCAAAGCACAGATATCATTATGACACTGATGCCCATATTGTACTTAAATGTTTAAATTCTGAAAACAAAAACCTTATAATTGACAAAGCCTGCAACAACTTTGATTTCTAGCATATTGATGTCACTTGACTTGAGCTCTCCTAGCAGACTGTAGGCTTGCCTGTAGTGCCTGTAGTACACAAAACAAATTTTTATGGCCAGTGTTATAAACTGTACTGTACATCCAACTGTCATCTTGATGTATACCTGCCAAATTTTTCCAGGTCAAAGGCATGACAATTTTTTTCCTGGGAGTATAATTGTGACATTAAATATTGCTGTCAAAATGACTTTACTGCATCCAAAGAATGATGTTCCCAGACTTTCAAAGAAGTTCTTGGATGTCTGAACATTTTTTGGTTCCTGTGTTTCCCCAAATATACCCTTCTCACTGGCACTTTTTCCTTCTTAAAAAATCAGGGATTTTGAAGGATGCTTGGTCATTCAACATCAACTTTTCTTTACTCAAATTGGTTGGAGTTTACATGTTTTGAAAGTATGTTAGTAAGCTCATAGCTCTAAAAAAACAGTGCTCCACTGGCATGAGTTGAAGTTCAGTTTGCAACCCCCATATATTAGAATCACACCCTGTGAGAGTTGACACGTAACTACATTGATGTCATCCAGAGCTTAGATAGTGCGGAACATAATTTGTATTATTTATAAGTCTGTAAGAGTGCAAAAATTAGTGTGCCTATCCACTTACTTTATAGCAGAATGGGGGTCCTGTCGAAGCTCATTGAAGAAGGCAACTTTAAACTGGTGCCGTACCAATAGCAGCTAAAATACACAGGAAAAATCCTCATTTTCTATCTAATTATTGAATATATAAATTCATTGATGATTAATTTAATTGGTATGACTAGAAAACACCCATTAAGAAAGCATAGGATGTACTTCTATAGCTCGATAGAAACTCGTCATGGAAAAAGAAAAATCTATACTTTGGTAATAAAAAAAAAATATCATTCCAAGTGATTTCCCATAACTCTTTTTCTTTCAATGTTTTCATAAAAACATCGGAAAACATTTTTCTCCATATTTCTTTTTTACTATTTAATTAATAAAAGAAAATAAGTTTACCCTCAGCCTGCATGTAGATCCTGCCTTATTTATTATGTGAGAAGCAATTCATAATTGAAAGTGACCTATTTTGGTAACTTTAAATGCTGGCCGATTAATATTCTAACCTGATGAGTTCCCTTGTTGAGAAACTCCTGAAAAAAAAGGAGAAGAAAAACATTAGAAATATCACTTAGTTTTAGCTAAGCTGTTCTGATTGTTTTCGGGTACAGTAAATCAAGACAGAATCCCCTAACTGATGATGTTTGATTATTCTCACCACCTGTCTTCTTGCTGTTGCATTGAAACTTAATGGGAAATTAGGCCCGGTTCAGACGCCATACTTCATGTTAGCCAAATCGAATTCAGTGAATAAAGTTTAAGTGAAGTATGGCATCTGAATCAATTCGAAATGGCTGATCTAATTTGGATTGGCTCAGCCATTCTTCACGCCTGGCTCAGCCAGGAATAACAGCTGTGGACCGGCTTTGATTCAGACGCGGTACTTCACAAGAGCCGAATCAAATGCATAAATTAATTTAATGTCGTTTTAATGTATTTTGAAGACCTGAGTATGCGCACAAGTGTAAGTTGTGCATCAGCGCATCTTAAGGGCGGAGAAGAAGCCGATATGTGGAATTTCTGTTTTCCTGTTTTCGTGTGTTCATGTGTAAACTTCCTGCCACCTTGGTAAACAGCAACAAAATTTATGTGCGTTCATCATACTTTTCGTGCTTGAATTACGTGTGAACATTGCATTTGAGAATTAACCTGAACATTGCAATTGGGCTTTTTGCCCAAGCTGAGTATTTCAAGGAATACGAAAAGGTTGGGAATTGAAATTTTTCAGTCGTCTTCTTGCAGTTGTTACTTGTAAATGGATAGATGCGGTTCTTTTCCTACTGCGTCTTTATCTTATATTTTTCAAAAGACAGCTTTGATTCATGCTTGGTTGCTGTTTACTATGTTTACAGGAGTTCAGCACGTATCAGCGCTGATTGAAATCCACTTTTATCTCCTATTGAATTTAGTTCGGCTGTAATTGAGATTGGTGTCTGAATCAATTCAGCCGGACTAAATTAATTTGGGTTGGCCTAAATTCGAATTCTATTCGCCTCATTTAAAGTATGGCATCTGAACCGGGCCTTAGATGCTTATCACCCTTTGGATGTGGTTCTATCATAAGTTCTTCAAAAGTTAGAATACAATCCCACCTTGTGAGCTTTAACTCTTCTACATTCTCCATGATAGTAACTCTGTGCTAAATCATAGAAAGCATTTTCCAACCTTTTTAGGAAAGAAAAGCATCACTGACATTACTTGTATTAATTAATAAAAATGCCAAAACCAAACCAATACCTAAAATTCTGGTTTTAAGCCCCCCCCCCCCCACCCCCCCGGTTATAATATAAGCCCACCTAAATGTATATGTACATACAAAAACTATTCTTGACTGGTTATAACTCCCCCGTTCCCTTTGTCTTTTCTTTTCTTCATTTTCTATATTCCTGGCGTTGTCTTTATTTTGTGTGCCTCAACTGGCCAGTATTTGCCATAACGAGGAAGCTTCATACAACAACTTCTACGCTTCATGTAATTGTCTTCTGACTTGTGCCTTTTGTGCCTTGTGGTTCTTGTTCCCAAGAACATAAAATTCAAGCGAAATAATTCTCTTAGCAAACCAACCTCGTTTGGGACTACGCTGGGAGAATATTGGTTCTATACAGAACTTGCTGTACTCAATGATACTTCATCCAATTTAAACAAAGGAAATCATAACCGTGATCATGTTTGGATATCTGATCTTAATTTTTACCCTTTTATTTTTCCATTTTCTCCTTAATTTTAGTTTCAACTGAGAAGACATAAAAAAAGCAAAAGTCCATGTTTGGCCACATTTCCAAACACCCTAAAGTTCGTCAAAACACTCTGCTATGCATAATATTTTCAATTCTCTTCTTGGTGTTTGAAAATGTGGTCAACCATAGTCTTTCATGTTTAATATGTTATTAAATCTAGTCCAGTCATTCCATGGACTAGTACGACCAGTATGAACTTGGTTTATGACACATCCTGTCTTAAACAATATAAAACAATGTGGTGTTACCTGATTGTATAACCAATCAAATGATCTGTATGTGGAAGAACAAACAGAGACTTGGCCGACAAATCACATGCACTGCAGAGTGTAGCAGCTCTTTCCAGTGCCTGTAGGTCATCACCTGGAAAATAAATATTGGAGACATGAGTACTTGAAAACCATTCTGAGCCCAGTTGTTCAAAGCATGATTTCGGTAATCCAGGATTAAGCATGAAGTTTGATTGCAGTTTCATAATATATCAGTGATGACTCCTTTGTCTCTGTCTTAAATCCTGCAGGTTTGATGTCAGCTAATTGTAATTAAATTTCAAAAGTACCAAGCCCCCAAGAGAAGCAACCCTCTAAAACTAACTTGTGGCCGCTAGTATATTCCGAGAGTAGTAACCTATACTGTAGATATTCCCGCGTCAAATGACAACACAGTCTAGACATGAACACCCTACCCTAGACATGAACAGCCTAGAATTTCATCTCATGTTTTAAGATCTGTTAGTGCGAATGTCCCTATTTTGTTTTTTAACAAGAGCTTTGTTGCACCAACTTTAGATAACATGTTTGCACCCTGAAGGTAATGAACCCTGGGAAGTACTGAGCCTCAAACATAAGGCATCTAACCGAAGGTAACAAGGTTTGTTCCTTTTGGAATTTTACTGTAATCACAACCTCCATCAAACATAACCAATGGAAACCACTTTAAAATTTTAAACATTAAGGGAAAGAAAAAAAAGGACATAATTTTAATCCATTATGCCAAGTTTGAAGAATAACAACCCTACAAGGTCTTGCCAGTAAAAAAAACAACCTGATCACTTATTCTGCCAAAGTAATGTCTGCCTTTACACTTTCTTCTTTTAGCACAAAATGTGATCACTTTGTTTCTTAATAATTTGCATTGTTAGTCTGGCTTACCAGGTGGAAGGGGTGCATTCTTTTGAATAAGCACAACAGCTACCTTGGTGTTCTGGTCTTGGAGACTGCTTCTGCTCGGGAAAACAACACATTCTTTCAAAAGTGTACAAATGATACCAGAGTTTCCATAACCTGATGTAAACCCTTTTGGGAGTTTGGCTCAGGTTAGGGTAACAAGAAGTGGCATTTTCCAACAAAACTAAGGCACAAATCTACAATCTGATGGGTCATGTTCACATAGCCTCATTCAAACTTACTGCGCATCTAGTAAAGAGGCGGATGTGTTTACGGATATGCTTATTTGAAATGACAGCAGCTAACTAAAAATTTCACCCAGGTTCTATTACAATCCAATAGGATCCCAAGAAAGTATCTAGGATCTTCAAACAGGCTAGCTGAAACCTTTCTGATTGACTAGGACAAGTAGAAATTTGATTTGGATGAGGACATGACATTTGACATCTACATGTATTTGTAGAGAGGAAAAAATTGATCAGGATTTTCTGGTTTTGGTGTTTGACTTTGTCGAGAGCAAAGACGTGGGCTCTGGTAACGAGACTGCTGTAAATATACATTGTAGTACAGATTATTTGCACAAGGTACATGTACTGTGAAGTATTTACACATAATTCTCAAACTCATTAACACCACACAAATCTTAAACAAAGGAAGTAATGACTGCGACAGTGTTTGGATATCTGATCTTAATTAGCATACATTTAAATTACAATAATTATTTATTTTACAGTTTTCTCCTTAGTTTTTGATTTGATTAAGACAATATATCAAACACTCAAGACAGTGTTAGACCACATTTAATTTAACTTCAAAACACCTCAAAGTTTGTCAAATATACTCCCCTATGCATCGTATTTTCAGCTCTCTTCTCAGTGTTTTGAAATGTGGTTAAACTGGGTCTTTCATGTTTGATAAATTACTGAATATGAATTACTGTACTGAGTGGTAAGGTAAGGTAAAGTCTGCATACGAGCCTAGTGGCTCATCAGGCCGGAGCTTATCCCGGTTTCAGTAGCATGAAGCGACTAAGAGTATTTCTACTCCCCCCTGGATGGGATGCTAGTCCATTGCAGGGTTACCCCCAGCATCAAATTCACCGGGTACCCATTTATACATCTGGGTGGAGAGAGGCACTGTGAGGGTGAAGTGTCTTGCCCAAGAACACAACACAATGTCCCCGGCCAGGGCTCAAACCCGGAGCGCTTGCTCCGGAGTCGAGCGCACTAACCATGAGGCCACCGTGCCCCCACTGAGAGGGGCTGTATAATAATATCATTGTTAACAGTACCTGACTTTTTCCAGTTTTGAAGCACATTCAGTTTGTTTGTCTTTCCACTGAGCATCGTCCCAATCCAGTTCATAAAACATGACCACAACAGCTGGAGTGAGGTAAAGATGCTTGTGAATCCATTTAGTTTTCAGGATACCCTTTGGTAAATACCACTCATACGTAGAACGCTACAAAACAGAATCACAGTTACTGGTTTGAACCCAGGAGTTGGAGTGGATCATTTTGTGTGATTTAGAGGTTTTATTCACTTTTTCAGCAGGAGGACAACAAGTTTTCACAGACCGGCAAACATTTTGAGCTAAACTTCTTAACAGGAAAACTTTCCACTAGATGGTCAAACCAGCTGGTTGGCAAAGTCATCGTCACAGACGGTCAATTTTCCCAGTGCCCAGCCCTTAATAGAGACCTTAACGACGGCGACGCTATGGATGACATCCAGTGAAAAATGGTTTTATATTTTACCTTTGAATTTTGCAGCTGTATAAATTTGTTGTCTCAGAACATACTCAACCTAAATGTGCAATGCCAGTGTTGAATTCCAAATTACAATACGAAAAATTAGCCAACGCTATTTGTGTTCTATAATATACGTAGAACTTGGTCATTTCACGTTGTTGTTTTGCAGAGGATGGCTAAGAAATGTACAAAGATTTATATTTCACGTACACAGCCATTGTTCTGCTCACTGAACCTTTTGTTTGGTGGTGTTCGCATTGCGACTGCCATCATGGTTTGCTTAAGGTCCCTTATGAAATCCCTGGTGATTGTGTACATGACTGTATACAAGAGTACTCCTGAAAAAGACTTGAGTTCATCACTGACATTTGAAAACCTGAGCAGGAGTCACCTTTTAATTCATGTGAAACATCATTTGTCACGCTATGGTGTAACAAGCCAAGCTCTTTCAACAACTGACTGCTAGGAAAGCTGGTACTCATCATATATTATTTTCCATTTCCACAACAAAGAGATAAAATCTTGTAAGAACCAATCAATCACTGTTGACAATCTTAACATGAGTCTCTCACATCCAGTAATATCATAGTGTGTACCCTAACAGTAATGCACTTATCAAAGTAAATCCCACAGCAAGGGGGTACAGGAAAGTAGTCAAGGGGTGGGGATTTGATCAAAACAGGGAAAATATTGGTCAAATCCCAGCAGTTCCACAGGAGGAATATGTCAATCAAATATGAAAAAAATCCCACCCAAGGGTGAAAGGCCAAATAAACAAGGAGCAGCTTCTGATGGATAAAGTGGTTTTCAATTGAGTGTCGTAAAACGAAAATCAAAGTAAATTTAACCACTCTTGCCAATTGCAATGGACACAGACTACACAGTGAACCAATCAAAACTCAAAATAATAACACACAGGGTTTTCAAATTTAGCCGGCGCCCGGCACAAGTCACCGGCTACTTCAAGCGTTTGCACTAGCTACTTTTCATATTCCAAATTTTATTAACTACACAATTCTGTTTTACCAAAGTAATCGTGATCTGATCTTTTCGAGGAAATAAATAAACGCCAACTGATGAAAATAATTCATAAACAGTGCGGCTATTACATGTACCTTTTGATCTTTGAAGTGAGAGCTTTTTTAGCTGAAAGTCTGCTCGTGTACACGGACTGTCATTGAACGCGTGCATGT
>OZ026596.1:11390938-11438438 GCA_964020085.1 Micromussa lordhowensis | reverse complement strand
AAACATGTACAAACAACCTCGCGATCGAATCATATACACTACCTTGTTGTTACTTCTTTTCAAGGGGCTTATTTCTGTCGCAAATTAACGACGAGGAAATCATATTAACCTGCTTTAACACTATAGTTTTGTGCATTGTGAAACATGCGTGTCTCGTTCTATCGCTTTTACGGAAACATCTACACTCACAATTGAACTAGGACACCACACCGTAACCGGTAATTAGGAGCCCAGGGTTTCATCAAATCCTGCCGTCAGTCCTGGAATAACTATCAGAATTGTTAACAATTTCATGTTTAATTTCTTAAACTGCAAATAACTGCGAGGATCATTTTTCCTCTTTACATTCCACAAGTACCTTTCTTCGTTACCGATGCACGGTACACCAACGGCTTTGCGAGCGCGAAATGACGATCCACACTGATAAGGCCAATATTAACAAAAGACCATCCTGAACAAGCCATTGTGCACACTGTAGCTACTGTAAACAGTTCAGCCTGATGATCGCATGATTCATGGATGCGGTGAATCACCAAACGCCACGCTAAAAATACTGGTTGAGCTATCAGACCGGTCAAGCAATCAGTAGCGCATAAACTGCATAGCAGAATGTTGCACGGTCTTTGAAGGGAAGGTGTTTTGATAACAGCTACAATGACAGCCAAGTTTCCAAGGAAGGCAAAAATGCAGAAAGGTACGTTGGCAGCGAACAGAACGACATCGCATATAAAGGAAGCGGTATCGTTGCTTGGGACTGGTATAAAGCTAGGCACACCGCAGACTGATCTGTCCTCATTTTCTGCCATAACTGCGAGATAAAATAAACAAAATAAGCTGGGCTACCCTGAGCAATATTAAATTTCCTATGAAGAAACCGAATAAGAACACCTTATTCCTTTATGTGAGTAACAACTCCCAAGCATGTAGTTTTAATCGATCTGTTCAAATGTGTTTATGCCTTGTCGATCTAACTGACTCGGGAAAATTTTTATTTACATAAATTAAGTGCACTAAAGAAAAGAAACTATGCCTTCGGCTTTCTGGTAACATCATTGTAAGCCTTTTACGTATACTTACAACGTGCAGGTTAATTATTGCGATTAAATAACCGACCTCTGCAATCATGAAAACGTAGCAGTATTTAGCAAAACCATTTCTATACTGCTAACACGTTTAGTTCAAAGCACGGTCCTTCTACTTCCTTTAAAAGAAAAGGAAACACGATCAGTTCTTCATTACTGATGAATCACTGAGAGTATTATAAACTGTTCAGCATACACATGAAAGTAATGTTTGTTTAACATAATCATGTCTTAGCTAGCCTGAGTTAAAAAATCATCAAGTTAAGAACTTTCCTTCTCTTGCATGGATCCGATAAAAACTTAAAGCAAAATACGACAAGTTTAAATCCGACACACCGTATGCAAACGATATTTCAGTTTTTCATTACCTGTATTCTACTTTGATGGACTTTTGCGGACCTGAATCATGTGCGTGGTGTATTTGAGACCTTAATTGAGCAATTAAAATTTAGTTTCGACATTGACGCATTATCGATAGTATAAACTGTTGTCGAAGGTTAATATGTTATGTGTTGTTGCAGGTGATTTTCTAAACCCTTCGATGTTTCTTCAGTCTGTAACAGCTGCGTTGCTAGGCGGAGCTTAGCGGCCCTTGAGCACTTTTGTGTTTTGTCGGAAAGGAAAACATTATAATGTGGTAATTAATGGAACGGTGTGATCTCACAAATTTGGACTTTAATTTGAGAGAAGTTTATATGTACATTTTTTTTCGAATTATTTACGGTCCCACAAGCCGAATAATTATGAGAGCATCGTTGAAACTGTTTCTCGAGTAAGTCGAATTCGAAAAGAAGTACTATCCTTAATTGTTGGGTTTGACGGTTTTTACCTAAAATATGGCATATTGAACCATTTACACCTGACATATTCTTCTGTACATTGTTTCTGTCAACTGTGATATGCGGCAATATCTGAATTAGCTTTTGTTCACGTTATTTAATTTCGCTAATTACAATATTTAGTTATCAAGGCGGTGAAAGCTTGCATTGGTGTTTTTCTTCAAATGTCACCACGAAAAGCTTATACATGAGTGAACTAAGCGTTGTTTTTTCTTTTTTTGTAATGGTATCACAAACATAATATGTATAAAAGATGAATACATGTTTGATCATCGCAGCTGAACACACAACTTAAGCAGTTGTAAAAGTAAAGCCTGAAAAAAAATTCAGGCTTGAACGGGATTCGAACCCATGACCTCTGCGATACCGGTAGCTTAAGTTGTGCGTATAACTGCGATGATCAATCATGTCTTCATGTCTTTCTCCGCAGTTCAAATACCGTTATTTACTCGAATAAGCGCCGCCATCGATTAAGCGCCGCCCTCGAATAAGCGCCGCATCTGGGACAAAAAAGATAATAAGCGCCGCCCTCGAATAAGCGCCGCACCACCGATGCGGCGCTTATTCGAGGAATTCCGTATAACCAGGAAAAACACTATAAAACAATTTTAAAACAGGATCGGCAATTTAGTTTCCTTAAATGTGATGTTCTTTAGTTCAAAGTGACTGTATTTCTCTGCTCGGGCGAAAAGCTCTCTTTCCAGAATGCTTGCTATGCGAAGTATAGTATCAGTCCATAGGAAAATTAACAGATAGAAAGTGTACCGTTGAATAAAAATATAGAAAAAGTAAATTTGTCTGGTACAATTTTTAAATAAGCGCCGCCCTCGAATAAGCGCCGCACTTGTGGCGCCAAAAATTAAATAAACGCCGCGGCGCTTATTCGAGTAAATACGGTACGTGATCTTTCATATATTCACTTGTGTAATATGTATAAATAAATTCTTTCTTTAACCACATTGAAGGTTGGTTCCTTTCTCAGAGAAAGTAAAAACTATGCTATTCTTTGCATGAGGATTCAAACAGACAAATAAAATAACATTTTGTAGCTCAGTGGTAATTTGTATAGGTAATCATACGGTTTCGAGTTCACTGATTTGGAATTAATTTGCACGAGTGAGTTTTTCAAAAAGCTGAAATTGAACGAGTGTAAATTAATTTCAAATTGAACGAGAAAAACCGTATGATTACTTATCAATAATACAAACATGAAAAAAATCGCGCAGAAAAATTGCCGGAAGATGTTTCTTGAAGCCATTTTTTTCGCATTCGAGAAAACTTTTTTCAGAGTTTCCGTACAAAATTTTTGTCACTGCTTTACATGATATCATTGGCCTACAAAATTTCTCATTGTCTTTCTGCCAATCATTTTCCAGAATTACGATGCGTAAATTGCACTGGTGTTACACTTTTTGCACTGGGCCGGGTTGTTCAAAGCCCGATTTAAAGCTAACCCAGGATTAGCGAGAATTTTGATTTCAGTTTTGCAACTTTTCGGAGAGGTTTTCTGTTTATATTGTCTGGCATTCTCTTTTGAATTTGAATAATCTCAAACTAAACAAAAAACAGGAAGTTAACTTTTAATCCTGGGTTAGCGTTAACCGGCTTTCGAACAACCCGGCCGTGTTACACTTGAACTGCACTGCTCTCAGCCAATCAGAATCGAGTAATTTTTTCATGTGTATTATTATGCCTCAAATTGTTATTCATTGGCTTTGCTTCCACAATAAGATTAGAATTTAGCTTGCATTTCAAGTTCATTGAAATCAGTTAAATATAAAATGTAAAATGTAAGGCACCGTATTGAACATTGTATATATCGTGTCAGAGCATTTTTGGTTTTACGCCGCAAATAATGTTTCTTTGATCGATTAGCTCATAAGGTTATGGGACCCTCATCTAGAAAAATCACACAAAAAACCTAAGGGATATACAAATTGCCACGAAGATTTGTATGAACGTGATGCCTCGGTATAACCACAGAACTACCTCACTGATCGAAGATATGCAAATAGCCAAAACTAATAATAATGGGACTTCTTCACCTTTTTTGGGTCCATTGCCTCTTCAGGTTTTTTTCGGGGTTAAGTCCCCTGTACGATTGTTATTTTTTTTTTTGGGGGGGGGGAGGGGAAAGGGGAGATATCCTACTGTTGCAATCTTAATCTCGTGCTCGCCACAATCTGAATGCATGGAACAGGCTTCAAACAAATATTTTTAACTTTCACACAGTCATTTGCTTTACTGTCAAAATTGTAGTCTGGGGGAAACATAACCAAATTAGTATCAGACACATTTAAGTGTTATTGCCTAACTGATGGGGCTGCAACATTGATAAAGGAAAAATGGAGCCTCTTTAAAACATTAAATGTTATGAATGCGTCACATTTTTATGTAGACCATGCCAGTTGCCCAAAAACTGTGTATTCACTGTCTAGGGGAGTGGGAATTTGAGGTCAGAAGTTGATATTGAGGTGGGCAATATAACACTATGTGGGAGAGGTAGGGAATATTTGAACAAATTGTCTTGAGGAGTCCTTGAGAGTGGTGAAGCGTTGCAAAAGGCATAAAGAGACAACACCGTTCTTTATAAATGATGTGCATCTAAAACAATGCCTTCAATTGGTTTGTACAGTGCCTGTGTAATTTGGGAACATTGAGTCACTTCAATAGTATAACATATTTTTTTTCTTGGTACTGTGGAAACCGAACGCAGTTGTTGTAGGTTTTTTCTCTTTTCCGCTTAAGCTGCTTCTTTTTGCCTGCAGGGGGCTTGGGCATTTGATCGTGAAGTACAAAACTAAAGGCCTGTTTACAAGGAGGGATGGTTTCCCTAGCAAGTGGGTTAACCCTAGCTGGAGGGCAAAGATAGCCCAGGTTTAGAAGCAAAATTTCACAGGTAGGGTAACCCTAAAACCCAGGGCAACATAAAGGGTCTGGAAAAAATTAGAGAGTTAACCTAGGTAGGCTGGTTAACCCTTCCTGGAGTGTTTACAAGGGAAAACGTTCAACCCGCTTGCCAGGGTAACCCTAGTACGCAGATAGGGTAACCCGCCTACCCGGGTAACCCTAGCTGCCTTGTAAACACGACAAAGAAAACAAAGAGGAAATGTGCAAATGCTAGGGTAACCCACTTGCCAGGGTGACCCTCTCTTGATGAACAGGCCCTAAGGCATGGCATTTGAACACCATTTTTGCCCCAGGGGAAAGGAATAACACCAACTGAAAACTAAAATGTCTTATACCCACAGTGTTGCCTGGTGGATGTTGAATTTTCCATTTGAATGATACATAAGTTTAAACATTGAAACAAAGCTCATTTGAACCCCCTTTAAGTTGACACCCTGCATTGGGTGGACATTTATATACAAGCTCTCAAGGATGTCCACTTATGGGAGGTGTGGCTGTATACAGTCTTCCCATTGGAACCTTAGAATATTTTTCTTTATGTGCAGCCGGTATGTGTTACTTTCTATCGAGAAGTAAGGCTCCGAAAATCTTGTTCATAACTATCACTTATTTCATTTTGAGGCAACAACTACCCTGTCATAAAAGAAGAGGAATTTTATGAGTTTTAAGAGATGTTCTAAACGACTTTGCTTAAAAACGACTTGGGTTTTACGACCTTTTATAATAGGGGCTAGATGAATCGACTCTTAGTTATGGGCTAATGATAATCGACTGAGGGCTTATTGACGTGGGGGCTATGTTGTAGGTCAAAATGAAATTCAGGTTAACCTGAATTTCATTTTGACCTACAACAGCTACATAGGGGCTTATTGCAAGGACAATGACTAGTTCTTCAATTAATTGTTTTCGTTGACCTGCGTATCCAATTTCGGTGTTATGTACTCTTGCAGCGTATTAAACAGCTTTGGGTACAAAGATTGGACTTCTTTCTCTGTAGGCACAAAGCAATCTCTGCCATCAAAGCCTGGGGCAACCTCCTCTGACATCAACGTGAAAGGTATTTCATCTGGAAATGAGGCATAATCCTTTTCATCGACTAAGATTTTTCCACATTTGAGATAACCACCGGGAACTCTCAGTTGAGGAACATGGCCCTTCATAACGTCGCGTCCCAAGATATGCTCCTCAGTTTTGCCTTCTGGAGAGACAACAATGTAGTATGCTGGCCATCCATCGTGAAAATAGTGTATGGTGTCACTCTTGTTGCTGAGTAAGTAGTTTTTTCCTCCCTGTTCAGGTGACATCATGAAGTAAATGATGGTGAACACATTTCGTTCGCTCCCCTCTCGTCCAGGAATTTGAACCGTTTCAGGCGATCTGAAGGTTTCTTTGAAGTATCCTCCAAAAGGCACGGGAATTAACCCAAGTTTCTGAGCAATTAAATCCTTTCTGTGCTGCATAACGATAGCGAGGCTTGTCTTGGTGTTCTATAGCTAGGAACTTGTATACTAAGGACTACGCGGAATGGCGATGATTATGGCGAGGATTATGCAAATTTCGGCAAAACGCACAAGTGACGTCAGAGGTAGTCACGCAATGACGTTAAGTATAGTCCGGGGTACTTCGGGTCTCGGGGTCTCGGGGTCTCGGGGTCTCGGGGTCTCGGGGTCTCGGGGTCTCGGGGTCTCGGGGTCTCGGGGTCTGGGTCTTTGGGTCTCGGGGTCTCTGGGTCTCTGGGTTTCCGGTTCTCTGTGTCGTTGATTTACTGTGTCTGTGCCTGCTGTTATTTTTCCAAATTCTCCCGCATTCTATCTGAACTACTTGCGCGAAACACTGCTCTTTGAAAAAGAACCCCCAATGCATAACGATAACGTTTATTTATTCAAGCTATTTAATCTCGATTCCAAAATGACCAGGGTCATATTTTTTAAGAAAATAAAAGAAAAGTAAACTCTTACCAATTATAAAAGTTCAAATTTTTGCGTCTTTAAGTGAACTCCTTGAGCGAGATTTTGGTCTTTGAAAAGAACACGTAATCGATACAATAATAGTAACGTTTAATTTTAATAATATTAGTTTGCAAACAAGTAAACATGTCTATTGCGATAAAAGTTTCTAGTTTTCAAACGTTGTAATCTTGATTCCACAATGACCATAGTCGTATCTTTTAGTTAAAAAATCAAGTAAAGGTCTACAAGAAAAACAAAAACAAACAAACAAGGGAACGATAGTACTTTGACCTTCGCTGCATGAGAGTGCTACCCCAAGAAGAACTATTGGACAAATTGTTTAACAAAACACTAACGATGTCACCTGCCTGAATCTTTCATTATAAACAGTAACGTGTATTCTTCATTCCCAACAGTGGTAGCACGACCAGACAGTACCGAAAATTTAAGGTGGCTCTGAACCCCCTCCGTAGAAGACTTTGTACTTGCTGAAAGGTACCGAGGCCGATTTCTTGTAAGTGAATCAGTGTCTCCATCTGGCCTGGTTCGAGAGCTAAACTTCCTGTGTATCCGTTTCGGTGTGACAAATGTGACGAAGGGCTAACACTCGAAACGTCAGCTTCCGAATCTCTTTACGGTGGACAATTCACATTATCAACCCAGTTGATAAAACCAAATTATCTTGTAATACTCCCACCGACGCAGCACCACAGTTTCTTTAGAAACTTGCCCTGCTTTAAAATAGCTTTTTGAATTTCTTCAGCACTTACGACATTTCTCGCTTTCAGCTCACAAATTGCTAGGTCTCTAGGTCTCTGGGTCTCGGGGACTTGGGGTCTCTAGGAGTTGGGTAACCTGTGTCACAGCCTCCCTCTGTGACAGAGGCCAAGGAAGGTAAGAGAGTGAATCCCCCAAGGTAATCCAAGTTATTGTTAGGGCCCAGTTATATGGTCTCGGGTACCCGAGACAACCCTTCCCCTGAGGTAACTTTATCGAGCGTTTATATGTGAAAACATAGTTCCAGTAGGCCGAGTCAAAGTTAACCCAGCATGATTATTCATAAACCTTACTGAATAATCAAATGTGCAAATATCCCTCTTTCTTTGGGTTTTTCTCGGTCATTCGATCACAGTGGGTTTTGCCGAGTTAATTTTTAGTTCTTTAATACGAATTTCTGCTATAAATCCTAAATCTAAGCATTACGTGACATTCGCCACGCCGAGAGATGTCCCGGTCAGGCGAGCCAAAGCGTTTATATGTAGAAAAGTTGTCCCGCTTGCCAGGGTTACCCTACCTGCGGTACCCGAGACCACATAACTGAGCCCTTAGGGCGGGTACCCGAGACCATATAACTGGGCCCTTAGGGAAAGGGCCCAGTTAGATGGTCTCGGGTACCCGAGATAACCCTCCCCCCGAGCTACCCTGGCCGAGGTAACATTTAGCTTGTTTCTTTCTAAAATTCAACCAGCCGTTTACATTAGGATCGACAACTCTTCTCGGGGGGCGAGACAACTCGGGTGGGCGAGTTGTCTCACCTCGGCAGGTAGGGTAACCCTGGCAAGCGGGACAACTTTTCTACATATAAACGCTTTGGCTCGCCTGACCGGGACATCTCTCGGCGTGGCGAATGTCACGTAATGCTTAGATTTAGGATTTATAGCAGAAATTCGTATTAAAGAAGTAAAAATTAACTCGGCAAAACCCACTGTGATCGAATGACCGAGAAAAACCCAAAGAAAGAGGGATATTTGCACATTTGATTATTCAGTAAGGTTTATGAATAATCATGCTGGGTTAACTTTGACTCGGCCTACTGGTTACTATGTTTTCACATATAAACGCTCGATAAAGTTACCTCAGGGGAAGGGTTTTCTCGGGTACCCGAGACCATATAACTGGGCCCTTAGACATACCATACACAGTTCTTCTGAGGATGATGCGTGGATATCTTAAGCGACTTTCCCGCAATCACCTGAGACGAAATGGTGGAAAATCTGATGAAAAGTCAATTTTTAACAGACGTTTCACAGCACAGATGTTTTCTGCACTCTCAGCCGTCTTTTGTTTTTCGGCTGCCCTTTCGCTTGCTTTGTGCTCGTTTGGCTGTTCATTCTGTTGCCGTTCTTTCAGTGTTAAGGAGTTTTATAGGCAAACTGCAGCGGGCTACAGCAACACGTACAATGGCTGTGTATGTGTCCGCGTGCGGCATAATTATTTGTTCATTTCTTTGTCGTTTCTTAAGCCCTGGCCAAACGATCGCAACATTTCAACGCAACATTATGTTTGCCACCCTGTTGTGACGTGTCGTGACATGTTGGGTGTTTGAAAATGGTCTGCAGAATCGTCGACGAGAATTTTAGCCGCTTTCAGACAATTACCAGGAACCCTCAGTTGAAGAACATGGCCTTTCAAAATGTCTCTACCTAAGATAAATTCTTTAATGTCGCCCTCTGGTGTAATATAAATGTATTTAGCAGGCCATCCATCTTGATAATAATGTGTGATGTCACTCTTATTGCTATGAAAATAGTTTTTTCCTCCCAGTTCAGGTACGATCAGATAGTAAATCGTGGTGAATAAACTTCGGTAGCCTTCATCTCTCTCCTCCACTTGTACGGTTTCAGGTGAACGATACGTTTCTCCGAAGTAGCCGCCTTCTTCAGAGAGGGGGATCAAACCCAGCCTTTCAATGTAGATGTCTTTTCGGTGATTCATTTCAGCAGTTGATAAGTGAAACCAGAAATTCTGACTAAAGCGAAACTTCGATGAGATCGCTTTTTTGAGCGATGACGTCCAAGACATCGCTAAATTAATGCCGGCATGCGCAGTTCCTTAAGGATCCTTTTGATGAATGATGTCGCACACGTACGGTTTGTATAGGAAATCATATGAACGCGAGTGCATTTCGTGATTTATGGGCACGATTGATGTTTTTGAAAGTTCACAAAATTGCACGAGCCGTAAGCGAGCGCAATTTGGGAACTTTCAAAACATCACGACTTTTCTGAAATACACATAAATGCTTAGGATTTCAAATAGATGAAAAATTTAGTTGGGATAGTCATATTGACATAATTTGTAAGAAGGCCAGTGCGGGTATTGGAGCAATGAGACGTATTAAGCCCTTTTTGTTCCCGTAGATACGCTTGAAAAGGTTTATAAGAGCCGGGTACAGCCTTACTTTTAATATTGTTCCACTCTTTGGGACGACTGCGGGAAATTACTAATACAAAGATTTCAATCTCGTGCTTGATCATCGCAGCTGAACACACAACTTAAGCAGTTGTGAAATTAAAGCCTGAAAAAAAATTCAGGCTTGAACAGGATTCGAACCCATGACCCCTGCGATACCGGTGCAGTGCTCTACCAACTGAAGCCTGTATTTTTTTTCAGTTCAGGCTTTACTTTCACATCTGCTTAAGTTGTGCGTATAACTGCGATGATCAATCATGTCTTCATGTCTTTCTCCGCAGTTCAAGTACCGTATTTACTCGAATAAGCGCCGCCCTCGAATAAGCGCCGCATCTGGGACAAAAAAGTTGATAAGCGCCGCCCTCGAATAAGCGCCGCACCCCCGATGCGGCGCTTATTCGAGGAATTCCGTATAACCAGGACAAATTAACAGATAGAAAGTGTACCGTTGAATAAAAATATAGGAAAAAGTAAATTTGTCTGGTACAATTTTTAAATAAGCGCCGCCCTCGAATAAGCGCCGCACTTGTGGCGCGAAAAATTAAATAAACGCCGCGGCGCTTATTCGAGTAAATACGGTACGTAATCTTTCATATATTCACTTGCATAATATGTATAAATAAATTATTCCTTTAACCATATTGAAGGTTGGTTTCTTTCATAGAGAAAAACAACTGTGCTATTCTTTGCATGAGGAGGCAAACAGACAAGTAAAGTAATATAAAGCAGTTTGCATTTTGTAGCTCAGTGGCTGTTATAAATTGGCTTTGCTTCCACAAGAAGATTAGAATTAAGCTTGCATTTCAAGTTCATTGAAATCAGTTAAATATACATGTAAAATCTAGGGCACCGTATTGAACATATCGTGTCAGAGCATTTTTGGTTTTACGTGGCAAATAATATGTTCCTTGATTGATTAGCTCATAAGGTCATGGGACCCTCATCTAGAAAAAAACAAACAGAAAACCTACGGGATATCCAAATTGCCACGAAGATTTGTATGAACATGATGCCTCCGGGTATAACCACAGAACTACCTCACTGATCGAAGATATGCAAATAACCAAAACTAATAATAATGGGACTTCACCTTTTTTGGGTCCTCTGCCCCTTCAGGATATTTTTTTCAGGGTTAAGTCCCCTGCACGATTGTTATTTTTTTTAGGGGGGGGGGAGGGGGAGATATTCTACTGTCGCAATCTTAATCTCGCGCTCGCCACAATCTGAATGCGTGGGACAGGCTTCAAACAAATATTTTTTAACTTATACACAGTCATTTTGCTTTACTGTCAAAATTGTAGTCTGGGGGGAAACATGACCAAGTATCGGACACATTTAAGTGTTATTGCCTAACTGATGGGGCTGTGACGTTTAGGGGAATATAAATTTTATAAATTCATTCGTTTGAGGATAAGGCCCTCTCCCCCCAGAATATGTTGCAAAATTGAAGTGTTTTTGGTGTGTTTTCCACGATTTTTAGCCAATAAATTTAATTTATTATATGGCTAGCTCCGCGAGCGGGCAAGATGAATCAAATCCTGCGCTGTGATTGGCTACCCGAGCGGGCAAGATGGAGCCATCTTGCCCGCTCGGGACTACCCGTCTTGTCCCGCAAGAAAAATTTCCCCAAAAGCCATATAATAAATCAATTATTGACCAAGCTTGTTCGGCCAAGATGGCTCGATATTGGCCTCGTTCTTTTTTGCGTGTTTATGGACCTCGACTCCGTCTCGGTCCATAAACACACAAAAAAAGAACTCGGCCAATATCCAGCCATCTTGACCTCACACTTGGTCAATAACCCATACGTATCAGTGTGAAAAGGAAATAGTAGACGTCTGCATGCAGGCAAAATAGAAATGAAAACTTAAGTCTCTGGCACCATAGGTCTGCAATGCGTACAGAGAGCTTTATTATAGAGACTATAGGTCTGCAATGCATACAGAGAGAGACTATAATTGTTATTGTTTGGCATGAAGAGTGATCCTAGCAGTTGTGTTTGCAGGTTAAACAATGACCTGCAAAGAAGCTTGAAAAAAAATTCCATGCCAAGGTCATGAGTTAAAATCCTGTTGAACCTTTAAATGCCTGTAATTTGTCTGTAATTAATTCTCCTTGCAGGCTTCATTGCAATAATTTACCCTTGGATGCACAGTCATCTCCCCACCTAAACTTTGCTTGCAAATTATCTTGAATTCAGTTTGGCTGTAGAGGATTTTGCACAATATCAGTTTTACTGTTGCTTAAGCAACATTGATAAAGGAAAAAATGGAGCCTCTTTAAAACAGGAAATGCATTAAATCACATTTTTATGTAGGCCATGCCAGTTGCCCAAAAACTGTGTATTCACTGTCTAGGGGAGTGGGAATTTGAGGTCAGTGGTTGATATTGAGGTGGGCAATATAACAGTATGTGGGAGAGGTAGGGGATATTGGAACAAATTGTCTTGAGGAGTCTTTGAGAGTGGTGAAGAGTTGCAGAAGGCATAAAGAGACAGCCCTTCTTTATATATGATGTGCGTCTAAAACAATGCCTTCAAAGGGTTTGTACAGTGCTTGTGTCATTTGGGAACATTAAGTCACTTCTATTGTATAACATAATTTTCCTTGGTACTATGGAAACCGAAAACAGTTGTTCTAGGTTTTTTCTCTTTTCCGCTTAAGCTGCTTCTTTTTAACTGCAGAGGGCCTGGGCATTTGATCACGAAGTACAGAACTAAAGGCCTGTTTACAAGGAGGGAGGGTTACCCTAGCAAGCGGGTTAACCCTAGCTGGAGGGCAAAGATAGCCAGGGTTTACAAGCAAAATTTCACAGGTAGGGTAACCCTACAACCCAGGACAATAGTTAATGCGCAGTCACACTCGAAGGGTCTGGAAACAATTAGAGAGTTAACCCAGGTAGGCTGGTTAACCCTTCCTGGAGTGTTTACAAGGGAAAACGTTCAACCCGCTTGCCAGGGTAACCCTAGTACGCAGATAGGGTAACCCGCCTACCCGGGTAACCCTAGCTGCCTTGTAAACACGACAAAGAAAACAAAAAGGAAATGTGCAAATGCTAGGGTAACCCGCTTGCCAGGGTGACCCTCTCTTGATGAACAGGCCCTAAGGCATGGCATTTGAACACCATTTTTGCCCCAGGGGAAAGGAATAACACCAACTGAAAACTTAAATGTCTTATACCCACAGTGTTGCCTGGTAGATGTTGAATTTTCCATTTGAAGGATACATAAGTTTAAACATTGAAATTTCACAAACCAGTCTGAAACAAAGCTCATTTGAACCCCCTTTAAGTTGACACCCTGCATTGGGTGGACATTTATATACAAGCTCTCAAGGATGTCCACTTATGGGAGGTGTGGCTGTATACAGTCTTTCCATTGGAACCTTAGAATATTTTTCTTTATGTGCAGCCGGTATGTGTTACTTTCTATCATCATCATCATCATCATCATTTATTTGCCTTAATAATTAAATAATAATAATAATATACAGCAAGTTGTTAGGCGAGGAGACCTCAAGAAACCACAAGGCTTATAGGAGTGGCCACCTCGGCATCACAATATTAAGCAAGATAAATGCTGCGAAGGAGTGCGGCAGAAACTAACTCAGAAACTATTTTAGTAAAAACTCTAGCACTTTGCTTTTAAACATAGGAAAGTTAGACAAATTGGTAATAGAGGCAGGAAGACAGTTCCAGACCCTAGGTCCTTGGTAAAGAATAGTGAATTGTTTGATGTTCGTACGACAGGGATGCACACGATAATTACCAGCTGTTCTTGTGTCATATTTATGGACTTGGCTGTTTGTCATGAACAGATTGAGGAAAAGTGGAGGCAGTAGATTATTGTGGTAGCGGAACATGAATTTTGCAATATCGAGGGTATTGATTTGGAAGATATCTAAAATTTTCAGTTTGGTAAAAAGAGGAGCAGTATGTGCTCGATATTCTGAATTTGTAACAGCTCGCACCGCCCGCTTTTGTAATAAATAAATTCTGTTTAAATTAGATACGTAAGTGGACGACCACGTTGAGTTACAATAAGTAATATATGGGTAAATTAGTGTATAGTACAGCATGAGTTTAGTCTTACAGGATAAGTAGAAACGCGTTCTGGATAAAATACCAATTGATTTAGCAATTTGTTTACAAACAAAGTTTATGTGATGCTTCCATGTAAGGTGTTCGTCGAGATACACTCCAAGAAATTTGGTTACAGTACTTTGGGTTAAAGGCTGACCTCCAAACGAGAGAGAGAAACTGTGATTAACTCTCCTCTGACTCGGGCTAAATATAACATAATTAGTCTTTTGGGTATTAATCGAGAGCTTATTGCATCTTAACCAAACATCAATATTTAGTAACTCATTGTTAAGCACATTCTCTAAGTATTTAGGATTAGAGTGTGAGAAAAAGATACTAGTATCGTCAGCAAAAAGCAGAAGTTCAGATAATTTAGAAGCTCTAGGAAGATCATTGATGTATAATATGAAGAATAAAGGGCCTAGGATGGATCCTTGAGGAACTCCACACTTAATGGTCTGCGTTGACGAACATGTTTGATTAATTTGGACGAATTGCCGACGACAGGAAAAGTAGCTTTTAATCCACTGCAGAGCCACATCACGGATACCATAGTGCTCCAGCTTGGTAAATAAAATTTGATGGTCAAGAGTGTCAAAAGCTTTGGAGAGAGAAAAACACCAACAGTAGTTTCGCGCTGGTCAATTGCTGAAGAGACTTTATTTATCAGATGAATTAGAGCATGGGATGTTGAATAGTTTTTCCGAAATCCAAATTGGCAGCGGTATAAAATATTATATTGCTCGATGAATTCAGTTATGCGATTATACATTACTTTTTCGAAAAATTTTGAAATTCTAAGCAACGTCGTGGGGATAAACTGAAAACTTTATTCACAACTACTCAATATTCTTAGCCAATAATAACCCAGGATTATGTAATCTCTATTTTCGGGTCTACATTAATTATTCAGTTATCTGTGGCCAGTATTCGTATTTCAAGAATAATACTATTAGACTAAATACGTAGGAATTTCATGCTTAAGTCAAAGTTTAAATAAACCATAAGTGCAAACTGTTGAGGAAAAAAATGGCCACGGTTCTAAATTAGAAAGGATCAATTGTGTCAGTTCATAATATCCTAGCTACAGTAGGTAATGCCGTGTATTTATGCAAGAAAGCCGAAGTAAACTGCTGTAATTGCTGCCGCCGCCTCTGTTGTCATTTGTAGCAGTGATATGCAGACGAAGTTAACCAAACATTGAGTATCGACACGTTATGCTCACACTTTGTGCGTGAATAATGGTAACCTACTATCCCCTCACCAAACAAAAGGTTTAAGCCCCGGCCAAACGATCGCAACATTCAGCGCAACATATCCCAACATTGTTGGGCGCAACATGTTGCGCGCGTTTGGCCACCCTGTTGCGACATGTTGGGTGTTGTTGGCTCAAATTTGAAAATGGTCAAATTTTTCACGCTACATTTGCGGATGTTGCATGGTGTTGTAGTCGTTTGGCCAGGTTCGTGCAACAATGTTGCGTCTAGGCATACGCACTAGCTTTTTTTAACGTCATTTGTAAACATGGTGGAAAGTGGCGCGCAATTTGAATTCTGTAAAAACTTAAAGAAATCACCAAGAAAGACATGGACGGAGAGGGAGACGACCGATTTAATAGAAATGCTAGAGGGCCGTCCTTTTCCTCTTTTTACTTCTCTCTCGTTGTCCTCTACAAGCAGCACTAGAGAACATGCCACAACTTTGCGACGCCAACGGCAAAATCGCTCATGAACAAACTCCATGTTTACGTCCGAGACGACAGGAGACTGGGGGCCATAAATATTCGCTGAAATTGCGTAGATTGTTGCGTGATGCATATGTTGCGTGCGTTTGGCCAGCCCTTCGCAACAAGTCGCAACAAGACCCAACAATGTTGGGACGGATGTTGGGCTGAATGTTGCGATCGTTTGGCCGGGGCTTTAATGAGCAAAACAATAGCTGTGCACGTGCGTAATGAATCTTTTTACAATATTTTCCCTGTGCTAAGGACATTGTGTATCGTAGGTTTGAAGATTTTACAACCCTTCTGTACCTTTTTATAAACGTTGTTAAAGTTTTCGTGCGCTAAGAGCTGTGGGTAAATGTACCAGTCGCCATCTTTTTTCCTGCGGAGGATTGCCATTTTACCCCTTCAGGCTTCCACCAATGAGTGTAGCAACGTTGTCGGGAAACCTCATAGAGAGTCTTGATGGGGATGCCGGAATCTCACTTCATTGCAGTAACCACTAAAAATTTTCGGTGATCTCTCAGGTATAAGTAAAATATTAGCCCATGCAAAACTCAGTTTTCATTAGTAATTGATACCCTGGGTCGTGTTGTTCAGTCTGATTAAGTTAGCTCAGGCTTAGCAAGAATTTTGGTTTCGGTTTTGTAACTTTGCGGTCAAGTTTTCTGCTTATATTGTTTGTCCTTCAGTTTTGAATTTATATAATCTCAAACTACACAAAACGTAACTGAGTGACAAATATTTTCGTACAAGAGCAATTATAAATGCTTCGATTCACTTTTTATCCTAGGTTAGCGTTACCCGGCTCAGTGTCAAACAACCCGAGACTAAAGATTATGCAAATGACAGTATAAAATAATTTCCACGTGTTCCACCCCATCACTTATCACTCTACTCGAGGCTACCCACCGTCGCCGGCCAATGAGTAAGTCGGGCTTGATTTAGTATCCTCTTCTAGTTTTGCCTGGTCTTAGGCTTTTCCCAGGCCCGAGCGATTCCCCATAACGTATTACCATGTCATGAATAACAATACCCAGGGTAGACTATTACACTATTTCTCAGCTTTCAATAAAAATGTTACAGTTTTCAGATCTAAGCCGCCAGTTAAAAATACGCCATTTTCAAGCACTTCTCAGCTATCCAGGCCAGTCTATTATTTCAATCTTACTTTTACAATACTACTCGGTCGACTGTTAAAGGACCACTATCATGACAATTGTACTCAATTTTTGGTCAAGACAGAGTTCAAATTATGACTGAGTACCTTCACTAGGACTGAATAAGGAAATAATTCTCATAATATTATTACCTACTCTTAGAAACTAAAATTGATGCGGAGTGAGGAGATGTCCCTCCAATCTATTCTTCTCTTTAATCATTTAGACACAAATTCTTTCAACATAGCACTTTACAATCTCTCTTATATAACCCTATAGAGCAGCCTGGAGGTTTTGATCCACTCTCAAATGATCTTAACCCGGATTCAAACTTTCTTACTCGCCTACCGATTAGCAGATATATGGTCGAGGAAGATATTAATGATCAGGTTAGTTCTTCTAATGGGAAATCGATGTTTTTTGTATTTTGCATTTAAATGCCCGCAGCTTGTTAAAAAACCTTGATCAACTAAATCTTCTACTCAAAAATTTCAATAGGTCATTCTCTGTTCTTGGCTTACTGATTCCACTTCAGAGCTTGTTAATATCACAGGATGCAATTTTGTCTCCAAACATAGGCGGCGGAGTTGGCATTTATTTACAAAACGATATTGAATATAAAATTCTTAAGGAATGCAAATTTACTGAACTAGAAGTAATCGAGTCTATCTTTATCGAAATCATTGCCCCCCAAGGGAAAAATATCATCGTCGGCCAAATCAAAACACTGCCCTGTTTTTAGAGAAATTTAATGACATTGTCACAACTATCACTAAAGATTTTTGTGATGGGAGATTTTAATTTATATCTTCTTCAGTACAACCATCACGTACCGACTCAGGAATTTATTGACAGCTTATTTTCGCACGCATTTTCCCTCTTATTTCAAATCGAACTCGCCTCACCTCTTATGCTACAACACTAATTGATAATATATTCACTAACAATCTCTCGTAATTAAAATATTTTAATGGCATCGTCCTAAATGATCTATCTGATCACTTACCGGTCTTCGCCTATTTTGATAACGAAACTCTGACACGTAGAAGAGAAAAGAAAATTCCCTCTCGTGCAATCAATGATATTATTGGAAAAATTCAACGAAATCCTTGCAAACACAAATTGGTCTTTACTTATCAATGAAGACGACCCCAGTGAAGCTTACAATAATTTCATAAGCGAATTCTTCAAGAATTTATGAAGTCTGTTACCCTTTGAAAATAATCCGCAAAGGCAAACAAATGAACAAGGTTTACTTTCCATGGCTCAGCCGAGGTCTTTTAAAGTCCATTAACAAGAAGAACAGTTTGTACAAGAAATTTGTTCCATCACCCACCTCTTCTCGTGAGCCAAAGTACCTGAAAGCCTACAAAAACAAATTGAACCACTTAATACGTATTGCTAAGCGTACATATTACGACTCCAAACTAGAAGATGCAAAAAATAACATTAGAACAACACGGAAAATACTAAATGAAGTTATAAACAAACGTAAGAACAATCCATCTCTGCCCTCGTCACTCCCCCATTTAATTAATTTTAGCTTTGAGCGCTTATAACTCAAAAACGAACTCGGTGACCCCTATTTTTCATGCTCGAATTACAATAAATATGGTAAGATGCAACTTTTTGCAAAGTTTAAAAAAATCTGTGGAGTGGGTTCAGAGCCTTGAACCCACTCTGCAGAATTTTTTAAAACTTTGCAAAAAGTTGCATCTTCATGCTTATCATAATTCGGAGTAACAAAAAATAGGGGTCACCGAGTTCGTTTTTGGGTTATAAGCGCCCAAAGCTAAAATTAAGGGTGTTAAGCAGGTAATATTGTTGCTATTAGAACCTGTTATGCAAAATAGATAATTGCAACTTGTTTACCAATGATTGGGAATATGTATGATACCATTATTGTAGCATCACTTGTTAAACAGTGGCAGTATTCATCCCTCAAAGTATAGCTGTTAGAAAAGTACTGGAAACTGTTTAAGCTGGATGACAAAATCACGGCCTTCAACCTTCATTGTCTTTTACATTTTGACATTATTTTTTTCTGCTTTTAATTGCCGTTTGCCATGAAAATCGAGGTTTTATTTTCAAACCAAATTCTACCTGGGTTACTTTGTAGCCGAATGCATGGAGACGTTCTTTTTAATAGTGATCTAAGTTGAATATCGTGCAACATCAGCGGTGTTTTTGCCGAAACGTCAAATGACTTGAAGCTATTTTATTAAATTCACTTCAATAATTTGCAACACATGCAGCAGTGAAGTTTAAGAACCACGTTTATGGCCAAAAGCTTATCTCTTTATGTATTTGGCCGTTTGCACCCTGAAGTGAGAACTATTTGTGTTTAGTAAATTCTCAGCTCCGACTATTGCATTTCTAGCTTTTCGATACGCTAAAAAAACTAGTTTTACGTCATATGGAAAATAGTGCGCCAAGTTTAAAACTTTTCCGAACGAAGTTTTCAACTTCAGCCCTCTATAATGGCCGAAGCAAAAATTGGCGGCAAAACCCGGTTTGAGAATTTACTAAAACAATTATTCCATTCGCCCTTGTTGGATATGAAGTGATTATAACCAACTCGCGCTACGCGCTCGTTGGTTATGTTATCTCTTCATATCCAACTCGGGCTCATGGAATAATTGTTATTTGGTCTGAGTAGGCAGAGTAGGAGGCTTTTTACGGACGGAGGCTGTTTACGGACGGACGACGGAGACCTCTCCTCAGTCAGTTAAGCCGGAAATAGAGCTTTCACGATAGTTTCTAGAGATAATACAAAACACAAATGGCCGTCATGGTGAATTGAAGGAGCAAGGTTATGATCCGATCGGTCATGCTGTCAATTAATATTTGCCCCAGATGGACGATAGATTCACAATAACTAGTAATCCACTATATGACTGTTACATTCAGTACTAATCCTTCCTTTGGGACAAACCGCTGACAAACGAGACTATACTCGCAACGACACTCGCAACTACTCGGTCCAAGTCAAGGGAAAATTAATTCATTGACGAGGCGCGAAGGCAGAGGTACAGTTCCGTTTAAATCGTGCTTTTGGTCAAACATTTTGCTAATATTTAGTTAACAGTAAATTTGAGGGAGTCAAGCTTTGATTTATGTGTTTCGCCAGGTCACTAGCTGCTGTTGAAGCCTGTTAGACTTGTTTACAGCGCTTGCAGCGCTCGTCGGAAAAAAGCAACGAGAAGCCCACGTTGTGCTTGGTTTCAAGGTAAACTCACAAACTGTTGTTAGTTTTATACGCTATGGCTATAAACTAGTGAAAACGGATACGTGTGAAAAAAGCCGGGCTTCATTCGTTTGAAACTTATGTTCCCACGATAGACGACTGTTGACCAGTTAGTGAGCTAGTCTCTTCAATTCGGTAACCTTGAGTGAAAGGCAAACTTTAGTCTCAGTGAAGTATCCATCATAAGGCTATCTCAGTTGGAAGTAGATATTTGTTTTGCCAGTGCTTGAATGTTTTTTCCAAAGCTCCTAGTTCTCTTGCTGCATTTCACTGCTGTTGCTTGCATTTTCGTGGATTTGCAAAACATTCTCTCCTGCATCGTGTGTGCATGTTTGTTGTCCTTTGCACACCGATTGTTGGATATTGCATAATTTATCTATTATTAAAGTGCCTATAACCCCTGATTTTTTTTTGGGCTAAGATGAAACTTAGACAAATACACAAAAAGAATTTGCCAAAATTTTCGGTTTGTGATATTTTTAAGGGCTTTAAAAATTAACAGAAAGTACTTGAAATTTGATATCTTTTGTGTTATGACCGAGCTGGTGAGGGATCTGGGTATATTCCTGGGTTGACGTCACATATTCATTTACATAGCATTAACTCTTTATAAACATGCATGCAAAACAGTCTGTGAAGTCAACCCAGTAATAGACCCAGGCTCCTCGCCAGCTCGGTCATGTATCAAATTTCAGCTACTTTATGTTAATTTTTAAAGCTCTTAAAAATATCACAAACCGAAAATTTTTGCAAATTCTTTTTGTGTGTTTGTCTAAGTTTCATCTTAGCCAAAAAAAATTCTGGGGTTATAGGCACTTTAATAGTTTACCTAACAGGTAGTGAATACTGCGTGTAAGTAAGCAGGTATAGAGCCATATGTTGCAAAACAGAATAAGATTTTTTTGTATGTAAGTTACAGTAATCAAGAGGGGTGAGGCCCTATGTGACACCTAGTCACTAAAGAGATAGGTGAAGGTGAAAGAAGAGGGTTATCAGAAGAACAACAATTTGTATAATAGTTTACGTTGTTCGCTCTGAAGTACACGTAAACCTTGTTCTAGAATACTGTATACTACAATATCCTTTTGGTAGTTACTAATGGCTAACAAGTTCTTCTCTCTAGAAACAACACGTTACTGGTTATTCTGCCAAAAATTAACCATGCAGCGAAAAAAAAAACAAGATTAATCCACATGCATTAAGTTCAAAGTTCACTCACTGCTAATATTAATCAACTACATGCATCAAGGCAGGTTTAATTTTGCTGTTTGAATATCCAAATTCATGTATGCCTTGTCTTTGATATGCTGAATCAGGCTTCTTCCTAAGTTAAAGGTCTCATCGGAAGTGTGTAAACCTAACCCTAACCCTAACCCTAACCCTGTACTGGTAACAATACCTTTTTTGCCAATGTTGGGAGGGGTTAGTGGGAGGTTGTGTTGAGGTGGAGAGTTGATGGTCTTATGGTTAGTCTGTTAGACTCTGGATCCATTGGTCCAAAATGGAGCCAAACTGGGGTTGCCGTGTCATGTTCTCAGGCACGACACCTTACCCTCACAATGTCTCTCTCTACCCAAGAGTGTAAATGGTACTGGCCAATTAGTGAGGGCAACCTGACAATTGCTGGGGGTTACCTGCAATGGACTAGCATCCCATCCAAGGGGAGGGACAACACTCCTAGACACGTCATGTCACAGAAATTGGAGTTGAGCACCTGTACTGATGAACCATTTGACTTCTCTGATCCCTTGGGAATGGAACTGACTTGCTTGCCCAGTAGCCAGTGAAACATCACTGGAATGTGCCCATTCTTAGCCACAAAGACAGGAGGGGGGATTTGGTGTCCTGTGTGAAATGAACCTTTCACCATTTAAGTCCAACACCCTTCACCCGATATACCACTGAACATTTAAGTGATTGAGGGAAAGGGCATTTGTCAACAAGCACTTTTAGCAAGCAGTTATGCAATAGATGACTGAAAATGTGGAATGGCAGAATGGGACCAGAGCAGTAGTGGATTGTGTAATGGGGTGGGGAAATCAGGGAATGGTACCTCTTGAGTTTGGTTGTACAGTAAGGTTACATGTAATTTAGGAATCCACAGTGAGAAGGACAATTCTTCAGTAGTGATATGGTTAGCACATGCTATTGTGGTCACCAAGGTTAGGATTCAGACCTCTGAATGAATCTTTTTGTTATAGGAAAAAGATGGGTTATAAAACAACAGTTATTTGTGCTTGATATTCAGATGACACCTTATTTGGATGACGCCCAGCTCCTGACTGGCTGTTGAAAATTGGGAAAATGATGTATTGCATGCTTGGTTGGGATGATGTCACATGTTTTATGCCATAACAGATCAGCAGATGGGGTGGAAAGTGAGTCATGGTTGGTGATCCTTTTCTCATTTCAGAGACTTCTTCCATCCATTTGGCATTTAGCCCAAGATGTTCGGGTGTATTTCTTGCAGGAACTACAATGCAATGATTTCTAGTTGAGACGAAGCTTCATCTTCCATGTATTTAGGAGATGTCTCAAGTACTGAACTGTCACACCTTGATGAAGAAGCAGCTTACATAAGTTGCATGAGCTGGAGAGGATTCACAACGCTTTTGCACAAAGGTGTTGCAGCAGCAAAGGTGGAGGCAATGCAGATGTGGTGATGGCGTGGCGGAGCGCATGGTTGGAGGCAAAGGTTGTGGCGCGCTGGGCAGGGGTGCGTGTGCGACATCTTTGTTGCCATGACACTTTTGGGCAGACAACCTGAATCCTCCTCAGTTCATGCAATTGCTGTTAGCCACTTCTTCATCGAGATGTGTCAGCTCATCACCTGGTACTTCTCCTGAATGCATGGACGATTTTGCTTCACCACAGCCAGAAAATCCTTGCACTGTTGTTCCTGCAAGAGATACACTTGAGCATCTTGAAATGAATGCCTGAAGGACAGAAATGTCTCAGACATGAAAGATCACTTACCATGACTTGCTCTCCATTCCACCTACTGTCATTATGGCCTGGAACATGTAACATTATTTCTACTGGGCATGGAATGCATTATTTTCCTAATTTTCAACAAAAATCAAAAGTTGAGTTTCATCCCTATCAGATGTGTCATTTAAATATTGAAAGGAATAACTGCTGTTACAAAGGCTGCCTGTCTTTTTCCTATAATAAAAAATGGCTCCTTCAGAAATCTGAATCGTAGCCTTGGCTACCGCAACACCACATGCTGAGCACAACACCACCAGGGGATTGTCCTTCATTGTGGGTTCTTGAATCATGTTGTCTGTACAACCTCACTCAAGGAGCATTACTCTCCAATTTCCCCTCCTTGTTCCATGATGCACCATTGCCCTAGTTCCAACCTGTCATTCTACATTTCCAGCCATCTGTTGTGTAGCTGTCTGTTTAAAGTGCATGTCAACCAATGACCTTGTCCCTCCCTCACTTGAAAGTTTTGTTGGTACATCCAGTCAAGGGGGTTAAACTTTTATGGCAAAAGGTTTGTTTTAAACAGGACTTTGAATTCCTCTTCTGGTCTCAGTGGCTCAGAACGAGAACACTCTAGTGATTATTTCACCGGCTCCAGGGCAGGGAAGTCGGTTCCACTCCCTAGAGATATGGAGAAGCCAGATGGCTCATAAGTGCGGGTGCTTAACTCTGATCTCTGTAACATGCAGTGCCTAGGGGTATTGTCACTCTCTCTGTGGATGGGATTCTAGTCTATCACAGGTTACCCCTTGTCTTTTGTCATGTTACCCTTACAATCGGCCAGTACCATTTTCACTCCTTGGAGGGGAGAGGTACTGGAAGAGTCGGGTGTCTTGCCTGAGAAGATGACACAGTAACTCTAGCTTGGACTCCATTTTGGACCTATTGATGCAGAGTCCAACTAACCAACCAATAGGCCATCACCTCCCCACCCACACACCACCCCAATCCCCCCTCCCAACATTGGTAAAAAGGGTATTGTTAACAGTGCACACCTGTGATGACACCTTTAAATCATGAGAAGAATAAGAATTCTGATTCAATATCTCAAAGCCAGGCCATACATCAATTTGCATGTTCAAGCAGCCAAATCTAAGCTGCCTACAGTGTATATACATGTAGTTGATTGATTTTACATTAGCTCAGCTGGAAATGAATTGACTTAGGACTTGCCGGTAGGGAAGGCGTAAATATAGCCCTTTCCCAACTTTAACAATTAATTTGTCTGGTACACTGTATACCCAATGATGTTACTTTTGCAAGATGCTTGAAAAGGCCTTCTGAAAAGTATTTTTTTCTCCATAAAAGTCCTGCAGTTTTGCTATTAGACCGTAAATTCTCTTTAGAAGTTCATGAATGCTAATTAGACTATGAGCAACATTAAAAACAATATTTTGTCAACACGATATTGCTTGGGAAGCATTTATGAATATGGAGAAGACATAACTTACAGGCCATGTCCTTATACATATTAAAGAGTCTCCAAGCAGCTTTGTTGGTCATACTGTACCTAAAACTGAAAGTCAATGTTTTAGCTTCATTGGGTGGATTTATGTTTTGGATAGCAGTGAGAAACAGAAAACCTCTAAACCAGTAAAACTTGAAGTTTGTGCAATCCAGATTTGCATGTATTGTTATGTTGGATACTTTGCTCTTAATTGACGTCTGTTCTTGATCAGCTTGATCAATTAACATGGTGATATTATTGAGTGAGGAATGCAATTTGAAATCAGAACCCTGTGGTTACTGCATCTTGAGGAGTTCCTTTAACTCTCATGACTTGCAATGTCATACCAACCAGAATAAAGAAAAAAGGTCTGCCTTTCAACCTGTTTAGTTCCAGCTTTGAAATTCAAAAAGTGAAAAGAAGCTGTCAGGATAGATAATCCCCCCTGCTCTGTCAAAAATTGTTATTAATTTTTTATTGCATACATTTGTGATTGTGACACATGTTAATACTTAGCATTTTTAGTATGGAACATGGAACTTAATGTGAAGTATTCTTTGAGGTATTCTAAAACAGGTATGATTCATGGCAACTATATGAAGCTTGAGGAATTTAACTACATGGGATGGAATTCAGTGACAACATTATTAGATGACTGCAAGTGGTGGTGGAGCTTGTGGATTGTCAGGACAGTACAACAGCTTTGCGTTGATACAAAATGAATCACCACCCCTTAGGAGCTAAGCATCATGGCACCATGTGTCATGTCAGAATACAGGGTGTGAATTCATGGTTTGGGTTGAGGTAGATTACGTTGCAAGTAAGATGAAGTTAATGGTGTCAGTTTAGTTCATTTTGCTTTTTCATTGATAACAGGTTTCTAAGGGATATATTTTAACACCTGCAGTGCACCAGGTGCTAAAATGTACCCCTTTACTTGATCATTCAACAAAAAGGTAATTGTTACTTTAAAAAGGCACATACATGTATGTTTATAAGGTCATTATAAGGATTGGATGTTAAAAAATGCCCCATAATCTATTTTTTTTAAATGTTTATAGAGAGACGATAGAGCATTTGTTTCAAAGTACCGTAAGGTACTTTTCATCCATGTTTTCATTTCACTTTTATAAGCAATTAATTGCCCAGGGAACACCAATTGCAACTTGTTGACATTCATTTCCTTGCATTTATGTTGCTAATGTGTATTTCCCTCAAATGATCAAGTCATCAATTTGCAGTGTCTTGTTTTTGTCTGTCATGAGTCATTACACACTTTCAAACTGTAATGCTCTTAAACTGATCCAAGAGTTCAGCTAGTGCAATTCAGTGAACTGTTAAGTTAATATCATTGGTGTAAGGTTTGAATCAAAGTACATGTAAATGTATTTCTAAAATGAATGCAGTGTTTTAAAAAGATCACAATTGTTTTTGATTTGTAATAGTTTATAGTTACATGTTTCTATGAGACTTCTCTGTCAGTTACAAAGTGTGTTTAAAAAAAACATTTGAACTTATACAATGTAACAACCTACATGTAGAGAAGTATGCACAATTACATGTAACTATAATGATTAATGAAATTCTTCTTGCAGCTCTAAACATGGGCAGGCAATCTAGCCTAATTAAGAGATTCGTGTTTCAAGCTAAAATACTCGCTGCATGATCACAAATCTGTTATTTACTCCAAATGACTTTACATCCAGATTTAAAGTGTTGCCTTTTGAGGCCTTTAATAAATTTCCAGGGTTGCATGAAAGTTAAATATGAGGAGTGGTTAGGCCACATAGTCAAAGCCTGTACAAAGTCCTCTGCAAAGCAGGGATCACAGAGTGTGCAAATGTACACATAAGCATACATTGTATGCTTAAACACATGAAAGCAAGGCCTCAGTGCAAGAAATGGTAGTTTTCAAATAACCTGATACCATTTAAGAAAAACAAAAATCTTACATCATACCTAAATCCAAAAAGAAAACACATTTGGAGACAAAAAATAATTTATTTACATGTAACTACCTAGAGAACTAGGCACAATTACATGTAAGTATAATCACATCTAATACCGGTAATTAATAAAATTCTTCTTTCAGCTCTAAACATGGGCAGGCAATCTAGCCTAATTAAGAGAATTATTTTTCAATCTAAAATACTCTCTGCATGATCATTAAAGTGTTGCCTTTTAGGCCTTTAATAAATTTCCAGGGTTGCATGAAAGTTTAATATGAGGAGTGGTTTAGGCCACATAGTCTATAGCTGTACAAAGTCCTCTGCAAAGAGGGGATCACAGAGTACGCAAATGTACACACAACCATACATTGTATGCTTGAATACACGGATGCAAGGCCTCCGTGCAAGTAATGGTAGTTTTCAAATAACCTGATGACATTGCGTTTAAGAAAACAGCGATCTTACATCATGCCTATATCCAAACAGAAAACAAATTTGGAGGCAAAATAAAATTTGAAAATTACTCTGATTAAACATGGTAGATGAAAACAAATGAGCCATTAATGTTGTTACCAGTACAGTCTGGACGGGCTGGACAGCACTTTGGCTTGTGTGAAAGTTATGATGAATATTGCTATCTTAACCGATGCAGATAAGGAACACTATGAGAAGATTCTGTTTTCCTCGATTAAGGAACCATTTTATGCCACAGAAACACGCTTTTTAAGGTGTCATGTTTGGATTCCACAATCAAGCTGAACATTAAGCATCAAACAAGGATAAAGATCTCTATAAGGACCTGATCAGTCCTTTTAAGCTCATGCCAACAATAATATAAATATATTATGAACCTCTCCTTTGGCAACGTGAGAAATTTTGATGACATTTTTGCTGGTATGGGCTGTCTACCAGTAAAAACATAAAAGTCAATTTAGACATCAAGACACGATGGATTCCTCTACAGTTAAGTTCCTGGAGTGACAGGGAACCAGCAAAGAGGTGCCCTTGGGAACTGGGGCCTAAAAGGTTAGCGGAGTGCCAAATGCCATGTGCTGAAGGGAGGTATCTGGGGCAACCCCTAAGAAGCGGGAACCACCCCAAGAAGCAGCCACTGACTGGCACCATCGGACTGAAAGATATCATTGGAAATAACTTACCTGACCGAATACTTGCAGAGAGACCAGCAAACCAAGAGAGAGGGAGCATTACAATCCACAAATATTCGCTAGCATGAGCTGTGCAAATCACCAAAAATATCATTAGAAATGACTGAGACAAAATAGCCCTGCAAATCCCCTGAGGGCCACATACTGTTGAGGGAAAAGCCGCTGGCTGCATTGGTTGAAGTCTCACTTTACCTAAATGATATTTAGCCACATATCAAAATTAATATGATGTTGAGGGTTTTGCAGTCTTTTATTCTAACAACCAAGATGCGCTGCACACCCACCATATTCTTTTCTGTCTTTTTTGTGAAAAGTAATTTATTATTGTAGACCAAAACAAATACAGCTCTATAATATCAACAACATATGAAAACTCGGAAATTATAAGCTCTCCTGAAGCCACAACATTAGTAAACATGGAAAGTTCCAAGTCTCGTGCAGCATAAAACAATAAATTATTTTAAAGTAAATAAACAAAAGATCAATGATGTCAAAGGACATTTTTTCAAACATTATGTTGGGATGTTGCCATGGAAAATAGTGTGTGATGACTGACAAGGTCTAGGCACAATAGTGGTTTGAACATACAGCCTGATATGATCTTGGTTAGGTTTGTTTGCTTCAGCCTTCACTGGGTATTTGATCCAGGCTGAGGGTGAGTCACTGTTCCTTTACTATTTAATACCATTGGGCTTGGTTGACTGGACACTAAATAATGTATTTGGAATGGTGCTGCCATTGGTTCAGTGCTGTTTCTAGATTCTGTTGGATTGCCAAGGTTGTTTAGCTGAGAACCTTGAGGTGTGGAGGAGATACAGCAGCACAGCTTTTCGGATCTTTCTGCAGGTACCGGAGCACAGATTACGTAAGCTTACGTAAAACAAAAGAAATAAAAGACAGGAAACAAAACAACTCCAAATAAAGACTAATCCCAAGTGACCCAAAATACAAAGCTTTCCGGTACCTGCAGATGTATCCAGCTTTTCATTGCTTTGGGTAGTTATCAACAGTGGTCAGTATGTTGCCAGTCAGTTGCTTCATGCAAGATCATTGGACAAGAGCATCTGGTGGTAGGGGCACAGCTGGATGCAACCTTCAAAGAATGTTTTGGGGGTGTGTCTATGTGAGAACGGCTTCTTGCATGTTGTGTTTTCCAGTCTTGAGGATCTGCTGAACAATTTTCACTTTTTTTTCTGCTTTCAAATTGGGCCAAAGTGTGTACCATAAGCCTCCTGTAGCATGCTGTTCCTTTTTGCCAAAGGGATGACTGCTTGTCTTGGTTCGAAATGGTTATAGGGATCAGATATTAAAATCAGTTGTTCTTGAGCAACCTCTTTCTTCTTTTTCAATTTTGTTTTGTAAAGTTGTTTCAGCAAACCATATGAATTTTTATAAAATACACAATTTAGGTTTTTTACTTTAGAGTGGCCCTAGAATGGAAATTAAGTTTTACCCTGCTACTATCCCACCATCTTTTTGCTTTGTTTTCTTAGCATATATGTGGTGGAAAAGTATCATTAAACTGCACAGCATAATAACTCTTACGGAGTTACCCAAACTGCGAATGTCATTTATCTTAATGTTAGCTGGATATAACTAAATGTCCAGTTAGTTCAGACATTGGTCCTTAGAAAAAATGTCTTCTGGGAGTAGATCAGTTTTCTCACAATTCGGCTGCTCAAGGTCTGACGAGCATTTTTAAGAGAATTATCAGAGCTAATCAGATCATGGTGTGATTGCAAACTAACTTTGTATTACAATTTGTCACCTTGAGTAAAAAGAATCATGAAGGCTAACGTAAAAGATGTAAGAGCAGCCTTGGCTTCTAAATCATATAAAAACTGGGTGTTTTAAAAATACATTTATCAATAGGTTATGTTTTAATTAGGTATAAATTAGCAATATATAGTCTTACCTTTTTATCATTTTACCCTTTTTAAATTTGTAATACAAATGCTTTTTAGACATTTTTAATCGTTTTAACTTTTATTGAATACAACACTTGATATGTATTTTGATCAACTAAATGAGGTATAATAGTATTACTATTATAATTACAGTTGGAGGTACATTAGCAATTATAGTTTCTGGATTTTCTAGATCCAGTTTTGTAGACTTCACACCAATTATAGGGCTTGTGTGATACTGAAAGAATACAATAAAAATAAAACAAAGGGTTATTCAAAATGCAAATTAAAAGATGTATCAAGGTTCAATGGTTGTGGGATCAATGTATTCTGTGCACAATCAGCGGGTCAGTTGCAAAAGCCTCGCACAAATTAAAGCCACACTTCCTGAATGACTTGCTAGCAAGGGTCCTTAGCTTTGAGAGCCATTTGTATCTACATTCGGTGGACCTCCAGCACCTTTAGATAATAATAACTAGTAATAACCACAGGTTAGGAAGTGCGGGCGAGGGCTATGCATGATTTGTTTCACTGAGGTTAACGAATTCATTGTAAAACAGTGGCGTTGTGTTCTTTTTCCATTTTGGGCATTTATATTTGCAGGGCAATAAAGGGTTGCATAGTGTGGGTGATTGTTTTCCCTAAAACGAGACAAAGGGACCTAAGAGTGGTTTTACTGACCTTGTGAAACAGTAACACCAGTTTGATTATACACTAGTTCTATTTTGTGTTGGGTTTGACAAAATGGTTATTTTTTCACGTTGTAAATAAAAACACTGTTGATTATAAAATGGACATATTGATTTAGTCAAGGTCATTTGATGTAACCCGACAACAACAGACACGGACAGGAAACGTTCTGATCACAAGTTCACACGTTCGATTTTGATTGGACGGCGCGCCAGCTATGCATGAGCTGCACGTGATTCTTCGACGAAATAGACGTCGTCCACGTGATAAAATTGTGTTGTGTGCATTCCAATTTATGGACCGCCACTTCTGCATGAACTGCACGTGATTCTTGACATTCTTAGCTTCAAGAAGGCGAAATTTACATATTATTTGACCCTTCAACTACATTAAAGATCATTGACTATGGAAGGTGAAACAGCTATGCTTTGGTGAGAATTGTCTTCTGCTTGGTGTTGGTTTCTAGTGGTCAGAACGCCTGTGCTCAAATTACTGCTGCTTCGTGATTGTCTCGCGTGGTCATAGCGCCTGTGCTAAAATTACGTCCTTTCATTTCATTGGTTCTTAGTGTCCCTAAGGACAAATATTTGGAAGGACGACTTTTTTTGCTAAATTCGAGTCACTGCAAGGCTATATAACTGCCGCGCATGCGTTTGAAACCAATGTTGAGATTAGGATTGCGGGCTCCGCTGGTCGCCCGCAATAATCAACGTTATTTATTGAGGGTAACACAGTAACTGAAAAACCAGTGGCCCTCATCTATAAATATGTACAGAATAAAAAGGTGAGGTATTAAAAATTAATAAGACAGAAATATTCTCAAATATGCAACTATAATACAAAAAACTAAAATATGAAACACTAAAATAATAAAGAGCAAAGCATTGGATCAAGTCTAATAATTAAAACAAGAAAATTAAAAATTTACATCAGTATGGATAATTACAATAATATCAGTTGTGACACTGGAAAAGGTAAAACTGACTGGCATTAAGAATGGTGGATTACGATTTCAGTTCTGACACATCCACTAGCAGCTCATGCTGGGAATAAACTGTTCATTGCGCGTTGGCGACCAGAAATTTAGAACTGGTCGCCAGGAAGCGACTAACCTTTTGTCCCCTCGGCATTTGAAATTCCAAGGTAAATGGGCTTTTTTCTAAAAGAAAGCATAAAGCTGCCGTGGAGAATTGTAGTAAAACAAAGCGACGATTTTACGATCGCCATAATTACCCGGCGCCATATTGTTTCAGCGGCTTCTCGCAATTCTGATATCGCGGGCGAAAACGACGTGGCGAAAATCGTGACGAGTCGTGACGAATAAAGCTTCAGCCGAAACACGCGCGCTTAATTAATCTTTTAATACTTTACCTAAATACCAGTAAACAGAGTAAATGCCAGTACCAAAACAAGAGGCCCAAAAGTATGGCCACTTTTAACTAATGAACAGTCTATCGTGCAGTCATTATCCAACCAGAAGCCAAGATTGGCTTGGTTGCGTTTTCGTTCCGTTTGGGCGAAGAACAGATACTTGAGTTGCACACTTGATCTAAGTATTGAAAGAGGGCCCCCATATGTCTAGGACACAACTTTACAGGAGACCAGTATAGTTCCTGCTAAATGGAAATAATAAGAAAAAGAAATCCGAAACCTTTGCATGAACGTTGACGAACACGCTCATTGAGATGTAGGACTATGTTATCGTTACACGGCTGTTGTGAGTGTCTCCTTTAATAGCTGTATGTAATAATATTGTGTGAAATAGAAACATTTTGTTTAATTATAGCGAAAGAAAGTCTAAATTTTGTGCTTTTACTATAAATTAACGTAAATTAAACTATTGGAGTAAAACGAAAAATTAATACAACCAAACCACACTTGTCATTGGCGACCAAACCCTTCCATTTGGCGACCAAAATTTGTAGGTTAGTCGTCAATTGGCTCCCTTAGAAAAAAGTTAATTTCGGACCCTAGTATATCTTGTTTAGCTTCACTGTTGCCCTTATCCAGTGGGGATAAGATGACTTGCCAGAATTGGCTAAATGGTCGTGGGATCAATGTATTCAGCGCACAATCAGCAGATCAGAGCTGCAAAAGCCTCGCACAAATTAGAGCCAGACTTCTTGAATGACTTGCTAGCAAGGGTCCTTTGAAAGCCATTTGTATCTACATTCGGTAGACCTCCAGCACCTTTAGATGATAATGATGATAATAATAATCGTAATCAAAACCAGTGGCCCTCATTTATAAATATGTACAGAATAAAAAGGTGAGCAAGCCACTCTACTCTAGTATATCTTGCTTTGCCAAGCACTTTCCAATAATTCTTATTACTTTGCCCACTCCTATTGGTCTGACTTCACTGTTACCCTTGTCCAGCGGGATAGGATGACTTGCCAGAACTGGCTCAATGGTCGTGGGATCAATGTATTCAGCGCACAATCAGCAGATCAGAGCTGCAAAAGCCTCGCAAATTAGAGCCAGACTTCTTGAATGACTTGCTAGCAAGGGTCCTTTGAAAGCCATTTGTATCTACATTTGGGGGACCTCCAGCACCTTTAGATGATGGTAATAGTAATAATAATCGTAATCATTTTTTATTTTAAATACAAAACTTTATTCATAGATTTAAAAAATAGTCTACTTACAGATTCAAGAATATGAATGTTAAAATATATACCCTATTGTACGTTCTTGTGTACGAAAGAGAATTGTCGTAAAATGACTAAAGACTACTAATAACAATTGTAAAAAGCATAAAAAAGTTAATAAAGAAATGAAAACTATCTAAAAATAATAGTTCAAACTGATAAAGAGTTACTACTTAAATTCTGGCTTGCGCACTTTCCGATGTAATGTCAATGTCAGATATATTGGCTTCTCTTCTCTTGCTCCTGGATCACCAAGGCTGATCGTAGGATGGCAAAGGATACTTTCGCCCTTATCCAAGATATAGTTGTAGCGTAGTCATCCCCTTTCTTTAACGCAAGTAGCTCTGCGAGGTGACTATGGAATCTCTTGCATTTATCGGCCATTCCACCTGTGCTTGTAAAGACTAAGGGTGTGAATGTCCCTCGCTCCACTTCCAAAATCCGCCTGCTGTATTGCCTCTTCTTTTCATTTTCATGTAGTTCGAAAATCTGTTTCGGAGACAGTTCTCGATACGAATCTGTGTTTGGATAGCACACCTGAACATCGAAGAACGCAGATTGCTGTCTGTCCCAAAACCCGCGAGCGTGAACATCTAGTCGGACGCGCTTTGTTTGCACCTCTAGTTAGCTCTTCCCCAGTGATCTCCTGAAGGACTGGCTCTGTCTCTACGTCGGTGCAAACCATGCACGCTCTTTTTCAGGTTTCACAATGAGCCAACATTTTTTGGGGTTTGGAAAATATCCCAATGGAGGTCCGCTGACCATGAGCTCGTCCCACCATTTCTTCAAATCCCCTTGGGAGCCGCACCCAGCTGCGTCATCCGTATACCAACATTGGCTAGCTGCGCTCTTGACTTGTAGTCGCGTTATGAGAGGCTGAAGGTTGATGGCGTATAGGCTCATGGCAAGTGGGCCGCCCTGCGTAGTGCCCTCGGATGATCTCAGTTTCTGTCCGCCAACAATGAAGATGCGTGCGGGCTCCCTGTTAGTAATTATTGGGTAGGTCGCTATTGATGGGCATAACACTCTAATATTATGCAGGGCGGCGGCTCTGTTCAAGGGGTTGAAGGCGTTTGACGCGTCTATAAGCAGAACGGTGTCGCTGTTGTCATCATCATCATAATAATAACAATCATAATAATTACCCTCAATAAATAACACCGAACAGTAGTAACTGAAAAACGAGTAGCCCTCATTTAAATATGTACAGAATAAAAAGGTGAGCTATAAAAATTAATAATACGGAAAGATTCTCAAATATGCGGCTATAATAAAAAAACTAAAATATGAGACACTCTAAAACAATAAAGAGCAAATTAAAGTATTAGATCAAGTCTAATAATTGAAACAAGAAAATTAAAAATTTACATCAGTATGGAGAATTAACAAGATCAGTTCTGACTCTGGACAAGAGGTAACAATGAATGGCAAACAGTATGGAGAATTATAATGATATCATTTGTGACACTGGACTACTGACTGGCATGTATGGTGGAGTACAATTTCAGTTCTGACACTAGACAGGATAAAAATGATGGCAGTCAGTATGGAGAATTACAATTATATCACTTCTGACACTGGAAAAGATAAAACTGACTGGCATTCAGTATGGTGGATTACAATTTCAGTTCTGACACGAGACAAGATAAAAACTAATTACAATCAGACTGGAGAATTACAATATCAGTACTGACACTGGACAATATAAAAATGATTTCAATCAGTATGGAGAATTGCAATATTACTTCTGACACTGGACAAGACGAAACTGAATGGCAATAAGTGTGGAGAATTACAATATCTGCGGTCTTGACACTGGACAAGAAAAAATAAATGGCAATAGTTATGGAGAATTACAATATCTGTTGTGACACTGGACAAGATAAAACTTACTGAGAATCAGTCTGGAGAATAACAATATCAGTTGTGACACTGGGGAACAGGGAACATAGAACGGAAGGACAACCAGTATGGAGAATTCCTACTTCAGTTCTCATAATGGACAAGATAAAATTAAATGACAATCAGTATGGAGGATTACTATTTCAGCTCTGTCTGCACAAGATAAAAATGAATGATGAGAAAACACTGAACAAGATAGAAATGAGTGGCAATCGGTATGGAGGGTTTACACCTGCACCAATATGGCTGACTACAATGAGTTGTTAGGATTACTACCTCAGTTCTTACACCTGGCAAGATACAAATGACAATTGTAAGAATTACAAAGTATGTTCCCATACTGGACAAGATTCACAATGAATGGCAATCAGCGTGGAGGATTTACTATTGCTATCAGTTCAAGCATCGAACAAGGTAAAAATAAGTAATAATCGATGCATATGTGACATTTACCGAGGGTGAGGTTGGGGAGGCTGGATATTCTAGTTGATTTGTTCTAATGTACCATCAACATTTGATTCTTATTAACATTTGATCTGGCTGCGAGACAAGTGCAGAAACACTTCAAAATAAAATAGAATATCACTGGAAAAGATAAATGGAATGACAAGCAATATGGAGAATTACTTCAGTTCTGTTGCTTGAGAAGAAAAAGGGGAATGGCAGTCAGTATGGAGGATTTTACTTTTGTCACTGGACAATATGAAACTGAATGACAATCAGTATGGAGAATTACTGTTTAAGTTCTGACACCAGAGAAGATAAAAGTGAATGACCATAAGTATGGAGGATTACTATTTTAGTTCTGACACTAGAGAAGATAAAATTGCACTAGAGGATTACTATATTTCTAATACTGGACAAGATAAAAAATAGTGACAATCAGTATGGAGAATTAATAGTTACAGTAACTTCTGACAATGGACAATCAATATAGCACTGGACAAAGGAAACCGAATTTATATTGAAATGAAAAATACTATTAAGTTTCTGACACTGCACAAGGTAAAAGTGAACGCCAATCAGTATGCATTACCTAGCACAAGGTCAAGTTGGCTTAGTATTCTCATGGACATGTTCTAATGTACTGTTTATAGTTGATTTTATCAATAGGTAGCTAGGCTGAGGGATGGCCAAGAATGTGAACAATGCCAGCACATTAGGAAAAGAAAATGGTTTCAAGACAAGTGCACAAAACGTTTTAGATAAACACTCGATAAACTTGTTCAATTGTTCATCTTTCGATCCTGATAGTAATACATCATCATATATATAATATTAAAATCATGTACAAGAAGAACAGAAGAAGAAAAAAAGGAAAACGACTTTTGCAGTTAACGAAAGTAAACTTCACTGATGTAAAGAAGGGGCTAACAGCAGATTAAAGACTGGAGTCCAATAAGGTCTTAAAACCTTACTGAATGAATGATAGCTAAAACATGCAAACAATGAAAAACAAATATGCCACAGAACCTCAAAAGTAAATGGTGATGAACTTGTCTCGTTCTCTACTTTTTCATTTAAGTTCTGTTCACTTCTATCAGCACTCCCATCCTCAAAGCAGAAGCTAATACTAAAGTGTTAATACCATTCTGGGTTAAAGGCTTTCATGCAATTTCCTGCTCTCCCCCAAGGCGGAAACTTGGGCAAGGGAGTTCGACACCCCTCTATTTTTCTAGAGAGGGTTCTGGAAGGGAATTGAACTCCCATGCAAAATATTGCTTCTTTCCTGAAAACATAGACCACTTTCATAAATGGTGGCCAGTTATAAATTACTTTGATAGTATTAAAATTAGCCTTACCAACCTCATTTTGAAGTTGGTAATTGAAACGAATTTTTACTCCGAAACTAGGTTAGCAAGGCTAATTTAAATGCATACAAAAGAATTTTATATTAACAGCCGTTTATGAAAAGAGTCTATTGTGCATAAGTATTTACCTCCTTGTAATACTTGTGAGTATTCCACTTTCTAACAAGTCAAGATTGTTCAGAGCATAAATTTTAAGCCCCCAACCCTTCTGCAGTCCCCTAATAAAATGAATTTGAATTAAATCCACAGTCCTCTAATCCCCAAGGGAGCAGCTTAACTCGTCTCCAATGGCCATTTTTAGTCTGTCGCATCTAAACCTTGTTTTGTGGCCCAGCTACAGGGAGTCTCCAGTTGCTTAGTGATAAAGCATCCAGTTTTTATAAAGACGATCATCTGGGAACTCACGGATTGAATATTATATCTTTCCTTTTTTGCTTTTCAGATTAAACAAACATTTTCAGAAGTTTAGGGAACCTCACCTCCATGTCCACCACCTCCATGCGTTGGTTTTGTGCAAGTAATTCATCCTTCTCGTGATCAGTTGCTAAGTGAAAGAAGTGAACACATTAAAGTCAATAGGCTGACTGTTTCTTGTTTTACCAGAATTGTCTAGAGCATTCAAGTGCTGTCTTATTATTACCAAAGTCAGTTACTTCGCGGACTGAATTCTAAACAATCAGGGCAACCTATCGCAAGTTAAACATTTCTATGAACTCTTCAACTGACTGTTCTTGAGATATTTCAGCTTAAAAAATTAACTGAAATAGATTTTTCTTTTCAACCTAAACTCAAATGAGGATTCTGAAAGCCTGTTAACTAACATTATAACAAGGAAATTAGAATTAATATAAAAAGGGGAAGAGAGAGATTGTAAAAACGTGACTGCAGCTGTGATGGAAGTGATAAAAGGAAGCGGATTGCTATATATCAAAGATACCAGTTTTTCCTTACCCTTTCCTTTACGTCGAAATGCAATTAACCAAAACTGTGCACGGATGCAATAAAAACAATATATAAAAAGTAGTACAGTTTTCAAAGCCGGACGCGAAAGACCTGGTATAAGTAATGGTAATAGGACTGAGTGGAGTCCAATTCGGTCTGTTAACAAAATCGGACGACTGCGCAGCGGGAGTCCGATTTGTTTATCACGAGTATGATTACAGACCGAATTGAACGACACGAAGTCTTATTATCAATTAATCATAAAAAATACAATTTCCGAGAAAAGAAGAACAGCCAAGTTATAAAAGAAAGGGAAAATTTACATTACATGTAAAAGATCGACAAAGGAGGTGTAAACTGTTTCATGTCGCTCTCAAATTGAGATTGGCTGATTTAAACTACAACTTTGAATGTGATTGGCTTATTGAACTGTCTGATAACAAACTGTCCAATAACAAACGGTCGGATAACAACTTGGCAAGATAGGAGTTTTTTAAACCAATCACAATCGAGTGAAATTAAGTTTAGTCATCTAGGATTTACTATCCATTAGACTAAGTGGAACTGTGAACGAAGCGAAGCAAGCCAAACGACTCTGTCGAGTCTCCCGTTTTGCGCCGGCGTCCAGTTTTCTCGCGATTCTATCCGCGCGTTAAACAATCGAATAAAAATACGAGAAAATGGAGGGCCGTGAACAGTCTGCTACGACACAAATAGCTTTGTCAAAGTCATAAGTTTGTTAGCGAACGACAAGACAAAGTGGGGTAAATGGAAGAAGTCGAGTCGTGTGTAACATGCGCTAATTGCATTATTTAAACGCCCTATTTAGGCGATCAATTTTATGCAACATCAACAGGAATGTGACCTCAATGAACTTTTTGTTCTCACCGAAAGGAATGCCTGTCACTATTGTTGGGAATTGTACTCAGTGCGTTGTAGGCTCAGACTCCAAATACTCTTTCCTCCGCAGAGGCTCAAAGGTTTTTTTTCGGGTGGGGAGGATCCGCTGAGTAATGTAAGTGCAGGCACAGGGTTACCGGCGACGGCGGAAAGCGCGGGAGCCTCTGCCAGATACCACGCCCAAGATGGCCGCCATCCGGGGGAGGCAATTTTCTGCGGGCTACTCGCAGGGGTGGCTTGTGTACCTTGTATCAGCAAAAATGGCGTGTAAGATTTTGAGGTTAAGTAATGTCAAAGGTTTAGCTAAAACATACTTGAATGCATGGAAATCGGAAAAAGTCTGTTGCTTTCATGAAAACTGTTTTCCTAAGCGTCTTTCGTTCACCTCCGAGTGGTTGAGCGATCACTATCGAATTCAACATTCTCAAGATCGCGTAAGTGGTGATGAAGAAATATAGAGAAGAACAAAATGTGCTCAGGAAACTCATGGCTAGTGAAACTCTGAACAGGATCGCAATTCCGTCTTAAAAGAGGCAAGAAGAAGTAAGTTTTTTTAACGTTTGTCTGCTCGGCGAACTGAACAATTTTCTTCGTGAAATCGTTGTGAAATCGAAGCTCAAGTCTTAAATTGAGCTTAATCTTAGCATACATTTGTTTAAAGGAAAGTTTTTTTTTTTTCTCTTTTACATCTACGGTGATGGGTAAATCCCTTTGCAGATTACATATGTAGATGTAGATGTAGATAACAATATTTCAGTGGTGAGAACCAAACGATGATTAAGCTTATCCTTTTGTTTGCTTCGTTTTATTAACGGCATTTTTACAGAAGTTCTAAATTTAACGTTTGCAAATAATAGGAAAAAATAAATATAAGATATATAGATTGCAAGACTTTATTTTAATTTAAATTTACCTTGAAGAGAGAGCTCTTGAACAGGACAGGCCAGCTGATCCGAATCGTTCGTTCTGTGAGTTTCAAGCTGTCAAATGAAGCCAAAGCTGAGAAAATTATCGATGTACTAGAAAACGACAAAGATGTACGAGAAATCGAAATACATCTGGCAGAGGTTCTGCTCCTGGTCACAGTGGTCAAAATTTGATGCGGACTCACTCGGCTGCGCCTCGTGAGTCCACAACATTTTTACCTCTGTGATGACGCGTATCGTTGTCGATAAGAGTACATACCACGCTAAACCACATTCGATTTGTTAGAGCGGTTTTCAATTGACTGTCGTACAACCAAAACCAAACCAATTACTTATCAATTACACCACTCAACCAATCTCAAGCCATAGTAAAACCAAAACCAAAACCAAAACAATTACCTAATCACTTTCGGCACTCAATTGAAAACGGCTCTAAGAGAGATGGCGTGAGCGTGTACTAATCTTTGATAAAGCACGCTAAAATTAGCCAATCGCAGTCCTTGTTAGAATGGTTCAAGTTATCTGATTGGTTGATTAAGGTCAAGATTAAGTTGTAGTTTTTCAATTCAAAAACAGGATCGAAAAGTAAAATGTTTAGTGAAATTCGGCCGAATTCTGGGCCATGAAAACCTGTACGTTGTAGGCTTTCGGCCAATCAGACTCTCTAACTCTTTTCTGATTGGCCGAAAGCCTACAGTGAATTTTCGAAATCAGCGCTTGTGATGTCATAATTGCAGATTACACAATAATCATGTCAAGGTCACGGGTAATCATGTCAAGGTCACGGGTTATCATGTCATGTATGACCGCAGTGCATGATTTCCCAGGGTAATCATTTCAACTTCGCGCAATTCGTGTTGCTTGCCGTCAGTGAAGAAGCAGAAACATGACTTCCAAGTTTTTGCGTTCATTCAATGTATAATAAAACAATTATTAGATTCGGTTTTTGTGCTATCCAAAATAATCAAGGTCTCGGTAAGGGTTATCAGCCTCAGCTTTCGGCTTCGGAAGATAACTCTTACCTCGACCTTGATTATTCTGGATATCACAAAAATTGTTTATTATTTTGCAAGTGAGCAATACCTTTTGAACTAAATAAACGATAATTTTGTTCCGCCACTTGCGAAAGCCTATCGTATGAATTCGAGCTGTTCACTTAAAATTATAAAATGCTGTGTCTAGTTCTTTTGCTGCCAGAGTGTCTTTGCCCCTTCGAGGATGAATGCGGTTGATGAATAAGTTTGGTAACTAAAACTCGTAAAAAGAAACCCAGATACAAACAGACTGCGAAGGTAATATATGATATCTACTGTAACATGGTTATTCTTCAGCCCCGGCAGTTATCTAAAAAAGATTCCATAAGGTGAACATTGGCTGCTGTTGTACTCTTGCTGATAAAGTCAGTCTACCTTGTACGAACGCAATTTTTGGTTTTATTGCATTCAGCCATGAGTCTTCCTTCTCCTTTCTAAGGTCAAAATTCAGGGGAAATCTCACTTTGCCATTTTTCAAGTTCTCTTGTTTCTTCATAGTACTTTTAGTTTCCAATTTCTTTGCTCTGAATATAGAAAAGTTTGAGGAATATTAAACTCAGCGTTGTGCAATTTGCATTTTGTTTGCACCATCATAACTCTCATAAATGTGTTCATAAATGGAAAGAGATAGCTCGTTGATCGCAGGCCTGATCAGCTTTGTTATTTTAGTTAGCGGTGAAATTTGAATGTTCTGTGAAGTGACAAAGATAATTCATCGTTTTTGTTCTTCCAAATACATTTTCTAAAGAGTTAATATAAGTTCCTATCATATTTTGTCTCGCATCTTCCTTTTCCTTCTTTTATATGATTTTTTCCATTACCTACTTTAGCCGATATGTTTTAGGCCAGTCGACCCTCCAAGGGGGTGGGGGAGGGGATGCTGATAAACACCCTTGAAAATGCTTTCTTTCTGGTCATTTTATATGTATTTTCGAAAAAACTCAGTAACAGATAAATATGGCTGGACGCGTCTCGACTTTTTTTCGGCACAGACCTCATTGTGTCGACTAGCGTGGAAGACTCTCAATTGTTTGAGGAGCCTTGATATTATCTCAAAAGGGTAGTTTCACTATTTATAATACCAAGATGAGTTCAAAATCACGTTTTGTTTCATCTGCATGAAATGGTCTCAGTAAATTGGTTTTCTACTATAACAAACTTGATCGTATCTATAACAAAATTTTCGATCGTGATTGGTTCTCCGAGCGCCTATTTGTCACGTAATCGGCGTGCGATCACATGGGTTTCCAATTACAGGTGTCCGATTTGAACTTTTTGTAATCGGACACCTGTAATTTAATACCCACGTGATTTTCACGTCAATTACGCGCGCTTTAATGGTTCCCTTAGAAAAGTTTTCTACAGTTTTTAAAACTTGGGAAAAGCGCTATCGACGTTTTCGCTCAAAAGAAGTTCTCAAAAGACATTTTTAATTTCGAAATTTGTTATTGCCAACGAGCCAGCCGAGCGACGCTCGGCTGGCGAGGCGGCAGAGAATAGTGCCGCGCGAAGAATGGCGTATGCGAAAAAATTCTCGATCGAGCTCTGAAAGTGTAAGTGTAAGGTGTAAGATGTAACAATGGCTCAGTTTGAGCCAATTGCAAGGACGGAACTATTCGAGCTATTGTAGTTTTTAGCCAATCAGGACGCGCGTTACATCTAGACTTGTCTCGTGGAATATCATTGTTTTCTTTGCTGTTGTGTTTATCCAACCGTGAACAATTTCATAGTCTCAGGACATATCGAACCAGCGCGTTTCCTCTCTCACTTTATCGAAATGAAAGTTCAATTGGGGAGCGTACCCTTTACAAAACTCTTCTTCTAATTCGAATATTCAGGAAAACTGTTAGACAAGAGCAAATCCAAGACACAAAATCGACACGAAACCGAACCAGCGTGTTCACCACAGAATTGAACGAGCGTGTTCATGAATCGAAACAGTGTATTCCTTCTCTGTTTACCTATATCGAACTGAAAGTTCCATCGGGCAGCTTTTTTTGGCAAGATTGTGTTCACCAGTTGAACCACAAGAGCAAATCCAGTGTTGAAATCTAGCATATCGAACTGAAGGTTAAGTCGGCAGTGTTTCCGAAGAGAACTGAACGAGCGTGTTTATCATACAGTCGAATCCAGTGTTCAAAAGACAAATCGCATCTGTTTTGCCACAGAATTAAACGAGTCGTGTTGATCAATCAAACTAGTGTGTTCACTTTCACTTTGACTTTGCCCATCATATTGAACTGAAAGTTCGACCGAGCAGCGATACATTCCAATACTCTTGATATTCAGGGATTGCGTGACGAACGTTACCGGCCGGTAAACGCGTTATAATTTTGTCTCGGTAATGTTTGCAACAGAAGAGAATCAAAAATCCGTTATGCTGTATTAATAAACCCCTTATTATAGCACAAATTATTCGCTCGTTGGCACTCTATCGATAGGTATACCTAGTAGATACGATTAATTAGTAATTGGACCTCGTGTCGTACAATTCAGGGAGTAATCGTAATCGCCCTCGCGCTTCGCACTCGTCCGATTTTGAAATTATTCGCTCGATTACTCCCTGAATTTTACTCCGCTCGGTCCAATTACTATTACAAATAAACTGCAAAGCCGTGAACGATAATCCTGCTTGATTGAACGTTGGACCTCACAGGAGATCTAATCAGCCAAACTTGAAAACTAAAACGATGAGAAGTCAACGTGGTATATTTAAAACAATATTTCGGCTGGCCATAGTAATGAGGAATCGAAATGAACCAATCACAAACTAGTCTGTTGCAGGCGTTCGGTTAGCGTGGGTTACTGGGCAAGAAGAACGAGTGGAAATAACGGAGGGCGTGGCTCTTTCTCGTTCTCGCGTTCGCCTCGTCCAGAATAGAGTGATCACAACCAATATCATAGTAAATAGCAGTTGACCTTATTGCCTTATTATTGTTTTAATGCCACGAGCGGTAACCAGTCGAAACATCGCCATCTACATACCAGGAGACAATAAAAATTTATTTCTACATAATTAGCTTTATTTAAGCATACTTTGGATGGGAACAGGTTTTTTTGTTAGTTTAGAGTAAAGGTTTAAGATGGAGATTAATTCCCTCTGGTGAGCACCCTGTCCCTCTATACTAGCTAAATTGGATTTTTAAGGTTACTCGATTTTCGATCATTTAGGGACATTGATTGATTGGTAACTTTATTTATACACGGTAAAAATTCTTTCAGCACAATTTAAAAGTATAAAGTATCCAAGTCTGCCTACAGTAGACAAACCTTAGGTATAGACTAGTGAAAGCTTGCGAGAACTCAGAAAAGCTGTAGGAACGCTCGCCCACAGTATTTCGGTTCTCCAAAACTTCTACTCTACACATGTTCCTGTTACTCGATAGAAACACGGAAAATTTCTTTAGCGATTGTTACAAATCTACTCCAGGTGAAGTAAGTCAGCGATACGCTCAGGATGATTATTAGAGGGGGGTATTTATAATCGTGTTGCTGACTCTTGACACATTCAAAACCAATTTTGTGAGCCTTATCAGTCAATTCTACCAGTATTTGATTTATGTTGGCACTTTGGTAAAGTTTAAGTTCTGTAGCCTATCAGCTTTGATCATTAATCTGGTTTCCCAGCCGTGCCTTTCTTTGCGTATCCTTGTTCTTTTACGGGAGAGTTTCCCTGCAGAAAAATGAGCCTCGTATTCATGTTCAGAAGACCCTCGCCTCAGGGCCGTTGGGAAAAAAAAAGTTCTTGCAGTACCTTTCTGACACCATTAGCAATATCAACCTCTGATAAGTAATGGCAATAGGACTGAGTGAAGTCCAATTTTGTCAGTAATCATACAAGTGATAACAAAATCCGAAGACCACGCAGCGGCATTCCTTTTTTTATCACGAGTATGATTACAGACCGAATTGGACGACACGAAGTCCTGTTACCAATAAATCATAAAAATTACGATTTCCGAGAACAGAAGAATAGCCAAGTTATGAAAGACAGGGGGAATTTGCATTAAAATACTGACAGAGGAGGCGTAAATTATTTAATGTCGCTCTGAAATTGAGATTGATTGATTTAAACTACAACTTTGAATGTGATTGGCTTATTGAATGTGATTCGCTTAACTGTCTAATAGCAACTTGGCAAGTGAATTAGTGTAAAATAGGAATTTTTAAACCAATCACAATCGAGGAACTTGTAATTTTGATGATTAGGTCTATTACCGCACTAAAACCATGCGTTAATACTTACCCATATCCATATAGGAAGGAAAAGGAAACCCATGAATTGATTTTCTATGGTTATCATGGCAAGCGGTATTGCTCGTGGGTGCGTGCGCACGACGGTGAAAGCTACGGCGACGGAATCGAGCAAGAAGATGGCCGAGACGAGTTGGCGATCCTAATGTAAACAGCTGGTTGAATTTTAGAAAGAAACAAGCTAAATGTTACCTCGGCCAGGGTAGCTCGGAGGGAGGGTTGTCTCGGGTACCCGAGACCATATAACTGGGCCCTTAGGGCGGGTACCCGAGACCATGTAACTGGACCCTTAGGGCCCAGTTAGATGGTGTCGGGTACCCGAGACAACCCTCCCCCGAGCTACCCTGGCCGAGGTAACATTTAGCTTGTTTTTTTCTAAAATTCAACCAGCCGTTTACATTAGGATCGCCAACTCGTCTCGGGGGGCGAGATAACTCGGGTGGGCGAGTTGTCTCACCTCGGCAAGTAGGGTAACCCTGGCAAGCGGGACAACTTTTCTACATATAAACGCTTTGGCTCGCCTGACCGGGACATCTGTCGGCGTGGCGAATGTCACGTAATGCTTAGATTTAGGATTTATAGAAGTATTAAAGAAGTAAAAATTAACTCGGCAAAACCCACTGTGATCGAATGACCGAGAAAAACCCAAAGAAAGAGGGATATTTGCACATTTGATTATTCAGTAAGGTTTATGACTACTGGAACTATGTTTTCACATATAAACGCTCGATAAAGTTACCTCAGGGGAAGGGTTGTCTCGGGTACCCGAGACCATATAACTGGGCCCTTAGACATACCGTACACAGTTCTTCTGAGGATGATGCGTGTATATCCCAAGCGCTTAAGCGACTTTCCCGCAATCACCTGAGACGAAATGGTGGAAAATCTAATGAAAAGTCAATTTTTAACAGACGTTTCACAGCACAGATAATACAAAGATTTCAATCTCGTGCTTGATCATCGCAGCTGAACACACTAATGACGTCACGAAATTTCGACCCCCGTCGAGACTCAGACAAACAAAGTCCAATTCTGTAAGAGAAGTAGGGGGGGGGGGGGAAATGTATGCGAATGGCGAGTAGTGCGCAGCAATGTTTTACTGTTTTAATGGATGAGGACGGTGTACCTGGCTCTAGATTGGAAAGAGAGCCAGAGGAGTATACTGTGGAATAGTTAAAACGATGGATGAAATGTAGAGGATTGAAGTTAAACGGGAAACGAGACGAGCTTCTGAAACGTGTACGCGACTGCTTGAAGAGCGGAAATCATCACACGCTCTATCCAAGCACTGACAATGGTAAATGGTTGCCCCGAAAATTCTTAAAGAAAGTTCACAGGAACAAGCAAATTGTCCCTAAAACTCTGTTTCTATTATTCCTTCGACTGGCTAGCGCGTTTTTTCCGTCGCAGAATATTCCTTCGCTCTTGAACTTATGCGCACGTGCAGGGGTCAGAAAGGGACTTGTAAAGGGAGAAGCCGTTACACTTCTAACAACTCCTCAGAAAAACCATTCGATGAGAATATAACCAGTTTCAAAACCCTCCTTCGGGCTCCCCCACAATCTCATTGAAAAAATAACCTCTCTAAAGTCAAATTCACTGAACGGAAGTCGGCTTTACAGCAAACCGATCAAGTGCGTAAGAAAATGCTGCCTTTTGTAACAACATACCACCCGGCGTTGCCTATAACCCTCGAAAACATCGTGATGAGCAAATGGTACTGAATTCAAAACCAACCACTGCTTGGAGAAATATTTAAAGAACCCCCACTTATCTCGCATAAAAAAGGAAAATCCTTGAGAGATATACTGATGAGAGCGAAACCTTATAATTTAACGATCGAGAAGTCACCACAACTAAAGGTCACTCGTCACGCCATGATCTACGGAGCCCTGTTAGTGCCATACACGCGTGCGTACAGCTTCATATTGAGGATGTACACTTTCTTACCTCTGGCGCGACTTTTTTCTGTCTGGCGCGACTTTTTTTTGTTTGGCGCGACCTTTTTTTGTTTGGCGCGACTTTTTTTTCTGGCGCGACTTTTTTTTGCCTGGCGCGACTTTTTTTCTCTGGCGCGACTTTTTTTTTGTTCGGCGCGACTTTTTTTCGGTGGGTACTTTCAGTAAGGTTATTAAAGTGTATCATAATACAAATTTAAATTTTGTGCATGATAATTATATAAAGCCATGTATAGCCACGTATGGCCATGTATGAATAAAAACGAAGGTTAAATAAAATTAAAGTTACGTAATTAAAAGTGCCAAAATAAATAGCTATACATGGCTATACATGGCTATACACGTTAATGCTTGGCTATACATGGCTATACATGCTTATACATGACCATACATGGCTATACACGGTAATACATAGCTATACATGGCTATCCATGGCTATACATATACATGGATTTATATAGGGGAATCCTTGTTTACAATAGCACAGATATCAGTGACGTCACCTATTGTTATTAAAATGCCAACCGGAGAACTATTGGCTGGTGAAACAAAGAGTTCTTTTGTTTCACGTTTTGAACATTTAAATAACAAAAACACTGTTTGTAAACAAATATCTTCCCCATATTTGCCTCATTAGCATAAGCAATTCAGTTTCTGATGGAGCTACAAATAAATCAGTTCTGAATATTGAAAGGCCATAGTACAATTAACTCTCCCAGTGAATATGGGCCTGATGTATTGAATACTTTTTGTGCAACATGGGTTTAAAAACTCAAAATTTAACAAAGAA
>OZ026596.1:11380938-11385938 GCA_964020085.1 Micromussa lordhowensis | reverse complement strand
TATCGAGAGTAAGGCTCTCAAAATCTTGTTCATAACTATCACTTATTTTATTTTGAGGCAACAACTACCCTGTCATAAAAGAAGAGGAATTTTATGAGTTTTAAGAGATGTTCTAAACGACTTTGCTTAAAAACGACTTGGGTTTTATAATAGGGGCTAGATGAATCGACTCTTAATTATGGGCTAATGATAATCGACTGAGGGCTTATTGACGTGGGGGCTATTTTGTAGGTCAAAATGAAATTCAGGTTAACCTGAATTTCATTTTGACCTACAACAGCTACATAGGGGCTTATTGCAAGGACAATGACTAGTTCTTCAATTAATTGTTTTCGTTGACCTGCGTATCCAATTTCGGTGTTATGTACTCTTGCAGCGTATTAAACAGCTTTGGGTACAAAGATTGGACTTCTTTCTCTGTAGGCACAAAGCAATCTCTGCCATCAAAGCCTGGGGCAACCTCCTCTGACATCAACGTGAAAGGTATTTCATCTGGAAATGAGGCATAATCCTTTTCATCGACTAAGATTTTTCCACATTTGAGATAACCACCGGGAACTCTCAGTTGAGGAACATGGCCCTTCATAACGTCGCGTCCCAAGATATGCTCCTCAGTTTTGCCTTCTGGAGATACAAGAATGTAGTATGCTGGCCATCCATCGTGAAAATAGTGTATGGTGTCACTCTTGTTGCTGAGTAAGTAGTTTTTTCCTCCCTGTTCAGGTGACATCATGAAGTAAATGATGGTGAAGACATTTCGTTCGCTCCCCTCTCGTCCGGGAATTTGAACCGTTTCAGGCGATCTGAAGGTTTCTTTGAAGTATCCTCCAAAAGGCACGGGAATTAACCCAAGTTTCTGAGCAATTAAATCCTTTCTGTGCTGCATAACGATAGCGAGGCTTGTCTTGGTGTTCTACAGCTAGGAACTTGTATACTAAGGACTACGCGGAATGGCGATGATTATGGCGAGTGGATTATGCAAATTTCGGCAAAACGCACAAGTGACGTCAGAGGTAGTCACGCAATGACGTTAAGTATAGTCCGGGGTACTTCGGGTCTCGGGGTCTCGGGGTCTCGGGGTCTGGGTCTTTGGATCTCGGGGTCTCTGGGTCTCTGGGTTTCCGGTTCTCTGTGTCGTTGATTTACTGTGTCTGTGCCTGCTGTTATTTTTCCAAATTCTCCCGCATTCTATCTGAACTACTTGCGCGAAACATTGCTCTGTAGCTCTGTGAAAAAGAACCCCCAATGCATAACGATAACGTTTATTTTTTCAACCTATGTAATCTCGATTCCAAAATGACCATGGTCATATTTTTTAAGAAAATAAAAGAAAAGTAAACTCTTACCAATTATAAAAGTTCAAATTTTTGCGTCTTTAAGTGAACTCCTTGAGCGAGATTTTGCTCTTTGAAAAGAACACGTAATCGATACGATAATAGTAACGTTTAATTTTACTAATATCACTCTGCAAACAAGTAAGCATGTCTATTGCGATAAAAGTTTCTAGTTTTCAAACGTTGTAATCTTGATTCCACAATGACCATAGTCGTATCTTTTAGTTAAAAAATCAAGTAAAGGTCTACAAGAAAAACAAAAACAAACAAACAAACAAGGGAACGATAGTACTTTGTTTGACCTTCGCTACATGAGAGTGCTATCCGAAGAAGAACTATTAGACAAATTGTTTAACAAAACACTAACGATGTCACCTGCCTGAATCTTTCATTATAAACAGTAACGTGTATTCTTCATTCCCAACAGCGATAGCACGACCAGAGAGAGAAATAGCCACCTTAAATTTTCGAAAATTTAAGGTGGCTCTGAAGCCCCTCCATAGAATTTTTTGAACTTTGCAAAAAGTTGCATTTTGTCATGCTGATTACAGTTCAATAATAAAAAATGGGGGTCACCGAGCTCGTTTTCGAGTTATGAGCGCTTAAAGCTAAAATTAAGAGTGTTTTTAGCAGGTCATATTGTTGCTATGGAAACCTATTGTGCCATAAAATTGACAGCAACTTGTTCACTAATGATTGGGCAGTGTTTTGATAACATGATTTTGGTATCAACTGATTTAGAGTGGTTATAATGACCCATCAAACTCTAAGTCTTGGAAAGTACTAGAAACTGTTTCGAGCCACCTTAAGGCGGGGGTAAACGTGAAGGCTGTTTTGAGGTCGCTTAACACGGCTTTTCTGCCTATATCTCGGTCACGTTTCAAGCGACACTAAATCTCTCTGCTTATCTCATTAACCACTGTTCGGCGGTTTTGTGTAAATTTTTGGGTGATTTTTGGGCCTTTTGGGAAAGAGATATTTTTTTCTCAAAGGATAGGTTAAAGTGAGGAAAATATGAAATTTTGAAGATTTGATGGATTTGGAAAATTGAAATTTGAAGTGAAGAATTAGTAGACGGATACCATACCAAACAGTCCCCTAGCAACCAGGAGCTCTCTTTTGCGGGGGTCAACTGTCTGGTAGTGTTTCACCCATCTTAATCCTAACAATTTCCTTTTTTATATCACTTCAAATTTCACGCCTATTCATGTTTACCTCCGTCTTAAGGTGGCTCCCTAGAGTTATTACGAAACACCCTCCCTAAAGTTTTCCCCTTGGAGATTTACCAGTATGGGTACTGTTAAAATAAGGCTTATGTTTTGGTTGTCAATTTTCGGATTAAGGCCGTTACCATGGTAACATCTCATCTAATGACAGGCAGATATATTCCTCATTTTGACCTAAACTCCTTACTATTTATTCTTTCCTTCGGTGAAATTTTTTCATACTTCGCCATATCATGGAAATGATATTGTCTGACATTTTGAACTGTTAAAAGTCAAGGTTGTTCAGACGGTTTTTCCAATATTCTGTCATTTGTCATTATTCTAAATATATGAGATTAGCTCTGACAGATTTTAGCAAAGCTTTCCAATGTTTAAACTTCGTTTCATACGAACAATGACAGACGCGACAATGTCCGAAGCCATATCACTTCGCCCGCTCGCTTTTTCTGCCTTGGAAAGGAAACGTTTTACCCGCAATATTTCCTTTTAGTATAAATCTACTAGCGTTCTATCAGGAATACCGTTCTCTGATTGGCTACCCCACTCGGCACTATCTATTCTCGTATTTCTGAAACTTTCACCTCTCATATTACTAAAAATTAAAATCTATAAATTGTTTTCGGGATTTTCCGAGGTTAAAATGTCTTAAAAATCGACGTTTCGACCAGTTTTACTAGTCTTCTTCGATGTTAAAAAGTTATCAAAACGGCGCGTTCAACTTTGTAACCGCACATGACGTATCGTGGTCACTACACGACGTGTGTAACCGCACATGACGTGTCGTGATCACTACACGACGTGTAAATGATGTTAAAATACGCGGGAAATGCTGGCCTGTCAAGTATTTTTACATTTTGTGATAATTCACTGATCGTCCTTTGAAGTTTCCGTGACGATCAAAGAAGTAGTTCAGGATTGGTTTCCATGTATCAACGTGATCAAAATTGTTAAGGACTCTCATTCCGTAATATCTCTGTCGTTGTGACTCAATTCCTTCGAGAACTTTTCTCTGTTGTAATCTGAGTTCTCCCTTGCTACGATCTCTGCGTTCCCCCAGTCAACATCACTTTGGCACTCCGTGGTGTGCCGTGCTAGGCCTCCATCTTCTTTTCCCATCCGTTTTTTGGCCGATATAGTATTTCCTTTATGAAGGTCTTCTATTGTTAGTCTGACTTTGTCCATGTGTTCTTTCTTCCTTGTTTGGAAAAGGCGCCAAATTTCTCCCACATACACAGTATTCTGGCAAGCACAAGGAATCTTATATACAACACATTTCTGTCTTTCACCAAGCGGCTCCTGGCATGTGTGTTTAATCTCTTTTATCTTTCTTCCGGGTTTGAAAGCAACTCGAAAAGAGTGTCGGTTAGCAGTTCTCCTAAACTGCTCAGACAACCCTTTTAAATATGGTATAGTCACAACTCCACGACTTTCTTGTTCCTCTTTCTCCCTTTTGTCTATCTGTTGAGGTCTTTGTTCCATAAACCTTCTCACGGTTTCTCTGGGGTATCCATTCGTTACACGTCCTCGATGTTATGTAGTTCTTCTGCTAGGTGTTTTTCATCTCATAAAGCCCTCGCTCTGTCAGCAAAACCTTTTATAATGGCACAGAGATCGTAGCAAGCGAGAGAGGACTAAAACAGAGAAAAGTTCTGGAAGGAATTGAGTCACAACGACAGAGATATTACGGAATGAGAGTCCTTAACAATTTTGACCACGTTGATACATGGAAACCAATCTTGAACCCCTTCTTTGATCGTGAAAGAAACTGCAAGGGACGATGAATTATCACAAATGTAAAAATACTTGACAGGCCAGCATTTCCCGCGCATTTTAACATCATTTACACGTCGTGTAGTGATCACGACACGTCATGTGCGGTTATACACGTAGTGTAGTGACCACGATATGTCATGTGGGGTTACAAAGTCAGTGAACGTCACAAAAACGATCCGCCATTTTGATAACTTTTTAACATCCTGAAGACCAGTAAAACAGGTCGAAACGTCGGTTTTAAAGACATTTTAACCTCGGAAAATCCCGAAAACAATTTATAGATTTTAATTTTTACTATCTATTCTGTTGTAGACAGTGAGTAGCGTAGCATCGTGCGGTTGATAACAAATAAACCGACGGCCCCTTCTTTGCGTTTTCGAGGTGTCTATAATACATCTTTGAACGACTAGTAAATTTATACTAAAACAATTAGATTATTCGCTCTCGATTTCTATGCGTGACAGTTGACTCGGGCTGCGCCCTCGTCGATTATCGCGAGATTTAACAAATTGACGTCAGTTTTTCATGCGTCTGTCCTCTTATTGATCATGAATTTGGTCATAACATTGTCAAAGTAGCAGACTACTTTGACAATAAATCTTTGACAATTCAATCTTTGAATTACGAGATTCGTAGGTTGAACATAAAGTCGTTTTTTAAGCGACGT
>OZ026596.1:11368438-11373438 GCA_964020085.1 Micromussa lordhowensis | reverse complement strand
TTAAGGTGGCTCTGAATCTGTCAATTAGCCATAACATAGATGACCAATATCAAAGATGTACCTATGGTAATGGTGCTACTATTATATTTCTCAAGGTATTGGGCTGACGTACGTAAAAAACATTTTTTTTTTTAATCCATGGGTTGGCGTATTTTCTAAGGTATGGGGCTCCACTTGCGCAGGAGCCCTGTAAAAATTGCAAAACCGGCTGTGTATCTCACGTCCTTTATTTATACCAATATCAGCAATATCAGAGTCTAGGCAACCATGAATACAGTGACTGAATGTTAAATGAACGAGAGAGTTTTTGCTTTACATCTGAGATTACGATTCATTTGATCTACCCATCTCAATTAGAACAAAAATCTTAGCTCTTAAATATACTAGATCTAGTTATAAATAACATAAATATGATCTAGCCACTGGACTTTTATCAGTGCGTTGTCGGTTGTTATAATACAGCGCTGAGTATGCCCTCTTGAGTCCACTTTCCTACTGAGTATCAGACCTTCAAATAAAAAAAAGTTATAACAAGTGCAGGTTTAAAGAAACAAACTTCTAATATCTACATTGTAGGACCTCTGGGTCACTTTAACTTCAGTTCTGAGACATTTGTTTGGAAATCGCATCGTACATCGCTCTGATCTTTCCAGGTCACGCGAGCTGAGCATGAGTCCTAGACAGGATCCTTTCGGGACAATTCAGTTCTTCTATTCCTCACTTGGTGCACAATACTCTTCCAACTTCAGCCATAACTCCGGGTACTTAGCTTTCACTTCAGGAGCAACTGGTACATAGCGATCTCTATAATCAAAGCCCGGGGACATTTCTTCTGAAATCAACGTGAAAGGTTCCTCACCAGGAAACTTGGCATATTCTGCAGAATCGTCGACGAGAATTTTAGCCGCTTTCAGACAATTACCAGGAACCCTCAGTTGAAGAACATGGCCTTTCAAAATGTCTCTGCCTAAGATGAATTCTTTAATGTCGCCCTCCGGTGTAATATAAATGTATTTAGCAGGCCATCCATCGTGATAATAATGTGTGATGTCACTCTTATTGCTATTAAAATAGTTTTTTCCTCCCAGTTCAGGTACGATCAGATAGTAAATCGTGGTGAATAAACTTCGGTAGCCTTCATCTCTCTCCTCCACTTGAACGGTTTCAGGTGAGCGATACGTTTCTCCGAAGTAGCCGCCTTCTTCAGAGAGGGGGATCAAACCCAGCCTTTCAACGTAGATGTCTTTTCGGTGATTCATTTCAGCGATTTATTCGTGAAACCAGAAATTCTGACTAAAGCGAGACTTCGGCCAGTGAAACTTTTTAAGCGTTGATCTTAGCTGTTTACGTCACAAGTAATCGATCCTGATGTCACGCACGCACGATTTATCCCTGAATCAAACGAAGCAGTTCTTCACAGTACTGCAAACTTATCCGTTACGTTGCGATCAGCAATCTTGATTTTCTCTTTTGGCAGCTTATATGTGTTGTTATTTCTTAGCCAGAAGTTAAGACATCGCTTCTACATTATATTGCGTTCCGTTTACGAAAACTGAGTGCATGGTACACTTCTTAGGTTTGCCCACATCCCTTGCGTCAATGTTAATGAGGAAGTAAGCTGAATTACGCATTTGATGGCCCGTCGCGCAAACATTTCCTTCTGAACGATCGAAAACAACTCTATTTATTTTCAAAAAAGGCAAGCATAACACGATGAAACGCCCTTGAAACTGCAACTAAATTAAAGCCGAGGTCAGTTTCTTTAGATACTCCGGTATGATACACCTCACAAAACTATTTTAAATTGTTTAATTAGTCAAAGAAAGAAAATGAAAGAAGGAGAAAAAGACGACTCTTTGACAAAAAGTTCATTTTTCAGTCTGTACATGTCTAGAAACCTCGATATTTATCAGCACCCTTCCATGTCTCCAGGTGAAGTGAGTGACGTTTCGAAAACCTAAGAAGAAGTAACGGAAAAGCGTTCTGAGAACAGCGGGAATTTTATTCAAGATCAACATATAACAACGTCATGCATCATCAAATACGTGAAAGGTCTAGAAGGTCAAGAATGAAGAACACTCCCTGTGCATATATCATGTACACGATGCGCGGGGATGCAAGGTACGAAGAGTAGGTCGCGCGTGATAGCGCGTGATAGCGCGTGATAGCGCGTAATGAGTACCCTACGTGCGCCCCTTAGAAGCTCGCACGTTCTCGCGAGCCCGAGAGCTACACGTTAAAAGTGTGGTTATGTTTCGCCCACCTCAAGACGAAAGGAACACGGAAACTCTAGGGTCCTCTAGACTGCTTGATTAAGAAGCTGACTGCTTACAGTGTGTTTTCTCTCGACCTGGGTGCTGTTCGGTATGCGGCTTTTCTTACGTTCGCTTTCAAAATGAACACTTGTCTGACCCTAAGAAGAAAGCATGCTGAAAGCCGTCTGTGGAGGCTCTCGTAACGCCATGTTCCACTCGAAGGAGGCTACCAGATTAAAAAAATAGATAACGCAGCACGACATGACGAATTTTTCTAAAGGAATTTCCCAGTCAAAGCGAATTTCCTAATCAAAGAGATAAAGGAATGCTTTGCGACACGAGGGTTATGTCAATGAACCTGAAAAGTCAGTGTTTCCTGCAAATATTTCAAGCTTTCTCTGTTCTCTTCTGTACGGTATTAAGCTGGAGGTCATACTTCCACATCGTAATATCCGCGTGATTGAATTTCTCACGTACGGAAGAATCCTCTTCAACGACTACTCCGTATAACTTAAGCCGTCATCTCGTTATAATACGACCAACAACTACCCTGAATTGTTGAGTCCCCAACGTTTATTTTTGCTGCGAAGCGAGCGTAGCGAGCGTAGCAGCAGTTCATAATCTAAATATAAAAGAAAGGTAGGAAAATTTGAGATTTCACTGTGGTTTTTAGCCTCGCTTTCAGCGGACCATAATGCTCTGCGCTGTGGAAGAGCCTCGCTTTCAGCGGACCAGAATGCACTGCGAGAAGTTAATGTTTAGCGAAGCAGCGCCCAGTCCTCGCTGTCGCACACTAGCAAAAATTCTTCAGGCGTGATGAAGCAATTGCGGGATAAATTACAGCCGGAAATATGATCTTTGTTTTAACCTTTGTTGCTAAAGTATCCGTGCAAATATCCGTGCTACGTGTCGCATGAATATAGAAATCTAGCTCTTGCTTTCGATCTTAAAGCTTGTAGGAACACTAGTTCCTTCTAGCTATCAGATAAGCACGGGATTCTGCTCTGTTTAGTTCCTATTTCGGCATGATTTACTTAAGTGTTCACCCATATCTGTAAAATTGCGGTTATGTCGTAATTAAGTTGTTTATGCCAAAGGAAACACTATTTCCTTCCAACCCCGGGCAACAAGGAGATAAGTACGGGATTCTGCTCTGATTAGCCCCTAGTTCGGCACGATTTACCTGATTATTGACATCCATATCTGTAAAATTGCAGTTATGTTGTAGTTAAGTTGTTTATGCCAAAGTAAACTCTTATTACCCTCTGTACAAAGAAAATAACTTGATGACAACCATTTCTACACAAACTCTATACAATCTCCACTTCAATTTCCGCAGCACTTTCATAGCCCTGGCTAAACTAGTCTATGTAAATAAAGGGCTCTGGTTCTCTGACAGAATTAGCAGTTAAGCAAAAATGTGTGCTCTGAAAAGAGTCGTTTTGGACAAAGGGCATTTTAAATTTTTTCTTGAAGTTTTCGAAGGAGGACTTTTAAAAGAAGTTTTTCTTTTATAATTTTCTGATTCTACTAGGTTGTCGATCGAGATTAAACTGAGCTATGCGAAGTTTCAAAATAATTATATTTGGAATTTTTCAAACAGTTTTTTCAGACTTGAGAAATGTGAACGTGTATATGTATGTGTTTGCTACAATTTGAGTGTGTCTGTAGACCGATTTCAACACTCATGCATTCGGACTGAGTCACATGCATTGGATAATTTTTCGGGCAAGAGGGTCCCCGCCCAATTCGTTGTTATGAAGGATATGTCCGTAACGACCATCACGGATCCTTGACCGTCACGGGTTTTACCACCGCCCTAAAATACCATCCTAAACGTTATTTTTTTCTTTTCTTTTCTCAGCAGAGGAAAGAAGTAGCAAGTCTAGCAACAACACTTCAATAGGTTACACACCGTAAGAACTTGAAGGACATTTTAAGACGTCTTACACAAGGAATCTCCTGTTTTCGCGGACGACAGCTAGGAGCTTGGAGATCGATTCTTTGAAAATGCCTTATTTTGAGTTAACAACAAACGTTAAAGAAGTGCCTGCCGAGTTTCATAAAGAAGCTACGAACTTGATTGCAGAGCTTCTAGGAAAACCGAGCCCGGTGAGTGTAACTTTTCCCAGCTGGGATCAAGTTTGTGCAGTCAGCCCACGCTCATCAGTATTGTCTTAGTCACCTTTGCAGCCGTTAAGTTTATATCTGGATCATCAGAAGCGTTCATTTGCGTGAGGATTCAAGTATCGGCTGCAAAGAGTCTACTTAACGGTTGCGTATTTCCCCATATATAAAGCTTAATTCAGATCCCTCTTGTTGATGTTTTCCCGAAGGATTCATACAAGGCTAGGGGCTCTGGCGAAAAGATCCCTCTGGAAATTTTGAATAAATTGAACTGTCGTGCCCGTTTTCCTCTATTCTGTTCTGCGACATGACCCTTTTTCAAGCATTCAAAGTGGCTGTAAACATGTACACATCGGTACTTTCTGTGGGCAAAATATATATCAAAAATACTTGAAGGACTTAATTGATAAGACTTGTCAGAAATTAACACCCGGTGGGGGAAGGGGGGATAGAAAATAGGGGAGGGTCACAGACAAAAATGACTTCGGGACTTGTCAGAAATTAACATGGGGGAAGGGGGATGGAAATAAGGGGAGGGTCACAGTTTTTTTAGCCCTTCAAAAAAGAGGGTTATGAAAAAAATGACAGGGAAAGGGAGGGTCACAAGAAATTAAGCCA
>OZ026596.1:11360938-11363438 GCA_964020085.1 Micromussa lordhowensis | reverse complement strand
GAGTGCAAGAAGCGGGAAAGATTGAACTGACTGGAATTCACTCTTAAACTCCCTGTAACTTTCGCCCCTTCAATTAAGTGTAAACGCGAGTGCACTTCGTGTTTTATGGGAACAAGTGACGTTTTTGAAAGTCCTCAAAATTACTCGAGCCGTAAGTCAGTGCAATTTTAGAACTTACAAAACATTACGAGTGACGATAAGTCTCGAAATATAGGAGCAAGTTCATGCGATTTTTGTTTACTAAGTTTCATACTCAAACACACCACTTTGTACGCAGTACGTGCTACATAAAACGCTTCAATGGCTTCCAAAATTCTCACGTTTTATTTGAAACATAATCATAATCATCTGATTTTCAGTTTTTAAAAGCGGAAAAAGTCCGCAAATCTGTTTCCATTACTTTCCATGATACGTACGACTCGAACCCTGTAAAAAATTACAAAAACGGTTGTGTAACTCGAAATATAGGAGCAAGTTCATACGATTTTTGTTTACTAAATTTCATACTCAAACACACCGCTTTGTACGCAGTACGTGCTACATAAAACGCTTCAATGGCTTCCAAAATTCTCACGTTTTATTTGAAACATAATCATAATCATCTGATATTCAGTTTTTAAAAGCGGAAAAAGTCCGCAAATCTGTTTCCATTACTTTCCATGATACGTACGACTCGAACCCTGTAAAAAATTACAAAAACGGTTGTGTAACTCGTGTCCTTTATTCATACAAATATCAGAGTCTGCCGCGCAATCCATGAATACAGTGACTGAATGATAAATGAGCTAGGGAATTTTAGCTACATCTGAGATCATTCATTTGATCCATCCATCTCATTTAGAACAACAATTTTAGCTCTTAAATATACTAGATCTAGCTATAAATAACATATATACTGATGTAGCCACTGAACTTTTATCAGAATCATTTTACTCTTGCGTTCTCGGATTGTTATAACACAGCGCTGAGTATGCCCTCTTCCGTCCAATGTGCAACTTCAAAGAAACAAAGTTCTGACAAATTTCTGGGTGACTTTAAGATCGAATTATGCTATAACTGAAGGTTCTGAAGGTTAAGAACGCACTAGTCACCGCACCTGAGCACGAGTCCCAGACAGGATTCAATCGATGTAAACCATTTGGGAAAGTTCAATTCTATTATTCTTCGCCCGGTGCACAATACTCTTCCAATGTTAGCCATAACTCCGGGTACTTAGCTTTCACTTCAGGAGCAGCTGGTACATAGCGATCTCTATAATCAAAGCCCGGGGACATTTCTTCTGAAATCAACGTGAAAGGTTCCTCACCAGGAAACTTGGCATATTCTGCAGAATCGTCGACGAGAATTTTAGCCGCTTTCAGACAATTACCAGGAACCCTCAGTTGAAGAACATGGCCTTTCAAAATGTCTCTGCCTAAGATGAATTCTTTAATGTCGCCCTCCGGTGTAATATAAATGTATTTAGCAGGCCATCCATCTTGATAATAATGTGTGATGTCACTCTTATTGCTATTAAAATAGTTTTTTCCTCCCAGTTCAGGTACGATCAGATAGTAAATCGTGGTGAATAAACTTCGGTAGCCTCCATCTCTCTCCTCCACTTGAACGGTTTCAGGTGAGCGATACGTTTCTCCGAAGTAGCCGCCTTCTTCAGAGAGGGGGATCAAACCCAGCCTTTCAACGTAGATGTCTTTTCGGTGATTCATTTCAGCGATTTATTCGTGAAACCAGAAATTCTGACTAAAGCGAGACTTCGGCCAGTGAAACTTTTTAAGCGTTGATCTTAGCTGTTTACGTCACAAGTAATCGATCCCGATGTCACGCACGCACGATTTATCCATGAATCAAACGAAGCAGTACTACACAGTACTGCAAACTTATCCGTTACGTTGCGATCAGCAATCTTGAATTTCTCTTTTGGCAGCTTATGTGTTGTTATTTCGTAGCCAGAAGTTAAGACATCGCTTCTACATTATATTGCGTTCCGTTTACTAAAACTGAGTCCATGGTACACTTCTTAGCTTTGCCCACATCCCTTGCGTCAATGTTAATGAGGAAGTAAGCTGAATTTGTTTGTTTTATTACGCATTTGATGGCTTGTCGCGCAAACATTTCCTTCTGAACGATCGGTTACAACTCTGTTTATTTTCAAATAAGGCAAGCATAACACGATGAAACGCCCTTGAAACTGCAACCAAAGCCCAGGTCAGTTTCTTTAGATCAGTCCGGCATATGCATGATGTCTCCAGGTGAAGTGAGTGACGGAAAAGCGTTCGGAGGACAGCGGGAATTTTTGTTTCTTGCGCAACCTCGCGAACGTTATTCAAGATCAACATATAACAACGTCATGCATCATCAAATACGTGAAAGGTCTAGAAGGTCAAGAATGAAGAACACTCCCTGTGTATATATCATGATGCGCGTGAATGCAAGGTACGAAAAGTAGGTCGCGCGTGATAGCGCGTGATAGCGCGTAATGAGTACCCCTACGTGCGCCCCT
>OZ026596.1:11300938-11355938 GCA_964020085.1 Micromussa lordhowensis | reverse complement strand
CAAAATTTGATACACAGTGATGTTTGTAGCCTGAAATGTCAGTCATCTGCGACCCTCAGCCTAATCCCTTGGTCTAATCACTAGCATTCTAATACTGTTGAGAATAAACTCTTCCTCAGCCGGCTTCCAGCTGTGCATGGTTTGATGTTCAAAATGAAATTATTTTACTGCAGTTTCTTAATTTCTGCTTGTATTAGGAATTGAGATAGAGAGCAACACCATATCTTAATGGAGAATGACTGTCCTTACAATGAATCATGCTCAGCCTGCTGGGTTGATTGCTAGCATTAACGCAAAAATGCAAGATGTCTGCTTGAAAATAAAAATCTAGGAGGTGACGTAACCAGACGGAATTATGATGCTCCGACTTCAGGTGTCTCTCACTCAGGGAGTAGGCTAAGGGTGGGAGATGACTGACATCTCAGGCTATGTTGTTTGGAAATGTGTTAAAACAATGTCTTCTTAACAAGTTAGATTTGTCTGTCAGAGGTTGTTTTATTCTTTTCATATTCTATATTTTTGTATTGCACAGGTGGTTGCAGTTCATGTTAAAGCTGATGCCAAATTGACGTTTGGTGGGACAGATGATGCAGCTGGTGTTGTTCATCTGTATTCAGCAGGATGCCTCGAGCCAGAGAAAAACAACTCATATACTAAAGCCATAGCTGAACACCTTCAGAAACATTTCAACATTCCAGTTGGCAGGTAAGTACTCTTTCAAGATATTTTTTATAGACAGGCTGGAGCTGGTTTTTTAATAGAAATTAACTATTGAGCACTCTCTTGTCTAGGAAAATTACTAGAATTCTACTAATATACTGATGCAAATGCTGCAATCTGATTGGCTGGTCACACACTATTAGCTGTTGGTATAATTATCTACTAGCATTCTATCACAAAATCAATGCAGTTTGCTGATTGGCTATGCTACAGTTTGCTGATTGGCTATGATTGGCTATGCTACTTACTAGCTTCCAAATCTCTTTACGGTGGACAATTCACATTATCAACCCAGTTGATAAAACCAAATTATCTTGTAATACTCCCACCGATGCAGCACCACAGTTTCTTTAGAAGCTTGCCCCCTTTACTTACTATATATTCTGTTGTAGATAGTGAGTAGCATAGCAGCATGCACTTGTTATCAAAATGAAGGCCGCTTCTTTGCATTTTTGCTCATGGATGTTACGTAACATCCATGAGCTTAGGAGGCAGTCGGATGGCACTCGATCACTCACTCACTCACTCACTCACTCACTCGATTCTGATTAATTTATTCATTAAACCGGATTAAATCGTTTCTCCCAACCCTCCCCTGCTTAGTATGGTTCTTTTCCTAGGCACTTCGTGGTGTAGGTTCAGCAGGTTTTAGCGGGGTACTAGAAAGACGAATTTTTTGTCCGACAACATGGAGTTCGTACATATGGCGGCTACTGCGGCACGAAGATGGTTTTTGGTTCAACTCGTGGAGTTGTGAAATTGAAATTTGTCAAGCTAAGGAGCAGTAGCTGTAACAAATGGACATGGAAAGACAAGAAGCATAGCGCTCGTCAAAAACCCATGTGTAAATTTATATTGAAAGGTCAAGGTGTTTTTTCATTAGACATAAACAAAATTCTCCGATTACAAGCCACGCTAAACTCACGCTATGCAAAGAATGTAATCAGATACTCTTTTTTTCGTATATTTGCTGAAGGGCAAGAGAGTCGCGTTTCGCAGAAAGTGTAAGTAACCGCGTTTTGATTCGTGACCTGAAGGTTTTGCGTGATCCGTGAAGAACCTGAAATATTAACCGATATTCGTGATTTTACCACACAACTCTACGTGATTAATTACAGTGGTCTATCGAGAGTGCCTTAGCCATGCAATATGCAATACAGAGCCTTGGTTTAGCCATTCGCGATTTTGCTTCCTACAAACACTGTTTTTAATGTAAGAACAGGTCCTTACTTTCTTATTTTCGTAATTCGGGAAATCGAAATTTTTTTATCCGTGAACCGTGATCCTCTGCATTTTAGGTTCAGGTTTAGGTTCCCTGTACAACCCTCTTGATATCTAAAGCTTTTAATCGGACATTGCAAACAGACCACGAGAAGATGGTAAATTGTTTTTTTGTTAGATTATTTTTTATCAGTGCTGGCCTGATGGGCCGCTTGGCACAAATGTAGATTTTGACTTCCATCGTCTGAGTTTCTATTTGCAGAACGAGTGCTTGTGCCAAACGTTTCCCATGAAAATCACTTGATTTACATGCGAATGACCGTGCAGGTGACATATATTTTCATACCAATAGTTTCGCTCATAGACTCGTTTTGCCACAGTGGCAAAAGTAAACTTGGCATTGGGCTATTCATCCATGAGCTGCTCAGAGAGCCTTTGATTAAAGTGTCTGTGAAGAGGATTTAGATTAAGTTTTGAATGACTAGTACATGTAGATTTATACTGAAACAATTAGATTATTCGCTCTTGATTTCTACGTGGGATAGTTGATGAGGGCGCAACCCTAACACATGATAGATATCTCAAGCTCACAATCCAATTGTTTAGGAGCATGTGGTGGTGGCTGGAGGTTGTCACCATAACGGTGATATTATTTTTCTCAGTTCTCTGATGTCTCAGAGGTAGATTTATGACAGCTGGCACTGGGAGCTGGCCTAAAATAGTTTTAACTTTACATGGGGAGTCTTCCTGAAATAAAGAATTAGATTGGTCAGTGAGTTACCATAATATGCTATTAAAACAACTAGAGTGCTCAGAACCTGTTGTGTGAACTTCAGCCTTTTTGGTCTGGTCACTTACTTGGAGATGGTTTAAAATTCAGGCTATAGGCTGGTGGCTGTCAGATTGTTAAGATCAAGGGAAATGCAAACAAGTTCAATAGCAAAAAATATAGTCTCTTCTTGCTAAACCCACTTAAAATTATTTTGCTCATAAGTGCACCTCACCCCAATGTGTGATTCCAGAAACTATCCCTACATACCCCGAGGGGGGGGGGGGGGGCATTGTCTCAAAAAAGCCAAAGTACAGGCCAAAATGGAAATTTTCAGAAAGATGTGGGGGATGTGGGGGGGGGGGGGAAGGGTGAGTGTTAATACACACCAAAAGATCCGTCTTTGGGGGAGGATGGATATTTTCTGGAGTAACATCTTTTTAAATTTCCATTACTATAATGCTAATTTATTCTTATAAATGTTTATAATTTACACTATTCCTTGCAGGTTAATGATTTACTTTCATGACATTGCAAGAACTCACCTTGGCTTTAATGGCAAAACCTTAGCAAGTAAATAAGGAGCTGTCTATGCTGAATCTTTCACAAAGGGGAACTTAAAAAGTCTGATGCAAGTCATAAGCTAGCCTTTTTTAGATAGAAACAAATTAAATTTAGTTAAAATAAACCAAACACAATTGTTTTTTAATAATCTTACCTTCCAGTTTTAAATAGACAAATTAATTAAACTTGCATTTTGCTGTCTCTAGTAGTCATTGTCTATTAAACGAGGGAAGTAAAATAACAACAAAATTATCCAAAGAAATGGTTTAGATTTGTGACAAGGAAAACAGTTCACATCAGAACATAAGTAAGGGTGAATTTGCCTAATTTGGCATTTGTTATGTCTTATTTAAAAAGTAATAACAAGTGCTGTATAAGACAAATTAAACCCTTAATTGGTTGACAGTTATGAACATTTGTCCTTGTAGTTATATCTCTTAGTTACTATAGTATAATTGGTCAATTTATCAGGCCATATCCTGCGGTATGGGCTGCCATATAAAGCTTTTTTGGAGCAAACATGTCTTGTGGCCCCATGGCTTCCAGAAATCTCCATCATATATATGAGAGCCAATAATGCTCAATATTTAGAGTGCAAGGAGCGGGAAAGATTGAACTCACTGGAATTCACTCTTAAACTCCCTGTAATTTTCACCCCTTCAATAAGTGTAAACGCGAGTGCACTTCGTGTTTTATGGGAACGAGTGACGTTTTTGAAAGTCCTCAAAATTACTCGAGCCGAAAGTCAGTGCAATTTTAGAACTTTCAAAACATTACGAGTGACGATAAATCTCGAAATATAGGAGCAAGTTCATACGATTTTTGTTTACTAAATTTCATACTCAAACACACCACTTTGTACGCAGTACGTGCTACATAAAACGCTTCAATGGCTTCCAAAATTCTCACGTTTTATTTGAAACATAATCATCTGATTTTCAGTTTTTAAAAGCGGAAAAAGTCCGCAAATCTGTTTCCATTACTTTCCATGAAACGTACGACTCGAACCCTTTAAAAAAAAATACAAAACCGGTTGTGTATCTCTTGTTCTTTATTTTTACCAATATCAGAGTCTGCCGCGCAACCCATGAATACAGTGACTGAATGATAAATGAGCAAGGGAATTTTTGCAAAATCTGAGATCATTCATTTGATCCATCCATCTCATTTAGAACAACAATTTTAGCTCTTAAATATACTAGATCTAGCTATAAATAACATATATACTGATCTAGCTACTGAACTTTTATCAGAATCATTTTACTCTTGCGTTCTCGGATTGTTATAACACAGCGCTGAGTATGCCCTCTTCCGTCCAATGTGCAACTTCAAAGAAACAAAGTTCTGACAAATTTCTGGGTGACTTTAACGGATCGAATTATGCTATAACTGAAGGTTCTGAAGGTTAAGAACGCACTAGTCACCGCACCTGAGCACGAGTCCCAGACAGGATTCAATCGATGTAAACCATTTGGGAAAGTTCAATTCTATTATTCTTCGCCCGGTGCACAATACTCTTCCAATGTTAGCCATAACTCCGGGTACTTAGCTTTCACTTCAGGAGCAGCTGGTACATAGCGATCTCTATAATCAAAGCCCGGGGACATTTCTTCTGAAATCAACGTGAAAGGTTCCTCACCAGGAAACTTGGCATATTCTGCAGAATCGTCGACGAGAATTTTAGCCGCTTTCAGACAATTACCAGGAACCCTCAGTTGAAGAACATGGCCTTTCAAAATGTCTCTGCCTAAGATGAATTCTTTAATGTCGCCCTCCGGTGTAATATAAATGTATTTAGCAGGCCATCCATCGTGATAATAATGTGTGATGTCGCTCTTATTGCTATGAAAATAGTTTTTTCCTCCCAGTTCAGGTACGATCAGATAGTAAATGGTGGTGAATAAACTTCGGTAGCCTCCATCTCTCTCCTCCACTTGTACGGTTTCTGGTGAGCGATACGTTTCTCCGAAGTAGCCGCCTTCTTCAGAGAGGGGGATCAAACCCAGCCTTTCAACGTAGATATCTTTTCGGTGATTCATTCCAGCGGGTGATAAGTGAACCAGAAATTCTGACTAAAGCGGGACTTCGGCGAAAGCGTTCCTGGTGATGACGTCATAAGCCGTCGTTAAAATGTTCGTGAATTCACGCGTACGCACGTACGATTTAACCCGCTATTATCCCTGAATCAAACTATAAAATCCGCCCCTTTGCGATCAGCAATCTTGATTCTGATTTTGAGTCATTCTGCAGCTTCTGTTTTGTAATTTCCTGGCCAAAAGCTAAGACATCATTGTTAAACGATCAGCAACATTCTCGTCTTTTTGAGCTTCTGTTTTGTAATTTCCTGGCCAAAAGCTGAGACATCATCGTTAAACGCAACACCATCACTTCTGCATCATATTGCGTTCTGTTTATTAAGAATGTGTGCTTGGTACAGAGACATGCACATCCGTTGCGTCAATCTTAATGAGAAACTTGGCCGAATTTTGTTTGTTCTTTGCTCTTCAAGGACGTGATACAACTTCAAAAGAGGCAAGCATAACACGTGCCGAGACCCTTGAGGGTCGAGGAGAAACAAAACTCACTATTTCCCGAGAGTCAAGTGTTTTGTTATACATGCCGACTCAAAAATAGAAAAACTGCGAAAACATGATTTGGTTGACGTCTGCAGTCACTGTGCTTGCAGTACGAGCGGCAGTCGAAACCGAGCTGTCCTACCGCAACGACACGACGGATAATAGTCTTTTTCTTCGCAGCTAACAAAACATGAGCAACTTCAGAACACCCGGCCACTTCATTAACAAGTGTTGGTGTGCTTTGAAGAACGAGGTATATAACAATACTTCATTAGTTGCTATTCTTAATTCAATAAGTGGCCGGGCATTCTGAAGTTTAGCCCACATGAAGGCAATACTTAAGTTGCTTCTTCTAATGCTCAATAATTGACGGCATATTACGTTGTAAATGACACAAGTATTTTCCTACCGGGCTGGACAAAGTCCATGGATGATCTTGAAAGTCACGTGCATAACTTTGAGTATAAGGAAGGTGAAAGTGAAGAATGATCATCACAGTATATTTACCAATTTAAGCAATTGGAAAGAAGAAGCCTGAAAAAAATCAGGGCTTCAACGGGATTCGAACCAGTGACCCCCGCGATACCGGTGCGATGTTCTACCAACTGAGCTATGAAGCCACACATTGGGAGCGTTACATTATCACTTATATAGAACCACTTCCACTTTCTCGCCGATGATCAGCGGCGAGGTATTTCTGTCTGTATAATAAAGGAACCGAAATCTCGCCGATGATCAGCGGCGAGGCAATTCTATCTGTATTATAAAGGAACCAAAACCTCGCCGATGATCAGCGGCGTGGTAATTTTGTCTGTATTATAAGGGAACCAAAACGTCGCCGATATCACGAAATGCACGACCAGGTTCATACTATTTTTTATTTATTATATTCTCAACAAAATTACTCAAACGCGCTACTTTGTACGCGTTACGTACTACTTAAAACGCTTCAATGGTTTCCAATATGCTCACATGTTTTATTTGAACCAATCAGAAATATAACGTTTTTCGAGTTTTGGTTTGACAAAGCAAACCGACTGTCGGCCATTTTTTTCACTTTGGTGTTCAAATTTGGCGCTTCACCGGTGTTTCCATAGCAACTTCCGTATTGCACTCTATAACCTGGATTGCACTCTATAACCTATTTATGTATTCGCGCCATTGGCCAATCAGAAACAAGACATTTTGTTTAGTGTATAATAACTTATGATATGTCTGATCAATATTTACAGATACAGCATCCATTATGCAGGTCTAAAATAGGGTTTGCAAAACTACCGCTTCCCGCCACCAAAATTTTCTGCCATCTCGCTTCCTTCCTGTGACAAGACAATGTTTTTCCCTATATAGGGGGCAAGTTTCTAAAGAAACTGTGGTGCTGCGTCGGTGGGAGTATTACAAGATAATTTGGGTTTTATTAACTGGGTTGATAATGTGAATTGACCACCGTAGAGATTCGAAAGCTGACGTTTCGAGCGTTAGCCCTTCGTCGGAGCGAATCAAGGAATTGTGGGTTGTGTGTGGTTTATATACAGAAATATGGAGCTACGCTAATGGTTGGTGCCTAGCAACGTGAAAAACAACAGAATGAATTAGTTGAATGAAAAGCGTTCGTTGATACCGTGAGGATTAAGAGTGCCGATTTGAAAACTAAATTTTTGTTCAAGAGTTTTGCGGCTTTCTGTGCTTCCTTGATGTAGGGAGAGGCCGCAGACTGCCACATGTTTTTCCCTGATGCTGACAACTAAGCTTTCCGAAGCTAACGCATTACAACAGACGTTTGCCTGTAAATTTAAGTGTATTAATAAATTTCTACACATGGAAAATGTGTTGATGGACCTACACGACTCCTCCAGTTTGCAGATGAACTGGTCGAGAGCCTTCACAGCTTAGCTTTTACAAGGACACTGACTTTTAGGGATTTCCCCTTGCAGTGAGATTGGGAGGTGGGACGACTCCTTAAAGATTTCTCTCAGTTGTGGTGGGCAACCTGAATAGAAGTTAGTGTAATGAAAGGTCTAGGTAGCGTTGTAATGGGTTGGAACATCAAGAATAGACTCTTTGGAATCTGTCACCTTTGTACACTTCAGCATACAGGAATGTAGTCCCTTATTTCAGATGAATTTGAATTCTAATTTTGACTCTCTTACATCCGGTTTTCTGCACCAAAAAATGAAAATAACCAACTTATGGCTTCTCCTGCTAACCCCTTGCATCCCGGCTTCAAATTTCTTTTCATCCCAAATCCTTGCAGTGAACAAAGGATCATCCTGCATCGTGCCAATTCTATGTTAGACCCTCAATTACAGGGGAACTCCATTAATTCGGTCACTATTGGACCACCAAAAAGGGCAGGGTTCTTTAAGTAAGAGCTCTTGTTCAAATCAGAATTGGGTGATAATGAGGTGGCGTATTAACTTTGTGGCTGTAAACCAGGGTTCCACTGTATTAACCTTTATCTGAAATGGATTTTTGTTCCAGTGGCCAGCAGCCGTACAAATTTACTAGAACAAAAGAAAATGTCTCTATAAAAGAACTGGTTTGGTCACCCAACATGGCCGCTGTTTTCATTACTTTAATACACCAATATGGCTGCTGTAATGCCACGTGAAAATGCTCTATACTCAGAGAAGTTATAGCATCAAACAAGTTAATGCTACGGGATTCTATCAAGACAAAAAAAAAACAAGGCAAACATTTTTCTCATCCTTTACTCCTGATATTTTCATCTCTTTTTTCCATCTTAACAAACCTTTCAGGGAAACGGGTTAAATTAAACTGTCACCTACAACTACCTACAGAAACTAAGATTGTTTTAAAATCACTCAGATCGGCAGAAAAAGAACTTTTACTATTTCCAAATTGTTTTCTTTGTTAAATAGCCCTACATTACTCTTTGTTTTATGCTCAAGTTAAAGCAAGACATCTAGAGGTTGAGTCCTCTCCATTAGTTTTGTATCACTGCGTACTTCTACTGTAGTTAACATCAGTAATGGAGGAACTGTTGGATGTTTTAATACTGATGATTTGCAACAAACAGGCTTTGTCCTCCAGCAACACTGGCACTTCCAGTGAACTTTCCCGTAGCTGCAGCTCCATTAGCTGCCGCACGCTTTAGAAACTCTGCCTGGCCAGCTTTCACTTGATCTGCTTTTCCACTCCAGGCCTTCAAGGCACTTGCTTGAAGAGCACGGCCAAATGAAAATGTCAGACTCCATGGCTTCTTACCTGAATGAAAGGAAGGTACAGAATGTTAAGTGCTACTTTTCAATTTTGAACATACAGTAGCCATGAAACCCATTAACCAATTTATTTACATGAACAATATCAGGCAAACAGCCAAAGCAAGGGAAATTTGGTTTTGAGTTGATAATGTGAATTGGCCACCATAAAGAGATTTGAAAGCTGACGTTTTGAGCGTTAGCCCTTTGTCGAAGCCGGGGAAGCCCTCTACCACTCAGTAACTAGGTATGGCGGAGGTTGTGCACTCTGTTAGCAGCCTGACCATGGAAAAACTTTCTTGCTACAGAAACCATTAACTAGTCTTATGTCCCAGCCAGGATTATGATGATGAGTGAATGATAAATGTGTTTGGAATGTAATTTAATATCACAGTAGATTAGTTCATTTTGCTGGTAACCTGTGGCTCACATAAGGCTTAGCTACCCTACTATGAGCACTGGGAGAAAAACAGTTGCCATGTTTGTTTAAATTAATGTTATAGAACCGCAGAACTTGTATGGATTTTCCAATTTTTTTGGTGGAAAGTTATGACATGTAAATAAATGTTAAGACAATTCAGATTGAAATTTACAGCCTTTATGGCTCACCATTCAATATGTTTGCAACACATTTTACAGCAAGTTGCTCATGCATGTAAGAGGATCAGAGGTGAAGTGTATTAAAATACTGTACATGTGGATCTGGCCTTGAGATCTTGATTGTTGGAAATAATAAGATAAAGCTGACAATTTGTGACTACAAGCCAGCTGTCACTGTTAACTTTAGATGAACCACAAGGGAGGAAAATGAACCGCATTTTGTCATTCACCTGGATATTGGTTGATGGCATTCAGATTGACCGAAGCTTCTTCTTCTGACTGTCCTCCAGACAAAAACACAATTCCAGGTACAGCAGCAGGCACAGTGCGTGATAGTGCTGTTACAGTGGCCTCAGCATTTTGCTGTGATGTGTACTTGGTAGCACAACTTTGACCTAAAAATTAAATATACCTAAATATTAGTTCTTACTTCAACCCTAGACCATTTCAATTAGTTGTGCACATAATTTAACAAGTTTTGAAATCCTTTTTGTTAGTCACTTTCAATCTTTCAGACGCAACAGTGATTGATACATTTACCTCTTTCAATGAAGGAATAATTTATTACTTTACACCACATGTGACCCCAGTATTAAATCTTAAATGTCAACAAAATTAAAAGGATGAACATTCCAATTTCACACCAACAATTATTGATACATAGTATTTTTTTGCCAATACTGCTTGTAGCTGTAGTAAACTCAGCTTTGTTAGTGAATTGAATGAAATTGTTACTATATTGTGGTGCAAATGTGTCTCCACAAAGGGTGGCTGAAATCATGCATGGACACGTTGTCAATGTTTCGTGAATGAATAAAATCATTTCGTAGATTTTCCGCAAACGAATTAGCTATAGGCGTTTGCCTGTAGAAAAAGCTTTTTGGAATTTACAAATATATAACGCTAAATTAAATAAGACACATCTATGGTTTCAAGTGTAAACAAATGCACTGGCGGTATTTAAATTTTTCGGAGATGTTTGTTTGTAGCATCACAAGTACAAGAAGAAAGCTTTCAGTTATTGCAATGTCATCCAGGATACAAAGCAATTTGCTTCTTTGTGGTGATTACAGAGGCCAATATCGACTCTAAACATCTCATTCAGAAACAGAAACCTGGGACAAAATAGCTTTTCATTCGTATAAAGTGGAAGGTAAAGGTTAAATTTTTGCCTACCAGCTGTTACCATGTTTGGTTTCAGCAGTGTGCCTTCGAGGTAGATATGGTGGTCGACCAAGGCCTTGTAAGTGGCAGACAGGACGGCTTCCGTGACTGTTTGGCATCGCTCTAAAGAATGATCACCATCGCATAGTATTTCAGGCTCAACGATTGGCACCAGACCATTCTGTTGGCAAATGCTAGCATAGCGAGCGAGTACATTGGCGTTTTCTTTCATAGCCAACTCTGAGGGAGTATGGTCAGAAATTTTAAGCACACAGCGCCACTTTGCAAAGTCGCAGCCATCCTTTTTGTACTGGGCGCACCTCTCAGATAATCCATCAAGTCCCTGAGTTGTCCCTTCGCCGGTGGTTCCTGCAAGGGGCACGACACCTTTGTCCACCTTAATGCCGGGAATTATCCCCTCATCTCGAAGAATCTTCACAAAAGCTGTTCCATCGTCTGCCTTTTGATATAGGGTTTCGTGGAAGAGGATGACACCGCTTATACTCTTAGCCATTTCTGCTCCCGAGGTGAACAGAAGCTGTCGATAGCTTCGACGATTTTCTTCGGTGTTCTCTACTCCGATACCAGCCAGTCGTTTGCCCATGGTTCCAGTGCTTTCATCTGCAGCCAAAATACCCTTGCCAGGTGCTACAATGGCTTCGGCAATTCTCTTCAGCTCGGCTTTTAGTTCGCTCGTTAAAGGGGCATCCATGGTGATGTAGTAAGAGTGTTTTAAATCCTCTTGATCGACCCGTTCGCTTGCAACGCAAAATGCAGAGGACAAAGATCATTCGTTCCGGGATCTTTATCTTTCAGTAATGTGTTCTGATTGGTCAGTCGAAAAACTGGTTATACATTATAACCAATAAGAACTTCGCTTAGAATGCAGTCTCGGGACGTCACGAATGTCTCGTATTTTTTTCGAAATGATTGTGTAAACGTGTCATTTTATGAAAATCCAATGCCAAAATATGACATTTTTTCATGACTTTTTTCCCAATTACCCGCACTTATTGTTAGTTTGGCGGCGACGTAAAATATATTAGAAAATATCTCTTCTTATTATGGTATTCGAGTGGGTGTGAAGGGGGAGGGTCCAGGAGGGTCCACACAGCGGTCAAACGTCTGCGCATGTCCAAGAGTAAAATCAAAATGGCGGAAGTCCCGTGTTTCTCCAATCATAACAATATCAAATCAACGGCCATCGCAGAGTAGAAGAAAACACGTACCACACACAATCTAGAAAGGAATGAACCTTTATTTTCTTGAAGTAACTTCAGCAATACCCGGAGGTAAGATCATTTGTTTGTTTGAACAAATTCAGTATACTTGTAAGCAGCTAGCACTTTATTTAATATTTAATATGGCCTCATAGCTCAATTTATTCACATTCGCTCGCCTGACAACTTTAAAATAAGTTTCTAATTGTAAAATGGGTACTAAGAAGGGTTATAGCTTATCTTAAGATTTAAGGAATTCTATATGGATCGTTTTGTGCGCAGGTATTTTTTTTGCTGTCTAGTGGAACGAATTCTAACCTCGCGCTCTGTGTAAGTTGTAATTTTCTGTAGCTTTCCTTACTTTTAGGGGTTTCGCGGTCTATAGGGAAAAGAAACCTGTCTAAATGCATGCATAATCTGGCGTTAAATACTGAGGAAAATCTAACAAATACTGACTGTACAATTTCTGTAAAAGACGAATGACTTTTCAAGTTCATGACCATCAGTTTATTTTCGGTTAAATCGACAATAGTGAAAAATACAAAGCCCTTTTATAATGTGAGCAATGGACTGACAACAAACTACCAGAATCGTATTACAACTTTATCATGCTTTCAAATGTAATGTATGAGCAATGGACTGACAACAAATGACTTTTCAAGTTCATGACCATCAGGTTATTTTCGGCTAAATCGACAATAGTGAAAAATACAAAGCCCTTTTATTATGTGAGCAATGGACTGACAACAAACTGCCAGAATCGTATTACAACTTTATCATGCTCCTTTCTATATATGGATATGCTACAAAAGGATGCACTGGTAACTTAGGTACATGTATGTACATGTACCGCAAAATACTTTTGAATCAGCAGTTGATAAGACATAAGCTAAAATTAGTGGCATTTATTTGCAAGTTACCACACATCAAAAAAGGTAAGACAAGACTTTTTCTGATTAGTCATTTCTTGGACTATTTTCAATTGGTTTCTTATATTGAAATGCATAAATTCAGGCAAAGCACATCTAACTGGATTTTCAAAGATATCTGTAAAAAATTGGCCTAATTTCACCATTTTGACAGAATGTGATTTTGAGAATTCTATTGTAGTAATTAAATGCAAACATTATCTTGAAAAACGTTTACTGCGTATTTTGTTGCATATTTTGTTGTCTTCGCTCCAGCTCCCTCGACGAGGTGGTCTAGCTTACTAACATCGCGGCATGCAAAGCGCTGTTGTTCTCCTTTCTTTCCTCAGGGTCAGAGGTGAAGAGATGGTCAATCCCCAAATCAAAACTTGGAAAAGTTTTCTTCATTTGAAGTCCTTAATAATTGTACTTGAGAGTTAGACTAACAGCTTTGAAATGGTTTCAAATTGTGCCGGGAAAAACAGAAAGCGTGACATCACAACCTTTGCATACTCTCATCTAAACATACCTATCAACCAATGAGAATGCGCGTACTGTCTTAAATATTTTATAAAACTCAATAGTACACGCTATGGCATTTACCATTTGTTAATTTTCCAGAGGTACATGTATGTTATTGCAAATCCAGTTGGACATACATGTATTATACATGTAATAACAAGGGTGCATGTTTTCATTGATACAAACTTTGCAGAACAGCCAAACTCACTTAAAGGTAATAAATTATTTAAAGTACAAAAGTAAAAATTATCTTTTCTAGAAGAAAGCACAAATGAGAAAATTCACAAAAGAGGGGAAACTTTATGCTTGTAATATTCACTTGAGCCTCTTGTCGCCTTTTGCAAAACTAAAATGCAAATACGATGATGACAAGAGTAGAAGGAGCTATCCCTTTTTATGCTACATTTTTTCAACCATGCAGTACGTTTTTACTTGGATGTCTGTCATTTACTTGATTTAAACTTCCAGAAATACTCTCATGTCAAGAAATACAAGAGCATGGTTAAATTATTTAATTATTAGATTAAGATTAATTGACATGTATACTGAAGTTATGTTTCAAAATTGTTACATAATTACAGAAATGTTACAAATGTCAATGAACATATGTTGCATGGTAGTGATAGTTTTTGTTTAAGTTCTGAAAGAAACTCTTCCTTTGTTTCCAGACTTGTTACACCAACCATGGCACCATGAGGAAAATGTAAATGGCTGTCGAGAATAAATAGCTTTTCATCACGAGCAACAAAACAGATTGTCATGTGGTTGACTATAACTATGGCAGCAAGACTTGAAGGTTCATTTGCAAGGCGTTCAAGATAAAAACTTAAGGAAGATTGAGGGACCAGTGGATTTTCATTGATAAATCCTATGTCCAGTGTCTCTTCAATTTTTGTTTGCCCAATGCTGCCATTGAGATGTACGATTGCCTCGTCTACTGGAAAGTTGATTGGTCGTCCACCAGTGATGGAGTCGTGGATATGGTTGCCAGCTTGAATTGCAATGTTCAGTATACCAAGCCATAATGCATCATTTGTCGGCCCATTTCCGTCATTGGCCTTTGCATTACTATTTACATGAAACAGTTTTGCCATAAAAAGAGCAATAAATGTACAGGCATTTGACCCTGTTCTTCCCTGAAAAGTTGACTGTGAAATATGATAAGGAAACAACCAAAAAGCATGCTTGGCAGAATGACAAATACTCAGACGTGAAGGTGAAGAGTTCATTTGTAGATTATTGTGTACTGGTTGCTGGGTTGAGGGGGGTTGTTTTGATGAAGGTTGCTGAGTTGAAGGCTGCTGTTTTGATGAAGCTTGCTGGGTTGAAGGCTGCTGTTTTGATGAAGGTTGCTGAGTTGAAGGCTGCTGTCTTGATGAAGGTTGCTGGGTTCGAGGCTGCTGTCTTGATGAAGGTTGCTGGATTGGAGGCTGCTGTCTTGATGAAAGTTGCTGGGTTGGAGGCTGCTGGCTTGATAAAGGTTGCTGGGTTCGAGGCTGCTGTCTTGATGAAGGTTGCTGGATTGGAGGCTGCTGTCTTGATGAAGGTTGCTGGGTTGAAGGCTGCTGTCTTGATGAAGGTTGCTGGGTTGAAGGCTGCTGCTGTCTTGATGAAGGTGACTGGGTCGAAGGCTGCTGGCTTGATGCAAGGCACTGTGATGGCTGTGGAACATTGAAGCTGTTTACAGTATCATCAATGTACCGTTGCCATGCCTGTGAACTATAATAGGCAGGATCCTTGGAATTTGTGCTGCGGACATCACTGTCATCGTCATTACCATCTTGTGTAGATTGCTGCCGTTCGTTTTGGGCAGACTTTGTTGGTGTTAGAATAGATTTGTTGAAGGATTTGGTCAGCTGGGACACTTTACTTTTCAGGATCTTGGTGCACCTTGGACACTTTCTCCCATTTCTGATGTGGCATTGCTCGTGGTAAGTATGTTGACAGGCTAGTCTAAAGACTTCAGTTTGCAGAGAAGTTTCAGAACAGTTTTCAGCATCACATAGCAGGTTAGGGTTAGGTTTACCAGTACTTGAAAGTGAATAAGTGTAACCTTGAAAACTGAGTGGTAGAGCTTTTGTATCAATGTCCTCTTCAAACGTGTGCAGATGAAATTTTTGTCTATTTGATGCTCCAGTGTTGCCAGTCTGCAGACATTCAATGCAATGCAGTTAGTATACTCATGTCAGTCCTACGTACATGTACACCTAATTGCAGTAACATCATAGAAAAAATGAAAAAGGCAATTACATGTATGAATTGATTAGGCACTATAATCATTATGATAAGTTTGAAACTTGCCCTGAGAAACAGCCTTAGTAAAAAGGCCTCAAAATACCTGTAAACAAATTTTTCTTTCTTAAGGAGCAATATGTGTGCAGTTTTAAACTTGTCAGTTTCGAGTAGGTGCTGCAAGCTATGATGAATCTGATTAATTTCTTTTGCTTCTTTCATTTTCTTTTTTCAATGTCACTGGCAAGTAGGTGTATTGGAAAAAGGATATACAAAAATGTTCCCTGATTTCATTAATGCAGTGATTGGTACAATGTACATTCAAGTCAGAGAAAGGCACAGTATATATATTAAACACATTCTTTAGAATGAATAGATTTTATACATGTAAATTGTTATCTATTATTAAGTTTTCAAGGTATCTTGATCTTGGAAAGAGTGAAGGTATATATTTATAGATAAAATGCAATCAAAAGATGAAAACTACCTTGTGTATAGGAGATAGATGATGCATTCTTAATCAAGAACTATGTGTACATGTATTTTATGTAGTAAGGCTTTTGAACTAAAAAGAACTTGTTCAGTTGTCTCTATAATTTAAGGAAAGTTTTCTACTGTTTTTAAAGTGCCTATGAAATGAAAAATCAAGCTATTAAAAAATAACCTTACTTAAAAGGGCTTCCAAAGCAAAAAAAAGGATGATTTTTTTCTTTTTCTGATATCTCCTTTCCTTCCAGAGATATTTAGGTTTCTTCTAATATGCAAAATAGGTATTGATGACATCACAAGGTGTGAGGTTTAAGGCTCAAAACACAAAATTAACAATATCTCTGGTAATAATTGGACAATCTACTTCAAACTTGCCAAGCTTATTGCACCCAAACAAATACACCAGCCGGTGTATATTTTGATGTTGCTATGGCAACACGATCGGTTCCAGATCTCTGTCATGCAGAAATGATAATTCCTGTAATCAACAAAGATTGTCTGCTTCCTTTAGTTCGATTAGGAGACCTAGTGTGAGACCTTTGTAAATTTGTTTCAAAAAGAGCTAAGTATTTTGCCCTGTACGGTGAGGAAAGAGGAAAGAGGCTGGAACCAAGACTATCACCATGGCAACAGCAAATTATGCACCATGTTGTGTATTGTATGTGGCTAAATGGCCAAGCAAAGTTTCCATTGCGTTGCTTCATTCTTTCCAGAGATATGCTTGGTTTTGTGTCTTGACCCTCACAAACACACCTTGTGACGTCATCAGTACCTAATTTGCATATTAGAAGAAACGTGAATATCTCTGGGAAGAAAAAAGATATTGAAAAAAGAAAAACGTCATCCTTCTTTGCTTTGAAAGGCTTTTTCAATAAGCCTATTTTTTAATAGCTTGATTTTTAATTTCACAGGCACTTTAATAGGTTAGGGCACTTATAAATATCAAATTTGTATAGGCACTTACTGTGCATCAAAAGATGATATAAAAAAATGGGAATTTAAAAGTTTGCAACGTAAATTCCCAACAATTTTGCAGCAGCTCATGATATATACTTATGTATTTTATAATGGTCAATATTTTGCTCACCTCTTTTGACTTGCCAAGATTCTGTGCAATTTTCTGCATTATATCAAGGAGAATCTCAGCAGCTTTGCCAGCTACAAGTGTCAGGTCTTTATCAGTTGTTCCTCTATTGTAGGTTCTCGTCAAGTTCTCCTCTAGTGCTTTTCCAGTCCTGGATCCCATTAGCAGCTGTGCATTTTCCTGTATCTCCGAGGCCTGGTGGTGTGGCTGAGTACGTGATCGCAATAAGGAGTGCCAAATTTCAACCTTAATTTCAGTAAAAAGTGTCAGAAAGCTTTCTTTTCTTGCATAATATTGAGGAAAGTTCAACTTCTGGTGGAGCAGGTCACTAAGCATAGAGAGTGTTGACTTGTCATAATGTCGCCTTTCCCAAATTATAAACATCAGTAAAAACCTGAACATTACTGAAAAGTAAGAGTCAAGTGCTCCTGAACGAAATATCACAGTGTAATGGAAGAAAACCAAGGGGATCACTTCTTCCAGAATGTGTAGGATACAAACAAATTCAAGGTCTTTGCACATGCAAAATTTTCTCAACACTTTCTCCCTTATCATGATCCAGCCGCAGAGCACAGCCATTAAAAGCATCTGTACACGGAATGGCTTGGGTCGATGGGGAAGAACAGAACCAAAAATGTCTTTGTACACTCGGGCAAAAAAGAAATTGTAAATTGAAATGAGATCCTCCTGGCTATTAAGAGACACATGGAGAGGGCCTTGTTCAGGCATTAAGGAAATGAGGATATGTTCTGGAGTTTGCTGGGCAATTATCTTCTTTTGATAGAACCATGTTGGCCAATCACCTGGACTAGGAACTGCATAGTTGTCGAGGTAGGTTCTTAGATCAGGACAACAATTTAAAATATGTTGGAGTGCAGTGCTGTAGTCTTCCATACTCTTTAGGTTTTGTTCAAATTCATCGACAAGAACACATGAATTTAGTGTGTTTAACTCCTCATTAGCGAGACCAGAGTAGAGTCTAAAAATTAATAAGAATTCAAATGTCAGTTAATTGGCCATGATACTCAAGACAGTGCTCTAAGAAAATTTACAAGGAGCCCAAAGCCTTAAAACTAAGAAATCCAGGTCGCCCAGCATAAAGCTTACAGAATGTATATGAAAAAAAAACAAGTTTATCTGGTTGCCCAAAGGCAAAAGTTAGTTGCCTGAGGCATCTGGGCACCCTTAGAGCAGAGCCCTGATACTCTATAAAAAAGAGTATTTTTTATGAGAATTCAAAGTCTCAAATTGACAAAATTTTTGTAATAATAATATTTCAAGAATGAATCCTAGCTGAGGTTTTGAAAACAATCTTGTGTTTTGTTAACTTGCACATGTCTAAACTACAGTACTTAATTTAACTTTCTTTGAATGGCATAGCAGTCTTTATAAAATGAAAATAAAACTCATCGGGTATTTAACTGGAACCAGTAATAACATTATTTTGTTACTTTGGACTAAAGTAATTGAGGGAAACAAGGAAAAAAAGAATAAATTACCTTATATAAAATTTTGGTGACAAGTTAAGGGGGTAGACCCTTAACTACCAAATGGTTACTACAGATAACTTCTAACCGTCATATCTTAGGCTCCCTTACTATCCTGGGTTTAGTTTTAGGCCATGTTTGTTCTTTTAGAGGTTGCTGTCAGTTTTGTAACTCATGACCATATTTGGTGAGTCACGTGACCAGAATACAAAAACCGTATAAACTCACGCAGCTTACATCTTTCTCTGTTGAAAACCAAAGCCAACGGGTAGAGTGTATCGAAAAGCAAATTCTGTAGCATTGACTTGTTGGAATTCGCATAATTTTACTGAAAAAGCTGTGACAAAATTTTTGTGATGTCATAACTTCTTAAATACAGTACCAAAGTGATGACGTCACAAAAACCCTTTTTTAATTATGGGATATGATGTCATATTCTTATAGAGGATCCTAAGTGATGCCCTCATACCACAAATTAGCTCTGAATTGAAATTCCCAATGGAGATATAAGGGATCAAAGTCTCATAGCATCCCATACAAACCCTTCAAAATTTGTTCTGGTCCCTTCAATTTGGAACCAGCTCAAAATTAGAGAGATTTAGATGGGGCAGTATCAAACTTTCATCCTTTATATTTCGGCTGAGAATTACAATTAAGAGGTAATTTTTGCCAAGGACCCTTTCCTAAGAATGCTTTACTTGAAAATGCCACCAAATCCCATAATTTCACAAATTTATTTTTTTGTGACGTCACACTTCGGTACTCTATAACATGAATTTCAACAAATCCATGCTACAGATTTTGCGTCTTAATACACTTTACCCGTTAGCGTTGATTTCAATGGAGAAAAATGTAAGCTGCGTGAGTTTATGCGGTTTTTGTATTCCGGTCACATGACTCACCATATATGGTCATGACTACTGAAAGTGAAGGCAATCTCTAATAGAAAAAAACATGACCAAAAACTAAACCCATGATACTAATGTAGTTAAGGGTCTCCCCCCTTAATTTAGTGCTAAATTAAAGTGTCGCCAAAATGTCATGTAATAAGTTAACTGTGGGCTCTCTGAGGAAAGATTTCACCTTCCTTAGTCAGGATGATCAAGTTTAAGCAATTGATGTGGCTTAAATGTACAAAGTAACTTACCTGAACTGTTGCAATTGTTTTTTGGTGTCTTTAGGTTTGATGTGTCTATATTCATCTGGAAGTTGGCAAAGAAAACTTGCGTTGCATGACTGCATTCCTGAATTTACAATGGACCTCGCATGTGCTAGTACAATTCCACCTCTGCAGACGTACTGATTCCTATTGATGACAACTGATGGACTGCTATGTATTTTTGATCTGTTCTGTGGCAGGGGGATGGCACTTGGACCCGTTTCAAAAATATCTAGTAGACTAGAAGCCATATGAGTGGCGATGGACAGTTTCAGTTGAGTTGGTATTTTTACTGTATAAATATTGTGGTAGTCATCTAGGAGACTGATGATGAGGTGTTTATTCTGAATATGAAAATAAATATGTACACCTGGTTGGTACCGAACAGTTTGTAATAATCTAATGCTGGTTTCTTTCACTTATTTTCATTGCCATTTCTATTAAAAGAGTAACATTCAAAAGTGGATCAAGGACTGAAAGAAAGATGTAAATAAATTACAAATAGGCTTTCGACACACGTTTCTGAAATGAAAGAAAAATTACATGTCCCAAGCAGGATTTGAACCCGCGTCTCCCCGCTACAAGTCGGAAAAAGAAAAATGTCCTGTGGAATTGACTTGCCATGACTTGCCATGTATCCAGCGTGGTTGACCCGATGGTGTGGGGGATATCACACCCGACTAGTAACAGGGAGACACAGGTTCGAATCCTGTTCGGGATGTAATTTTTCTTTCATTTCAGAGAAGTGTGTTGAAAGCCTATTTTTAATTTATGCCCACCTGGGCACTGTCAAACTTAAGGAGTTAGTGGAGTACTTACCAACCCACAACCAAACTTTTACACCTATCCAAGGAAGGGGGGTGGGGTGGTGGGCCGGGCAAAAATTGCAAAGCTTTAGAGCGAAGGTGCCAGCGAAATGAGCCTTGCGAATGATAGCAAGCAGCAAACTGCATGTAGAGGTCACGAGGAGCCCTGCGAGGGGCCTGAGCCACCCCAAGCTTTAATTGGCCAGCAGGAGCAGGCTGCTGCATATAGCCATCTGAAAGTGTCCCTGCAAACCACCAAGGTTGCAAGTGAGTTGCCTGCGTCCAAAGGCTGCCAAAGAGCATTGCTGCGAGGTTCACTTTGCCTAAATTACATTGCCACATAAAACGTTAGCCAACTGCCAGTATCAGTAGCCTCTGGTGTCAGGGATAGTTATTGGTTCAATTAATTGTGAACAATTCCGTAACAAAGGATATCATGGGCATTTTGGGGGGGATGCAGAGGGGGGTGGGGATGGGGAGAGGGTAATCACATTAGAGTGTTTGGCCTGAGGAAAAAACACAACTTTAATATCTTCAGTAATGATAAAGGAGTTCATTGATGATAACACTCACAAATGTGATTTCCTCCTCCCTCTCCTCATAGGTGTGCCAGCCAAGGGGGGGGGGGGGAGAGGATGGAAGGGGCCAGGCATCTTTCAGGCCAAATGCTTATAATTCGGGCAAAAGCATTTGGAGAAAACAAAAACAATTCCCATTAGTAAAAAGGGCACCACCCTCCAAAGTCCAAAGGTACTCATATGCCTATGTGCCCCTCCAGTACCAGCAAAGCAACTTTAATAACCTTAGTATTGTTCCATGTTGATCACTGACTTTTGTGATTTTTTAGGCTCCTACAGGAGCCGTTTTTTGCTCATGCTGCTCAGCAGTTTGCTCTCCTGGCTGTCAGCTGGTTTAGGAGCCAGTGCTACTTCCTTTGCCTCCATGTAGCTCCCTTCTCTGGAATGAAGCAGCTTTTTCCATTGAACACTTCCAAATCTAGGTCTCTTCTGTCCACTGCTGGGGTCACAATTAGGACAATAGTTCTCCATGTATTTCAATAATGATCATGCTCATGCTATTGCTAGCCACAAGGTAAATAATAAAAATTAATATTATTGGTGCAATCATGAATAACTTCCCCTTAACCTTTTAGATCATGTACATTCCAAACTCAATTACAAAAAAAACACACACAAAATTGTTACTTTTATCATGTTCAGCTCACCAAAACAGCCTTCTTCACTTGTTTTTTTAAAAACGTGTTGCACTTTTCTCTGATAGTTTTCTTGTGACGATCTGTTGTACGTGGTGATGAGCCATAGCCCAGAACAGGTCCTGAGTTTAGGCCAGATCTAGTTGTACCATGACTGTGCAAAAAAATGGCCAGGTCCTTTTGTAATGCAGATGTCTTTTGAGACCTGGTTATTGTAAGGTCAATAAAATACAGTCATAAAAGATACATAAAGTAGTATCCTGTGTGCCTATTTTTAGCAGAGTCGTGTCTATAATACCCTATTTTTAGTTTGCACATTCATGGTATTTTTGGGCAATGTTAGTATTAATTAACAATAAGACTACAAGCCTGAGCTTTCTGTGAGGAAATAATCAATGAGGTGTAGCTGAGTTGACAATCACTCATAGAAAACGAGGGCTAGTAGTCGTAATTGTTTTAGTAGAAACTCTAAAGGATTGCAGTCCAAAGCCTACAATATTGTGTACTTTCAACATAACAATCAAGAAAATCCTGCATGCGGCTGTTTTCTATCAGCGAACAGAAAGCAGTTTGGGAACCAACCAGATTTGCGGATTTCCAATAGAACACTGCTGAGTTTCTACTAATTACAATTGTTACTTTTTAGCTACGATGCTGCATCCACTGGCATCTAGGAGGAGTCTTGGTGAGCTAGACCATTTACTTGGTACCAGCTGTATGTGAAATCTGTCCTGTATGCTGCAAAGATTTAACATTATTTAACATTATTTTATTCCTTACTGTATATGCAACTCATGTCAAACCTTCGTCTTCCTTCTCATGAGTCCTTCTAATTTAATTTTGCTCAAATATTGTTACTTTTCAAACAATAGACTACCACTCATTTGGTGTTTTCGACAGTATTGCCTACTACCGGCACCCAAACATATCAATAATAATTATTACCATTCATGTAGGGTAGTAAACATTAACATAAGCTCAAGTGCAGTCTTTCTTTACAAAAAGCCATCAATGAATGAATTTATGTTATCTTCTCATTATGTCTTTTTTTATAATATTATGCATGGACTGATATAATTGATAATATGTATACAAAGGCAGTCTTCAGGGTACCTGTTACTGGAACATTTTTAGTATTTCAATTTAGTCACAGCTATTTTGATAGGATGAGGGTTTGTCAAACTCTTGAAAGAGGAAGGCTGACAGGAATGGTCTTATTAATAAATAAGTATTTCCACTGCAGTAAAACCAAGTGAAGCATACCCCCCTAGAGTACATTAATGAAATGATTATTTGAAAATTGAACCGTTAATTCGTTTCAATAATGGAGGAGTAATGCCTTCATGTTTCAAATGTTTGAATTGAAAATCAATTTCTGTTTGCCTTTTACCAGAGAGACTTTATCCCTGTCATTTTCAATCCAAACATTTGAAAATTAAATGCATTATTCTGGCATTATTGGAACGACTTAATGGTTCAATTTTCAAATAATCATGTCATTAATGTACTTTAGGGGGTACGCTTCACTTGGTTCAACTGTTAGTATATTTTTCCAAAAGAATGTGTAAATTGTTAGACATTATCATTCCACTAGTGGTGAGGAATGATTCCCCAGCAACTTACCTAAAGTAAGCCAATGTGTGTAGTAAAACTACAGTGCGCTGTTCCTGTAGACTTCGGCTTTCTTTGCTTAATCTTTCATCATCTCTCAGGATCGAGTTTAGTATAGTATCAAATAGACCAGGAGCATTTTCCTTGGCAAAATCCCTCATTAGAACTGGATTGTACAGGGGGGTTTTATTTTCCTCATGGTGGTGGTATAGCGCTAGTTGGAAATCTGCCACCAGTTTGTCAAAGGAATTTTCTGTTATTTGATAAATGTAAAATAATATAATCAAAATAAACCAAATGACATTAATGGACCCACTGTACAGAAGGATTTGAAATATTTTCTTTTTCCTTTCTTTGGTTTTATTTTTTATTTTTTTTTTGGGGGGGGGGGGGAGGCCTTTATCAACTTGCCTGATTGAGCATAAATGTAATGGTGTAAATATGACCTTCACGTCAAATTGTTATTGTTATATCCATGTGTTCTTGTAAATGTGTTCGTAATAAGGTCAAATATTTTTATTTTATATTTTTGAACTGGAAATCAGTCCACCTCTCACTCTTGTAAGCCCCACCCCGCCATTACTAACAGGCTGTTGTAACTGTCATTGTTAATTTTCTGAAAGAAATTATGTTTTGTGGAATATTGCTTGAGTATTTGATTTATCAATTGCCACTCACTTTCGAACGAGTTCAGCTTGTTGAAGGCCTCGGACATTCTCGACCAAATGGAGGCATCAAGAAGAACATCGCCTTGTTCATTAACCTGGACAGACCCGAATCTAGTTTGGATGGAATTCCACACCTCGAAACCTCGAATATTGTTGTTGTGTTCAAGGATTGCTAGCCTATTTGCTAGCATAACAAAGTTCCTTTTTAATGTTTGAAGATGGCTTTTACAGCGTTCCTCACTTTCTTGTGCGTGGGCAAGTGCACAACGAGACTCGCGAAGTGCTTCGGCCAAAACCAACAGAGGAGATTTTATTACACTGCAAACCTAAAAGTGAAAAGAAACGTTTTATATATAGCGAAAAGCCTCAAAAGTACTTTTTCCGGCAGGAATATTACAACAAGATTTCTGTTCTGTATTTATACAGCGAAAACCAGATCCCCGCTGACTTTTTAGAAGATAATTTAATTTTACAAAATAACAACAGGGAAAACCCCCGGTGTGCGACATTTGCAGACTGCAGACTGCAGACTACATTTGATTTAGGTCTAAATAGCACTCTGGTTAGCCTGAATATCAGTCAGGTTAGCCTGAATAGCACTCGGGTTAGCCTGTTTACGGTTAGCTATTGGTAATGGAAATGGGAATACAAAATTTTAGTTAAAAAGTCTACAGTCTGCAGTCTGCAAGTGTCGCACACCAGAAACCCCTCACCTTCTCGAGTGTTTCGCTCGCGCACGGTCGACTCGACTCCTTCCCAGCTGAAATTATTTTTCCTTCTACGGTCCGCTGTGTAGAAGACAATTAAAATAATTAAGGATATTTTCAGGCTAACTGAAGATGAAAATTTAAATGAGGAGTACAAAAGTGGAAACAGTTTAAAATTAAAGCGTCTCACCTTTCTTGATAAACCTTCTTGAAAGCCCCCCATGGACTTAAACTCTTCGTTTGCCTTCTCTTTGCATAAATTGCACCACCTCGTCCCCGGTATATAACCCTCTCTCGTTCTTCCCACACTGTCAAATATTTGAAAAAGCCTTTCCGGGATAGGATGCAAGTGCAAAAAATTACTGTGTCCCCAGGAAGATGGACACGAACACCTGGTGCTATCCTCCTGCAAAACCCTGAATCTGTGCCGCTCGCACAAGTAGGAACCACACGGAATACCTCCAGCCCTCGATAATCTCTTGCCAACAGGCTTTAAAATCCCTCGACAATCTCTCCCACTCTCCCCTTCTTTACTACATTTCTTGCCATCAAGCTGCGCGTCAATGAGTACAGTAGTCAAAATCACCCAGTAACAGTAAAACCATAAGCTTATTGCAAAACTCTTGGAAACCATGTTAGTTCACACAAACCCAACCCAGCCAAAAACAAACTTACGACGAGAATTTTTCAAACCTCAAAAACACCTCCTGTGAGAGCACAGTTCCTTCTGGGAGAACTTTTCTGGATTAACTACTAACTGTTAAACGAATGCTGAAAGTATTAACCTTAACTTTTCATTAACGACCTTAACTTTGAGACTCAAAGTGAAATTTTTTCTCTTTTTCATACATTTCTTTGTAATTTTTTTCAAATTTCGCGGCAACAACTGCGCACGCGCGCCACGTTTGACCGCTGTGTGAGGAGGGTCAAGCTGCAGCGGCGCAAAAATATGTACAGCGGACAACCGCGAAAACAAGATGGCGACGAAGGTTGTTCGAAAGTGCATGGCTTTCAGTTGCTTGTATGACAAATATCCTTTGCAGAAATCATCAAATTTCCTTAAAAACTGCAATTTTAAGGTATGCAGACGAATTTATAAGGAGGATTGGCCTAGAAATCGTGTATTTTGTGAAGTTCAGTTTATTCACTCAGAAGGACATGACTGATAGACGGATACAATGTTTCTATCGGAATTTGATGGCGAATTATTTTCTAGAATATTTAATTCTGAAAAATATGTGTATAGCAAAGTTGAGATACTGGATAAAATATTGCATTAACCAAATTTGCTTTCAAGAGTTTTTCCTGGGGGAATGGGAAGTGAGGGGGGGGGGGGGGTGAGTGGGGAGGGGGGTGAGTAGGGGCAGGCATGAGAATGACTTTCAGACTGGTAATTTTACGCAGTTATGGCATGTCCAGAGAGCAAGCCTGAAAATGAGTTGTCTTTGCACCCTGCGAATACCAAATTTTAGCTTTACTGATTACAGAAAAAGGTTGATGACGTTCTTTGCTTTTTTGAGTTTAAAAAATCTTTTGTGTAAAACAACATGATATTGTTAAAATTATGAAAAGATACTTTTGTCCTATAGATGCTGGACCTTAAATGTGTGTTTCCACGCTCACCGTAAGGAGGGCTGTTGAAAATTCCAATGGGGAGAGGGGTCTCTAATGCTAAATTTTGAAGGTTAAGGAAAACGTTTTAAGTACTAAATAATCAAAACTGGAATTTCTAGGGGGATAAGGGGGAGCAGGGATCAAACCAAAAACTCCTCCATGTGAGGAGTGTGGATATTTTCTGAAACAAGCTAATAAATGCAGGCTTATTGTTCAGAGGTTTGAATGAAAACCCCTTGCATAAATATTTTAAGAAAACCAAGTTGATACATGTACTTTACTTGGACCGATTTGGCAGGCTAAATGTATATAGGAAAAAAACCCTATTCTCATCAGTGAGAATAGCCCAATTATTTGTAATGGTTTTCTTTTTGTTCTACAGATGTATGCATTTTCAGCCTATTATGCAAGTAGTGGTGGCAAAGCAGCAGTGATACAACAAGCAAGCAAGATGCGCCCAAGGACAAAGTCACCGTCACACAAGATGCGTGTACACCACGAAGAGTCCAATCAACAAGTAAGCCAAGATTATATTGTTTATAATTTTGCCCAGTGTGATATTGATAAGAATTTTGAAATGAAATGAACTGTCAAAATTATTCACGACCTCTGTAGCTTTCAAGTGACTTTTTTCTTACTAATTTTTGTCCCTCAGTTTCCGGATTAGAAGTGCTAAAAATGTATAGACATGCGTTTGCTGTTGTTCAATAATTGTTGCAGTAGAAAGTTACAGAACATTCTCCAAAAATAGGATTAATAAATTTTTGGAGAGATGTACATGTCTAAAAACCACTCCCGAAGAAAAAATATATTTTCAAAAAAAATTATCAAATTTGAAGGCAAAATATTATGAACATTAAATTCCCTTGGACTTGTAGCTTTCAAGAGGAGAGATTTGAATTCTCGCATTTAGAGGTTGTAAAAAATGCATTTTATTTCAAAATTCTTGGTATAGGTGCTGGGTTGTTCAAAGCCTAGTTAAGCTAACCCAGGGTTAGCGAGATCAATTTTGAGTTTAAATTTGCAACTGTTTGGTGAGTTGTTTTCTGTTTATATTGTTTATCCTTCAGTTACTACCCAAACCGTCAGCAGTGAAAAACACTGATTTAAAAAAAAAATTAATACTTCTGCCTCAGTTAACTTTTAATCCTGGGTTAGCGTTAACCAGCTTTTGAACAACCCGGCCCAGATCTGTAAGCTTTAATTTGATGTAGGGGTTTTCACCTATAGTTCAAAGTGGATACGCTACATCACTTGGACGTGTGACATCTCTAAAGGTATACGGTAACCTAATAACCCTACTAATCCAAATTCAGGCAGGGGCCTAGTTTACAAATTTTAGATAGTTTATTGTACTTTAAAGAAGTGCTTTATTTTAATTAATCCTTACATTTCAGGGTTGGATGTGTTGTCAAGCTTATGTTACTGGTGAGAGATACAACATTCATGGTATTCGCAATTACCTGAGCAAAATGGAAAAATATAAGATTACCTTTATACCAGAAGGTAAGTAATTTATGGTTTTGTGTATTTATAAGGTAGGTAGGTAGGTATAAGGTATAAGGTAAGTCTGCATATGAGCCAAGTGGCCCATCAGGCTGGCATTTATCTCCGGTTTCTGTAACATGAAGCAACTAGGAGTATTTCTACTCCCCCCTGGATGGGATGCTAGTCCATTGCAGGGTTACCCCCCAGTATTAAATTTGCTGGTACCCATTTATACCCCTGGGTGGAGAGAGGCACTGAGTGAGTAGAGTGTCTTGCCCAAGAACACAGCACTTTATGTCCCCGGCCATTGCTGAGCAATGGCCAGGGAAAACCTGGACCACTTGATCCGCATGAGGTCACTGCACCTCCCACATGTGTACTAATTAATTAAGTAGCAGTTTAATTATTGAAATGCTACTTAACCACCTTTAATGTTTTAAATATGTAATTGATAACATTAAGTTTGGTTTTTGTTGCAAGTTTATGTCTATAAGTGAAAGACATTGAAATTATGTAAATACTTAATTGCTAGGAAATATCTTTCAAAGCCTGCTCAGCAGAAGTTGTTATGGGTCATTGCAATGGATTCTTGGATTGGCATCCATGCTTGAACCCTGGCAGAAAACACTGTGTTCTTTGACAAGACAGTTTACTCTCACAATGGCTCTCAACATTCATCTTGTTTCTTATTAGATGCCTAGAATAAGAACAGACTCAGTATTATTAGCTCAAATATAATGACAGATAAAACTTCTATTCTTTATAGAGGAACCAAATGTCTTGCGTGTGTGTATAAAAGATGAAAATGGCAACAACAATGGAGAAGTGTTTTTCTTCAGGTAAAACATTTTGAATCTAAATTTCTTTTACTTAACAGTAGAAATGAAAAAAAAACACATTTTGTCTTTATCAGTGTTACCAACATTGTCCCCACCACTCACAGTTTGTTGTACATTTCTTTGCTGTTTAATTATTGTATACACACCTGTATGATAAACTGATGATAAAAACCAATGTTTCCATGGATATCATTGTGATGCTGCTCTCAAGGTAAGTAATCGTGAGGGCTCATGGCTTTGTTTCCAGGATTTTCCAGCCATGGGAGCTGGCTGCCAATAGTGGAAGCTCCTGCATGACTCAGTCACCGGACTTCCATTTAGTAATGGCCAGTTGTTAATCGTTAGATATTGTTTTTTTGGTTGTAATTGCAATTTCCAAACCTTTGTTAAAATGTGATAATTTCATAATTTTATTTGTGTTGTTTTTAAAAGGTGGCTTGGATCTTTGGTGTTATGGAATGTGCCTAAGTCAGAGGTGCGAATGACACTTTATTATAATTTATTAGTAATGAAATGTTTTTCTTCTCAACATTGTCTTCAGTGAGAGCATTTGAGAATTTTTGTCGTTATCTTGTGTACATGTATGGCGAAAGTGTCTTTCAAGATTGTTAACATGATAAAGAGATGCCATGCTATGAATACCCTATAAATTAGCTTTAAATAAATAATTTAGTATTAAATAAATTGGTATAAACAAAAATCTGTTAACTGAGATACAAAAATGCATGATTGACTTTGCATACTTTGTTAAATAAATACTATGTATAATTTATTAATGATATTTAAACATAATTATTTGCGTACATCAGGAGAAATACTTTAAAAAGACAGCCCAACTATTCCAAGAAGAAGGACATGAAGCTGCAGTCATAGAAACTGAAGATGAGCAACTTTTATATTCATATTCCAAGTAAGTAGTTCCATGTGGATTTCATTTTGTTGTACTTTAATAAGTTACTTGCATTACAGTGAAGATTAATATATTACCTTACATTCTGGTATGGCTCTTACTAATTTATTACTTCTGCCATTAGAAATTCAACAACTCTCGTTAATGGAAGGATTGTTCTAAATGAAAATTCAAGAGAAGACACCAAGGCATTGGAAAAATATGCATTTTCGAATGCCTTAGCTTTATCTGGTAAGAAAGAGTCCTTTGTTGCCTATTACTTTTGTTCATGGTGGCCAATTGATTGAGTACATAATGACTGACTGACTAGCTTAGAGACAGTCAGACTGACTGATTGATTGTGACTGACTGACTGACTGATTGATCGTGACTGACTGACTGACTGACTGACTGACTGAGTGATCATGAGTGAGTGCATGATTGAGTGAAATAGTTATAGTAGCATGACATAGTAGACTGTAGATTATTAGTGAATTGTGAGTGAATGAATGAACAAACTTCAGTAACCACATAATTTTACATTGAAGCTGCGTTAATATTTTTTAAATAAAGATTTAATAAACAAAATTGTTAACCCATTGGTGCCTGTGCTGGCTGTAACCAGCTGAGATGAGCGTTGCGCTTTGACCAAAATTGGCATCACTTATACTCAGGTTCTGCAGGCAAATAACTTATACCCAGATCAGAGTGATTGGGTAAATTAAGCATGAAACAATGTGAATGAAAAACTCAGAGGAACATCTACACTTTTTGGCTACTCTGCGGTAAGAATTTCACTACCAGGCTTATAGTCCCCAATGAAAACGGAACCTTAGCAGATACTGCTGCATCTCTATTTAATAGTCTTCTCAATGATATTAAAACTTGTAGCGATTATTACATTTTTAGTGGTAAATTACATATTTTAGATTCTTAACATTGCATGCTTAATTAACAAAAATAAATACAATAAAATTATTACTTATATCACGCAAATCAACATTAAAATATGATCAAATTATCTTAAACAAAAATTCTTTTAAAATTTTATTCCTATGGGACACATCTCCGTTTTGTGCATTTTAACTGTAAATATTTTTAACTTTGTATACACATTTACTACACATAGTCAATATTTCTTCTGTTTATTTGTTGGTAAGATTTAGTTTTAGTGGGTTTTGTAATTTAGTTAGTAACTGTTGGAGAGCCATTTTTTGTATGGATACTCTGTTAATAAACCATTATTGTTATCATTTATTATTATTGTTATTATTATTATAAATTTTTTATTATGTTGCACATGCCTTTTTGAGTAGATTGGAGCTAATGTAGCTCGTATCCATGCTGAGAATGTCTAAAATGTCCAGACCTGTGTCGTTGTGTCATTGGGTGAGGTTGATGATAAAAAAATGAATATAATTGACAGCTAATTTATAGTATTCTGGAACATATTGTGTTCCTGGACATAATAGCCACCTCACTCTCCAAGTTTATACCGACTACACCAACTTATCGTAGGGATTCAGTGACTTTCAAGATCTAAATTTACCTGTCATTTGGGATTTAACTTGGTCATAATTTCAGTGACTATTCTGAGGCCTTATAAAGTAGATTACTTTTCAGACAAGTGATGGATAATGTTCTTTACACTGTAGTTAAACTTGCTATCTGGGAAGATGTCTTAGATGATTATATACAGTCCATACGATGGGTCCCAGAGGTAAATGAGTCTAAATTGTTGAAGTCATTACTGGTATTCACCTGATGTTCAAAGCAGTACTTTGTACTCAGTTGATAATGATGACCTAGTGCCTTGTAAAATTATTGAATTTTGAACTTCATCTCTACTCAGTAAATGAATTTACTTTATACACTGTTTGTCGCTACTAAATAAGTATAGCTCTTTGATGTAGGTGCTAAATACAGAGCTCTCTTCCACCCCTTTGCAGTGCTTTCAATAGGACCCAGCACCCACCAGAGCTCCGGTGGGTGTTCTGTTGAAAGTCGGCAGGTATATTTAACTTTTAAAAATTCTCCAGAGAGAAATTCTCCTGGGCTTCTCATATTACTCCAGCGGGTGCTGTTCTGAGGTAGCTACCTACTTCAAATCTTATTGAAAGCACTGCCTTTAATTAGTATTAAAACAATGCTCCACCCTTCTTGAGACGATAAAATGCAAGACATTAATTGGGCCAAATGCAAGGCAGAAAGCAAACGTTAGTCAGCTGTGGCACTCAGGTGCTTCTGGAACACAGCCCTGAAATGGCTGGTCTAACTCGGCAGTTGGTTTGCCAATGGGCCTAATATTGTTAATATTTTACAAATTAAGGATTTGAAAAGAGGAATAAAAGTAACGATGTCAAGAAAGGAGGTGTTAGAGAAAACAGGAGAACTTATTTCTCTCAGGTATGCTACTGTACGGGTACTTTTAATATTATGAATTATATGTATTATTATCCAACTCTGCTTCCTGGAGTACAAATAACGCGCGAAACGAGTACAAATAACAGATATTTGTACTTGTCTCATTCCTCCCGGCCGTGTGAAGTTCAAAACCTTGGCGAGTCCGAATTTTGGGAAAAGACATCGTTGGATAATAAATCTCTTATTAGACGTTTTGGTGTGTAGTATCGCTGCATATTTTTACTCGTTGTTTGTATTTTGACTCGCCCTACGGGCTCGTCAAAATACCGCACAACTCGTAAAAATATACAGCGATACTACACACCAAAACGTCTAATAAGATATATATATTTACACTGTACAAGTTAGTGTGTTTCAAATAGAGTACATTATGTGATAATTTGTAAATAAATAAAGTTGATTGATTGATTTGAATATTCTCCTTTAGATACAAGATCAATTTGTCTTCCGACCTTCTGATGACCCCAGATTTTTACTGGGATCGGGAAAACCTGGAAAGCCTGTATGATAAAACCTGTATTTACTTGGATATTCACAGAAGGACAAGGGTAAACATTTGACCTGTTTAGTCACAGAAATACTTTCACATTAAACTGTGATGATTTTGGTAATCATTAAATAATAAATAAATAGAATTAGCATTTCAATATGGTAACATACGTTTAGGGTTTTAGTGTAAAGTGGTTTGATCAACAAGCAACTACAGTGAAACCTGTATTAAGCGGACACCGTTGGCACCCTCACTAGTGTCTGCTTAATAAAGGTTGTCTGCTCTAAACAGGTTCAGCAATAATAGTTAATTATTAACTCTTTTGTAACACAGTGTAACACAGTGTAAGATCAAAGACTGCTCATAGCATAATGTCCAGACAGGCAATGCATCAATCTGGAATAATCTACTGAGCTTTAAAACGACATCGCTGAACAATGTTAACGGTTTCTGAGCTGAGCTTTTAGAAGTGAAAAGCCCTTGAAGTGTCCGCTTATTGCAGGTTTTGTGCAACAAAATGGCTTAATATTGGTGTCTGCGTCCGCTTAACAGAGGTGTCCGCTGAACGCAGGTTTATTTTACAGTAAATGTGGGAAGAAAATTTCAGGACTCAAGCTGGTGTCCACTTAATAGAGGGTGTCCGCTTAATATGGGGTCCGCTTAATACAGGTTCCACTGTAGGTTTCTATGTTTACCTTTTAATGAGATGCTGGGCTATTGTACGTACATGTACTGTACATGATGGACAGTGCCCCCCCCCCCCACACCCCCTTCTCCAGCAACCAGTTAAGTGACTTTTTTCAGGAGAGAGTCAAAGTAGTAATTAAAAAAAATAGTAAAATGAATTTATATTAGAATTTTAAAAGTATTACAAATTATTAAATAGACTAATTATTCTTATTCTCAGTATTAGACTGAAACAAGCTGGCAATGGAGGTTCACGCGGGGGAATAATCATTATAATTATTATCATTAAAAAGAGATTAACGTCATTTGAATTTGAAAAGACTCTCCACATTATTCCCTGCATTAGGCTCAGTTGCAAGCTAGTCCCAGTCTAATACTGAGAATAAGGATATGGTCTATCAAAAGTGCTTTACATCAAACAGACTAACTTACAAGACCAGGATAGACTACAGCGTCTACAACATAGATCTGGGCATATAATTACATGTTGCACACACTCCGCTGAGACAATGAATCATTTTCGTTGGCAGAGTCTTTCCAAGAGGCACTCATCATAAGGCCAAGCTTGTCTTTCTCTGTCTGAATTCATTAGCTCCAAGTTATGTTTTGGCATTTTTCATCAGATTTTCGAACATTCATAGCTATTCCTTGAGGCAAGCAGTAGGATATTGTTACCAGCTTGAGTGAAATCAAATTTTGGGTAAAACATGTTTCTTTTTAGCGGAGCAAAAATTTTTAATGAGCTGCTCACTGACATAACGAAAGCCGAAGACATACATACTTTCTGCTGCTGCGCAAAAGGGTTTTTATTATTGTTAATAGTTTAGTATTATAATTAGATTTTTAATGTAATTTTAGTTTTTAACGTACGGTATAGTTATAAAGTTTTAAATTTACACAAATTGTATTTTTAGCCTGATGTTATTTATACATGAGCTGAATGGGCTACCCAGTTTAAATAAAGTTTTACTTTACTTTACTTAATACTTACACTAAGATCTATAAAAAAAAAACAATTAAAAGTAACAAAGGAATCCTTGAACCTGCATCTTTTAATATTACGGTAACCAGCCTGCAAAGACAGCTGTGTATAGAAGCCTGGAGCTGCTGGATTTTGCAGCTGTGCTATCTATAATTCTTTTGTGTGCAGGACAGGCAAGTCAAGTATTTTGGGAAATGTTTTGACAAAATTCAAATAATTTATTACATATTGAAGTACTGCAAGAGATGGAATTGTAGTTTGACTTTAAATTAATCAATGTTGTTGCTAGGGAAAAAATTTTTTTGGGGGGGGGACTTATTAAATGAGAATGACTTTCGGACTAGTACATTACAATTACAGCTTGCCCGAAAGTCAAGCCTGAAAATTGGTTTTCTTTGCACCCTAGGGTGGTAACACCACACTTTATATATGTCAATTTTCACTGTGTTTGATTATAACGATTCTTTGGTTCTTTACAAGGTGATGAATGAGAAATTAAATCATTGCTCTGAGATGGTGGAGTTATTACGGACTCATCTCAGTGAAAAGCATTCCTTCAGACTGGAATGGGGTATTATTGGACTTATAGCAGTTGAGGTATGGTTACTATTGAATTTTTCCACATACACCATAATGATTAAGTTAGGGAGTTACTCATAAGTGATTAAGATGGTTGCCGTTGAGCACTTCTGGGGCGGATACAGGATTTTAGAGAAGGGGGTTCAAGACCCCAGTAGGGGGCTCCGGAGTTATGAGACCCCTGTAGGGGGTCCGGAGTTATCTTCCCCCGGAGGCCAAGTCAGCATGTTATGAAGTCTGATTTTTTACATTTAGGGGGTTTGACCGACCCCCCCTTGAATTCCCCCAGGTCCGCCCAAGCACTTGCCGTGAGCAATAAACTTTAGGCAAAAATAAAGTTACCAGAAAACCCTCAAAAAATGGTAACATTTTAAATACAGTTAAGAAGTTATTGAGACTACAAGCTCCCAAGCCGACCATGAGACAGAAAATTGAATTTTAAGTCATCCATATTTTACTTATTAAAAACAGATGTTTCACGTCAAGTCAAAATAACTCACGCTAACATATACCCAGGCTTGACATAACCTTTCTCAAGAAATTTACTTGAGAATGTGAAATTTGCCTCGAGAAATGAATTTATGTGAGGTGTTTCAAGTAATAGTCTTCAAAATGTTACCCTGTTCTGAAGATTTTTAGTAAGTTATACTTATTCCTCAAACTTTGAGCAGAAATGATCCATCTTAAATTGTATGCATGGGTTGAGTTTGTGTTTGGTTCTCATCTTTCTCCAAGGCTTTTCTTTCAATTGAATTCCTTCTCAAAAATGAACATTTCTAAATTCCAATTTAAACTGGAAACAGACAACGAAGAGCCATTCCATGGATTACCGTTTATTAATTTTTATGTTATTTATTTTTTTTATTGTTGCTGGCGATCACCCTTAACCAATGTTCATGTGTTAAAAACTAACACCATTTCTTGGTGTTAAGGTTTCAAGTGTTGCAATAACTGCCATGTGAGCTCAAACCTGTAGCATCAGGACAGCATACAACACCTCCAACAAATTAAAAGCTAACTCTAAACAAGAACAATAATGTTTTAAAATTCTCTTTCATCTGTTATATCTTGTTCCTTTTGCAGGTTGTGTTTGAGACACTGTACTTAATAGAGAGGTACTTCCCCTTCAGGTGACCTGTGACTGATGTAGGAACAAAACAAAGAAGCATTTGAGAACTTGCTTTACATGTAACTCTGTCATTGAGGCTGTCCGTCAATCCGCAAACTCTAGCAATGAGACTGCAGAAAAAAGACAGTCTGTAATTGGAGACCCTTGGGGAGCCAATTTGTGAGAGAGAAAACTTATAATTAGTTTTCTCTAACTGCGGGGACAGCAGAATGGTGAACTAAAACTGGATGAAGTAAAAAAAAAAACTAGTCACCTTTGCAAAACAATCAGCTTGACCAAATGAATGTGAATTTTGTTGAGCTGATTGTTATTACATTGTTATCAAGGTTATGAACTTACTCATTTTAGAGTGAAACATCTTTCACAGTTTTTCTGTCTTTATTCAGAAGGAGATCCAACTAAGTATAAAAAATACATATTATTTGACAAATTGTCAGGAAAAATGCAAATATTTTAAAATGAATATCTTTTGAAAACCAAGGTTAAAAACCAATAATCGTCATTGTTACTTTCACTGTCACCAATGTTAGCATGTTTGACAAATTTTTGACATATTGATTTTCTGAATTTCTGAGCCAATCCACAAGCTAATCACTGCATGGGCAATCTATTGACAAGTCACTTGGGTTTTGATTGGTCCAATTAAAAATACATGCAGCTAACACAGAAAGTATGATGTTTGACAGAAAGTTAAATCTGTCAAACATCAATTGAAAAATCAACTTCAATTTTACAATTTTATCAAGTCAGAAAGTCATGAATAAAAACATAGGAAGTTAACAATTTACCATTATTTTGCACAACCAAACAGCTTGTCTGCAAATGCAGACCAATTTTTGCAAGTTGTTTCATACATCTGACAAGCAGCCTGCCAGTCCAGTTGTTTCGTATCACAAACAGCAGGAGAAAATTCCCCATATAAAAAAGACGAGGGTGCTCGTCAGAAACGTTGAAAAGAAACCCTAAGAGGTACCAAGATCCTTTTTTGTGGGCGTTTTTCGCCCCTAAGAGGTACCAATTCTAAACCAATACACAGACCGACACTTTTAATAGCAATAAAGACGATTGTAACTGAGCCAAAATTAAAAATCAGTTGACTGTCAGATATCTCCTGCCTTTTTTGTCTGCTCAATACCCTAAAAGGTACAGTAAAAACTCCTGCTGTGAACCTTTTGAGGCTGAACTTCCCAAAAGGTACAAAAACCACTTTTTAACCCCTGAAGGATACGACAAACACCCCTGTCTTTTTTCTATGGGAGTCCGGCGCGGGAAAATCCATGTCAATTAGCTGACTACCAGTGTGACGACCTACTCATACAAATTTTGACTGCACAATGCAGGTCAATGGGACTCTATCAAAAATAAAGATCAGTAATAATTATTGCCATTAAGAATTTCCCAAAACCATTTTAATCTATTTAACAATGTCATTGGTAATAATGGCCTTCATAGCAGAGGCCATAACTTGAGGCATACATGTAGGAAAGGAAGACGAAATGTCACAAGTCCTTCAGGGTGTGAAGGCAACTGTGTCTGTGGTTTCTTTGCCTGCTTTCACAGGCTTCCAGCTCTTATGGTTCTGTTATCCAACTTGCTCCCAGTTCAGCCTCTCTGGCTTGGTTGCCCATGGTTCTTTTTCTTGAAATATATTTAGGGTCTCCACACAGTTCTACTTACTCGGTTCTTGAATAAATCACCTTTCATCTTCTCCTCCTCCACTTTGGAGAAAACATTTCATTCTTTTCCATTCCAATATTTACCAGGATTTTCCCTCTTTTCCCACACGGAAGATGAGGTAAATTTGATTTCATCCATTTTCATAACTTTCTGTATCAACTCCTGAAGAAAATGAATAAAACGCAAAATGTTCAAAGTATTTCCATGAGGAGAAGGCCACTAAATATAATCTAATTAAGGGTGAGATTATTTCATCAATTACCTATTGAAAATACAAAATGATGCAATTTACATGTATGACGATCTTCTACTTTGGATACTACTTTGTCACATATGAACAAAGTACACTTCTAACAACCTTTAGTAAGCAAACAACTACTGGTATGCACCAAGCCCAGGAAAGGACTCTCACTGCTGATAATACACCTGAGTGTCATAATTATAATTTTTATTCTCTCTCACAGTCATCAATTTTTCTAGCAATTTTAAACCCTTCAATGTCGGAATTCAGCTGAAAAGTAAAAGAAGTCACACAGTTTGAACCAGTGACACTCCTCCTTAAAATGAGTTGTAGCAAGCCTTGTAGATTAACCCAACAAGTGATACTTCATTTTTACAGGGAGAAGTTACAATCCTTGCATCAAACTAAATAAACACCTGCAGAATATGAGCTTTACGTTCTCCACCCACAAACCTTAGATTCCGGAGATTTATTATAGGTGTAAGTCGCACAGCTGCTAAAGGCCTTCCAGTACACTGAACAATCCTGCATTTCACCATAGATGTAGTACTGATGAAACTGGTTTTTGGCAGCTGAAGTAAGGCACAACAGATGATTCTGATTATACAAATGAATACATAGATTCCTTTCTCTTTCCACTTGGGAACAGAAAAGAGTGAAAGTATTCACAAAAACCAAATTGGCAGTCAAGACTAAATATTATTTATAAAGTGAAAACAAGGAAATCTATTATTAATTATATAACCATGAATTCAACCCCATTTTCAAACACCTTGAAGTTCATTAAAAACACTCTGCTGTATGTCATATTTTCATCCTCTTCTGGGTGTTTGGAAATGTGGTAAAAAATTTTTTGTGTGTATGTTATATTACATCTGATCAACCATTGTTCACAGTCCTCATGTGGCATTTTGTGCCTACTGGAACAAAAAGAAATAATGAGGATGATGATGATGATGATCACGGTTGGAGAAAACCGACATATTAAAAAATACAGGACTAACTTTTGACCAACATCAGAGAGGAATAGGTTACAAATGCTGGTTCACGTGTATGGTATGACATCAGGTTTAGTCCTAGTAAATGTTCAATCGGATGATCTAATAACTATATAAACTGCTCAGAAAAAGTTATTATAAAAGCTAGTTGGAAGTCTTAACATGTACCACATGGAGAAGGACAGTGCAAAAGAGGTGCAGTCGGGAGGGGTGTGAGCTAGGCTGAAGCCAGGGATGCAGCACAAGACACTGGCTGGTTGGAGATCAAGAATTGCAACCTTATGCACCTCCTGGTGTAGCTCCAACATACATGTACCATGTCAGACACGGGCAAGCTTCCACCCTCTTAAGTAAGAAGGATGCAAAAGTAATCACATATCACTTCCGAAATGTCACACTTACACCGGCAAAATCTCCACTTTTCCAAAAATGTAATGCACTTTGGAGGCTGGGAAAGTAACCAATGAAAGAAATTAGCTGTTAAGATTCTGGCTACCATTAGAATGTAACCCACAAACCACAAAATGATATTAGTCAACTTTGATTTATTAATCTAAATACTTAATCCTATCAGGGACAAGCCATCTCAATTTAGCCAGGCCCTTAAAAACAGACAATTGGGAAAATGTTTTTTTCAGATCATGTGTACTAAAGGCATCCGTGGTCAAGGGTCAATCAATACTCTCGATGGACACTTGATCAATACGCAATCGACACTCCATTGACACCTTGGTTGACAGTCAATTGACATCTCAGTTGACAGTTGGATGGGAGTTGACTAATTTTCAATCGCTGCATACGAGTCGGTTGATACTCGGCCGACTATAGACCGGCTGTTGATCAAGTGTTGATCGAGTTTCAACAGAGTATTGATCGAGATGTCGATCACGGGTATAGATTGAGAGTATCCTGCGACACTCTACCGTGGGTGCCTTTAGAACACATGAGCCCATTTTTCCACAGTATTTCTTGATTTCCCAGTCTTCCACTGCACTGTCTGCTGGTTCAAACTGCATTTTTTACGCACATATATTGCTTTTCCCATCACAAGCTTATTGATATTAATGGCATTGGTAAAGTTGAACTCATTATTGAATTCTTGGAATGTAATAGTGGACTGAGTTCAAAGTTGCTAAACAGCTGTCACTGATTACATTTTTCAGAGTATGATTTCCATTGTTTGATTGGATAATAGAAATCAGAAACATTTAATTAACAGGGTGCTTCAACAAACATTTCACAACAATGGCACTTGTAAAACAGGTTCCCCACCTACCCTGTGTGCCTACTTGGGTGTCACTCTTTGATAATCTAGCCTGCAGTTTGAGAAGCACTCAAACCCAGGTTTGGCACACACTTAGCAAGGGAGGCGGTGGCCTCATGGTTAGTGCCCTCAACTCCAGAGTGAGCGCTCCGGGTTTGAGCCCTAGGACTAGACACTTTACTCTCATGGTGCCTCTCCACTCAGGTGTATAAATGGGTACCGGTGTCACAGTGATATGTGTACCCCATGATATGTGTGTCCCTGCACACATATCACTAGTGATATGTGTATCCCCTCCAAAATGGCCGCCAGTGATATGTGTATGCCCTCTATTTAATAATAAACAATTATATCAAAACGACCTAAATCCATAAAACTATTTTCAAGGTTTTGGAAGAATAACAACACCTCTTACCTTGCATTGTTATTCAGTTGCATTCTGATCTCCTTCCGTTTATATTTTGGATCAGTTTAAACTTTAAAATAGAAACCCACAAAATCTGTCCCTCGTAGCTGCCATGTTTTCCTTGAAGCCTTTGGAGGCCCGGGTACAAAGCTTCAGTGTTTCATGTATCCCTGCCAGGGATACACATATCACGGGGGTACACATATCACTGCGACACCGGCAAATTTAAATCTGGGGGTAACCCTTCGATGGACTAGCATCCCATCCAGGGGGGAAGGGGGGTAGAAATATTCCTGGTTGCTTCATGCTAATGAAACCAGGGTAAGCTCCGGCCTAATGAGCCACTTGACTTGTATGCAGATTTAACCTTACCTACCTAGCAAGAAATGTAGATATTTTTAAATTAATGAATGAAAAACGTTAATACTGATGACCGAGCTGAGGCAAAAGTTTAGCTTATTATAGTTAAAAATTAATCCCCAACTTGTCCTGGGCTGGGGGTCACATACCCTCAAGGGGACTGCCCCACCATCAAGCCGACGTTGTGATTTCTCGAATAAACAGTTATGTACTATTTGGAAAGATATCTATGAAAAGTTCTCTCGCCTGATAAACATGCAGCCCCAAGCCAAGAAAAACACCGGTGTCAGCAAAATCGGCTGCACGTGTTTTTTCCGGATGTTTTTTAATCCCTTTTAATTCACGATGCAGTTTTACTGTTTCTAAAATCAATGAGGGATCGCTACAAAACGAGCTTACCTTGAATTCTGTTTCTGTTACCTCATTTTGAACACTTTCCTCTCCAAAAATGCTGGACATCATCGAGAGCCACCAACATAAAACTTAGAGATCTGGGTATGAGATTAGTAAGATGACCGACTGGATTCCTGGGATATATTGTTTAGAAAATGAAAACGAGGTTTTGGTTTGAAAACGAGGCAAAGGTGGAGATTCCACAGAACGAGAGACCTTCCACAAACTATAAACCACCCAAAATAATCATGTCTGAACCAAAGCAACTTCAGATTCAAGTGGAAGGGCTTGGTAATTTAATGGAAACTCTAAAGGAACACGAAGGGAAGAGAAGAACAGTGATGTTTATCGGCTCAATGAATGAGAGTGGCGAGAGTTGGTGTCCAGATTGTCGAGAAGGTTTGTAACTTTATGATCATGTTAAATTTCCTGTTAGTAGAGTACACATAACCTTGCGCTACTTCAACATCAGTGTGTTGTGATCGAGAACTGGTTGTTTTTCAACGATACACTGACTCTTTCAATTCCATACCTATCAGACGAAGAAAAACCTTCTGAGATTTTGTTTTCTCTTCATTTGCTCCTCAAGACGTCTTGAAGTGTTTTGTTTTCATCAATTATTTTTCACATCCAACTGCTGGGCTACACCCAACGTCTGATTTTTCACACGATCAGCAGGTACAATCCACTGGGAAGATATATGCCATAAGAGTTGTGAAAGGCCACTCTGTGCAAACGATATTTCATAATATATTAAATTCGTGAGACTTTAACAGATAAAAAGGTAAACGTGTGGAAGATTTTCCCCTCGGTGTATGCATGTTCCAATGAATGTAAAATATGACCTTAATGACGCCCAGTGTTTTTAAAAGCTGTAATTCTGGAATAATTCATAATGTAACATGATATGTACTCAGGATCTGGTGCAGAACAACTGACTTTCTCCTTATTTGAATTTCGAACCCTTAAATTCCTGTTATCTTTGTAGACTCCTTGCTCAATTCAGAGGTTTCATGTTTCTGTGTATGATCTAGTCCAGCTAAAAATATGACATAGAAATTACAGGGACTGTGCAGAGGGAGAGGCTGGCCTAGGGCACAGTAAAAAAATAAGTACTGGTAAGTAAAGCAGAAAGAAAAATAACTGAAATAATTATGTATGGTGCAGTCCTTCTTCATTAGTGGATTATATGCCTTGCCGAGAAACTGCTCTGGTCATATACACATGGATGAAATTATTGGGAGCTAAGCGAAAATAACCACCTTTTTGTTTTCTTCTGGCAAAATAGTTTATGTCCTGTGGAAGTCGTGAAACAATGTAAGCGTTATCAGTCTGACTTAATTAAAACCTTCCTTGCAGAGTTATGTTGTCAAGGAGAATTAATAACAAGGCTCAATCTACAGTAACACATTTTAGACAATACAACTCATCAAATGCTTCATGTCCGTACCACTTTTTCCGCTGCGCTTTGACTTAAAATGCTAAAAACCTTGATACCCTGTGGGAAAATAACTGAAACCCTCACTTGCAAATGCGCATGCTTGCAAACAATGTCAGAATTTTCGTTGTCCTCACTAATGCAATAGGGCTTCTTGTTCAATTGTCTCCACTGTGGATGAGCGTTTGTGCATGAACATTTGGTGAAACCCCATGAAAAAATATGTGTTTAGTGCGTGCAGGCCAGATACTTAAAAACAATCACATCCTAGTAACGAAAACCACAGGTGGCCCAAGCTCGGAATGCAAGGAGTTATTATTATTTTCACTTTTATGTGAACGTTCAGTAAAACGTGACATAAGCAGCCGACACATGCTATTACATTAAGTGAAACATGACTCTCGCCTTGCAGCATATGGAAGTGTTATGTTATAACTGTCTAAATTTATAAAGGTTTGTATGGGGGAAAACGGTAACTGACATTATAGCTGAAATTGTGATATTTTGGCAATAAAATTGACTTACTTCAATGCCTTGTTGTCTTTTCTATAATTTGTCATCTTGCTTCTCAGCTCGATCTGAAGCCTTGTATGCAAGTTATGGATTTTTCCTTTTCAGAAGAAGTAAAGGCTAGACACTCGATTCCAGACTGCCCGCCAGTTGAAGCGAAAAAGAAGAAGAAAAACATTGAAAGGATGCCAGCTGCCCCAATTCCTACACAGAATAATAGTTGAGGGTAGTTAAATTCCAAGCCAAATTCATCTCCATAGCGTACGCTTCAAAGCTCTGAATTAAAGACAGCTAGCCATCATGACTCTGTATTGATGCTGCTGGTACTGGCCACAGGCATTTTCCAATCCCGAGTGGCATGCTGTGTGAACAAATTGACTCTGACCAGGGGAAGGTAGTGCAGTTCTCATTGCGCAATGTACTTTGCTCCGCTGTTTAAACACGATCTGTCAGCCTCATATAGAAAGCTTATTTCAAATCTAATGTTCTTCTTTGCTACGGAAAAGTGGACAGTTAAACAGCATGCAAGACCAAATTTGATACAAAAGCGCATATTTGGGAACTAAGCGCTTTTTTCCCTTACAAACATTTATAAAATCAAGCCATTTTAACATAACACCTCCACATGCTGCAAGGAGAGTCACCTTTCATATTCAAATGATCCTTATGTAACAGTATATGTCGGCTTTATATGCCACGTTTCACTGTACGTTCGCATAAAAGTAAAAGAAGATAAAGAATATTAACTCCTTGTATAGTAAGCTTGGGCCACCTGGGTGAAACCCAGCACTATTACAGGCTATTACAATCTACTGACTTCATTGTTGAGGCTATTTCTTTTCTACCACCAAAACGTTGTTGGATTTGTTAATCTCCTTTTTGATTGAAACACTGTTTAAGCAGCATTAAGAATCAAGAATTACATTGAAGGAAATCACTGGATTGCTGGTTTATTAACAGGTTAATAGCAGGGGTATTGTAGGGGAGTCAATTTCAATGTACAAAGTCAAATTTGATTTTGAGTTGGGTGATAAAGAGCTATAGGTTTGTAATTTTTTAACTCCACACTTGCTATTCTAAGCGCATTTTAAAGTGTACTATTAAATCAGACATTTTTCTTGGAGCATACCTCTGGTCCCTCAAGTCTGCCCCATAAGCTTTCAATTTTAAGCCCCCACCCAGTTAATAAATTGCTGCACATGCCCTGAAATACTTTTTTAAAAAAATGCAAACAGTAGCTTTGTTTAATATATATGTTGATTAATTGAGATCACTTTGGAATTTGAACTGTTGTGTATTAGATTTTATGGCGGGCGGGAAACTGAAGGACCTGCTAAAGATTCCTGTGTAACAAGGATAGGAACCTCTACCCACAAAGAAAAGAAACTCGTACCAATGTTGGATTTAGGGAGTGCCCTTAGAGTTGCGCGACCGCTGCTCCCTTTACCTGAATAAACTCGTGAACCACAAGGATTATTTGTCACTATACCCAGTGTTGCACAAATGTTATTTGATAGTTTGTGAAGACATATACAGAAGTACAAATTGAATCCTGTTTTGTATTTCAGCGGAACCAGTTGTAGAAGCTGCTTTGCAAAAGGCATCACCTGACCTGGTGTTCATTCTGGTTATTGTTGGTGATAAGCCTGAGTAAGTTCACTTGTTTAAATGTCTATACCACCAACAGGGTTTTTGTGGTTTTAGTACTGTATCTCTATAACGAGCAATTTAAAAGTATTCTGATGCATTTTCACCTTAAAATTGACCTCCCACTTTGGCCACACCCAAGAAAGCTAACTGTGTAATGAAAGAGTGGTGCTAAATGTAATTTAGGCAAAGTTTGAGTCGAGCCAATTCTGGCCAGTGGTCTGTCAGGGCGACCATGCTTGGTGGGGTCTCGTACAGGGTCTGCAGGGCTTGTTATGTATTTTGCTTGCCAGCTGTGTGAGAATGTGCAGTTTGCCTTGGCTCGAGTGCTATATGTTCCTGTAGCATGCTTTTGCTCCCTCATCTCCCTCCCTTTCAGTGGCAATGGTAAGTATATGAGATGGTATAAAGTATCTCCACTGACTCTGTCCATGTGAAGGTGCCTTGGGGTTGCCGCGCAAAATCATCAGTTTAGTAATTTTGTCTCAGTTGATGTACCACCTGTTCTCAGAAACTTCAGACTGAAACGAAGAAGTAGAATTTCATTTCTTATTTACTGTAGACGACATATTCTCAGTGAGACAATGGTATTGTATTTTAACAGATGGAAATCACCTGATAATGAATTCAGAAAAAGTCAGTTCGAACTGAAAGGAATTCCAACAATTGTGGACTATGGCACTGTAAGTACATTTGTTTTGCAAATGATAATATTTGTAGGTTTAGAGCAATTTTCAATTGAAATATGTCCAAGTAATCACTCTGCAGGTCACAAACTACAAAGACAATCGTGTGAACCAATCAAAACCCATTTAAGAAATGAAATCATGTACATGTAGCCAATACAAAACATGTGAAAACATGTGAAAAAATGTGTGTGCTTTTCACAGTAAAATATTGGTTTTGTTTTTACTTCGGATCGGGTAACAAAGTGTGGTGAGTTTTTTATACTAATCACTTAATATGTGTAGTGATGCAAGACTAAGGCAAACACAAAGTACTTTCAGATTATTTTCAATTGATGCTAAGTGGAAAATGTTTTGTACAGATCATGTTTCCTGTTGGTCATGTTGGCCGACTCTATTGGCTGATATATCGACTGATACTTGGTTCCATACGTTGGCTGAGCACTGGTTGAAACTTAGTGGATACATGGCTGATATATTGGCTGACAGTCGGTTGAGGGTCTGTCGATACGTCAACAGATGTGTGTCAGTCAAGTGTCGCTTGAGTAGCGGCGGAGATATCAACCGATTCTTGACCAATACTCCATCAACATTCAATGAATACTCTGTCAACATTCCATACTAGACCCATATTCAACCAACACTCAACCAACTGTTGGCCAGTAAATTGATCAGCTGGCTGTGCATCAGTGTCCAAGAGACACAAGTCTTCATCAGGCGATGAGGAGGAATGAATACGGGATATCGTTTGTATCACAAATCAATGTACAATTTCATTTTAAGTCAATGTAATAAAAAGGTTAGTAGTCACCTACATGTAGTTGCTAGTAGACATTGTAACCTATAATTTCTACTTGTTGCTCTTTCAGGATAAAAGGCTGGGATGTGATGAATGTAAAAAACAGGACCTAGTTGACAAGTTCTTTTTAAACTAAAAATGAATGGCCCAAAGCAATCACAGCAGGAATAATCATAGGCAGTGTGCTCTGTTTGTGTACTAAGTTGTGAAATGTGATGCACCCCGAAAACCCCACAGATTTGAAACTTTGCTCAACTTAATTAGTAGTGTGTCTGCATTAAGAGTCTAATATTATTAAATTATGGAAACAGAAATTAATGAGTTTTGCAAATTTGGCGACAAAGAAAGGAAGGGTTGGTTTGTGGGAAGAAAAAAGTGACCTTGCCCCTGAACATAAGTAAGATTTTATTCTCTCAGGTTCAGTTCTCTCTCATGAGATGTAACTTCTGAATACACAGGCGGCCCAGATGTTGAATACGATTAATACGTGACATTATGCTGTCACCACTTGAAAACGTGTATCAAAATCATACAACATTTTCTGTGGTGGACACGATGGTTGTATGCATGTAGAAGGTTTGATTTACATGAAACAATTCAGGGCAAATTGCCCCGTGCCTTTTGACTGCTGGGGCGACTTTGGGTGCTTTCCATTATACCAAAGATTCCGGAAATTTTGGTCGGAATTAAAGTGGTAAGGTCTGTTTCGTTTTCTTCCAACCAGAATTTTCAGGATCACCTCTGGAGGTGGTCCACTTATTTCCGTCGGAATATTCTGACCGAAATTCGCCGTTCCATTTTTAACAAACCGGTTCTTTGCCCTTATTAGGGAATTTGGAAAAGGAATGAAAATGGTAAGAGCCATTTCAACTGGCCCAGTTTAATCAGAAAATGCCGTTCCATTTTCCTCGCATATTCCTTGTGATCTCTGACCGGTGGGTTTGGCATAATGGAGCTTAATGGTTCAACGTCTGGGTCAACTGTGGCTACTAAAGTAAGAATAAGTTGAAATTTGCCTTGAGATGAGAACAAATTTAACTGTAGCTTAAAGCAAATTGTTTAGTCTAAGTTATTGTGAATTGTAATCCTCTAGACATTGATTTAAGGTCCAGAGAATGTCACTTGGTGAGATAGTGTGTTTGCAAAGGACAAATGTCACATTCTGCAGCTAACGTTATCTGTAGTAGTAAATAAATATATATTTTTCATTTTTTATGCAAATTGCCAAGTAAAGGCTTAGTCAAATGATATTTTTAGATGTATGTGATGTGCATGATGTTATGTTACTAAAGTGAAAGCCTTGAATAAGCTGGAAACAGATTCAATGTATTCATAGCTTTTGAAGTAAACTGCTGTACGTTACTGACCTCAGGTAATCGTAGGCTCATTTATTTAGAGTTTTGTAGTCCTTGTATGGATTTGAAAAATCACTTTTGCTTCAAAGAGCTGCAAAAATTTAATCTTTACCTTGATATCTTTGCTTTTCCTGTTCTGTCGCTTCTTTATGATATTTGACGTTTTTTCCATAAATTGAGACTGATCAGCATCTCGGTTGCCATAAATTAGGCTATCAACATTATTGATTTTATTACTATTTTGTCACAAATAACATGAAAGAAAATGTATGGAATTCAGTAAGGAGAGTTTTTATCATAAGCTTGGGACTAAAAGCCGGAGTTCAATAGCCCAATTTCGATATATTAAAATTCAGCCTAAAACAATAGAGCTCAGCACGAGGCTCCGGGGAATGACTACAGAGTTTGTGGCCCACGAACTCTGTAGTTATTCCCCGGAGCCTTGTGCTGAGCTCTATTGTTTTAGGCTGAATTTTAATTTATCGAAATTGGGCAATAGACCAATTTCGATATGTTAAAGTTCAGCCTAAAACAATAGACCTCAGTACGAGGCTCTGGGGAATAACTTGATTTAGTAAATTCTCAGCTCCGACTATTGCATTTCTAGCTTTTTGATTGGCTAAAAAAATTCCGACTATGAGCCAATAGTCAGAGTTTTACGTCACATGGAAAATAGTGCGCCAAGTTTAAAAATTTTCCGTACGAAGTTTTCAACTGAATTTTGATATATATCGAAATTGGTCTATTGGGAAGATGAACTAGCACGAAGAAAGGTTTATCGCTGAACCGTTTCATTGCCGACGCAGGGAAATCTCAATTTACTTCAGTTGTACAGGTGCTCTTGGGGGAGAAGAAAATTGAAACTTTCCTCATAGTTAATTAACTATGCTTTCCTTTACAGCTAATTAGGCAAGTAGTTGTATGACGGGAATGAAGTCATTTGGACAAACAAGAGTATTCAGTCAATTGCTGACTCATTCGGTTAACAGGAAAAATAACTGTTTTGAATTTCCATGTGGCGAGGGGAAATAGTTGAAATAGACTGTTCCAGGCCAGTCTCGGTGAGTGCGGACGATCGGGGGCGACAAGAGCGAGAGCCTGGAACAGGTTATTGAAATGCACGGAAAAAGGAAACAGCACGTTTCTGGAGAACAACATACCCAGGGAGGCAACAGGAAAATGAAAATAGCATTGAAACATGGCAACAATGCAATGCTTTGCAAGACTTTGCAAGGCAGTTGTGTGAATCAAGTTTGACAGGGTTAGAGAATTCTGCACCAGTATGGATGTTTTTTTTACATTTTTTTTTTTACATACATTCTTTTATTTTCTAATAATTATTTGTACAAATTGGACATGCCCACAGGTAGCTAGCTAATCTAGGTGGGTCATGTCTTAACTAAAAAGAAAAAGATAAGTACAGAAGTTAACAGAAATCAGGAAATTAACTAGAGAGAGTACGTATACAAGTTTACAGAATTCAAAAATCTAGAAGTTAACTAAAGGAAATTAACTAGAGAGAGTACAGTACGTATACAAGTTTACAGAATTTAAAAATCTAGAAGTTAACTTAAGGAAATTAAGGAAACTAACTAGAGAGAGTACGTATACAAGTTTACAGAATTCAAAAATCTAGAAGTTAACTAAAAAGAGTAGGTATAGAAACAAAAATACAACAATATTCAATTAAGACTGTACTTGTTATTCTGAAAATACATAAAAACCTTAAGAAAATTTGACCTTTTGAATAACGTTTCGTATGTCAAGATAGGAGTCTTCAGAAGACAGAATATTGAAAAGTACTCTTTTAATTTTTCTTTTAAAGTCATGTTTTGAAAGATTCCTTAATGTAAGAGGCATCTCGTTCCAAATTTTTGTTCCAATTCTAGAAAACGAGTTCAGTTGAATAGAGAGCCTAGAGCTTTGTTTGTAAAAGTTGTGCGAAGCAGAGGATGTCAATTCACCGACCCGTGAACCCTTTGATTTTCCCAAATTTTTGCGTTATATTTGTTCGGAGTCGAGTGTTGTCCCCAATTTTCCTTACATTCAGATTGTAAAGGGTTTAAAAATAACAAGCCTGCTACAAATGCGCACGACTGAACTAGCCTGTCCGAGCAGCACGGGCCGGGCACTAAGTTCTAGTAAGTTCCAGTCTCCTCGTTATAAATCACGTCCAACATGGCCGCACGCTGCTCGTTCGTTCTTCGTACTGATGCTTCACTGTTTCTTTGACTTATCCGCACAAAGTATGGCCTTCAACGACTTAATGCACCCGAGGAACGTTTACAGAAAGTCTCCGCCTGACTTCAAGATTCTTGCTGAAAAATTTGAGTACTTTCGAAAGTTTGCCAAGGAAACTAAACCTGGACGTTTCACGTTAAACTTCAAAGACCCTGAAGCACTCCGGGCTTTGACTTGTGCTTTGCTAGAAAGCGACTTTGGCCTCAAACTCAGCATTCCCGTGGATAGATTGATACCCACTGTACCTCTTCGTCTTAACTACATCCTATGGATAGAGGATCTGCTCGCCTGTCTTCAGGATACCCAACGTCACGCAACAGTTCGTGGCTTTGATATTGGTAAGGACTTGATTTTCTTTATTCTAGGCTTGTATTTTAATTTGTATTTCTATATGGATGTAGGGGAGAATCGAGTTATTTTCCACTCATTCATGCAGATCGGATAAACTAAAAACGTTAGTACCGGTGAAGTGTTTGAAGCTGTTTTCCTGTTTGTATAGAGTCAGTACAGACTGCAGACTGGGTACAAAATGCAGACTAGGTACAAAAGGAATCCGGTCGTTTCGATCAAAGGTTGTTTTGATCGAAGGTCGTTTCGATCGATAAAAGTCGATTCGATCGAAGACAAGAGTCAGTTCGATCGAAGATTGCGTTTAATCTCTTTTCGCTCAGTTATCAGTGAAAGTGACAACTTGTTCGTTTCAACGTGGGCTCAGAACAAATCGTCGTTTTCACGGCATTTCACAACCTTCGTTCTGGGCTAGCTTACACCTTTGCGAGTTAACTTTAGTTTTCTTTTCAAATTCTATGGACAAGTGAAAAGTTAAATTCCTTTTAGTTCGTTACTTCTACTTCTGGGTGAAATGACGGTGTCGATTAAGACTCGTAGCGATTTTACTCCGCACGTCACGAGCAAGAGAAATTTTTAAGTTAAAGTCACCAGCAAAGAGCTCATTGAGCATCGAGCATCCGATCACGAACGCTGACAACAAAAGAGATCATCAACTGAAAACTGCTGCCAAAGTTCCGCGTCGCGCATATTACATCGCACAATCAATCCACAACGCAAGAAACTTAATTATTTTTATTTATACACTTGAAAAACTGTAGTTTTTATCATCATTTACTCTTCGATCGAACTGACTTTTGTCTTCGATCGAACTGACCTTTTGTTTCGATCGAAACGACCTTCGATCGAAACAACCTTCGATCGAAACGAATTGCATTCGTACAAAATGCAGACCGCAGACTAGGTACAAAACATGGACTGAGAATACTGTTTCTCGTCTGATACGTGACAACATGTCATCTAAAAACATACCAAGTGTCACACAGTCGCTTCTCTGCGGCCATCTTTCACGTTCATTATCGAGTCATTAGCATTGTTGTGGAATATTCCTTGCTTGTGTCTTCATATAGAAGCCAGTTGTTGTTGAATAGAACACATTTCAAGCCTTCATAGTCTTCTATCTTCTTACTTTGTGTGTGAGCTGTCATATCAATATTAACAATAGCAACAAGCAATATGATATCGAGGACAAGTGACATAACACATGAACATCTTTGCATATGGGCATTTTTAGAGATTCAATTAAATTCAATTATTAGACTGTTCACAGTCCCCCTATTTTTCTGTGAGATCATAGGTGTTGATCGTTAAGTTCAACGGGCCACCATCTTGGTCTCTTGATCCAAGCAAAAGACGTGGCGAGAGAACAAATTGCCCGTGGGTAGGGGTGGTGGAGGGCACGGCAGGCCCTCACCCCCATGCTATTAAGCCCACAACCTCTACCCATGGGTATTTTGTACTCTCCCCAGTTTCAGTCACATTAAGAGACCAAGATGGCGTCCCTTTGAACTCAACGATCAACACCTATGATCTCACGGAAAAATAGGCGACTGTGAACAGTCTAGATAAATGTCATCTGTGAAAGCCAAACGTTAACCCATCTTTTTGTTACCTTTTCTGAAGTTCAGCTTTTTGGTCTCTCTTTACTAATTGGTGGAATTCCAAAAACGGAGATACAATCAAATACATGAATTGTATGGCGCAACTGATAACTTCGCTCCCTCTCTTGGCTTAACCTCTGCATGATTATAGCCAAATATTATTTATATACTGCTTCAAGAAAACAATAAGAGTTTTATTTGGATGCCTTCCTAGCTATCCTGATAAACAAAATTAAAATTACCACCTATTGTAGCTACCGTCCTACATACGGTAAAAGAAATGTAGGATATTTTTTTAATTGTAAATGATGTTAGTATTAAGTTGTGTTAGTATTGTAAAATCGTAAGTTATGTTGGCACTGTAAGTAGAGTGGGTAATTTTTGTATGTGATGCAATGTTATTGTTGCAATAAAGATTTTTTCGCAAGGAAAAATCATCGCATGTAGTTCGTCCACTGTCCTGGCATTCTACATCATAGTGGCCTTTTGGATCAGCAAGTCAGCTGGCAAATCAGATAATCAGCAGATAAATAACCTGTGGCCTGGCTTCTTTGTTAAAGACAAAATATCTGAAGAAACAAGCAAGGAATATTCTACAATAATGCTATTGTTCATTAATGATGACTGCCGAAAGGTGACTGCATGAGTCACTCGGTAAGTTTTTTTTTCACATATTAGACGAGGAACAGTCTTTATTCTCAGTCTGCATTTTGTACCCGGTCTGCAGTCTGCGTTTTGTACTGACCAGTCTTATATATGTCAATCGAATTCTGAATGTTAACTATCACGCAGTCTTCTTATGCATGATCATTCTTATTATTTAAAACTAGATCATTGTAGAATGCAATTCAAGACTTTTCAAATTGGATACCTTTAATTAGACACACCCATGTAATAACAAGTGCTGATTATGTGACAAATAGGCACCTAGAGAACCAATCACAATTGAGAATTTTGTTATAGATGTTATTATAGAATGAGTATAAAACAATGTTCAGTTATGTTATTTTAATTGTTATTAGGCTCAGGAGCATCCTGCATTTATCCTCTGCTGGGGGCTAAACTCAATAACTGGCATTTCTTGGCAACTGAGGTGGATGACTCATCAGCTTCTTATGCAAGAGAAAATGTGAAACATAATGGCCTAGAAAGTAACATAAGTGGTAAGGCAAACATCAATCTTATAATTTTATTGTTATTTAAATGCCTTTTTTATACATTTTCAGACATGTTCAGACATTTTTCTTATTTACAAACCATCAATTTTAGTCTGTGAAAATAGGCATCTTTTTTGAGTTCCTGCCAGGAGAATGATCCCTTTTCACAAGTTTGTCTGAATTTCAGTTCATGTGTCATGAAAAGTCATGTCAAAAGAATGTTGTTTGTTGCAAATATTTCATTATAATAATGTCCTCTTGCTCCTTTTTGGGCCTTGTTGGAATTCTCATTTCCAATTCCATTTAAATTGAGGAAGTTTCAGTGATGCTAACCTAAAGAAATTGAAATCCAGGAGATCGCCCAATTTTTACCTTCTCAACCTCAAAAAATGCTGTTCATAGTGATGCCTTGACAATTTGACCACAAAAATGACATATCATATAATATTCTAAACTTTAAATGAGGTCTAAACCAATCAGCATGCATATTTTCTTTGGGCTATTTTTTTAAATCACAGTTAAACTGCTCGTAACACATGGCTCTATCGATCATTCCAGTGAAGGAGGTCACTGATGACAGTTTTCTCAAAGTACCCCTTGAAGATGAGGACGCTAAAGAGTTTGATTTCTGTATGTGCAATCCACCATTCTTTGTCAGTGAATTTGAGGCTTCTCATGGTGTTGCACGCAGTGACAAACGTCCTCAGCCTAGCGGGGTGTGTACTGGAATAGAAACTGAAACGGTTACTGGAGGAGGTGAGGTGGAGTTTGTCAAAGCGATTATCAAGGACAGTCTTTTTCTGAAGGAGCAGATCAGGTACAGTTTGTAACTTTGGTCCTTATTAATCGTTGAATAGCACACCAGGTATTTAAGGAGGGGCCCATATGGTTAGAGGTTCATGGTGCATAAAATGAAGAAGCTTAAGTCCTGTATTCAATATTTATTGTTGTAACAACACAAGATAAATTTAGAAAACGTGAGCTAGTGGAGTGGTTGGTGTTTAGCAGCATTCACATTTATATTTCCTGGTGCTGGTGAATAAGTGTGATACCAAAGGCTTCTTTACTTCTCTTTGTCCCCCATATTGAAGGCTGTACCTGGCTGATAACGGGCACCTTATACAATCCATTTGAGTCTAAATTTTCCCAGTGAATATAATAGGAAGAAAATTAGGATTATTTGAGCAGAGTAAGGAGAGAAAGAGACTGGGAGTATGACTGGCCATTGGCCACATGGCGTGGAATTTAAAAAGCTCTGGCCTATCTTCAATGTGGAAGTCCTGCAGACTGCACCCTGGTGTGTGAATGTTTTCAACATTTTCCAAGTGCTCTCAAATAACACTAGAATGTCATGACAGTATAATACTGACAAATTAACTGTTACTTATACTGACAAATTGACTATTACTAAATTGACTATTAGGGGTATTTTTGAGTGAGTGACCACTCATTGTCTAAGTAAATTACTTGCTCAATTTCTGTTTAACTTGCTCAATTTCTGTTTAAAATACTTGCTCAATGCTTAACCTACAGTACAAACTATTTTCAATGACTGACTCTTGAAAACTGGTACACTAACTAAGAACAAACGCCTCTTGACAAATGTCAACAACTACCGGCGCCTTACAAACGACTTATCCATGACGCAAACGAAACTGACAAACAGACTTCTAACAGACCAACTTAATTTGACTAACCATACATGGAACTCAAACCAACCAATTTGACTAATAAAAGACGGATTGAAACTGACCAATAACTGATGACAAACTTTACAAAAGCCTTTCAGTCAATACCATCATGGCTAAAGTGACCAA
>OZ026596.1:11258438-11295938 GCA_964020085.1 Micromussa lordhowensis | reverse complement strand
TCGAAAGCCCCGGAAACGTTTCGGCCCCGTAAAGCCATTTTTAGTTCATCTGTATCTGAAAACGGAGAAGTGTATACGCCTGAAATTTCTTTTGTGAAGAGAACCTCTGTTCGTATTAAGAATATGTGAATAAAACAGCTCTGAAATCATATGCTTCGACATTTTGCTATGGCTTTCCGGGTGCGAAAACTTTTCGGGACCTTCGAGAAACTGGCCCCTGGCCAGGAACATTGTGTTAGCTTGTGTTGTGTTCTTGGGCGCGACAGTTAACTCTCACAGTGCCTGTCTCCACCTAGAGAGGCGAATTCAATGCTGGGGATAGCCCTGCGATGGACTAGCATCCCATCCAGGGGGGAGTAGAAATACTCCTGGTCACTTCATGCTACGGAAACCGGGATAAGCTCCGGCCTGATGAGCCACTTGGCTGGTATGCAGACCTTGCTTTTATCGACCAGGTCATATTCACTAAAACATGAAATATCAGCCGGCACAGTGAACCTTCAATCGCTCAGGCTAACGTCGTTTATACAAATGTTAAATAGGAGCGCAGTTCCTTGTTAGATAGCTTGGGTAGCTTTAAGAAACAACACTCAAACTTCGGTGACAAACATGACAATAAAACGCATTTTGGAAAACAAAATTCATTTAACTTGACGTTCCGTTTGTTTCGACAAACATCCTCAGAAGTGACCGCTTGGAATAGAAGTAACAACTAAATTTAAATTTAAAATAAGTAACTAACAATAGCAATGATAGAAGCTGAGAAACATTTCCATATTAAGGACGTTCGCGCGAAAATTTTCTAGAGATAGATTTTTTTAAAATCGTTACTGCAGTCAGATAATGAGTTACTTGTGCCAAATTGGCAAAAAAAAGTGGGGTCACCGACTTCGTTTTAGAGCAAGCTGAGAAGTGTCGACATATATATTGAGTAGGGTCAGCTCTCGCTCAGTTGCCAAGCAACGTGTAAACTGTTTTTTTTAATGTATAGTAGAGTTCTAGGTATTTAGCTAACGATTCATCGTCGTAGATGTCTAATATTTAACAAATAAAGAAGCCTAAGCCGTGTATTACTTACTCTGATAAAACATGGGTTTTTGACCAATCAGAGCGCGCGCAGGGTCCTATCTATGTTATAATTTGTAGTAAAATAGAGCTAGTTTTTAGTGGCTAAGAACTGATCATGTACTTCTAGGATAAAGAAGACATCACAAGCATGATTTCATTTTGTAGCAGTGCTTGATCTGTTCAGCTAAGCGTTCACAAATTTTGCCTTGACACATTCGTTGTTTTCACAAGTTAATGGCGCTTCACTACACTGACAATCGTCTTCCACCATACAAGTTGACTTGTAAACACGAGGACACTGCAAAACAAAAGTGCACACGAAGTCAGAAACAGATTTTGCAACACTTTGACTGTCCAGCTTCTTTCTATGTGCTCAGATTTCATTGCGTAAAAACAAAATAAAACGCAGAGATCGCAGAAAAAATCATGCTGATTTATGATAACGGGGTTTCGTTCATTACTGGCAATAGAGGTAGATTAATTTGATATTTAACTTTAAATCTTTGGTCATGACGATTGAGTCATAACAGGATTAGTTGGAACTTAACGGGAAAATCCAAATATTTCCTCGTCGATTCTTCATCAGCGGAGGTAATCATTGGTCAGTTTGATACATGGTTAATTTGGCATTCTTAATTGTGAGCTAAGCACAAGACCAAGCCACTTGCATGTGAAGGATTCGAAAACAGTTAAATTTTTCAAAGCTTAGCATGAAAATTTATGAAAGGTTTGGCATCGTTCCGTTTGTTTTATGTGCTGAAACAACGTACAGCATACAGCAACAAAGTCAAAAGTTCAAAACTAAGCTGAACCAAAAGCCAGACTTGCTAAGCTTGTTGTCTCCTTGGACTACATGGTTTATTCTGGTTGAAATCAACACAATTTAGCCTCTACCAGTAGCGGAATGTACGAGTACCACTTAAACTTTGATTCACTGTAAGATATAAAAGAGCTCTGACTTAAACGTAGTGTTGTGAGTTCGTACTAAACGTTCCACTGACATTTGTCGAAAAATTTCACCGAAAATCTGGTTACCATTTTTTTTTAAATCGCTCGGTTATCACTCTCGCAAGGGAACAGTTAGAAAATAGTATTATAATGATCTCTTGACCAGTATCTTACTGGCAGCTTCCTCCAGATGATGTCCCAGAAGCTTTGCTCTTTGCACTTTAGGAAGTAGTTACAAATCAGGGGCGAGTTGTGATGGTTCAGGCATGCGCAGTCGCTGTCCTCATTACATGTCGTGCCACGGACTGCAGTGCACTGAAAAAAAATAACAAGAAAAAAAATAAATAAAAATAAACTTGAAAAATATATTTCCAAAATGTCAGGAAAGCTAGCCAGGGAGCTGAAAGATGTCGAGTGAATGGATAAACCTGACATTTTGCAGCTAAAATAAATCAGTTAGAACTTCAACGCAAATGAATGGATGCGAATGTTCAAAAAGCCATTTCCAACCCAAATGAAATCCGACAACAAATTCCACGCACGGTTACATGACTTCTGCGGGAATTTTCCTATTTTTGTCTAATTATATATCGATCTTTTAGTTCAACGAGTGAGGAAAAATAACTTTCGATGCCTGCTGTTAATTAGTTCAACAAGGATACCAAACTCGGTATGTTGCTAAAAGTGGATCAAAAAACAAATCCAACTTACTTCTTGTCGACTACGAGTGTGGTGTTTGGCCTCTGTCACAATCAAAACCATCAGCCATAGCACAAGTAAAGAATTTTTCAGCATCGCCATCGCTAAACGGGTTTTCGAAAAGTTGTTAGTAAAACATTGCCTGCCATGATTTGCCTGCTATGATTACACCACTCTATGAGGACCAAATTTCCAGAGTGTTCTTACTTGGTAATGTTTGCATATAGGAATATCAAATTATCATTTATAGAATATCTGAGATGCTGTGCGCGTTACGACTGAACTAGAACTGTTTTATAAATAGTCGTTTTATAAATAGGCAATGCCCTGTAGGTGCTCAGGCGGCCCCTGTCAGTTGGGGATGGCTTTTGAAATAGTTGTTTCCAAGCCAGACAAGGCTTTGAGCTAAGTAAATTTCCGCTATAGTTATACTGTTACCAATTTTTTAACATCTGAATAACAAAAATTGTGCTCACAAAAAGCCCCTGGGGGATTATATGGGGAGACTCTGCCCGAAAGGGGGATCATTCTCAGACCGGAGATATACGCAATAGTACGAGGGGATTTCACTAAAAAGTTACAAGAAAGGATGGGAAAACTATTATTAAGATACAAGCATTTGAATAACGCTTTAAAAGTATCTCGAACAGATGTATCTAATAGCTAATGTATATCTTTTTTCCTAGGTAAAGAGAATGATGTATTAATTCTGTAAGTTTCCATAAAAGTTCAAGGATTCGGAGGCTCGGGGCGTTACCTCGCTTTATAAAACTTTGTTATGTTTCCCCTGGGACTGAAGTCTGTCCACCTTCCTTATATGCCATTGACATGCATGCATGGGCGGCTCACCTCGTATCCGTAAGAAATAAATGATTTATCGACCGACCCTACAGTCAATCAGTACAGACAGTATTATGGTGGCACGCGCCAGATTAAGTGATTTATGGGAAGAGATTTGCGTGTGGTGAGATAAACCAATATGTAGACGAGGTTTATCTGCTTATTAAATCAGTTGGTATTTCCTAGAGCACATTCTGGGTAGTTTTAGTTTTAGCGCTATTTTTTGCTGAAACCAGAACTAGTCTACTGTGAACATACGACTGAAATTCACTGATGATAGAACCCTTCAAACAGGCATCCTGGCCCTTTGAGGAATGAACCTAATTTTAGACTTGATTTTATGCACAGACAAATATTCGTGAATAACTGGCGTGTGCATTGCTTCTTAATTACATGTATGCAGTAATTGAAACGAAAAAAAGAAGGATTTCAGTAATGTGGCCTTCATTAAGTTGTGCTTAGCGTTTTGTGCTAAATTTAAGCTTGGCAAATAGACTCTCTAATACAGCGTTTAGGAATACTTTAAATTTAATTATCCTCACGGAAATTAGGTTTACTCGGAAAATACATTTGCCTTGTGAGAACTGACTGTATAATTTTTTTGCTCGTTATGTAAAACAGCCTTTTAACTCCTGTTTTTTTTATTCAGTCTTTTCAACATTCTATGTCTTGCTGAGCGCCGGATACGAATTCAACTTCTTATAGATATTATAAGGAGAATTACCCAAAGTGATTCGAGATTAGGACAATAAAAACCGGCTTACAACGCAGCTTTAAATAATTACATTTACATGGACAGGAGTGAAGTGGAAGAGTTTCCCTCTCTATTCTTCCACCGCCCCTCCACGTTTCCTCATCTACTGTTTAGTTTGATCACGACTGAATCAGCCAGTACTCCATTTGTTTCTAACATCGTTGAAAAAAAAAACTTCTTGATGCAGAAATTACCACTTTTAGTCGCTTATCTGAAGCCCAACCGATCAGTCAAAATTTTTTGGGGGGGCTTATTTATCAACATCTCCAAATTCCAATTCGACCAGGATAGAGAACCCGCATGAAAACTAGCTAGGGCTGATGTGGCTTCCTCTCTAAATACTGTAGTTTATTTATTTATATGGTTAGCATAAATATTTAGCAAAAAAAATAATTGCGCCTAATCAAGTTTAGGTGCTACAATAAGGATGTTTATAATCGGACGAAATGATATCGCTAAGCAAATTAACTTCAGCCAGTTATGATGTCAGTCATAACAGGATTAGTTGGAACTTAATGAATATAAATCCAAACATTTTCTCTTCGATTTGTGGCAGGGTCAATGCCAAAGGTAAAAAGTCTAAACTCGCGAAGATTGGTCAGAAACTTCAGACTCGATTTTTCACTCAAGGAGCTCTTCCATTGATGTACAATAACTCCTTGATTCCTGCCCTGCCCCTGGACCCCGAAAAAGGCTTTAGATTTGTAATTTCTGATTCATTTGTTTCCGTTTAGATATCGTTAAAAGAGAAAAACGTCTTGATACAGAAAGCACCACTTGTCTTGAGCTTCCTGCTTCCATCATTCGAAGGTCTTAAACATTTCACCTTGTTTTATCAAAAAGAGACTGCTAAAAAGTGATAAGCCGCTTAGAAAACGGAAAAGGAAATATCTGAGCATTATAACGCCTAGTGAACGTATTTTGGAATTATGAAGTGTTTGTAAATTATCGAGACAGAGCTTATCTTAAAACCAGCTGTTTCCTTGTTATCTTTGTCGATAATATATACATATATATATTTATATATAACTATGTAGCATCCTGAACATGCTGTTGTACTCTGTGCGCAATCTGGTAATTGGAAAGTGCGTCATTAACCTGTTATCAGGCGTTCTTTTCTTTTGGCGAACGGGGAAAAGGACAAACGCTGGAACGCCTGCGCGAGAGTTAATAATAAGATGCATTGACTGAAGCTATGACATAAAAAAACAATCCAAAGTAAAAATAAAATAAAATAAAAATATTTCATAATTATAAATCCTAGTTGTTCTTATATTATTCCAATAAGATTGTTCTCGTGAACGTGTTTTCGGAGGTCTTGGTATTACGGCGGGGATATATTCTTTTGCGTTTCAAAAATATTTGGGTTTACATTTGAAAGTGATGCTTCTAATGACAACAAGTTAGGGAACTTTATAAGTACAACAGTAGCAGACACGAATCAAGTTCTGTAGTGGTTATAAGTTTTTTTTTGGGGGGGGGGGTGGACGCGGGGGTATATTTTCGGGGGAAATTTCGAGTCTGAAGTTTATAGGGCTCATTTTGTTGTTGGGAAGGGAGCGGTATTTACGTTAGAAGTAAGCTCAACTAGCGGCGTGGGGCAGTTAGACTGAAAATGTTGTATGCGTCCGCCTTCCATATTTTGTCAAAAATATTCTGGAGTAGTTGCTGCAATGAAGTAGAATCAATGGGAAAATTCAAGCTGTTTTCCATGGGTTCGACCTTTGTTTGGTAAGGAAACAGAGGCGTTAGGTTTGTATGAAACACAACTGACTGTGTGTTTGGTTGAATCACTTACCACACTGTACTTCGGTAGAGAGTGATGTGCATGGGCACAAGTCGACTACAACGAGTGTCGACTCTGAATGATCCTGAATTGACTGAAGGACTGATTATTGTGGGCCGGAAACTATATATCGTCGGAGACCACCTGCCGGGTCTATATATATAGTCAGTAAATTTGATCCTTTGCCGGGAGGCGAGATATCTGACAAGTGGAGGTCATTAGTTCTCATTAAAAAGCCACAACTATAAAGCAATACAGCCATGGAAGTGTTGTTATGCAAGAAGTGATCATTTATAGTTCTTTTGAAGCCGATTTACACAGACAATTTTTGGTGCAGTTTTTTCTCAGCCTTGCGATGTATGCGATATATGTCGCGCTCCGATTGCAATTGCAAATCGCGCGTATAAGCAGGTGTAAGCCAGCTGAGATTTTCAAACCGATTCTGTCATGATGTCAGCGTGATAACACTGAAGATCTGGACCTTATGACTAAACCATCACCTCTACCTTGTTTTTAAAAAGGTCATTATTCGGCATCTGTACATGCATGCCCTGACACAAAAACCTCTCTTCCATTGCATACATATTTTGGCGAGATTGCGCTCAAATCGGTCTGAAATTGCAGCAGTTTGCAATCTTTGCTGTGCAAAAAAAAATTAGACCACACTGACATCTGTGTAGGTGGCCATTTAGGAAGAATATAAGAAGGCTAAAATAAGTAAAGCAACTGCATTCGATAACGGATAACTGAATGTTTTTGATTGAACGTAACCGAATAACGTTATAACATTTAACAGGTACCGCTTGTAAACAACTTCGCCCAAACGTGTCGTGTTGTGTATTCAGTAATCTTATGATAGATCGCCCATATCATGAAGATGGTAAAATTAAAAGTGCTTTGGCGAGTGAAATTGAGAAGTCTAACTGTGAGAATTTCAACTGATCTTCCTCCCAGGCTTATGTCAGTAGACGCCCACAAATAGGGCGGAATCCAAGAAAAAAACTAAAAATAGTAAGTCATTGCAAAATACCGTAACTAAATCACACGCAAAACAGATAACTTGCGTACCCATGTTGGTGGCCATCAAACGCCATTTTGGTCCCGTTAAGGATACGGATTTGTCGCGAAAGTCCCGTAAACGGCTTGCGGGGGTGTGTTAAGTTAACTGAAGTAAGGGGCGCCACCGGAGATCTGAAATATTAACTCTACCAAAATAACCTAACCCGGCTTTGAAGAAACCCCCGAACGGGAACGCCGCCCACTTCACCGTATACCTCATCTACAAAAGTACACCTTCTCCCTGCGCTAAAATATGATGGTTTTAGTCCTTGTAGGGCGTAGAATTCTCAAGTCCTTCAATGATGTAGCGTCGCTAAGTTTTCCAGCCATTTAAATACCCGAGAAACCAGTAAAATATCTAATACACACATAGCCGCTCTCCTGTCATTACCATAGGCCCATCCACCGTCTGTTTATGCTTATTTAAGCCAAACGTTTTCCGACTGCGGGTTTATATACTCAACGATACGTACTTAAACCAGTGGCAACTGAAAAAGAGAAGGTGGAAATTCCTGACACAGAAACCTCTCTTCCTTTTAAAACATTGCAAATACAAATTTTGGCGAGATTGCGCTCAAATCAGTCTGAAATTGAAGCAGGTTGGAACCTTTGAGTAGCAAAAATTGCAGCGAAACTCGCGACAAAATTTATACCACACTGACCATCTGTGTAGGTGGCCATTAAGGAAGAGGGCGGATGGCTAAAATAAGTAAAGAAGGATTGGAAAGCAACTACATTCGATAACGGATAACTGAATGTTTTTGATTGAACGTAACGGAATAGCGTTATAACATTTAACTGCAGGTACCGCTTGTAAACAACTTCACCCAAACTTGTCGTGTTGTGTATTCAGTAATCTTATGATAGATCACCCATATCATGAAGATGGTAAAATGAAAAGTGCTTTGGCGAGTGAAATTGAGAAGTCTAACTGTGAGAATTTCAACTGATCTTCCTCCCAGGCTTATGTCAGTAGACGCCCACAAATAGGGCGGAATCCAAAAAAAAAAACTAAAAATAGTAAGTCATTGCAAAATACTGTAACTAAATCACAGATAGCTTGCGTATCCATGTTGGTGGCCATCAACACGCCATTTTGGTCCCGTTAAGGATACGGATTTGTCGCGAAAGTCCCGTAAAAGGCTTGCGGGGGTGTGTTAAGTTAACGTAAGGGGCGCTACCGGAGATCTGAAATATTAACTCTACCAGAATAACCTAACCCGGCTTTGAAGAAACCCCCGAACAGGAACGCCGCCCACTTCACCGTATACCTCATCTACAAAAGTACACCTTCTCCCTGCGCTAAAATATGATGGTTTTAGTCCTCGTAGGGCGTAGAATTCTCAAGTCCTTCAATGATGTAGAGTCGCTAAGTTTTCCAGCCATTTAAATACCCGAGAAACCCTTAAAATATGTAAAACATACATAGCCGCTCTCCTGTCATTACCATAGGCCCGCCCACCTTCTGTTTATGTTTGTTTACGCCGCTCGTTTTCCGACTGCGGGTTTATATACTCAACGATACGTACTTAAAAACTGAAGAAAGGGAAAGTGGAATTCCCTTTTATATACGTGACTTGAAAGTGGTTGGAAAACTAAACCAAACACATAACCGCCAAAAGTTTGTCTTAGTTTTGAGCTATGACATCTGCGCAAGATTCTCGATTGATCTCCCCAGAGTCGTTCAAGATAGTTAAGATATATTGTCAAGATATTAGTTATTTTTAAATCTTCTGCCTTTCTTATCGATGGTATCTCTAGACAACATTTTTGAGGTTTGGATCAACAGCGCGAGAATTAAAAGAAAGGTTTCCAGGGCCGGATTATAAAAGCGATAAGAAAAACCTTTTGCCACCCACCCAAGTTCTAGAACAAATCAATAACGCACTGTTTTGCGAACTAAAGTATATCATCCTTTGATAGGTATTTTCACATCTTAAATGCATTTAGTTTTGTGAATTAATTTTGAAATGTTCGCGTAAGATTAAGCATAAATCAATGTTAGCACAGGCCTGACGATTTTAAGGTTACGAACTTTCAAACGAAACTCTATCAAAACTCGATCGTTGCTGTATTCCCTGTGGCGCCCGAGACATTTTCAAATTAACCCTGAATAAGTCACTAAGAATTAAAAAAATACATCCCGAGCGTAATATGTACGCTTGCAAACGAAATCGTCTGTTATGGTTTGGAACGATTCGAGCTCTTACGCCTGCAGTTATCACTAAATATTTCATAATTGCTTGTCAGTTTGACGAGGGCACTTATTTTTTCAACACTACTTCAATCCTCCAAGCAGAATTGAAAACATCTTGCAGAACTAGATTCGTGAATAGACATGCAGACAAAAAGAAACGGTAGCCAAAAACCACACAAATACGTCAAGAGCTTTTCGACCACACTCAAGCGTCACCTTTTGAGCCCTGGTTAGATTAAGAATTAGAGATTAGGAAATAATAAGGACGCAAAGGAAACAGAGGATTATATGCTACTTAAACTGACGTTCAACCGGAATTTGTTACTTTGCACGTCTGAACGCAACTTATAACAAAGTGTCGGTTTTGTGACTTCATATAGAATGCTAACCATTGAGATTGTTTTGAACTGGGACCCCAATTGCATTCCGAGTGAAAAACGTCAAAACTAATATCTTCACCAGCTCTTTCAATCTTCAGGATTTCTACACAGTTTCCGATGTTCATCAGTGACATCAGTTGTGGTATGTCACTTCAGTATATTGACATCCCAATGCTGGATTGAGGGCAGAAGCAATTCATATTGATAAGTTAATGATGTTGTTATTTTTTCATGGGATGATTGAACTCATTTCAGATCTGGATTATGTATTTAACGCCACCCAAAATGAAAAGATTACAGATTGAGAATCTCCCAGGGTCAATATTTTGGTCCATTATACTGATTACATAAATTTTCAGACACGTGTCGGAAATAAGCTAGTTACGTAAATGGGATAAGGTATTCCGCTGTACTTAAAGCTGGTAGACTGAATAAATACATCAGTATACCCCTGATCTCTGCAGCTACGAACCCCACAGTTGTTATACCTGACTGGCAGTGAGTGAACTACTGAAACTTCACAAGTGATCTTAGCACAAGCTCACAAAAAGTATGTATGTATACCACTATAACATTTGTTTCATATAAAATCGACGCGATTGTTAGCTGTTAAAATATGCGTCAAAAAGACCTTTATCACTATTCCATGCATTTCTATCTTATCAGTGTTTCGTTGTTTTTGCGGATTCACATCTAAAAAACAAGGGCAATACGTGCTTTGGTTCAATGTCAAACGAATCAGAACAAAGGAAATCTCTGATTCCTCAGACGAGAGTTAATGTAGGTCGAATTGTGCACCAGTGAAAATCAGTGCGAATTTTTTATTTAGTTATGCTTTTGTAGTGCATGTATTTTGCACAGAACAGCACAGTTGACAAAAGAAATCGCCCACACAAGGCTTGCCCACCAACTTGGAATTTCACTTGCTGTGAAAGTCAGTGACATTCTTTAGGTAAAAAAGCGCGAATATGTTGCGGTCCAGCAGACTGCTCTAAGTTAGGACTGAAGTTAAAGTACTGTAGGGTAAGAATGTCGCCTTAACACTGGAAAAGATATGACTGAATTTTAAAAGAGATAAGTACTCAGTCGTTGATAAAAAGTGAGTATTAAAAATGTAAATGTGATGATAAAGACGCGCATTTCGCATGCCATTCAACTGTCTCAAGCCTGTGTATCATTGGTGAAAATAGTTCGGGATCTCTCTCAACAGGAGCTTTATAATCCGCTACTTACCATTTGGCCGCTTCCCCACTTGTCTCAACACACCGGTGACAGTAGTGACTATAACTAGACACATATGTACTGGTCTATATCTACTCTGCTCCATGCTGCATGCTAAGTTAGGTTTGGCAACAGAACCGCAATAGACGGTGATCATTAAATGTTCAGCTTAGTGAGTTTGACGAAAAAGGATCCTTTTTCAGCCGGCCTCCTTTGTATATCGCTTGCAGAGCATCGACAATAAACTGCATACCATCTCTTACTTTACGTGTCATAGATCTTCCAGGGACCAAACATATTCGTCTGAGAAAATGCCTGCACGTACTGAAAACGTACTGTAACAAATTATGTGTAAATAATGTATGTACATAACACACTTAGCCAGATCACGTCCAAAAGTGCCACGCCTCAAAATTCCAGATTCCAAGAGACTAAATTCTGACGAATGTTGAAAAAGCGTCCAAACATATTTCTACCTGTCAATCGTGGAAATGTACAATTCTGTTGCGTAGTTTATACCGTATCATTGATACCGAATATGCAGTTTTCTAATTCCTCGAAATGAAGACAAAGTTACCGATTTTTGATTTACTTTAGTGGATAGTGTAAAAACTTGAAAGATGTATTTCAGGCTCGAAAGGTTCTCACTGGGAGCTCCTCGCCAGTAAGAAACAAAACTGTTACAATTACACTGCCTGCGAAGAACTACTCAGTTCTGAAGAGTCGAGACATCTTAAACAATTTGTCTTACACAAAATGCAAAAACTGAAGATAAGTATATGTAATAAGTTATGCTGCCCAATTTGGAGAGAGGAGTTTTCAATTCAATTATTTCCAAATTGAACTAGGATGCATATTAGCTGTTAATACTATTACGCTCGGAACTGTTCAAAATACTTTTTATCTTGGTCACTATCCAACCAACTTAAAGAATTAAATTTTGAGAGTTTGCAAAATTGGCAAATAATCGCGCGCAGGCAGTGAAAGAGACAACTACAAATGGTAGACAAGAGATATGTTAACAGGGATCCAAACATGTTCAGCTCGAAGTCCCTGCAGTTAAAAAAAAGGTAAGACTCGATTTGATCAGAGGCCAGCTTTGAGAGAAAACATATTCCTGACTACCTGGCAAGGAAAATATTAAGGAATGAAAGGCACAAATTCATACCGCCTACCTTAAAAAGCAGACTTTCTATCAGAAAGAGAGGTAATTCTTGTTGTTGATCGAGATGCTTAGTCGGACTTGTGCAGACGGACAGAGCAATGCTCAGAGCAACAGTAATTTCAAACGGATACTACCCATTGTTATCTCCTTTTTAACAGTTTCAAACCTCGGGTAGTACAGTAGGTCAGAACAAAGATCAAATTGCTTATATCATATAACAGCATAAGACTTGCCGAGGGTGCAAATTCACGCTGACCACACGGGAATGTCTTGAATTCCACTTCCTTACTACTGAAGAATTCAGACTCTACTAAGACCTTAAACTTGTCCAATAAAGTTATTGACGGCATTTTTCTGTCGCACAACATCATAAAGCAGGTCCGCCTTCAGAGTAACTTTCGGAAAAGTTTTTTTTTATCAGACAAACAAGAAGCAAGCACCTTGAATGGAAACAAAAGGTAAAACTGAAATATTTAGAGCACATTGGGAAGCCGTCATGTAGTCATATAGCAAATCTTTCGGCAGTCATTGCCGGAACGAATTACTTTTATAACGAGTTAAGGCCTGCACATGAGAAAGAGAAATAGAAAACCGTTCTGGTTAGAAACATTAATTGATTTTTGATTTCAGATAAACATCTTTAGTGAGACATAGGAGCTAGTGTGAGAGGCTAATGGTGTTTACAGATGGAGACAGGTTAGAAAGGAAGAAGTTCAGTCGGACAATTTACCACTACCGGCCGAGCACTGATGCACTACTGCATGAGTTCGACTTGGTAGTGATTGGATCCAGTTGTATGCATGAAAAGATGCTTGTTATCGCCCAGTTGCTCATGAGATATAGCTCTGTATTGTCAGTCACTGTTTGAAATTCAAAGCAGCTTTAACATTTCTTCCAACAAATCACCAAGAAGTATGAAATTTCTACATTACGAATGTGCTCTTCCATTCCAGTACCCTTCGTTTTTTGAACATTTTAAAAAGTATTTGTTGCAACAAGATTCTGGAGGGTCCTAGATAAATTCCACCAAATCCTTTCCAGATGACTATTATCGGCTCGCAAACTCTTTCGAGTAAGAACCTCTGTCGATTTTATTGTTGAAAGAAACTGATTTTCTATCTTGCAACGCCGTTCACAATTTTTTTTATAACTGTACTGTGTTTATCTGTAAAGAATCTAGAATGAGTTCTTTTACAGATTCAGCATGTGAGCTAACCCTTTTCGGTAGCAAACAAAGCATTATTAAAGAAGATTTTATCACTGAATTATTTGTCTTTTAAAAAAGTAATAATTTCGCAGGTTATCGTTATCTGCAGTTACATAGATAAATGAAATAAACTTGGGCCACAAACACGCTAAGCGAGTGTCGAACATATCTCGGTTATTTCTAAAATGTCTTTTATCCATCGCGAGCATCTATACACCTCGTGAAGTTATGATAAAACGGCTAGCTCTCACAGTAGGATCTACAAACTTATGAAAATAAATCAATCTGCGGGATACGCTTCCGCGAAGCCACTGGCATGTCATGGCAGACACAGGGATACGGTGTAAAAACCTCCCACAACGAAAGGAAACGGGGATGTTTATCGCCAAATTTGCGATAATTTGGAACAGTTTTTTTGTAATAACTGGCCTTCGATACTGAACTATTCAGTCATTCTCGAGAGATGCCTGACATAATTTGCATGGAGTGTAGTGTTTCGTGGCACCACCTGAGTTTTATTCTGGAGAATTCTAAAAAACTTCGCGTTTCATTTTTAACTCTGCTCGTTGCACATTAAGTCCACAACACTTTGACTGTTGAAAGATTACCAGTTTATATCTAGCGATTGTAAAAAAAAAACAACCAAACCAAAAAAACAAAAACAAAAACACTCCGTCTGTTTAACTGTGACTCAAAATGCCAACAACATCATAGGTTTTCTCGTCATGACATAATATATCTTCTGTATTTAACGAGTGTGCTTAATAAACCCGGAACAGTATGGGACATAAGTGACATATAAGCACGATATTAGAAATGACGAAAATATTTAATTTATCCTTCATGGCCAGCTTACGTCAAACCATTTGTTATCTCGTTGTGTATATGGCGAGGAGTGGCATTGTTCTGAAAATTTCAGACATTCTTATTTCGGCATGATATGGCGTACCATATGTATGAATGCGTATATTTTGCAATTTGTTGAGTATTTCAGGTCATTACGTTAGTGGAGAGTAAGAGTTGAAATCGACTTTCGGTGTGCCACAACGACATAGAAATAGCGGAGAGCGAAGACTGGTCAATATACCAAAACAACTTGCTTTTAAGGTATGTGTGCACTCAAGTTTCTTCTTTTTCTGACCAGATGGAATTTTTTTTCTTTAGAATCTATTCTTCATAAGAAATCAGTGTTTCCTGAGCTTGCTTTTGATGCTGACTTCGCCATGTTTAAGGCATTCGTTCATGTATGCTTATGTATCGATTTTCTCAATTAAATCCACTTTGAATACGTGTTTCACAAAACTTATTGCAATGCGCAGGCTATAACTGTGACATATAAGGGCCAGCTCCATCTAGATATGGTCTGATACCTAATTTATCTCAACAGTAAATCAGTCAAATTTTACTGATTGGAATTTCTGTTTACTCATTTGTTTTTGGCTTTTCCGTGATTCTGACAAAGGTGATTAAAAATATTGATCACAGATCCAGTTCAATAATTTCCGTTATCCTTCTGTTCAATATCATGACAATTACTTACAACAAACCTAACTTGAGTATCCAAACGATTAATTCTTTCTTGTTAATGGGATGTTGTCTATAAAAGTCAATACAAATTGCTCCTGATTTCTGTCTTGATCTGCTAATGCACAAGTGGTCGGTTATCTCTTTCGAGAAAATTTAGCTGAGATGTCGGCAAAACTGATTTATGTTGTGCTCGAGAAGACATGACATTTTGGATTTATTGCTGATTAAAATGTTTGTAGCATGTGTTGAGTTAACTGATCGCTTAGTTTCACATGTTCTCGGGCAAGAGGCGTGTTATGTGCCCCCGTTGTTACTGATAAAGCAGTGGACTTTGGAACCTTAATCATGGAAATTAAACTGTTTCATTCTGTTTACATCATAAAATCTTCTTGTGTTTGTTCAATAACAATCTTCTCTTTTGTCCAGCCAAGTGAAGTGAAAACCACAGTTATTTTCCGGCAAAACGTTTTTGTCTCGCGAAGTTGGAAATGAAACCGCAGTTATGTTGTGGCGAAAAGAAATGCTCACTATCTTTGTGTCGCTAAGTTTGGCATCAAAGTGAAACCACAGTTGTTTTTCGCGGAAAACAAATGTGGCGTCAGTTCTCAGCAAGCAAAATTCCACTTTAAATGGGTGTTTGTTGTGTGGGCTTCTATCTTTTGTCCATTCGGCGTGGCAAATACAGTTCGTGTTAGGGCTTATTTCCGGGCAGATATTTTGCTTGCAGTTCCTGTTTTCAAACTTGAGAAGCATGTTTACGCGCAATACTGGTAGCAAGGAACATATATTAGAAAATGCATCACTTTGATTTTAGAAATGAAACCGCAATCAAGCAACGGGAGAAGATCAGGCATAAAGAAATATTTTATTATACTGCGTAGGCGAGGCAGTGAAATCCGTGACTTTGTTGTTTACTGTCAACCGTGCATGGTAGCGTAGGCCAATTTGTTTATCAATGTTAGCTCCTCTCCAGCCTCGTCACAAGTCAATGTGGCTGTTGTATTAAATGCTCTCCTCAGAGGAAGAATAATTTTTTACTTCGCTCTCGTTGAAGTAAAAAACCGCGACTGGAGTTATCAGACATATCTTTTTTATTTTCCAGTTGAATACTATCCTTAAAACGAGCTGCAGCCCTGAGAGTTGTCGTCACAGAATCAACGGCAGTTAGCTTACTTGGCCATTACAGCCATTGGACAACTGATTAACTACTCTCAACTCACTACACTAGTAAGTTGTCTTCTCTGACGTTTAGAACCACGAAAAAGGGTTGTGAAAGCAAAATCAGTTTTTCGCCATGCATGCCTTATCAGAACTGAATTCCTTGATATCATTTAATCAATGACAACATTTGTCCCCCCTGTCCGAAAACTTCAAAAGATGAGTTGATCGTCATCACATTAAATAGTTTGGAATACAAGGTTTGAAAGCCACTGAGCTTGTCATGCAGAAAAACCGTGCCTGCCAGCAACACTGTAACATTTTGCTTTCGACAGGATAGAGGAGGATTTGGGTGAGACTATCACTTAAATTTTCGGCGATTTTTCAGTTATCAGTTAATATTTCGGCCCATTTCTTAGTTATCAGTTAATTTTGCAGATCTCATTAATCAGTTAAAAAGGCTTCTTTTCTCAGCTTACAGATAAAATTCTGACCACTTCTCAGTTATCAGGTAAACCCCAAACCGTAAGATAGAAATGACTTCACGGATTGGTTACTTAATACCTTCCGAAATATTTAGTTTAATTTGTGGCCATAAGTGTCTTTATATATTTTATCTATCCGTTTACCTTTCTTCTCTGATTTATGTTGATTATACCTCTTTGACGTCTGTTACCTTTGAATGTTACTGCTAAGATTTTCGTGGATTGTAATGTAATTTTATACATCTTGGGAGAAAATTTCGTGACATTGGGGTGGAAGCTTTGATGGTTTGTACACGAATGGAGATAGCGATTAGTTTTGATCAATTTTTTTAAATTTATTTTAATTGCGATGCTCACTTTATAGATCAATTGCGTCGACTGTCTTTTGACGATGCGTAGGGTAACTGACTTGATTACAATCAAATATTTGATGCTCGACTTTCCGTAATGGTAGCAATTTCCTCATTGGAATAGAATTTAGGCTATGTTTTTAAGTTTATTAACACCTTGGAGATCCTCTTACGACTGAAGCGGATCACGTTTAATTGCATGGTGCTCAAAGATAGACAAAGAAAATTACTTTGTAGCCACAGACGTTTCTAATTTTACCTTGAAGTTGTCATGCTATAAGCGCAGAACTTGATGACAACTAGCAAAATAGTCTTACATTTAGCTGACTGCTCGGAATGAACACCTCTCTGACTTGTGCGTGATCAAACTGATGGGCTTCACCAATATATAAATATTGATTAATTCCTAGAAACAACATTGATATTTAGCTGTGTTTGTTTGTAGCTATGCCAAATATTGTCTTGGATAATCCCACTTATATTCCACTTAAATATCCCATTCTCATATCTCGCCACCTGTCTGTCTGCCTTGAGGCATCAAGTTGTGCTCTTACCAGAGCATATGTGGTCATGTGATAATTGTCGTGTCTTTCATCAAACGAAGAATTCTTTGGAGTTTGAGTATACTGAGTAATGTTGACCCGGCTATACAGCTTACACTCGGCTCTTTGTCTCAGGTTTGGAAAGAGGTTTGCAAAGAAGACGATGCTGAAATTTCTACTTGTGCTGTTTGCAGCCTTGGTTTCGATAGAAGCAAAACCATCTCGGCGACACGTAAGTATTGACCATTTTCTTGGCAAAGTGCCTCACTTCCTTAACGCCAAGAGGCTAGTTGACGTAATCATTTCTCGATCCATATTTTCTTTTAGTAACATTTATTACGAGCAGCATGAAAACTAAATGTCGATGAACCAGACGAATTAGGCATTTTCAACTAATGTTAAGTCTTACGTAACTCGGTGAAGAAATGGTTAAGAGGTTAACTACAGAAAACAGCGTTCGCTTTTTTGTAAGATTTGGTGTCGCTCTCCCGGAGAGAAATCACGTTTTTATCTCTTTTTTGTTATTCTCTATTTCTCTTTTGTATTATTTTGGCCACTGAACTTCATTCTCAGTTCTTGATGGTTTTACTGCTTTTTGTCAAAAGTCTCATTTGATGCTTGGACCAGTTTGCTTTTAGACCTTTGTTCCCATGTTGTTCAAGTTCCACTCACGTGCCTTTTTAGTCGATCACGTTTTCCTAGCGTGACCTGGCGCTGTCAATCTAAAGATTTGGAATTCAACTAATACCATACTGATGATAGAAAGGTCGACAAAACCGTTTGAATCCAGCCTAGTTTCCAGGCGTCCTCTTCCAGGTTGCTCGCCATACCCTTTTCGCTTCTCTTAGCCGGCAGGGTCTTGGCACGCGAAACACATTTTTACGATAACTGCATAAATTTTCGCGCGCTCATTGGCTAATTTTTATCGTCAATATGCGGACAGACACATGAATTTGAAATTCGTGCGACGCGTCAACTAGCGAGAGCGGGCAATTCGACCATTTGTTTTCGTAAAAAACAAATTGATGTCAGTTTTTAATGAGTCTGTCCTATTATTGACAATGAATTTCGTCATCACATTGTCAAAGTAGTCTGTGGATCCACTCGGCTATCGCCTCGTGGATCCACAGCTACTTTGACAATGTGATGACGAAATTTATGATCAATAACAGGACAGACGCATGAAAAACTGACGTCAATTTGTTAAGTGCAACCGAATAACAAGTGCTACCCATTCCAAGCCCTTATTTGTTCTTCGTGCTCGCCCCGATTCGTAGAGATCACCTAGGGAACCTATTACAAGGAGCAGAAGTGAGCTCACAAACAATAGTATATCATTTTTGATTTGATTTTATGTTTACTTTAAATCTTAGTGCGCCACGGTCCGGGGCCAACCATGCAGTGAGGACAATGAATGCGCATGCGTGAATCGTCACAATTCCACGCTAATCTGCAATTACAACAACACATGCAACAAAAGGACTTTTGCTGATAACATTATGAGAAAGCAGCCAGTAAGTTACAAATAACAATGCTGTCTTCCTCAACAGCCTTAAAATAAAGAGGGCCTAAATTAGGCGAAAGCCCAGGGAGTTATTCCCTTTTTAGTATATACCACACAAGTGAATAGTACTTTTCGCGCGCGCTGATTGGCTAGCTCGGGGGTGATTAGCCAAGTACTATTCACCTCCACTTCGGTGAATAATTGTTAAATATGGGCTATATGCGTGCATGTATGTGCAGCCTCAAAGGGTATGGTTTTTTAGCCGTTTTGGTCAGAAATAAGGTATTGATTTTAGCCATTTTGATCTCAAATAGGGTATAGTCAGGAGCCCATCACTAGGAGCGTGCAACTCCAATACTAAGTCTATGTCACGGCATTTTTACTGACCGGTCTTAGGCATCTTTTCCCGCAAAATTGTCCAGTTCCGGTCTACGTGAGCGCGCATCGGTAAGGAAAAAAATGGCTGTTTTTCTTTTTAGTCTTCTGGTGAAATGATGACGTCAGTTAAAAATTAAGTCCGTGCTTGTGATTGGTCACTGAGGTTCCTGTGGGGGTCTGAATTCTTGGTAAATTCAAGCTAAAAATAGATCGGTCTGTGAAAACGCAGTGACAGGAATATGGGGTAGTTGCACGCTCCCAGTGATGGGCTCCTGGTATAGTCGATTCGCTCCGACGAAGGGCTAACGCTCGAAACGTCAGCTTCCGAATCTCTTTACGGTGGACAATTCACATTATCAACCCAGTTGATAAAACCAAATTATCTTGTAATACTCCCACCGACGCAGCACCACAGTTTCTTTAGAAACTTGCCCCCTTTATTATAGTTCTTGCACTCTAGTCTTGAATTATGTATTTTTTTTTAGAAGAAGCTAATTTTTTTATCATCCGTTGATCAGACCATTAACAAAAGCCCTTCACAATGCAACAAGGGGACTAATTATAAGGCGGGTCTCAAACAGGGTATTGATTTAAATTTTTTTAACTAGCATTGGGGCTTTGGAAGCGGCTCCACCGGCGTGTAGGTTTAATCATTTAGTTTTCATCTTCAGGTAGTAATAGTAATGCTCCCTGAGATAACCACAGTGCATAAACTCTTGTATCCACTCGTTTCCAGTGCCACAGGATCTTCAAGAGGTCTTGCTCCACAAACGCTGACTGTCCGTGTAGCGAAGGTCGGTTAATCTGTGAAGATAACGAATGTGTGAAGTACAAACCGAAGCAAGAGACTCATCAGCTGGCGGAGATCATGAACAAACAGCCAGTAAGTTAATTATGTGCTAATAACTGATCACGCAGTAAATTTGGCGTCTTCTGTGACTGTTCAGAGCCCGTCCAAACTACGCCAGAGAAATTTGAAAACGGAGGTTTCACTCCGAAAACACATCAAATGTTTTTCGTCTTCCCTAAGAAATTGAAAAACGCATCGCCGATCACCGGTCATCTTGGATTTGTGTTTGAGGAAAACTCCGTTTTCAAAATGTTTTCCGTCCACACGAAAACGAAAGGCCAGCGTTTTCAAATTCATCCGGTTTGAAGAGTGTTTAAGAAAAGCTCTGTTTTCGTCACGGATTAGTGTGGACGGGAGGCCTAAACCATAGAAATAAAGTTGCGTTTTCAAATTTCTCTCGCGTAGTGTGGACGGCGCGCACAGCCATTTGGAGAAATTTCCTTGGTGGTGAAATTATTGTTCACTGAAATGACCACTTCCTTAATTTGTATCCGTTATTTTCCAGTGTCCCCGAATCTTCAAGAAAGCTTGCTCGACAAACGCCGACTGCCCGTGCAGTAAAGTTCGTCTGATCTGTGAAGATAACGAATGTGTGAAAGACAAGCAAGATATACATCAGCTGGTGGACATCATGAACAAACAACCAGTAAGTTAAAATATTGACAATGTAGCATAAACTATATACATAACTAAAAGAGGATCTAAATTAATTTGACGTCAGCTGTTACAGCTGAGCCATTCGAAACACTTATTTGGAAATCAAATAACAAGGTGCTCTCAGAAATTACTAGTACAGTGTACCTCCTTTCTTTAACACTTCTCTTTATTATTTCTCAGTGTCCTGGAATCTTTAAGGGTTCTTGCTCGACAAACGCCGATTGTCTGTGCAGCGAAGCTCGGCTGATCTGTGAAGATCACGAATGCGTGAAGGAAAGGCCAAAGCTATAGCTCAACCGTTTATAGGGTCATGGAAAGAAAAGAAAGAAAGAAAGAAAGAAAGAGCGACTTGCACAGCTCCTCGCATCCCAGACGAAGAAGACGTCAAACGGCTCAGTAAATAAATTCTATGCGTTGCTAAAAAGGGACAGCTCTTGTAGTATTATTGTAGAGCTATTTATTTACAAGCAAGGTTGATTTGTACGCGATGGATTTGCAGTCTTCAAGAACACTCGCCAACGAAGCAGTGGAAAAGAATGAAGAAGGCGATCGCCATGAATTCATGGCCCTTCGGCGGCGCAATCGTGTCACAATGTAATGTCTTCGCGTCACTGATTATTTTACCGATGACGACAGTTTTAACTCGTCCACGGGCACGGGTAACAGTGAGAAAGTTCGCCAAGAATATTACTGATCAATGGTTAGAAGAAACCTGCCAGAAGAATATAATAGAATTTTTCATGGAACAGTTTTGCATTTTGCTTATAAGCAGTTTAGTTAGTTTCTCATGCACATATGAACAATTCTTGCACATGCCAGTCAACGTCATAACAATCATTCCATTACTGCGCCTTTCAATAACATGCGGGCTCTAAAACCGACAAATGCGTTTTTCGCTACCGTCAATCAAATGTTCGGCGGCTCCTCCCAGCTTCCGAAAAACGCATTTGTCGGTTGAGCTTTGAAGTTTAGAGTCCGCATGTTATTGAAAGGTGCAGTAAATTGTGTATTTAATGTCAATAAAACTATCGTATTAGACACTTCAGTGCGTATAATGTCTGCATATTTCAATTAGAGCTTGTTACATCGTGCGTTAATTGAACTCTGCTGAGCGGAGCTGGAGGATCGTGATTAGGCAATAAACAATAATATTCCCCAAGTTTCAAAACTGCGCCTGTTGCGAAAAATATTTGAAGGATAATTAACACAATAGCCTCCATTTAGCGCGAAAGTATGCTAGGGTATTTGTCCTTGGACATTATCTGTTCCTCACAGTTTTCCTCGAGCTACGCTCCCGGAAAACTGTTAGCTTCCCGCAATTTCTTTCTTTGCATTTTTTTTGCGCTCTCATCCAGCCAATGTTACTGATGTATGAGTTCCAGTTATCCTTAACACTTAATTATCACAGCTAAGAATAAACACGCCTCAAAGATCCGATAATACTGAAGCACCTTATTTGGTGATATGTTCTGTCCTGGGATAAGTGGTTCTTTTATCGGGGAGCGAGCTGTGCTTATTGAATTAATTCCAAGGAATTTTACGCCTCAAATGTGTTAGACAATACGGAAACCGCTAAACCGCTGGGGGTGGGTGAGTCTGTCTACGTGCATATATATGGAGTCCAGTTAACGCTACAAGGTTACGAGCACTCTACCAACGACATGGATGATGGCGGCACCTGAAATCTCAACAACAGAGCAGCCCAAGTTGTTGGAAAAGTGGATAGCGCTATTCACCGGATAAACCACTATCTGGCGGATAGTGTGATTTGTTTTGTTCACACTTATCCACTGGATAGCGATTTATCCTTTAGATAGCGTTATCCATCCTTCGAACAACTGACTGGAGCCACAAGCACACGTACGCATTGACAACCTATATTCGTTCTTACGCCCTGGGGCCTAATATTACTTTTCGTGCTCTTTACACAACGTATAAATTTTGATACAACTGTCAGCCATGGAGCCTGCCGTTGATACACTGGAAGCTTTGGTAGTTATAACCTTCCTTTTTGTCGCCGGTTTAGAACTGTTGTTTATAAAATCGAAATTTTAATAGGTATCCAAAAATCGTATTTATTCCATGATATTTTCGTTCAATTCTTTGCTTGTACGTTTTTTCGCAGCATCAGCACGGGTTCTCTCTTTTTGGCGCCAAATACGAAAAATGAAAGTTGTGATAAGTTTTTGATATTATCCCATCAGCCACCGTGCAGCTACGCTGAAATTAGAGATAGGGGGGTGTCATGAGTTGTAGAAAGCTACAGCTCATGAACTGTATGTATTTGTTGAAATAGTGTCTAGGTAAAGAGATTTCAGCTGAAAAGTATTATACACGGATGTCTTATAAGCTTAGTAGAGAGAGTCTAGTTGGCTCAAATCCAAAGCCTCTCTCGTGGAGGTGAAGGTGGTGAATTCGAAAAGAATATTCCAATTTTCTTGTGGTGTATGACATTTGCAGACTGCAGACTTTTTAACTAATATCATATTCCCATCCCCAATATGTTCCCATCTCCAACCGGCCGTAGACAGCCTTTCCTGAGCACGATTCAGATCTATTCAGAATCATGAGTCATGTTTAGGCTAACCGGAGCACTATTTAGGCACAAATGTAGCCTGCAGTCTGTAAATGCCATACACCAATTTTCCTGCTAGTAGCCTATTGGACTCTGGATTGAATGGTTTGCGTTTGAGCTGATGCACTATGTTCTTACACAAGACCCCTCACTTCCTATTACCACTCTCTCCACCCCTGTCCTCAGTGGATTAAATGGGTACTGGCAATTTAACGCTAGCGCTGTGAGTATAGCCATACCATGACTGGCATTTGATCTGATGGTAAAGAAGAAACACTTCTAACTTATTGTTTCATGCTAAAGACTCTCGTATTTGTACCTATGGTCACTTGGCCTGATGCAGAGTCAGTTTATGTTTTAAACTTGTGGGTCTTTAAAGCTTCTGTTTTGACCTTGAAATCTTGAAAACCTCTATGTCCAGGATGAGTCACATTGAGTCTTTTTTTAATGTGTTTAATTCATTTAAGACAACAATACTGTTCAAGTGTCAGTCTCTGATTTTCAAACAAGGTTCTCAAAGTCATTAATAACGCATCAAATCAAAGCAAAGAAAATCACAACCGCAAAGGAGGTTTCTATACCCAGTCTTAATTAGCATAGATTTTGACAATTTTACTTCTCCGTTTACTCCTTAGTTTTGTTTCGATTGAGAAGATAAATTCAACACCCCAGACAGTGTTTCATCGGCTATCCAAACATCTCGAATTTCGTCAAAAATTCTCCGCTACATCGTATTTTCAACTCTCTTCTCGGTGTTTAGTTATCCCAATGAAACACTGTCTCTCGTGTTTGATATATTGCTTCTCGGCATCTCAGTATTGTGTGTTATTGTTGAAGTTACCATTTTTCACTCGTATTATCAGTAAGGAGAATTTTATTTTTTGAGCAAATGTTACTGGGGTTGTGAGTAGATATAGAGTACATATAGTATAGAGTACATATAGGCTATTATGATAACAACTGTCCAACTTCATTATCTAATTTCAGTTCCAGAAGGCTGACTCAGACCTCAACTACATCTCTCTCAGACTACAAACTGAGTTTTCACAGCAGTTTGCAGAAAATGGCCAAGATCAGGTTTGTCAATAATTTAAAGTTTCTGTTGTAATTGCTTAATGTCTATATCCTTGTTTTGTGTCGACTTGAATCCTGTTTCCAGTTTTAAAACTTAATTGTTTAGCATACTACATTGTGTAGATCCAAAAATAAAACACTGTTTCATGTCTTATTCTGGAATGGGTTATAATTATATATACGGTAAATCCTTGAATTAGTGCCTGGGGTGCTTATTTTAAATTTAGGAGAAGACGGGAGGCTCTTATTCAAGGGAGGTGCTTAATCAAGGGAGGCGGTTAATCGAGGGAGTGCTTATTAAAAACTCATCTTTTTCATTCAGCAAATTTATCATAATTTGTAGTGCAGTAGATTTTTTTAACCACTATGTTTGATCCAGTGTTTTAATTATTTTTTGTTTCCTGTTTTTCATTTTTACTGTGTGAATTTTCGTCATAAGTGTAATTTTACCATTTTACTTACTTTATTTTGTGAAGTGCATTGTATTGCTATTATTAGTTAGTTTTTTCCCTATGATTGCTTAGTTTTTGTAAAATGTGAATGTGTCAGTCCCTCAATCTCTGAAGGATCCTGTCTCTCTTGAAGAACTACATAATATATTAACCCCTTTGGCCAGTCTAGGCCTGCTGTGCAAGGTTGGTTGGGCTTTAGACAATGAATCAGCTACCATCCGTTGCGATGGTCAATGCACAGTGCTTGAATGAGTCGACAATCACTTGCTTGTGATAATGAACACAACCAAAACTATACAAATTCCTCAGTACTCCTCCATTAAACAAGGCAGAGGGGACTGGGGGTGCTTATTTGAGGGGAGGCACTAATTTTTAAATTTTGGCTGATAGGAAGCACCTATTTGCATTTAGGGTACTTGACATTTACTTTTTTCATACTATTGTCCTCGATATGTAGGTTAATATTTAAGCAATAGAGCCCTTTTTCTGTGTCTACATAGCATCATTAAACATGGGGAGGGTTGGGAGAATTCAAGACAGTTATACAAGCCCGAGACATAGCCGAGGGTTTGCATAACTTAATTCGAGAATTCTCCCAACCCTCCGAGTGTTTAGATGTGCTCTTGAACATCATACTATAATTTCAAAGCAACCATGTGTAAGTGCTCCTAAAAACGACATATTACTAATTCTGTTTAATTCTGCCCCCGTGAACATGTAGCTTAATCCCATCAAGATCTTACAGAGAATAAACCAAGCCAAAACAAGATTTAAATGTCTCTCTGAACAAGCCACCCACATGCATTCTCAACAACAGGTAGGCATAAGAAATATAAATTTGCAGTTGATTATGGAAATTCAGTAATTAATATTATAATAACTATAAACAAGCACTCCATGGCACTGGCCAGTCTTGCCACACGAAATACGAGAAAATTGTCAGTAGAAAAATCCATTCTTATTATCCAATCAATTATTGTATCTGCTCATTATATTGCTGTCAACCATCCACTGATGACGTCTTTGGCCTCTCTGCATGTCTTCCTGTATTCTGGAGTTCATGTTAAGAGCCGATATTGGTGTGCTGGTAATTGATGTTCCTGTCTGGGGATGTGTTGTATTTAAAGGATTTGTAAATTAAGAATTAATTAATTAATAAAGTCATGTAAATGACTTACTGAGTTCCGTCTTCATATAAATAATAGTGCAAGCTTATAACCAAAATAATAAGGTAAGATTCTCTTGTAAAAATAATCCAGGAACAACAATCAGTTATGTCTTAGCCCATAGATATTTTTCATTAGAAAATATAATTGTGGAAAACTGTATCTTTTTTGAAGATTGCAAATAATAATTTATGTGTAATAACACAGTCGGACCTTTGATAAGAAGATGCCCTTGGGGCCATAGAATGGAACCATGACTAACTGCCTGCTTTTGGAAGGTGCCTACTAGCTGTAAGATACACAGAGGGTATTACATGGTAGGGCTCAGTCGCTAAGATATAAATTTTATTTTCAAGTGGTAAAAATAATTTGTAAACAAACACAGCAAGTAAAACATTGTTTATGACACAAGAAAATAAAATCCATATCTTCTAACCACTGTGAAATTTTCTTTTTATTATACAGACTTATTATATGAATAGCTCCGTGAGCAGGCAAGATGAATCAAATCCTGCGTTGTGATTGGCTACCCGAGAGGGCAAGATGGAGCCATCTTGCCTGCTTGAGATTACCCGCCGTGTCCCGCAAGAAAAATTTCCCCAAAAGCCATATAATAAATCCTTTATTGACCAAGCTTGTTTGGTCAAGATGGCTTGATATTGGCCTCGTTCTTTTTTTGCATGTTTATGGACCTCAACGCCGTCTCGGTCCATAAACACACAAAAAAAGAACTCGGCCAATATCCAGCCATCTTGACCTCACACTTGGTCAATAACCCATACATAGCGACTGTTTGCACAAAAAAACCATGAAGAAGCAAGAAATGACATCATGAATAATCTTCACTAGTGAGATATTGAAAATATGCCACTTGGGCCCCATAGTTTCGCATGAATTTTACTAGTGGGCTACTTTCCAGTAAACACTCCTGTCTATATAATAGATAATTAAAATAAATAAATATGCTTATTGCATCAGAAAAAAATGCTTATTGCATCAGTTTCCTTTCTCAGCAGTATTTTACCTTCTGTAATCAGGAAATACAGGTTGGACTCAGGAATCAGATGTTGGCCTGTCAGGATCTCTTACATCACTCACAAAAATGTGCAGGAATCTCGGTAGGTACAAACTTCACATTAATAACTTATCTGATCTCAAGTAAAGGGAAGATTTGGTTTCATATTTAAAGTTCTGAACTTACCACAATTACGCGAGTAGTTACTGTTAGTTGTAATTTAAAACATTAATGAGAGCTGCCGTACAGTGTTGCTTAAAGTGTACTAAGTACTATTATTACATTAAGTTACATGTACATGTTGCGGGTCAAAATGAAATTTAGGTTAAAATGAAATTAACCTAGTTTGCGTCTCAATTTCCTTTGTCTTCTAACCATAATTATTCATGATCCATGAATAATTAGGGTTAATAGACAAAGGAATTTCATTTTAACCTGAATTTCATTTTGACCTGCAACATACACAAGTTGAGTGCCTCTTTAGCAATGTTTACTGTACATATGTGTAGTTATTTCTAAGTTCTGCAAATCAGTTGTAAATCACAGAGAGACACATGCTACTCCCAAGTGACAGACTTTATTATTAACATATTACTCAATAACTAACTTAAAGTAAGAGAAACTTTTAGTACCTGTTAGACTTACAAGAAGCCATGTGATGTAATTCTATGTTATTGAAAAGTATCATTTTCTTCCAAAAGGTATCAGACAAAAATGATGATGAAGTATTTTTACGAGCGTCAGTGAACCGTTTAAGGATAGGTAAGTTAAATCAAAATCCTGGGGGGGAACTCCCATATGAAAAGGTTTGGGATTCACGTTAGAAAATTTGAATTAAATCCCCAAAAGAGATAGAGTTATATTTGCCCCCTACCACTTAAAATGGAAAGGGCTCGATTACAAACTGCTGTTCAGGAAAGAAGCCTTTGCCAGTAGACTGGACTCAAGAGACCGGTGGAAATCAAGCATTGTCTGTGGACAGAAATTAAGAGTGTTTGTTTCATTTTCTCTTTGAGTGCACCATAAAAGAATTACCTTGAGAGCTAAAAATAGTGGTGTTTTGTCATGAACACCCTGAGCGAGACCTGAGAATCCTTGGTTTACACCCCTAAGTGAGAAGACAAGCATCCACTACCTTTTCATACATGGAAGTCCCCCTGGGATCAAAATGACCTGTAATAGTTTATTACAGTATATCTCTTCCAAAATATTTTTTTATTTTACAAAATGAATAGTCATGTAGTAATATTAATATTGTCATGATTCCTGGTTATTTTATATTACTGATTGACAATGATAACATTCTCTTACTTCACTCAATCAAGAATCGACCAGTTCAGAATGGATAATTGATGAAGATAACAAAGAAAACAAGTCTGTTAGAGCAGAGAGTATACAAGAACCAGGTACAAATTGAAGTAATACTAGTGTGTTTCAACAAAGCTTGTGTCCTTTCCAGTCTTTCAGGCAAAAATGATAATTACTTCTATCGGCAATGAATACACGTAGGAAAAGGATTGAGTAATCAAAGGATAATGATTAAAACCTTGGTGTTAGACATGATGATGCTCAAGCCGTTGACAATAATAATTATTGTTGGCTTGAAGATTGACACATTGACTATTTTTCTTCTTTCAGAATCTGCTAACAAACCAATTTATAGGGGAACAAAAGAACTTCTTCTTATCGATGAAAAAGAGTTTTTAACAGTCTCCAAGCTGGTAAGAGGACGAGCAAAACTTCAGGATGTTAACAAGGTATGTTTGAAGATATACAACACTTGAAAATCGATTTTACAAAATTAAATAATTATCTGAAACCTTGCCAGGGTAAATCAAAAGTTCCTGTTACTTAAAATTCTTTCTCACAGCCACTGATAAAATCCACTGTCCATTGATCTGCAGATCATATTTAATTTTTTGGTTTAATTTCAGTCTGTGAGTTTACAACTTGGAAGTCTTTAAAACCTGTTACTGGTTTCCTGTCTTCCTTATCTGTCAGTGATCTAATTCTTGTGAAAGTCTATAGCGTGGGAGGTGGAGTGGCCTCATGGTCAGTGCACTCATCTCTGGATCAAGCAGTCCGGGGATGAGATTGTGTTATGTTTTTGGGCAAGACACTTCGCTCTCATAGTGCCTCTCTCAACGCAGGTATATAAATGGGTACCAGCAGACTTAATGCTGGGGGTAACCCTGCAATGGACTAGCACCCTATTCAGGGGGGAGTAGAAATACCCCTAGTTGCTTCATGTTACAGAAACTGGGATAAGTTCCAGCCTGATAGGCCACTTGACTTGTATGCAGACTTTACCTTATTAGTTATAGCAAAAGTCTTAACCTCTTACTTATTACCTACATGGACACGTGTTTGGTACATTAACACTTACATCTGTTTGAAGTGGAGCTGCAATCACGATTAAAATTATTACTTTGTTACTTGACTGCAGTCAGCCTGTGAGCAGGCTCTCATTATTGGTGGCACAAGCAAAGCCGTTGACGAATGAAGCGAGAATGGAGAGCAAAGCGAGCTAGTGAGAATAGACCCCTCACCAGCTTGCTTTGTTTGCCGACTCATCTCTTGGGACTTTGCTTATCGACTTTGCTAGACTGCACTATGATCATGCACTGTCGCAGACCTGGAAAAATTGGGTACACTTACTGGGTATAGTTTGTTAAGTTTTAACTGGAAAAAATTGTGAAACCATAAACTGAACAATTAAGACGATTTCCGCACAACATTCGAGCAATAATGGCAAAAGTTATGTTACCAAAAAACCCTCTTAGCATGGTAATATTTTGGATAAAGGTAAGAAGGTCTTATTGAGATTTAAGTTCTCAAGCTGACCCCGCGAGGGAAAAATGAACTTCAAGTTATCTATAGTTCAGTTAAAACGGACATTTCTCATTAGTTGAAAACAGAATAACACTCGCATTAAGCATTCTTACAAGGTTTTACATTAATTTTCTCGAGAATGCTTGGAGATTTAATTGCGGGGTCACCTAGAGAAATGAATTACAGTGAGATGCGTTAAACAGTGTTAAAAAAGTTACCGTGCCATGAGTACATTTTTAGTAAATAATTTTTGCACTTATTGCTCGAACCTTGAGCGGAATCCGTCTTAAATGCTCACAACAGCTCTTTTCATGGTCAACTTTTCTCATTTGCATCACAATATAATCTAGCATGTATGTGAGGCAATGTTGGGCTATGTTGTAATTTTAGCCAGAAATTGCCTTGCATCCATGCTGGATTACATTGTAATTCAAATAAGAAAAACTAGCCTTGAAAAGGGCTATTACAGTATTTGATCATTTTGTGAGTTTCTGGTCTACAAAAGCTTATTGCAATCAGAAGCTCTGCTTTTAGGTTTGGCTAAATCTACATATTAAAGAAAATCTTGGGTGCTGTACATCATTTTATCTTCATTTTCTATTTGCTGTTCTTGTTACCCAGTCATCAGTTGTCGACATAACCCAACTTGTATGTAATCAATCCATTTTTTAGGTTTATGAAGTTCTGTTTCTTCACTTCAAGAAAAACAAAAACAGGTAGAAATAATTTTAAGTGTTAGTTTCATGTGCACAAACAGGCAGAATTGTATGGTTTGTTCCAAGTGCATATCAATAATACATTTATTATTAATTTATCATTTATCATTTAAGTCACAAGAATGTGGTCTTGAAAACACACCAATAGAAAGCAATGTATTTAATCCTATACTCCCTGATATAACATTCACAAACGACCAATGAAAAAACATTTCCAATTACCATTTGACCAGAATAGATAGCCCACACGAAAACAGGGAATGCTGAAATGTGGCTTCTTCTCTTCATTCTTTAATTTTTTATTAACGCTTGAAGCATCTGTTGTATATCCCAGTAGTGTGTACCAGATGTATGAGTATCCCAAGGCTTGACAGTTCCCTGATTGGCTGAGGTGTTTGATTAGACAAATAGTTAAGTTAGTGTCCCACACAACAGTGTGTGGGTCACAAGTTTGGCTTTTATTTTGAAATACTTTTATTTCAGTTATAGAAACATGCTCTCAGACAACCAAACAATTCAATAATGATTTGTTATGCAAGTGCAGATTTTGACAAATCATCTTTTTTTGTGATCAATGTTCCTCTAGTTCAAGTCTCACTCCCAAAGACATGACAAAAATGGGACTCAAGGTGACTGGAGCAACTGGAGAAGCTAAACTAAAGGTAAAAAAAATATTATTTAATAACAGTATTAGTACTAGGAGGAAGGGCTTTAAGGTATCATGGTAGGTGGATTGACAGTGTTTGGAAATCGCGCTCTTACGCTGACGCTTTCAAAGAAAACCCCATCAACCTATACATTTTCTGAAAGCTAAATAGTTATAGAATACAATCATATCTTTAAAAATTTCTAAAAAGACAATGACGAAGTCATATTAAAAGAAATCCCCAGAAACACTGCTTCGCTTAAATTGGTTCGCTTCCGCGCATGAATTATCGGATTGGCGAGATTTACATCGGAAATGTTTTCTCACACATGACCCTCAAAAAGGGTGTCTGCGATTTTCCAGATGTGGTTTGGTTTTTTTTTTACAACCTCCTAAAGTTTGATATTGTCATTGTGGACGTTCCTTTTTGCAAAAGGGGCCATAACTTGGAAACGGAAGCGAAATTTAACAGAGCCCGACACCCTTTTTCGAACAAATTATCCTAGAACGTGGCTGCCAATTTTCAGCTAATTCCGTCGGAAGACGCGCGTAAACGAACTAAAAATGTTCACCCTTATATGCAGTTTTACTTTATCGGGAAAAAGGCGAAAAACATTTCGTGCGATTTCTATGATGAGGTGTTAAAAATCACCGCATGTAAGAAGATTTGATGAGGCATTGACAGATGTTGGCACGGATCAGTTTGCAGTATAATGAAAATTACACCGCAATTCGCATTACACGTGACAACCGGCGGTGAATTTTAATTGGCGATGACAGGAACTTGTCATCGCGCCTCAGGGGTTAATGAGATTCAAAAATAGTTTCTTTCCGTATCTCAAAAAGTAAAAAAGCTTTTTTGCTCACTTTTTTTTGCAAAATATTTATCACAGTCTTCTCAATTCGAACGGCGAAAAAAAATAAAATCTATTTTTTCGTCAAAATCCACCTACCATGATACCTTAAGAGGTTTTTGGAGGCGTGCTCTTTCATGTAGACAAGACAAGTATAAACTTGCAAGCCCTATGAAAAGTTTAGGAAATAGGATTGAGACTGGTAAAACAGGGATAAGGGTAAGTTTCATACTAACATTTGTCACGAAGAAGTATCTGTTTATAATAGAAGCAAATTAAACTTGAAATTCATCATCTTTTTTTTTTCTTTTCAGGTTCTCAGGGCATTAAAAGTAATTAACATTGACAAAAAAGGGTCTGTTAAAATGGCACAATGACCGTTATTGTTTGTGGTTAGATAATGTTATCATAGGCCATGTTTGTATTATCAGTATTGAACTGGAACAAGTGGAGGTCCATGTTGGGGAACACCATTGAAAACGAATTAAAGTAATTTAAATTTGAAAAGACTCCATGCATTAGCCTTAGTTGCAAGCTACAATGTGACAAAAGTGTTGAGACTTCGCAGTGAAGTTTGATTTTCAAACGTCCTGGAAACATTACCCCCTTTCACCACCAAATAATTAACACTTAATGACTGGTCCCGAGGGGAGCAGTGAATTTTGTTTCCTGAGAATCTCAATGTTTCCTGAGACAAAGTCAAGGAAAATATTGAGATTCGAGGTAAACAAAATTCAGTGTTTCCCAAGGGACCAGTCATTAAGTGATTTGTTATAAAGCAAGACAAATGGGTCAAACCAGTGGAAAACAAAAGCAAATTTTGAACAGCATGCCAAGATTCCAGTTACAACATCAGGCCACCTTCAACTACATGCTCTGATTATGTGTATTATGTGGTAAACATTTCACGGGTAATAGTGAACTGTTTCTCATTTGACGTCATAGTTTTTTTTGCAATGTTGCCTGTTCACGGCATTTGGCAGTTAACAATATAATTGTTAGGTGTCATGTGACCATGAACCGGCCAATAAATGGGCATGTTGTAGTGGGAAATATGCCAGCTATATATGAAAATGTATTTATTTCTAAGACTGCACAGACAACAGTGCCTTCAGAACATTGAATTGGGGGGTTGTGGGTATCGGAGAATTAAATGCTAGATGCAAATAAAATAAAATAAGAAATTAAAGTGCCCATATCATCAAAATTTTATTTTCCCATCTGATTCTATGTTTCATGCAATAAACTTCTGCAAAAAAAAAAAAATTTGATTTGGATAAAAAGCGATTTTTTATGAAGTTTTAAAACCCTGAAAATCTTATTTTCTTGCGGTCGACCGGTGCTGCTGATCACAGCATCGACATGCTAAGAATTTTGACGTAGATTCAGGAACGTGCGAGTTCAGGCTTGACTTATCTCACCTGGCTTACCTCTGTAAATTTAGCTTCATTGTCCATAGAAAATGCTCCTTTCCAGCATTTTGTATGAGGTACTAACTTACATTTACAGAGGTAAAACAAGCGAGATGAGTCAAGCCTGAAGCCACGCGTTCCATAATCTACATCACAACTCATTCAAAACGAAGGGAAGACTGGTACGAATGGTGGACCAAAATTATCCAAATCAAATTTTTCTTTCGCAGAAGTTCATTGGGTGATATATAGAATGAGATAAGAAAATAAAAAATTTGACGGTATGGGCACTTTAAATATTGAAAAGCACCATTTTCTAAGTTTCTTGACTACTTTGTCGGCCATTGTAGTTCCAGTCTAATAGAGAGTATATGAATATGGTCTATCGGAAAGAGTTACTTTATGATTTTTAGAAGTCAACATACAACTTATGTACTAAATAGTCTGGGTTTAATTTCAATATAAAACAAGAAAAACAAAACAAGTAGTCAAGAAGTCACTCAAAAGTAACTGATATTCATCACAGTGCAAGTTCTGCTACTAACAGTAAAGTTTTACACTTTCCATAAGATAATCTAGTAGAAACCATCACTAACCAAGAAATTTATGACTGCAAACTACATCATTCATGCAAAATAGGACTCGGATTATTTTACACTAAATAGAAACCACACACATGTACATGTATTCAAAATCTTGTACTGTCTAACTATATAGTAAAAGGTGCCTTAAATGGGCAAACAATTCAGATTAAACAATCACTGAACAGATTAAACTGGACCAAGTGCCCAAGAAACTTTGGGAGCTTCAGAATTAAAGCATACTGCAAAGCCTTTATGAACTCTTGAACTTGAACACACCCCAGCATTTTTTAGTCTTCTCCATTTTAGTCTTATGGGATAGATCTAAGATGTAATCTAAGAAATTTGCAGAGGGCCAGATTCACACTAACCTGTGATCACAAGGACAGAGCATGATCACGGTCTAGACTCGCACTACAAGCAGACACTTGAAAGAGGACTGAGCTAAATCTGAAAAGTTTCAAATAATGTCTGGTTATTAACTTTGCATTTTACTTTCAATTTTTCATCTCAGTTTTTGCCCGCTAGTTTGGTAATTAGCACTGTTCAATTGACAATTAAGTGTTTTAAATGTTAAGAACATATTTTGATGCCTGTTACACATTTCCCAATATGACTCTCTTCCTGCATTGTAAATCTACCACTGACAGCTCTTCAAGTAGAGCCATGACCCTCTTCAGGCCACCACGGTGGTACTGATGCTACGATTTCAATGTCCTTGTCCTCCTTATTCTTTATAAAAAGTCCCTCTTCTTTTTTTAACATCTCCAACCTCATAAGGCCCACACCATACTGTCCATAAATTGTACAAACCTTGCCGGCAGCTTTTCCCTGTGAATTTCGTACCCTTGAATCTGCTTCAAAGTGACTTGAATCAACTTTAGGATCCATCAATATAAATGGTACTGTTCGTTTTCTTATGACACCAGTATGGTGTGTCCTGGCTATTAATTCTTGTCCAAGATAGCAACCTTTATGAAATGAAACTGTAAGAAAAGGAATGTTGATTAATCTCTATAAAAAGTGATATCTAACTCGGCAAACTGTTGAATTTAGAATTAGCCTGATGAGATTTTGTTTTTTTTATTTCACCCCCAAAATATATACTTCTTCCAGGTTTGAGCTAGTGATAACATAGGTAACAGTGTAGGAAACTCATTACCAACTTTCCGTTTTTGGATTGAAAATTTTCAAATTATTTTAATTCATATTTTTCTCTGTCCCATATCTATTATCATAAACGGAAACAACAAAGGGAAAAAAATCAAAATGCTAATTAAATTGAAGGTCAGCAAGTGGCTCTGGAAAGGCACCGTGCAACTAGTTTCAATATTTTTGTTGGGACAAAAGTTAGTCATACACTAGTGATAGTTAAAGTCATAGCAATTTTTCTTGGACAAAAGGTGCAATGAGGTTAACCCTATATGTATGTGAAGCACCAACCCGTGAGGCAAGGCCAGACTGCAACACTGGGAAACTACGTGCCCTACTCTTTTTGATAAGTGTGTGGGTTCTTTAACATTCCCTGCTAGCAATGTAACACTGAAGATGCAGGAGACTGGGCCTACGGTTTATAGTCCTTATCCAAGAAGACTTGAGCATCTAACCAGTCGCATTGCTACTTAGAGTATCAGCCTCAATACATCTGAAGATGTTATTGCAGCAATAATTGAGTTGCATACTGAAGTCCTGCTTTTGATAGAAGAATTACTTTGTAAAACTTCTGGTAACAGTGTCAAATTTGCAAGACAAATTGCAGGAAACTTTCTCCAGTGGAAAAATTGCCATAAATGCAGGCAAATTGTATTTCCCTTGCAGAATAGCAGTATTTCACCACACCCTTACACACACCCAGCTTGGCCCCCAAAAGAAAGGGAAAGGTGATGAATCATGTGTACTAAAGGCATCCGCAGTTGACCGTCAATCAATGGACCCTCAATCAACACTCGATCAACACTTGATGGACATCTCCATCAATACTTGGTCAATACCCATTTGACATCTTGGTCAACAGTGGGTCAAGATGTCCACTAATTTTTGCAGCCATGCAATCGAGTGCAAGTCAATACATATGAGTCGGTGAACACCCTGCCAACTATTGATTGAGTGCCAATCAAGATGTTGATTGAGGGTCAATCTAGTGTTGACAGAGTGTCAACCAAGATGACAATTGAGGGTATTGATCAACACTTGCCTGCAGATGCCTGTTGTACACATAATGGGTGGAGAGGGGGAGGGGAGAGGGAATAAGCACTGGGAAATTATACTGAACTGGTGTATGTAAGGAATAAAACATATATACCTCCATTAAGATAGGCAATGTTATATTCCAGAGGCATTGCATTTCCAGGCGGTATTTCATCCACACCCTCACACACTCCCAGCTTGGCTCTATGCACATCATACTCGAATGTATCCCCTGTCTCGTAGACATCTTCAAAACAAACACAAGGACTTGAACCCTTTGGTAACACCATGCGGAATCCTAGCTGCCCAAGCCTAGGGTCCTGCTCAAACACGGAAATATCAGAACTACTAGAAGCATTCTTTATGTCCACAGCCCCTGAAGTTGAGAACACCACCCAGGGCTGATAATCTTCCGCCTGAAAAATGTCCACTTTAGCTCGAAGTTTAAACATCTTCAAGTGCTTCGTCAAATCAGGTATCGCGTTTATATCACACTCCAGGAAAAAGGCCGGAACATCCCTGCTGTTATCATGTTTGTAGAAGACGACATCGTATAATGTGCGCCCACTTGCGTTCAAGAACATAGCATACAACGATTTTCTTTCCTCGTCGTTGTGGAAAGACTCCACATCGTTTGTGACCAGTCCTTGTAAAAACTTGACGGAATCCCTTCCTTTTATTTTTAATAGTCCTCTTTTTCGCAGTTGAGAACATTTGACATCTCCGGCACATTTTTCTGAAACTTTTGTTGTAAACAGTCGTCTCCTTAATTGGTTAAAAACTTTGAAATATTCTTGTTTCATCCTCGTACTGAACCCACGAGCCGCCATCTTAATTTTGGTTCCAGTCCTGGCCAAAGTATCCCGTTCCAGGCTGTCGTCAACCGACTTCTTCCCGGCCAAAGCTAAACTCTTGTTGCACCACAGGTGGCCCAAGCTCGATATATGAGTAGCTCTATGTGGACCTTTGCATTGTTACGTGACTCGAGCGATTTGCATATTTATAAAGATTTGTATGGGGAAAGAAGTAAACCCGAAAAAAAACGAAAAATTACCGTTGAATTACAATAAAAACCGCTTACCTGAATTCCAGCTCCGCTTTCTTTGTGTGCCGCGGCTGTGTGTTTTTTTTTAACTGATTTAGAGCGGTTTAGCGTAGTTTAGGTTCCAACGGTTTCTTCTCTATATATAATATATACAATTTCAATATATACGG
>OZ026596.1:11205938-11253438 GCA_964020085.1 Micromussa lordhowensis | reverse complement strand
TTACAATGAATCATATAAATCTATACGTTATAAATGTAGTTTACAGTAATGATTTGGTTAATTTGGTTAATTTGACAAGTGTTTTTGGTTGCGATATACAGCAAGAGAGAAACTGGGAATTTATGATATACAGGGTAAGATAACTAATTAGCAAGCCATAAAATGTTTGACTGAACAAACTACAGTGATCTGACGCGTCTCCAGAATAATGTAAATACCATCTTATTTTCTAACAGGCAATTTGAATCGTTCTTTGATACAATCCACGCTGTGATTGGTGTGACACGCGCACATGCATAACTCGCCGCCACTCACCGATCTAATAGCTCTTTCAACCCCCAAGAGGAATTTTTGCTCAAAAATACTAAAGTTAAGAGAACTTTTCGCATTTTATACGAGTCGTAAGTTTTCCTTTTTACACAACACTACTACTTCACCGAAAATAGAAAGAAAGAGGGAAAAAAACCTCTCTGATTCGTTGAAAGTCTGATTTAATTAAATTGCACTTTAATTTGACGCCGCGCAGTCTTCAAAGAACAGTTGAACAGTTCTCGTACTTTTTACCTCTAAAATATCGGACTGAAATGACTGTCATGAAATAAAACTATAAACTGCTACTGCAGAGACGCAAAAACAGTTTAGAAATGAAAGCTTCTTTTTTGTTTAATATCCTGGAAACAATAGCCGACAACTTGTAAGCTCTAATTGAATTTACTTCCATATGAAAAAAAAAAGTGTCAAGTTACCATTTGTAACTAAAAATAGCAAGCCTCTCGCGGGAACAGGTGCTGACGATTTGTTAGCTCTAATTGAATTTACTCCCTTGTGAAAAACAAGTGTCAAATTACCCTTTGTAACTAAAAAATAAAAATATCTCGTTTAAGTAAATTCTCAGCTCCGACTATTGCATTTCCAGCTTTTTGATTGGCTAAAAAACTCCGACTATGAGCCAATAGTCGGAGTTTTACGTCATATCGAAAATAGTGCGTCAAGTTTAAAAATTTTCCGCACGAAGTTTTCAACTTCAGCGCTCTATAACGGCCGAAATAAAAATCGGCGGCAAACCCGGTTTGAGAATTTACTAAAACAATTATTCCATTCGCCCTTGTTGGATATGAAGTGATTATAACCAACTCGCGCTACGCGCTCGTTGGTTATTTTATCACTTCATATCCAACTCGGGCTCATAGAATAATTGTTATATATTTGCAAGTAACAAAAACAAAACAATCGTTACCTACACTTGCTATTGTAAACGTTAGAACTGTCTCAAATTTAAATAGTCTCGTCTCCTCTAAAACATGTCCTAAGAACTAGAAGCGACGATTCGTGACCTCTGATTGAATTTACTCTTTGTGAAAAACAAAAGTATCAAGTTACCTTTGTAACTAAAAAATAAAAGTATCTGGTGGTATTTGCATACACGAACTGCTTCAAAACTCAAGACTCATCTAGTTCATAGCTAAAATCCTTAGCCTAATCCATAGAAAATGGAAAAGTAAGTCCAATATATGAATGCTTCCTCCTCTTTTACAGAAGAATAAATATTTGCCGTTCTGACCTGTTCGGGATCAAATCTTCTCACATACCATTTACCTTTACAACAGGAAATTTGATTGGTGTTTAATAGTAGATCCAATATGATTGGTGTGACATACATACATCTCTCACTGAACCACCCGTCCCTAACATACCCGACGCGCCGACTAAGAGATATTTTTTTTACAAAAAAAATAACTCAACAAACTAATGGACTGCATGTCAAACTCGATGCTATCGAAACAGCATGTCAACAAAACACTTTCTCCTGAAGTCGAGGCCCAGCGCTTGATCTCGACTGTGATACTTCAAAACGTAAAAATGTCGGATTTGCTGAATAATTACACGCGTTTATCAAGACTGCAGTTTGTGTTTAGCACTATTGGGGATAAGTGAAGTTTGCGGCAATCGTAAAGCAGTATGTTTACCATGAACAACCGACTGATGCAGAAAAACCAAACGACGATATTGCCATATTTTCCGCTGAAACAAGAACTTTGCGATTCCTTCATTCAGAAATAAACATTTCTGAAAAAGATCGCTTTCGTGAATTCCATGACAACACCTTGATGTGCGGCCAACCTATGGCAACCACACACACTTTAATTTCAAGTTACCGTTCTGTATGTTAAACTGAACGAAACGTACGGACCGTTAACGCTCAGGGTGCCCCGACCTTTATTAGATGCAAGCCTGGCAAACTGAACGAAACGTACGGACCGTTAACGCTCAGGGTGCCCCGTCCTTAATTAGATGCAAGCCTGGCGAACTGAACGAAACGTACAGACCGTATGAAAAGTGTTCACGGTTCGTAACTGCTTTTACGGTCCGTACGGACCGTAAATCAGAATTGCAGACCGAATCAGTGCGGGTGTATTGGACATGTGTGGAGGAGACAATAGCTTGAGAGACGATAGTGTATCAACGATTATATTCTTTAATAATTATTTCCTTTTAATTTCAAAGTTTGAGAGTGTGAGGTAGCTCTCGCATAGCGAGAGTTTTCTTATCCGTTGTTCTAATAACCCGGAGAACGTCTATTTCTGACTTGTCTTAACTGACAATTACACGACAATTATCGTCAAAACTAGACTTTCTGTACTTTCCCAGCATTCCCAATCCTGTGCAATCCATGGTTCCAGCATTTTCAATCTAGTGTTCCAGCACTTCCTCTGTGTTTCAAAGGTTTTGGTCTCCTTGGTTAATTCTCTTGGTTAATTACATACACAAAAAATAACTCACGAAAACAAACGTAGTGGCCATTCATGGTCACTCCGTCCACAGGTAAACCTTTCCACTTGAATTTCCTCCAGCCAGCATGTTTACCGAGGGATGAAACACATTGACAGAGTTGATAGAAGTAAGGTTCTCGTGTGTCAAGTGAATCAACGCAGTGCTCTTTTCCTCAGAAGAGAAAATATCAATCTGGTGATAAAGAAGAAACAATTAGATGATGGGCAGGTGAGAAATGCTTGTTGACTAAAGCTATTTAGACCCTATTCATATCCACAGGCAAAACAAAACAAGTGCAAAACAAGTGATTTGTCATTGACAAGCCGATCAGTTATCTGGGGACACTGGGAAAGTCTAGACACTAACAAATCGCGACGTTTTGCGATAACCGAGTACAATAATTTTTTATCATCGGATCAGTGAGTATGGTTGTCACAACTATTTTGTGGAAGCCTGAAGAGAGAAGCGCGCAGCGCATGCAAGGCTTTGTTGAAATAATTTGCGAGTAGCGAGCTTCTCCTTCGATGATACGACTGAGCTGGTCTTCATACCGGCCACTTCAGATGTTGCCAAAATACACTAATGATAATTTTGCTACCTTGTTTGTATTCCCCCTGTACTTCGCAGCTGTAGCCACATAGCCTTAGGCCCCGTGCAAATGAATCCGGATATTTTTGAAAACGGATATTTTTTTCACCGTTTTCAAAACAATAGACGTCCACCCGTAGCGTATTGGAATCGTTTTCGCGCGTTGGCACATGAAAATGTTAAACAAATGTGAATACGATAGCGTTCCTTACAGAGCATGCGCAATGTTAGTACTGTATGAGCTCGTATGAAGCGATTGGCGCCACTGTTGTACTGGACTCAATATATGATATCGTATTCGAAAACCTCCGTTATCAATATTCGTTTTTGGTGCCTAAAAAAGCTAAAAATGATACGTGTGGAAGGGGGCTCAGTTTTTTCAGTTATTCCGTGCATATTGCTTTCAGTAATTAGTTTCGCCAGTTATTTTCGATTGCGTAACGTTTCATATTTTCGTGTACATTTTTCATCTATTGTTTCCATTGTTCTGCAGTTAATATTCTAGTTGTCGTTCACAGTGTGTTCAAGTCGTCGCAGTCGCCGCACAAATCTTGTAAGTTTTGTTATTTTGAGTTACTTTTTTCTTGCTTTATTCATATTTTGTTCTGTTCCTGTGCTGTATGTCTAGATTGTTTTTGTTTGTTTCAAGTGAATCGCTGGTTTAAGTGGGAATAAGCGTAGTGTATGGAATTCTACGACAGCAACTATGGCAAATTACGTGATGGGCTTTCAATATTAACAGGCAAGTAACAAAAATTGCTTTTAAGAATATGCTGCTGGCAAAGATATAAAGCACAACCTGTCGTGGTCTTCTCATACTTCCAACAACTGCATATTTGTCAAATTTGGGATCCCAGGTGGCACGAAAATTTGTCACCCATCGGCCAACGTGATTATCATGCCTACCAAAAACAAAACACGCAAGATTGAGAATTAAAGTTTGAAAAGTAAAACGAGGAAATTACACTAAAACGATTGGAGCCGAGTAACCAACATCACACACATGCATGAGGAGTGCATTGTCAGATGATCTGCCTTTGGTATTTCAACTATCAGTATAATATAGCGCTGCAAGGCGCTCTGCAGCGTATAATAATTATTAAACTGCATGAAAAGTAACACCTTGTTTCACCCTCAGTGATAACATTTGTCAGAATCTTAGTGCAGAAATCATACACTAACTTTCGAATTGCTTCAGCTAAATTGTTTCCTTGAATTAGCCGTTGCTTTGTGATTACGAAAAACAACTTTAAACGAAAACTGGAAACAACAAACGATACATGGAACAGGAAACAACTGATTCTGTTCATTTTACCTGAAGCAGCATCTGGCTGAAGTAGAAACCACTCCTGCTGCGTCCACGTCATTAATGCTAAAGGAAAAAGACACGGGATTGAAGTCAGAGCTACACAGGTAGGGTCAACTTCAGGGCAACCATTAAGGTCAACAAACACTAAGGGACATGTTGCGGAGGCATGAGTTGAGCGGGGACATGAAGCGGGGACATGTTCCAATGGCAGCTTTCCTCCTGTGGCAGGCCATTTTTGCAAAACGTTCTGTTGCGGGGCCACAATTTTGTTTCCAAAACACGTTGCATGAAATTCAGCTGGTTCGAACTCGTGCGTCAATGAGGCAAGGGCAAAATGATCTTTCTTTTCAGTGTCGCATCGTGTGCACTGCTCTTAAAAACTGTCCCCACTACAACACAGAAATCATGAACCCATATCCGCTTCGTGGGTACCAGCTAGCCTACTGTCCCAGCACCACAGCGTCCTATGGATACACACGCTACACGCCCAGCATGTCCTCTAGCGAGTGTCGATCTTAAAACATTAGGGTACCTACCCTCTATTTAAGAAAATCAGACCAGCCATCACAGCTCCTGATTGGCGAATTGCGAATTTTGGCGCGCTACGAGCTACAACGCGTTCATTCACTTAGTGATATCAGCACATGCAGAAAATCCAAATTCTCCGAGTTAACATCAAAGGATCAAAGGATCGATCAGTGAGGAGAGTACACACTTTGATCCTACACTTACGTTACGTAATCATCCAGGGATGTCACCAAGACTTGGCTGCCAGTTAAGGGAGAGAAATAAGCAGAGGTGGCAGCTCGGGTCCGGTGTAAGCTACTCAGCTTTGATTTCATGTTTTTCACATTTCGTATGTCCCAGAAGGCTACAGACCTGTCAACGAAAATACGGGAGGGTTAAAGGGTAAACGGGTTTCAAATGGGACTCGAGAAATACAATTATCCTGCTTCAGATGAACATGAGAAACATGGTTGTCACACACATCGGTTTTCAAAAATCCCTGACTTTCCCCGGACTTTCCAAGATAAAAATACAATTTCCCGGACCAAATAATTACAAAATGTCAGATATATTACCGGCCTCCAGTCTCCTCTATCCGCTGTTTTGAACTAAAAAGTTCTCAACGAATTGACCTTCTTCGTTAAGGAAGTTTGCGGCCTTACACACCCCCCTGAGGTGTAATGAGGACGATGATGATGATGTTAAGGAAACCAATGTTCAGATCACAGTGAAATCTTTCTCCCTGCCTTCAGTAGCTTTCGATGTTGTTAAATTAGCGGTGTTATAATTTCATTTTTCGCTGACTTTTCTTCAAAATGCTATTTTTTTTCTGGCCCGATTTTTTCCTGACCTTGAAGAATTTTTCCCTGACCATTTCCTGACTTGTGGCAACCCCTGCAGAAGTTCAATGTTTAGTTTCTGGGACTCGAGGAAGTCCAGGTTTCTGCTTGGCAGCAGTGCTTGTGTGTGTTCAAACTCTCTCTCTCTCTATGGTTTTTCGCAGTGGTCTCGATATTGGTAACCCCACAACATTGTAACTTCACCACGATCTCTCCATTTCGAACCATGTTTCATGGCGGGGAAGGTTAGGGGTTTGTATTGTGTGCAATTAAACTTTCAAATATTAACTTACCCATCATTAGAGGATGTGAGAAAAAGATTGCGGTTCAACGGATGAACATCGATGCACTTAATGAGTTTGTCATGAAGGCAAAAACTCTGCTCTGCTATGGCGTTGCTGAAGTGGATTTAAAGACACTTTACGTTAGTTGGATTGAAAGTCACGAGACTGCACAACCAACGAAGAAAACTGATCCAAACAAAAGCATAGGTAAGTAACACATAACTTGATTGCATAGCAACAAGAATTGGCAAACATTGGTCTCACTGGTTGATAATAAGATTGTTCTAGTGACAACAAACGAAAATCTTTCAACATATTAAAAAAAACCCATGATTGTGGCCATCACGACTTCGTGTGCAATGCTGGTAGCCCTGCGAGATAAAGGTTGCTTTCTTATCCAGGCTTTCTTATCTGGGGGAAGACGACAGAGAAAGGAATCTCTTCTCGGACAGGCCTCTTTTCCATAGGCGCCACTAGTTTATCATCACTTTCAAATAAACACTGAACAAACGCTTATGAGGATCGCAAAGGGACTGCAGTAAATCTTACCGTTTAGTTCTTGTATCAACTACCAAGACATAGCCAGTGTCAATTGCTGCTAATATCGTACTACTGCTAGGTGAACCAAAGGCAAAGTACATGAATCTTGAATAGTCATCTTCATCAAACGAATAAACCTAAAATCAATTTAACATTCATAGATCGAGAATCCATCAAGTGTTTATCACTGTTGGACTGACATTTTGAGGCTCGCATTCCATGTCAGCAACTCTTCACTTAGCTTAACAACAACTATACAGCATCCTTAAAGGAGCTAGGTCACGGCTAACTCATCTTGAAAAGTTTAGCCTTAGTTTTTTAAGTTCGTGGTTTGTAATCCGTGTCAAGTTCTCTCCATCCTTGATCATCCTTGTTTCTTAAGGCTGGTTTTCACTAGCGACGGAGTCGGAGTCGGAGTCGTAGTCGGAGTCATAAGAGTGCTTATGACCTAGTGAAAACCGAAAATCGGAGTCGTAAGCGGAGTCATAAGCTCGACGGAATCGGAGTCGGAAGAATCAGAACGTTTCCATTTCTTCCGATTCCGTTTACGACTCCGTCGCTTACGATCTAGTGAAAACTGGACTGTCGGAGTCGGAAGCAGAAGCGGAAGAACCAACAAATCACAAGGCCCGGAATCGAGCGTTGTGATTGGTTTATTCTTCCGCTTCCGCTTCCGACTCCGACAATTCAGTTTTCACTTGATCGTAAGCGACGGAGTCATAAGCGGAATCAGTGATCTGCTTCCGACTCCGTCGGTTTGATTTTCACTTGATCGTATCACTCTACGCTTCTGATTACGACTCCGACTCTGACTCCGTCGCTAGTGAAAACCAGCCTTTAATGTTTATTAGTATCTCTTTTAAAAGTGCTTTTCTATCGTAGTAAACGGTTATTTTCACTGAGGTTTCCTTCAATTCAAAGGTAATTTTGCGTGTGGGAAAAATAACTCAAACTGCCGTGACTTGGCTCCTTTAAATGCAGGGAGATACACAAGATGACGCTGTTCATGATCTGTTTAGAAGTATCGTTGTTAAGATCTGACAAGCATCCACTGAGCTCCCAGAGACACATCATCAGAGAGCATAAAAACGCCAGTCATTGCAGTTATTAGGAATTGCCAAATTAATTTAATGGAAATATCTTGCACACGGAATCCAGGTCGATGTTACTAACATTAGAAGTAATAATAGTGATCACGTTTCATTTCATAGCGGAGCTCCGGCGGCCGAAGGCCGCCAAGCGGAGCCCCATACCCATATTAGGAAACTGAAGGGAACCCATGAACTGATTTTCTCATGTGTATCATGGCTAGCGGTATTGCTCGTGGGCGCGTACGCACGACGACGACGACGACGACGACGGCGACGGTGGTGGAGTCGCGCAACATGGCGGCCACAATTGACACGTAAACCAAAACGAGGCTTCAGTTTTCGCGGGCTTTCCTTGTAGGTTGACAGAGCACATGTACCCTTGGTTTAAAGCGTCCTTTGGACATCCATGTTGCAGTCAATTGACACCTGTCAAAACAAGGAATCCGCTGACCAGTATCACGTGACCATATCGCGGGCTCAAGTTCAGGGCTCATCGAGGTCACGTGTTTTTTTAAAGTTGACCGCTGCCCAAGTGCTGCTTTTTTCGATTAGATCGCGGGCTCATGTCAGGATTAACTTGCTGTAAACAGCGTAGGGTTGGTAGGAAGCCGGTTAACGCTAACCCAGGATTAAAATTTAACCGAATTATAACCTTTTCTTTTGTACAAAGTTTTTTCACTGCTTTTGTTTTGCGTATTTTGCTTTCATTAAAATTCAAAACACAAAAACAATATACAGAAAATCTCACCGCAAAGTTACAAAACTCAAATCAAAATTCTACTTTATCCTCGGCTAGTTTGATCGGGCTCTGAACAACCCGGCCCAGGAGCTACGCTTTTAGGCTGGCCTAAATCTATATATTATTATTACTATCAAATTTGATATTCTGATGTGACATTCCGTGGATATTACCTCCTGGAAGGTGGCCGACTTGAAATCACAGCACCTCAAAGTTCCATCATAACTACATGTAAAGAGCTTTCCACAGTCGTCAGGGGCAAACGACATGCAGTTGATAGGGCGAGAGTGAGGCTCGTAAAGGTATACACCATCATCACCTTTTGACGAGTCCTAAAACAAAAGACGTACATGTATATCAATATGATTCACAGCCTCCTCGCCAAAATTAGATCTTAGGCAACTAAGAAACCTTTAATACCACTACAGGGGAACCTTAGTTTAATATGCATATAATGTGCATGAAATGTGGGGGTTAACGCTGTGGATGTACTCTTTTGTACATTGAACAAAAAAGAAAGAAACAAGTTAATAAATACTACTGGCTGATGACTTTTTTATGGGTAATACAGACATACAGAGTGCATCTGCAGTAAGGTGCGCATGCCCTTTCCAGATGTCATAATTATAACAAGGTTCGTTAACTACATGTACATGTAGAACGCAGCTCAATAGTTAGAAAATACTAACAAAAAAAGTTATCAACAAGTAAGAAAAAATGAAAAAAAAATCATAAGATACAAAAACGTAAAAGCTCGAGCCCGCTTCTCCTGGCATGGTAGTCGTGTAGTGGATACCACGCCCGTCTAGTATGCGGGGATCAGACCCGAGTTCGAATCCTGCTTGGGAAACAAATGTTTCATTTCAGAGACGTGTGTTGAAAGCCGCCTGCAGGTTATTTACATTGTACTCAGCTGTGTGTTGCATTTTCAACTCACTTCTCGCTGTTTGGAAACGTGCCACTACCTCTTGTATATTTTGATATATTTATTTCTATTCAAAACAAAAAAGAAAAAGATCTCTTACCACGTTCCATATACCAAGCTTGCCCCACTTATCCCCAGCTAACACAAGGGTTTTGTATTTAGCAGGGTGAAATGCCATTGAGAAAATTCTATGTGGAACAAGTTTAGCTATGCGACCTTCTTTGATTTTCAGGCGTCCCAAGCACTTTTTATAGCTGAAAATTAAAAAAGAAAAGAAACTCATAATTTCACTTTGACATCCCGTGGTTCTAACTTTCCAGGTCAGCCAAATGGGATTCAGTGAAAAAATTCTTACATACACTTCTCCCATAGGTAGACAGCTTTCATGTAACTTCCTTATCAGAACTCTCATGGAATGCAAGGTTGACCATGTTATAGACCCTTTGTATAAATGGCGCCTAAATTTGAAGAACAATACTTTACACATCCTTAGCCTCGTAATCAGGTTTTCTAGACAAAGGATTTTCACATGAATGTGAGGCTAAGGATGTATAAGTATTGTTATTCAAATAGACCGATTTTGATATATTAAAATTCAGCCTAAAACAATAGACCTCAGTACGAGGCTCTGGGGAATAATTACAGAGTTTGCGAGGTTTATTCCCCAGAGCCTCGTGCTGACGTCTATTGTTCTTGGCTGAATTTTAATATATCGAAATTGGTCTACATGTATTTAGGCGCCATTTATGCAAACGGTCTATTACCGGTCTTTAGGCCATCTTTCATTGGTGATGTATTATTTAATGCAATCAATATTATATGCGTCTTACGTTTTGAAAGGGGTTTCAGTACCATCACATTGCTGCCATTATTATTAACTTATACCAAATCACACACCTTTCAGCATTCATATCTTGTACAGTATCTTCTTCGTTTTCTTTGGACTTGTGCAACTTAATGAAAGAGAAAAAATACAGATCAACAGGATTTAATAGGGTAACGACAATTCTAGCAGGTATCAGACTAAGCAGTAATGACACTGCCTAATGCAATGGGGCAGGGGTAATCTTTTGCAACCACAATTGCAGCTGGACCAGAAATGGCAGCAGGAATGGTCCTTGCATAGAATGAGTTCACCAAATCTCTGATTTAAAGGAGAACGATGCATTACTGACAGAGAATTTGACAGGATTGTACTGAAGATATGAAGTGAGAACTGCCAAGTCCCCCTACTATGTCTTAGTATTAATCAGTCTGTCTGGACTCTGTAATGTGCCAGTTACCTTTCAGTGTCTAAGGAAATAATGTTATTGTAGATCCGATGTGTTAAGTGTACCTAACTGTTAATGATGTAAACACACAACCACAACTACATTGTATATTGCTCTGTTTAGATGCATCTCTTCAACAAGACCAAGAGAGGGACTGCCCTGAAAAGGTTGGTTTCCTTGTTTTCAAACTTTGAGACACAGTTGCAGGGAAAGTCGGCAAAACAGGCGTGCTTCACTGGTAGCCCATATACTGCTATGCACAGTGTACTAGTTGAGAAATCAGCTTGATTGACTGACAAGTTACCAAGGTTTTCAATTCCCCAGTCAGTCCAGAACCTACAGTGTGCACTAACCAAACCCCATTCCCCCCAAGGCTAGGATGTAAAGTCTGCTGTGCTTTAGGAGTTATGCAATCTGATTATATTCTATAAGTGTCATCTCTCTTTTTTATGTCTGCTACAAGTTATCATATAATTGATAACATTTGGACATACTATATTAGCCAGGACTGTTAGCTCATCAACAAACTCTTGTTGATGTGTTTCTTCAACATTATTACAAGGCTTCATTTCCAAAGGGCCAATCTTTCGTGGCTAGAAGATAAAAAGATACAATTTTTAATTATTATTTAAATTTGCATTGAATTCATTTTATCAGAATTGTTAGAATACACCACAGTTCTCTTTGTGTATAGCATTGACCAAAAGAACTCACTCAAAAATTATTTTTTCTATCCACTGTTTGACATTTGATTGCTCCAAGATCTTACTTACACTTTCAGTGAATGTTTGGGATGCTACAACTGAGCTACATGTAATATGCTTTAATCCAACTGCCTTTACTGAGCGAGGAAAGTAACGAAAGGTTCTCTAAATAAGGAAGGTCAAATAAAATTCATATCAGAGAGAGAGAGGAACAATTATAACTTTCAAAGTGGATAATGGATGAGAGTATAGCATTTCGAAAGAGCACTTGATACATGTAATTATTTATATTTGGCAATTGGGTCAATACAGCTGTGCATCCTATGCATTCTTGAATTTTGTTTCCGGCTTTAATTTCACAACTACTTAAGTTGTGTACATGGCTGCCATGATGTACATGTAATGTCTTTACATTTATATTACCGTACATTGTCTCTACTTTACATGTCTTTACATCTCTCTCCACAGTTCAAATACGTACATGACCTTTCATATATTCACTTGGCACAGCTGCACATGTAGCCAAATATTGCCAATGTTGGTGAGTAGTGATTTGCTCTGTGAAATAACCTGTAGCCATCACAATTGTAGCACTTTACCATGAATACTTGCGCACATTACGGCAAGCATGAGATCAAATATGGTGTGTTTATACCAATGGCAATTTAAGTCTTTTTCTTTGGTCTATCTACTCTGAATACCAAACAAAAAAATAATCTGACAGCTTGTATGCTTGTTACAGAAATTTCTTTCCAAAGCACCTAAACAATCCCAAAACTGTTGAATTTCTAAAATGTGAACTCATTCTGTGGAAAATTTTGGGAACAAACTTGAAAGGAATGGGAATTTCCTGAAACAGCAATTTGCCACAATTTGCATATGCAGTGTACCTTGTGAGGTTGTAGGAAATTTGGGAAAATGCCCATTCCTGTACAGACAACAGGTAAATACTGCTATGTTTGCCACTGAAAATGTCTGTGGTTTTTGTTTGCATGGAAAGGGCCCCTTAAAGTTAGCTATGTTTTATAAAACTTGAAACATACTAGCAAAAGTATGGCTTGGTGACATAACAACACAGACCAAGTGGCTTGCTCAAACACAACAACTATATTCTCTAAGCATCTTGTTTAGTACAACATAACTTCCGGTTATGAATATATTACAATACTCACATGTTCATCAACAGGCTGAGAGATTTCAAGTGGTCGATCAAGAAGTGCAATGCCGTTGGGATCTTTATTACGCAGACGGAGTGACTGACGTGTAGGAAGTAATGGTCCAACCTGAGGGCTCTTTTTGGGCCTGAAATCAAAAGACATTATTTTACATTTTCCTTGGTGAAATGTTACATTCTTTCCAAACTTGATCACACCCTACTTAGAACAATGCCCAAGCACTTGGCCAATTTTGGCAAAGTTTTGTTAGAGCACTAAAAGTGTGCTTATAATACGGCAAGGAATACCAATTGCTCACAAGCATTCCAAAGGCTGTCACATTGGCTTCTTACCATAAGGATTTGCCAATAATGTTTTAGCTTGCAACACCACAAACATCTCTTCTCATTCACATCATAGGTTAATTTCTTCAACTCCCAGAGATGGGCGGGGGAGCAGGGGTGGTGCAGTGGTGAGAGCGCTCGCCTCCCACCAATGTGTCCTGGGTTTGATTCCTGGACCCGGCGTCATATGTGGGTGAGTTTGTTGTTGGTTCTCGCCCTTGCGCCGAGGGTTTTTCTCCGGGTTCTCCAGTTTTCCTCCCTCCTCAAAAACCAACATTTCTAAATTGCAATTCAATCTGGAATTCGAGGGCCACAGGGTTATGAGTTGACCACTGTTGTGTGTCACCCTTGCTAAGCAAAGTTGATTTATTTTGACTTACGATGACTGTAAGAGCACTTGAGGCCTTGTTCTTTACTTCTGTAGTCTCAAGATACTCATGAAGGAGGAAAATAATGTATGATATCCCTGATTGTTCCTCATTTGCATGGTAATGCAAATTTGTTGTAAATGTAGAAGAAAATTGTGTTTGCAAATTAAAAAAATGTTGCATCTGTGGATAAATGGGAAAGTCCTTTTTGGCAAACAATGAAATCCACAACACTGTTTCATCTTCTATTGGGGCTAAAATTATTCATGCACAAATAAGGGGACACACAGGCCTTGAAAGTGAGAAAGAGATAAATATGTACCACTAATTTTAATTAGTATTAAAATATGCTATTGGAGGGTTAAAAAAATGGATGATCTGTACTAAAGGCATCCATGGTCAAGTGTCGATCGATACCCTTGATCGTCCCTCGATGGACACTTGACCAATACTCTATCAACATATTGGTTTACACTTGATTGACATCTTCGTTGAACATTGGTTGAGGGTTGAGTAAATTTTGCAAACGCATTATCGATGCATATGAGTTGCTTGACACTTGGCTGTATATCGACTGACACTCGATTGACACTTGGTGTGTCGATCGGGTACCAAGATGTGGATCAAGTGTTGACTTAAGTGTCAACCAAGTATTGATTGAGATGTTGATCAAGTGTTGATTGACATATTGATAAAGTGTTGATAGAAACTCAATTGAGGGTATTGGGGGGGCATGATCGACACTCGAACATGGATATCTTTAGTACACATGATCCAAAAAAGTTAGAGAAGTAATCACCTGGACAGGCCTCTTTCCTTGACCTTTGAAGCGCCAGAACTTGACATAGCAAGATTCAGTTCAAGCTTTGCCTAACATGGAGTAGGGGAGTAGAGACAAGTTTGTAAGAAGTAAGAATTTGCTAGAAGGATGGTGATACAACTGGTGATTTCCTTGTTTACTTTCTGTCTGAAATTGCCTCGCATCCATGTTAGATTACATTGTAATGCAAAAGCTAACTGTGAAAAAGGCTCTTCTGATGAGATACATGTACATGTACATTTACACGCATGAGCACAATATATACATGTACCTTAAGGACCTCAAAATTTATTTACATGTAAGGTCACAAGTAAAATTCATGGTCAATACCTCACTTAAGTTGAGGCCTGCAAAATATTCATTGTTTCGTCTGATATTCTCTTGGCGCATTTTCTCATATTCTGATATCTGCCTGCTGCCATGAGGACTCTGTGATAAGCCATAAAAATAACGTACAATTAATTATTAACTGTTTTATTCATATGATGACAGGTACATATTGCACATGTTATTATCATCTTCTGAAGTCCCTCAATGTGTACCTTGGCAGATAAGATCAACAGCTAGTGGCTGGTGAATGTGTTTGAGGGCCTTCATTAAAATAATAGAACAAGAGGGCCTGAGGACTTAACAGAAGCCTCCTGGGGGCAGGGTGAATCAAACAGAATCAAATGACGAAATCATGCCAATAAGAGAATGAGAATGGTGTGGGGTCCTGGGGTTTAGAATTAAGATATTCTGACTTGAAGATCATGAGTTTTGTTAAAACAAAGGTCACAGTGCAGAGGTAAATATTGGCTTTCTATGAGTATTATCAATGTTACCTCCTTGAAGTCTGACTTGTCGAGTTCAATAGCATTCCCGTTTTGTGTTGAAGATTCCTAGGGGAAGAGACCACATATAAAAATTAACCACATAACAAAATTGATGTAATTACATGTAGTTACTTCATGAGTTTAAAGAGAGGACCCCAGCAGTGTTTGAAAGTAAAAAAACTTGAATTCCCTTGGACGAGTATCTTTTAAATTTTGCTTGCCCTGGGTAAGTCTTAGGTTGTACTTTTATTGATTTAGTTGGCAGTCAACTTCGCTGATCCCTTGTCCATTGGGCAAAGCAAGTGGGAATGAAAAGTTACTCGCCTACAAGGAAAATCTACTTGTCCTGAAAGACCGGACCTTGCCCTGACTTAGGAGTCAAATGAGTCTATTCATGAGTCAAACTACACTCTGGTTAACCTAAATACATGTAGCACTCTACAGTAGTTAGTGTAAATACATAATTTTATAGTGCTTTGGTTAGCCTAAATAGCATTCTTGTGAGCCTAACTAGCCTGTTGGTTAGACCTCCATAGCATTCCCGTAAGCCTAAATACATGTAGCTCTTTGGGTAGCCTAAACAGTGCTCAGGGTTTTATGCAGGGTCCAACGAAAACCAGTTTTCTGGCTTGTCACTTGGGGAAGCTGTAGCTGTAAAGCTGTAATACCCGAAAGAAAAAAACGGAGAAATGCAGAGGGTGGCTGTGGCACAGGCTAGCTGTAACTATGATGCATTAAATTAAAAGCCATCACTAACCCCCTCCCTCCCAAAAAATATCTTCTTTTTTCTGTACTTCTGCAAACACAGCTAATAAATGTAATTTAGGTAAAGTTAATCTCAAGCCAATGCGATCACCCCATTTGTCTACATGATCTGTGTGGTCACCTCAGGAGGTTGAATCCTGTCTTGTGACCTGCACATATTTTGTGCCGCATTTCAGCTGATCTCCTACAATCATGCTACAATGAATCTGCTACAATCATGGTATCAAAAAACTACCCAATCATTGGTTAACACAATATATTAAAAAATTCAAGGTCAGGCTCTGAACGGCTAGATTTTCAAAACTTTCTTATCATGCAGATCAAAATAAGATGGATCATGTGTAAAAAAGGCATTCACTGTTGAGTCTCGGTCAATGCCCTCGATCAACACTCCTTCCAACACCTTGGTTGACACTCGATCAACATTTTGATCGTTCGATGCATAATATGACTTGGTCAACACATATGACTCGGTCAACTATCAACTGACTGTTAATTGTGTTGATCGAGTGCCAACCAAGTATCAATCGGGATGTTGATTGAGTGGCGATCAAGACGTCGATCTAGGGTATCGATCAAGGGTGCTGGTGGACAGTCGATCATGGATACCATTTGTACCCATGATCCAATAATATACACTGTAGTAAAAAATGGGGGTCACTGAGCTTGTTTTGAGTTATTGGCAGTTAAAGCTTTTAAGCTAGTTTTACTGTTGCTATGGTATCCTATTTTGTCACAAAAATTATAACAATGTGTTGACCAATAATTGGGCAGTTTTATGATACCATGATTGTAGCATGAACTTATGAAGAGTGGTTAACATGACCCATCAAAGTCTTGGAAAGTGCTGTGGCCTGTTGCCTGAGCAACCTCGAACAGTCAGATCTGTACGAAATTTCTAAAACAGCTTTCAAATTCACCATCTTTATTCACTTATCAGCTTTCAAATTGATATCAACTTAAGTAAGGGTTATCCCAGAACGGGCACAACTGACAGAGGTGTAAAAGTTATCGTGAAGGTGGTCATTTCAGCAGTGAATCAACAAAATATTTCACGGATGCCACACTCGAACAAAGTTAGAGCGGCGCCTTTCGTGTGTAGCCGTATTTCCGCAAGTTATTTTAACGCGTGCTCGAGAGTTTAACTGGATCGACAGATTAGCCTGCGAAAAAAGCCGTCCTTCTTCGCTCCCGGCCCGAGTGGTGTTTCGCGAGAAGGACATCGACTGATAAGTTCGAGCTTACATGTAACAATCGCGCGTTGTAAGGATCTCAAGCGATAAAGATCTCTTCAGTCGCTTCAACAATTCCCCTTCTGGGAGCAGCTAGAATAACCCGTGATTGCGATTGCACTTACCAATGCTACTTTTAGCTTCTTCGTATTCGATGTGGAGGATTCTGATAAACCAGGATCACGTCTTGTCTTCGGCATGTTGATCAATGACACTCGAGAGAATATGTAGTCATTACATAATTGACTACATCCTGTGGTTTTTCGCGCCAATTTTGGTGATTAGTGTTAACTATCTCACCCCTTTCGGACCCCGGGGTAATGTTATTCACTACTTCGATGCCATCTAACATTCAAGCAAAAATAGCTGAATTTTTCTGCCTGAAAACACTTTCTAAAATACCATACAAATGCTGTTGCAATTAGTTGTTTAGAATTACAGTTTTAGACATGGTTTAAGTGGATAATGAAGATAGTTACTCAGGGGTAGTACCTCGGGGAACTAGAAGAGCAGGAGGCCTGGTTACTAATTTCGCTTTGGAAACCGAGTAACACCACAGGTGGCCCAAGCTCGATATATGAGTAGCTCTATGTGGACCTTTGCATTGTTACGTGACTCGAGCGATTTGCATATTTATAAAGATTTGTATGGGGAAAGAAGTAAACCCGAAAAAAAACGAAAAATTACCGTTGAATTACAATAAAAACCGCTTACCTGAATTCCAGTATATATTATATATAGAGAAGAAACCGTCGGAACCTAAACTACGCTAAACCGCTCTAAATCAGTTAAAAAATCACACAGCACACAAAGAAAGCGGAGCTGGAATTCAGGTAAGCGGTTTTTATTGTAATTTAACGGTAATTTTTCGTTTTTTTTCGGGTTTACTTCTTTCCCCATACAAATCTTTATAAATATGCAAATCGCTCGAGTCACGTAACAATGCAAAGGTCCACATAGAGCTACTCATATATCGATCTTGGGCCACCTGTGGTATTCTATCAGTACATCAAGCCCTCTTATTCTGTTACTTTAAGGAGGCTCGAAAGGGTTTTTAGGTGCACGCGCGCGCGCAATCTACACACGTCATAACTAAGATGCACGCGTCAGCTGAATCAGTATTAAAATCAGTACACCGGAAGTTAATGATGCGTATCGTGCGAATCGGAAATAAAACCTACGAAAAACATTTGTATTTAGCTCGAAAGTTTGCTCGGTGACCTATCTTGATTTTTTTGCATGCACGCTTCATTCACGATGGCACTTCAAATATAAAAGTTTCAGGGAAATTTATCTAGTAGAATTTTCTGCAAGCCATAAAGCGCGTTTTTTAAAGATATATTAAATTCCACTAGATAATTTTTTTTCATACTGCCTGAAAAGGTAAATAATTTAGGGAGCTTTTCAACAAAGAAATAAAAAAGGTAGGTCACCGAATTAGTTTTTCAGATATTTTACAAAAACTGACATTTAGAGGGCCTTTTTGTGGACCTGGGGTGTTGCCATGGTAACTGATATGACGTCATAAGCACCTTTATAATATAGTACAACTATAGAGGTCCAAGGAGACATATAGTTTGCTTACACCATTAAATATCCTTCTTTGTAATCTTTAATCGTTTAGCAAACACTACATCAACAAAGATATCCTTTCGAGCCTCCTTAACAAGTTGCATCATTACAAACTATTGCCTACCACATAGGCATGCAATGCGTGCACAGGAATGTTAGCTACATGTATCATTGCATAATATTATAAGCTTGCAATGCGTCAAGAGCACTACAAATAATAGCGTGTGCTGTCTAGCCGATAGCCTGAATTTCAGCCGTCTCCTCCTCTCGCTAAGTCTCGGGAGAGAGACGTCTGAAAGCACTGGGCGATAATGTCGTCCAGTGAGGTCACGAGTCAAAAGTGGTAATTTATGAAATTTCACACGCGACCTTCGCTAGACAAAACCGTTAAGTTTGGTGGACGTCAATCATCTCCGCCTCCTTATCGACCGTATGCAAAATTTACAAAAATAGTCTTAAACTTTGCAGCGGTCCACTCGTAAAAATTATCATTTTACTTTCAGTATGCTGGGTTAGCTCACTAAATACACTGGAATTAAATATTCCTTGAAGTTTGTAACTTGACTCGTGCGGCTTGGGTTTCTCAACGGCCATTCGCATGCATGAATGACCCCGAGAGCAAGCAAATCTACACGTGAACTAAATTATCTATGTACGTATTCATGGGGCTACGGACTAAACAAAACTTCTAATAAACCTGATAATTTTATGGTAATAGTCGTAAGGTTTATAGGTTTAAGTATATGTTCAGTCCGTAGCCCCAAGAAAATACTTGCAGAATAATTTGTTTGCTCACGTGCAGATTTTCTTGCTCTCGGGGTCATTCATGACGGGGGGTGACAACTCTAACAAACGCTGTTTGAGCACTACAGGGTCTTAACTTAAGTCCTCCCGGAAATTTGGATCATCCTCCCGAATTTTTGGGAATTTTTGGGATACTTTCCCGATTTTTTTTCTGCAATGTCCCGGAATTATCGCGTGTTTCCCGGAAAAAGTTTTAAGTGTCCCGATTCCCGGAGAAATCTCCAGATTCCCGGAACAATTTTGGCTTTGTCCCGAAACAGCGTTTGTTAGAGTTGTCACCCCCCGTATTCATGCATGCGAATGGCCGTTGAAAAACCCGACAAATGTCTTCATTTAAGGATTTGAATGAGTGCTTTGCCAATGTATTTAGTGTACTAGCCGTACATATCGAAAGTACGGTAAAATGATAATATTTTACGAGTGAACTGCTGCAAGGTTTCAGGCTTTTTTTTTTCAGGTAAATTTTGCATATGACTATGCTTCGTTTGGAAAATGGCTGTACCGCTTTGAAAGCTCAATCACCACTGACGAGTGGAGCCATACATATTAAGGGTTTTCCATATCCCGTAGGCAAGTTTACGAATACATCGCTTCCGCTAAGAATTTCCTGTTGCGGATTGAGGTTTTGAACCCCAAAGGTCGAGCATACACCAGAAACGGCTTTAACTCTTGTGGCGTTAGCTCGCGATTTTCTTCGAACGCGCGACGTTTGGCAATAAAATTATTCAAATTATCCGCGGAGGGCGAATAAATTAAACACGGCAACCAATCAGAAGCACTACCAGGTTTTCTGGTAGTGACGTCACTGGACGACATTATCGCCCAGTGCCTTCAGACGTCTCTCTCCCGAGAGGAGGAGACGGCTGAAATTCAGGCTATCTAGCCGAGGATGGTGTGCAGAGAAAGCAGGAAAAAAGAGGATAGAAGAGAGGTGGGTAGAGCTTCCAACACCCCAACTACCACCCCATTTACCCGGCCAGTTTTCTTGGACCTTCCTTCTGTTCACAGGCTAAAGCCCAGCCTAAAAGCAGAGCTCCTGGGCTAAGTTGTTCAAAACCCAATTAAGCTAACCCAGGATAAGTGCGTATATTTCTGTATGTTGTTTGGCCTTTTGAGTTTGAATATTCACAAAATAAACAAAACATTTTAAGGTGGCTCGATACAGTTTCCAGTACTTTCCAAGTCTTAGAGTTTGATGGGTCATTACAACCACTCTATATCAGTTGATACCAAAATCATGGTATCAAAAAACTGCCCAATCATTGGTGAACAAGTTGTTGTCAATTTCATGGCACAGTAGGTTACCATAGCAACAATATGACCTGCCAAAAACACCCTTAATTTTAGCTTTAAGCGCTTATAACTCGAAAACGAGCTCGGTGACCCCCATTTGTTATTATCGAATTGTAATTAATGTGGTAAGATGGAACCTTTTTGCAAAGTTTAAAAAAATTCTACGGAGGGGGTTCAGAGCCACCTTAAATTTTCGAAAAATTAAGGTTTACTGAGAAAACATACTTGGGCATTTGTCTATGGACATTATCTGTTCTTAGAAGCGAACAGCTTTCAAAGAGTGTAGCTTGGGAAAACCTGTGAGCTTTGAGGAACAGATGATTTACAAGGACAAACAGCTGAGGATATTTTGGCGCCAAATGGAGGTCATTGCATTAGACCAATCATATGGAGATGACTAACATTTCAGGCTAACCTGAAGGGATTGGAGGTGTGAAAGAAACTGAAGATGTAAGCTAAACAAAGAAAATTTATTGAGACTCGTGTATTTCTAGGACTCTTTTTTGGGGAGTTTTATTATATTCATTCCCTCTTGAAAAAATACAGGAAGACACCCAAGATAACACAATATCAATAATTAATTAATAATAATTATTATTATCATTAAGTTGCTATGAGTGGACTCAGACGTCCACATAATTAATTTAAATTTACTTTTGAAGCCAACTCAAGGGTGTTTTTCTTTGGGGTGATCTGAATCAGTAATCCGAGGTCACTCAGATTACATTTTTGCTTGGGCATGCACAGAAATCAAAATTCGGAGAAAGTGACCCGACGTCTTTAGGCTTTTGTAATAATTGTTTTTTGCCTTTCCATTTTTCTCCTTTTCTTATCTTTTGGTGGCAGTGATTGCCCTTTACTGGGCTTGCTTCCAGTTCAAAAATTTCAGAGAAAGCATCATTGAGACAGGCAATTTTTACCATGGAGTAGCTTGGGATTAAGATCAGTGATCCAAGATCACTCAGATGAGAAGATGACTCAGATCATGGTGCATTAAAGGAGCCAATGAGTCTGTGACACTATCATCCCAAAGGAACGCACCCCGGGTGATCTAACAATGTAAATGTTATGATCAAATGCTTGATATTTCATAAAAACTTCAAAGTACTGAAAGCATTGATTTCAAAAATTCCACCAAGTTTGTAAAGATCTTATCACACTCTATTCTGTTATGACAAATTTCATTTAATATATGTACTAAAGGCTACTGGAGCATAAGAATAATTGCTGTATGTATAGTCACATTCACTGAACTTGTCTCTGAGCCATTTGAATTTTCCTGATTATCCTTATTTGGATATGGTCATAGAAGAAATTTATATCAAAATATGAGGCCTTATGAGGCTCTTGGCATGAAATAGTTAGATGATATCAAAATATATCAGTTCTACGTAATTGGCCAGTTTATCAAAACTTGTAAATAAAATAATCTAAAAAAAATAACATTTCAAAACATTCCAGTTCAAAATTTTTTTTTTCAAAACTTTCTTTTTAAAAAACTTAAAATGAACTTTAAGGAATTCACATTCTACAGCTGAAATTGGTTTCATTGCTTGTTTTTGTTCTGAGAATTGTAATTTGTTTATCTAATTAACAAAGGACTTGGCGTGTTTGGGGAAACAGCCACTGGAGATAAACTCTGAAATAAAAGACAAATAATGTTACCCAGTATTACAATCAGATTACAAAATAATATTGTACTTGTAAGTCTTAAGTTGACAATCACATACACATTATGATATATTAAAATAATAATTTGCTGCAATACTAGAAAAAAATTGGCAATTTTTTTTATACATGTAGATAATGATTATGTTAGAAAGTCACGATCCCTTTTCACACCTCGCCATGGATGCGTCATCATGCATGAAGTTGACGCATACAAGGACAGATTTTAAGTTGACACTACTTTGAGAAATAAGTCTTGGAATGCGCAGATAGATAAATCACTGCTTAAAATATGTCACTATCAACAGAATGTGCCGCAGCATTACTATCTTTTAGATACCCTGGTAAATGAAATAATTAAATTTGCTGCAATACTAGAAAAAAATTGGCAATTTTTTTATTGAAATAGATAATGATTATGTTAGAAAACATTTTGAATCCAGTGTTTTCAATTTTAATTAAAGAACAATTTGAGTTATTAGCAATAGTTAGATTATTTTCATAATATAGATAAGCTACATGTAGCACCTGTCTCTTGTGTTTTCCTGTTGATGAATTTGGTGGAGAATAAGGATGTGCATGCTATGAAAGGACAAGAAAATAGTCATATGTAAGATATCACCTTCAAAAAGAAAATAATCACACATACCTGTAAATGTGCTGGTGAGATCAAACTCAGTGACTAACATAATAACCGTGGAACACTCCAAATGGTGAATGTTGAAATTTTCTTTGACTAACTTTTGTCACTTACAGGTACTAATTTCTAAGTTCTCTCTTTCAATTTCTTTTTTTGAATTTTCAACAAGGCTTGATATGTAACCTCTCATGAGGTAAATATATAAAAGAAATTTAAAAAACATTTTTTAATTAATAGGTATACATATAGACATGCAAATTATTAGCTTACTTCCTTTTGAAATGGCTTTAGTTAAATTGGGCTGGGCTCATCCTTACAGCTACAGGTGAAGTAGTACACAGCTGTAATATTATTCCAGACGTTTTTATACGATGGAATGATTAACTGTAAAGGAGGAGGAGTTTCATTTCACTGGCTGTTAGGACAATATTGCCAATCAGCTGGTTTGACCATCTAGTGGAACGTTTTTCTAATAAAGTTCTGAGTTCAGTAATTTTGTCTGCCTGTCAAAAACAATTGCCTTTCTGCTAAAAATGTTAATGAAAACCCTGTAACAAGCTGAACTAGTGAGTCAAAAAGTGTAAATGAAACTTAGATTGTTTAACTTTATGTACAAATTATACCTGGAATTTTCTCCTGAGTGCTCTAGTCATCATCGGTGTCAGGCCACTCCCATGTTCACAGCTTTTACCAGACAGTAACGGAGTTCCGCCAGGACTGCGGGTGATATTCACTTTGCGCAGGTTTCGTCTCATGACCACCATTTCTTCAGGAGTTCTGGTCGTTCAATATTGAATAACAATAATAAATTGTTATTTTATTGTTAAAAGAAATTGCAAAAATACTAATAATAACCCATGTACAGTAACATCTCCTTTGTAGTGTTTCCATAGAAATTATAAACAATCTTTACATTTTTCTTAATTAACTAAGTTGTCCAAAGGCAAAGGTTTAAGTTGCCTGTGGCACTTGACGGGCACTTCTAGAGCACAGCCCTGGTAATGTGTATAGATGAAGCATCTGATGATCAAATAACAGTATACCGGAAAATTATTAATAGTATACAACTGTGATTGAATTATAATAATAACAACACAGTAAATTAGAAAAGGCCTCAACTCTTTTACCGCAATTGTATTTTTTCCATTTCATTTTCTTTCTTTGTTCTTTTTAATGTCACATTCTTTATCTCCGTCAAAGAAACAATGCACTGCGCATCATTTCTTTGATGAAGCTTGTTCAGTGAAGGTTCTCTGGGTTTCAATTTAAAGCTTGTTTTTTCAGACTCAGGTGCAGCATTTTCCTTGTCCTTTTCAATGACTTGGTTCACTTTTCTCAGCTTGACTTTCTTCAGGTCCTCCAGGGTCACTAATGTCTTGTTTTTGTTTTCCTTTGAATCAGTGACTTTAGATCTTGTCTGAAAACCAGACACAATAAAATAGTTTTTTTTAATTAGACAGTCACTGACGTCTTTCCCTGCATCAGCAAGGCTGCAGTAGGCCAAGTAACCCATTACCACTGAAGCTTATCCCAATTTCTGTGATACTTGTCTTAACCAGGGGCCGATTTATGGGGGGCTGATCCCTCCTTGTTTTCAAAAAATAAATAAATAAAATAAACCGATCATCTTTGGATTTTTCATTCAGTTTGAGGGAAGGGAGGCTGCACTCTACCACAATATCTTCAGCCCCCTCTACAGTATGTACTGTGTACTGTCTCCCCTGGAACTCAGGGGTACTTAGCCTAATGCCCAGTTGCAGGGTCTACCCCAGCATTGTACTCATTCTTTTTAGCAAACCATTACTGAATCATATTTTATTAATATCAATCATTATTATAGATTTTTGAAATGTATTATGTACCTGTTTATTTTTGAGGAATGCCAGTGGAGGTGCAGATGGAGGGACAACTGGTGGGGGTGGTGGTGGGGGTGGTGGCAGGGGTGGCGGAGGAGGTTGTATTTTTAACAGACTGGGTTGTGCATATCCTTCTTGTGTTGCAGACCCAGAGGAGTGATCTCCACATAAACAGGTTGTCTTCTATAAAAAAAAGAAGAGAAAGTCAGTTCCTAGCTGTGGTGAATGAGTATTATATCCATTGACTGATATCTGTAGCTATATAGCACCAGGTCTTTTTTATGCTGCTGCGCCATGTCTGTGGAATAGTTTGCCGACTGAGTTGCGTAATATTCAATCAGTATGTAGTTTTAAACGGAAACTTAAGAACCACCTTTTTCGGGCTTTTTCGGTTCACCGTTTTCTTATTTATTTATTAATGTATTTTATTGATTAATTCTTATTCAATTGGTTTTAAATGTACCTTTGCATAAATTGATGAGGTTCTTTTAAGTGAATTATTGTAAAGCGCTACTGATCATTCTCATGTAAATAGTGCTATATAAGTACTTCATCATTATCATCGTTATATAGCATGCAGAGACCCTTTGCATAAATGGAGCATAAATTTGAATAACAAATCTATTTAAAAAAGGAAAATGACGTTATTTGCTTTACCAAAAATATTACAATGTTTTATTGCTATTGGTTAGGTGTACCTTGATGAGTTCAGATTTCAGTGATTTTACTTCTTCCTCTAAATTTCCCACTCTTTTCATCATTTCTTCAAAGTGGGTTGTTCTGTCTGTTGGAGCCAATTGATCTTTCTCTGCTAGTAGAAACTGTTATATAAACAGAAATAACAAACAATGTTTAGAACTGGACAACACATGAGAACAGGATCCGAAAGTGAAGAGGCTATAAGCTGTGCTTCACATAAATACAGATTACATGTGCATGTAGTTCTTTATAAAAGCTTACAGAAAGAGTGCATGTTTACTTCCAACTAACCTTTCCAAGTGTATGCAATCCACAACCAAAGATCTGTTTAAGCCAGTTCAGGAGAAGAAACACATTCCTTATTGATCTAAAGCAACCCACGGTGGAGCGCTGAAACAAGCTTGCACAAGTTTTCAGACGAGAAAAAATGGCGCTTATTCCACAGATATGTAAACTCGCGTTACTCCAAGAGGTAACACTGCAGACACTTCTACTAGAGAAGATAGATTTTTCACGAGGACTTAACTCAAGCATGTCGCAATCCGTTGTGTTCGACAACTTGACCCGCGATTCTTGAACTTCTCTTGGTACTTTCGCCTGTTTAAATCCGTAACCCCGAGTTTTTCGTCTCTTTTTCTGTTTCCGTGGATTTGTAGAACTCCAGTTTTCCCTCGTTTGTCCACGTTTTCTCTTCTTTCCCATTTTGAAGATCGCTGGCCTTCGAAGGTCAAAATTAGAATTATAAGGGCAAGCTTTCTTGCCCTTGGTGTAATTCTGTTAAATATACTGGGAATCGCCTTGAATCTGCCTGGAAAACTGTTATAAAATGCCACGAACTGATTCAAAACATCAACCTCATGATTGAACTGTTCGAATTTCGCCTCCTGAAAAATATTAGCCAATCAGATTTGGATTATGTGTGCATTAGGCACCAGACTCCCACATTTTCTCAATCCTTTCAGGTGGAATTTCCAGTTTCATCGCTTTCAAAAAGAAACCACGAAAGTTTTGCCAAATCAAAAAATGGATTGACTGAGTGGATATGATATTGTGCAAGCAAAACTAAGGGATATTCTCTGTGCCAATCTCTGTGCCACAAAGTGTGAGGGAGGACTAGGGAGTGTGAGTCCGCAAGGTTGTCAGTGGCTTTCACATGCGCAGGTAATTCTACTGGTGAAAGCGCACCTTCTAGCAGGGTGTGTTGTGTGTGATTATATTTTGGTAGAAGAGAGAGAGGTTTGACAAAAAATTATACTATAACCATGACATCTTCAATTGAGGGCATAAAGAAAAAAATGATTGCAACGAAAGAGAAGGCCGAGGAAGCTCGGGAGAGAGAAATCGATGCAAAGAGTCAGCTGAAAATACTGAAAGAAACGATCTCTTCCAAGGAAGACGAAGCTGCCAGCTACGGAAGGCGCATTCAGTTTATACGATCAAAAGTCAAAGAGGCCAACGCTGAAATAGACGAGAAACAAAGGAAGCTAGACGAGCTGAAAGAAAAAGCCGAGGTCGATGCTGATAAAGGAAGGGAACTTACCTACGCTGAGGTGGAAACTGATGAACATCTGCGATCGATCGAAGTTGAGGTACAAGACGCTCAGTCGGCGGCTGAGAACTCCCTCATGAAATTGAACGATGCGCAAAGGAAACTCACTGTTCTCGAAAACGATCTGCACCGCTCAGAAGATCGTAGAGATCGAGCCCTGAAGCGAATCCCTGAATTGGAACAGATGATCCGCAACGCTGGAGAAAATCTGCGCAAACTGGAGCAAGATGACGTGTTGGCTAGCGAGAGAGAACAAGACAGCGAACAGAAAATCAAAATATTGGAAGAAGAGTTAAAAAAGAGGATCGAGGCCTGCGAGGAGACCGAAAGGCTGGAGCAAACTAATCTTCGACGAGTTGATGAAATTGTGGCAGAAATAGAAGGTGTCCGAGAAAATCAACACAAACTTGAAAATGAATTCGCAGAAATAGAACAGCTCGAGTAAAGGCTTTTCACGTTAAGCTTTTATCTGTTTTGCTTGCAGCTAAGATATTCGAACCACATGTACTGAAATTATTTACAGAACAAGATTTTGTTGACTTGAGTGGGTCCTAAACGTTTATTTGATGAGAGACTTTCGAAGGAAGTGATCTTTTTCATTTCGAAAATGGAAATGTTCAATTTGTTTTTCAATTTGTAATTGTTTAGATAATGACGTTGCAATTTTAATGTGGGCTGCTCTTAATGGTAGAAATATCTAGGGTTTTAACCACTTTACTGAAGGGTTTGCACATCAGGCAAACATTAGAAAGAACAAAGTGCTTAGTCACTTGTTTGACTTACAGTTATGTAATACCTTGACCCCCTGGGGATAGAGGAGGGATGGAGCAGAATCCCATGGGTAACAGGTGTCATTATTTCACAGTGTATTCTGATATGTTATGCAACTTTCTAAATATTGCAATGATGAGGACTGTCTCGGCTCTTTCCCATGCACATCCTTACCTTAAACTTCCTTATCTAAGCATGATGTTCCTTGTGAAGAACATGTAACTTAGACTTGCAAACAAACTGGAATTTTATTGGAAGCTGTACCCAGAAAGTAAAGAACCTGTAGTGCTCACATTTGCCCACTTAGTATTTGGTAAATTGAGTCAGTATATTTTTAGAGGAACTTTCCGATTTGTTTCCTGGGTTTTTAAATTTTGCGTTAAATGCACAAAAAGTTGGACTGCTCACGAGTTGGTTCTCCCAATTTGCTGTCTTGAAACACAGCACAAAAGAAAAGGTTTTGCCATTAGTTAATAAAGATAAATCTTGCTATCTTGAACTTGGTTATCTTGAGTTCCCTGCACAAACTTAAATCATTTGCCTTTCAGTCACCTATCAGCCATCTCGAACCCTCAACATCTCAAACTATTTTCATTTCCCTTAAAAGTTGGAGATAGCAGGATTCAATTGTAATAGAATCTCATTCAGTACACTTGTTAAGGAGCTATAATTAATAAATTGGTCATTACTGGGAAGGTCTTAGTCACATTGATGTATTGTTTGGCTTTATCCATAACTTGCAAAAAGAGAATCTCAACCAGTATTTTTCCAAGATATTCTTAGTTCATTAATCCCTTTACAGTGCAACTACTTGAACCGGGCCACTTGAAAAAGAGTTAACCAATCAACATTAACAACAAAGGAGAGAGATGTTTTTTGTAAAAAATTTTAAGCAAATAACATTGAAGAATCAGATAAAATGGAAACCTAACTGAAGTGTGATGTGTTGCAGATCTCCCAGGAAATGCTGCCATTTGTTGATTGGTTAGTTATGTACACGTTTCAATGTTTTTGGGTTTAGTTGTTTTGAAATGAGTTTCCAGGCTAAATTTTTTCAAGTGAAATTTACAAAGCTCCAGCTAAACAATCGCAACATTTCAAGTTAACATATTGCAACATTTTTTTGCTGGGGCTTAAAGTGCCTATAACCCCAGAATTTTTTTTTGGCTAAGGTGAAACTTAGACAAACACACAAAAAGAATTTGCCAAAATTTTCGGTTTGTGATATTTTTAAGGGCTTTAAAAATTAACAGAAAGTAGTTGAAATTTGATATCTTTTGTGTTATGACCGAGCTGGTGAGGGGTCTGGGTATATTCCTGGGTTGACGTCACATATTCATTTACATAGCAATAACTCTTTATAAACATGCATGCAAAACAGTCTGTGACATCAACCCAGTAATAGACCCAGGCTCCTTGCCAGCTCGGTCATGTATCAAATTTCAGCTACTTTATGTTAATTTTTAAAGCCCTTAAAAATTTCACAAACCGAAAATTTTGGCAAATTCTTTTTGTGTGTTTGTCTAAGTTTCATCTTAGCCAAAAACAATTCTGGGGTTATAGGCACTTTAATAACAATGTTATTTGCCATTAAGTACTGAATCTGTAGTGTACATAACACAGGAGTCAATAGTATTATTTATTCATGTCAAACAGACCCCTACTTGCTTCAGGAAAAAATCCAGTCTATTGTTCTCAGTTTTCATTGGTTGTTTTTTTTTGTGGAGGCCCAGCTCAAGTAGTTGCACTGTAATATAAACTATTCCAACAATTGAAGTATCACTAAGTGTCTCGTGTGCTTGTAGCTTTCAACATGAGGATTTCTTAGTCATCTTATTTCAAACTGAACCTCGGTGTCTGCAGGTGTCGCTTAAAATGACACACAAGTAATTTTAAAATATGCAATTTAAGATGACATATGTAATGGGATATATCCTTCAGTATAATTATTTGAATAAAGTTGCATTTCATTTGCTGTCTCACATACATGTTTTACTTTGTTTCATCTAAGCCCCTAGAATCAAAACTTGAGTTACTGGTGCACTTGTGTAGAGTGATTTGATTCCAGCTTTAGGTTTTGTTCTGTTGGGAACAATATAACTGCTGGCCTCAACTACAACTGTTTTTTTTTGGTAAATTGGTTGAAGGGTGACACCTCAAGACTTCTACATCAACAGTCTGTTTTTGGTTGAGTGAGCTGATCACTACTGTGCTGTTCTAGTGGGATCAACCTTCTTTGGTTGCCTGGGTTGAATGAGATTTTAGTGTTCTGCTGTGAAAAACCATTTCCACTTCAGGCTTGGATTGTTTGAAAGGTGGATATTAAACACTATCCAGTTGATAAATCACTATCCTGATTTGGTACCACTGGATAGCGATTTGTCCAGTGGATAGCATTATCCACCTTTTGAACAACTGGGGCCAGTTGTTAAAAAAATATTTCAGAATACTGTAAACTGCAGTTTACAGTATCTAGTCAACATCCAACCTTAAATGGTTTGGGAATTGTCACACCAGGAACCTTCAACCAAGTATGAGGACTGTTCATTAAATGTGCAGGTCGATACATGAAATGAACGAAACATATTTTTGACCCCCACAACACATGAAGCCAAAAGAAAATGGTTGACCCCAATAACGCTAGTGCACACAGCATTGGAGCTTCTCACAGGGTCTTTTGTTATGACAATTATAAAACCAAAATGGGATCTTTATCTGGAAACATATGTCATATCTGACAGACAGAAATCAATAATTTACTTATGTATTTGGCAGGAGGTTGTGAAAATAATTTTTTTGAAAAAACAATTTTTTTGAAAATTTTTTTGAAAATAGTTTTTTTCTGAAGCTTTCAGGACCTATCATGTTTACATGTAAAATTTAAAATAAAGTGAATCAAGGGACTTTTCCAAGGTTAAGTTGTTTTTTGAAACGCAACATTTTGGGCCGTTTTACCACCATAGTTCCAGCCCAATATGGCAGACTTTGTGCCTATGGTCTCAGAATTTTGATTGGCCTCCGTGTAGCCACCATCAATAGATTTTCTCAGAACAGTTTGTTTCTTTTGCAGGAGGGATTTTTGGTGTTATGGGTCAACTACAGAGTATGTTCCTGCACTGTTCCTGCATAAAAAAAAGGATTTAGAGGGGTTTCCAATACTCAAGCTGTTCAAAAGAATTTAGCACTCTGTTCCCTGTGTTGTTCTCGTAGTGACACAATGCCTTCACAAACTTCCCTCTCTCGTATTTTCTTTTCGTTGTAGCCTTCATATTTATTTTATTTTGTACCCTTTCCCTGGCATCTTGGGCTACTGTATTCGATGAGTAAATGTAAGTTACCACATAATTTAAAAGGGTGTTTTGCCTGTGGTTTTTCATGTTCTTCTTAGAACCAATATTGTAATTTTACAGGAATTGGATGACTGACAGACCCTCGCATCCTTTAGAACTGTTCACATTGCATGTCTCAGAATTTTTAGCTACAGTACTGCAGTCTGACTTCATGCATGTTAAAAGCACAAGCCACACAGAAATTGCTTAAAGTCACGTTTGATTTAACCATTTAGAAAAAAGCACTGCTGAAAAACCTTTCAATGATATAAAAATGAGTTCACTAAAATGCCCATTTTTGGGGAAATCACGCACATTTTCTTTTGGAGGTTTTGCAACAAGTCAAGGTGGGGAAGATAAATATGGACAAGCATTTTGTTAATAATCAAATTTTATTGCTGCATCTGTTCCTGACTAACTTAGATGATTCCAATCTGCAATAATGAAAATAAAACAAACACATTAAGAAGTGCATACAATTTCCACAAGGACCATCATCTAATTTCATTGAGCAATATTCATTGACTATGGGATGTACATGTAGTAACAACTTACAAGAGCGGAGCGACATGTAACATTAAAAACATTAAAACTGGCAATTTGTCTCAGCAAGAAGAGTTTATAGTACTCCTTCAATCAACAACTGGTAAAGGTCAACAAGGATCTTATTTCATTCAAAATAACTGGGAAAACAACATTGAAATGTACAAATCTTTCAAAGTTTTCACCCATGTTTCCCCTGTATTATACTTAAATTGAACTAGTCAAACCAAAACTATCAAACAATTCAGCAAAATTAACTCCAATCACAAAATATCTTCAGTGAAGTATAAACCAAGCTCTTGTCTTGCAACACAAACCTTGTTAGCAACATCCAGAGCATCATAGTCTGGAGCCAACCTCACATAGGCTTTCTTCTGGCCATCAGGTCTGAAGGATAAAACAACTAGTTAGCACATTACAGGGCTATCTGAACAGAGCAGGACCCAGTCTTTGAAAGGGTACATAACACTATTCAACAGAGGAAGTATGTTGACAAAAGAAATGTCAAAATCTGGATAGTGAATTATCCAGTAGATAACATAGCATAGCATCAACTGGTCCCGGGCATGAAACCAAAAGAATACTGTGTTGTTTCCAAGATGTTTTCAAGTTTTCATAAATTTAAATATCAGACAGCGACTAAGACAAAAAAATCACACAGCACATGCAGGATTTCAATGTTTATGTGGAGTCATACAATCAATGCACGCATTACTCAAAATCAACAGTACTGATGCAAAGTAGATCAACCCACTAGAAATAATTTTATACATGTAAGTGCTCCTATACATGATTTTGACAATCATCAATATCCTCTTAGCCAGTAGGAATGGAAAATGTGCACTGAGTAAAATGCACAGCAAAGATATAGATGTTTCGAAGTTTAATGCCACTGCATAAAAACATATTTTAATATCCAACACCTTTTAAAACTCTCCTACTAATTAATAATTGAACCATGTTTGGCATAGTGTATGATGGACAGAGGCCTTTAAATAACGATTAATAACGTCCTGTTTACCCCCATACAAATATCATGGAAGATTTATTTCAGCTTGTTTCACACCTTATGTTTTAAATTGCACTTGTAGTGTAAATCCTTAATTACACTCTTATTCATATGGTTACCTATGTGAATTGTACCACACTGGGTCCAGTTACTGTTGAAGGCTGGTTTTCACTAGCGACAGAGTTGTAGTCGGAGTTGTAATCAGAAGCATACAGTGATACGACCTAGTGAAAATCAAACCAACGGAGTTGGAAGCAGAACATCGATTCTGCTTACGACTCTGTCGCTTATGACCTAGTGAAGATTAGATTGTCTGAGTCAGAAGCAGAAGCATAAGAATAAAACAATTGCGGTACTCAATCACAGGTTTTGTGATTGGTTGGTTCTTCTGCTTCTGCTTCCAACTCTGACATCCTAGTTTTCCCTGCTGGATCATAAGAAATGGAGCTGGAAGAAATGGAAATGTTCTGACATTTGTAACTCCGATTCCATTGAGGTTATGACAAAGCTTATGACTCTGATTTTCACTAGGTCATAAGTGTTCTTACAACTCCAACTATGACTCCGTCATTAGTTAAAACCAGCCTTAAAGGAGAAAGTCACTCCAAAAAGCTTACTTTTTGTCTCCACCTGTAGCAAGTAAACATTGGATTTTTAATCTCACCGAAGTTTCAGCCTCTAAAGTTTGTGTTATCCAGAAGAAATTTGTCTCGAAAGAACCCCAAAATTTGACTTTGGATGCCGTTATTTTTAAACTGTACTTGGCAGCCAGTGGTTATGTGACATCACTCCATCCTTCCTTTTGTATTTGCGTGTTGCTTGCAGTCTGTTGAACAGACCAATCACATAACAGCAAAGTGCGAGTGAAAGCCTCAAATGCTAAACGTGTTCATCACTGTGCTCTGCTGATGAAAGAATCTTTATTTCTGGGAAAAGTAGCCATAATTTCGGAGAAATTAAAAAAATCTGCGCTTAACATAGACGTGTAAAATGAGGTTGACGTCGTTGACTAGCCTACAGGACTCCTACAGTTTGTAACATTTGTATATATGCTGTTCTCTGTTCGGTCTCTCTACCTTTTTGTTGCTTCACTTGTGTTTATGAAGGACACTTCATGTTGTGTTATAAAGAGGAATTTTCAGTAAAGCTGAGCCGTTAGACTGTGCTATAGCAAATTTTAGCGGTCATAGGTCTGCATGGTTTCTGTTATCGGCATGTCGCTTTGCAGACTTTGACACCTCTGTAATTTGCCATGTGTTTATGCACTGTTTAAGCGCATTTCTGATGCAAGGTATGTCTCCAAGAATTTGTTCTCGAGGGACAAAATATGAAATTTACTGTGAACATTTTGCTTACTTGCATCATATATTGTGACGCTGGGCCTGCTGTTTGATTAAGACTGCATGCAAGTACAGTATGTAGATTCTTATCACGGATATCACATTTGCCCTCGTACTTTTTTCTTCAGAGATGCCGTAGCTTTACTTCGAGAAAGCTATATGTTTGTCTAGAGACTTTCTTATGTTGCTTGCATATATCTGATCGAGCTTATGTTTCTTGAGCTCGATGTATAGGTTTATTCCTCCGTTTGTTCGTTCTGACACCACATGATTCAAATCTCCCTTGGCGGCCAACTTTTAACACAATTCAACGCTACTAAATTTCTTGGGGTATATATTGACGAGCACCTTACTTGGAAAGATCATATCAGCTATTTATGTAAACAAATCTCCAAATCAATTGGAATGTTATTCCGGTCCCACTTCTACCTGTCTTCAAAATCTAAGCTCACTTTATACTACTCACTAATTTATCCTTATATCACTTACTGTAACTCTACATGGTCGTCTACATACGTAACTAACTTAAATAGAATATATTGTTTGCAAAAACGCACTGTGTGAGCTATTACCAATTCATATTATAGAGCAAATTCTGCTCCTTTATTCTCCAAATTAAAAATTTTAGACATCTATCAAACCAACACATTTCAAATAGCTAAATTTATGCACTGTTATCACAACAACCTGTTGCCTCCATTGTTTTTCAACTTGTTTTTTTACGAATAATCAAACTCATGGCTATAGCACCAGAACAGCCAATAACTATCGCATACATCATTGCCGAACAAATCTGAAAAAATTCACAATCCTTTACCAAGGTCCAAAGATCTGGAATTCCCTCCCTATCCAAATTACTTCTTTGTCAAGTTTTCCCAATTTTAAGAAAAAACTGCTGGAGTTTTTAGTAAAATAATTTCTGAAATGGCAAAGCCGCACACTGCAGCAATATTGATGCAACTGTACTGTTATGTACGAGGTGGTCTCAACTGTAAGCCTGGTGGTTTCCAGAGGTCACCTCGCCATACATTTGCCACTTGTAATAATTAATATATTTACTAAAAAGGAATAAACTGAACATGAACATGAAGTCTGTTGACTGTCTTGCATGCTGTATAAACCATTGTTCGGCTTACCAGGCAATGGAGAGATAAAAACCGATCTCTGATTGGACAAGCCTCAAAGGGCAAATTTGGTGCGAAAACATTCTTGAAAATGGAATGGAAGCTGCGATTGGCTAATTTCGTGAAAGGAATGTTGTTTGGTTGTGAGCAACCGTTTCTTTGGGGGAAGCGTTGCATGTCATCCCAAAAAACGGCTGCAGAGGAGACTACGTGGATGCTGAATACTGGTCAAAATGGCTGCAACAATGTCGAATTTTGGGCTTCTTCGGAGATGAATTTCATAAGGAAAACCTGCATTTTAGAGGCTGAAGTTTCAGAGAGTAGCTTAACTTAGTGAAAAATGTTTATTTGTGTTGACAAAAAAATGTTTTTTTTGGAGTGACCTGTTTTAATTAATAAGACATACCTGATGAGGGTGTTGACTTTTGAGACATCAATGTCATACAACTTCTTCACAGATGCCTTGATTTGGGGCTTGTTAGCTCTCACATTAACAATAAACACAAGAGTGTTATTGTCTTCGATTTTCTTCATGGCTGACTCTGTGGTCAGAGGATGCTTGATGATGGCATAGTGGTCAAGTTTATTGGTCCTTGGAGCAGAATGCCTTGGGTACTTGGGAGTTCTTCGGAGGCTCAGAGTTTTAGGGCGGTAAAAATGGACATTTGTGCGCACTTTCCTTTTAGGAGTTCTCTGAACACCCTTCAGCACAGACTTTTTAGCCTTCTGGGCTTTAGAAGTCTCGCTGGATTTGGTGGAGGCACCAGCTTTCGTCTTTCCTGGAAACAAGACAAGAAAGGAAAAAATTCAGAAACTATAGCAAGGTTTCTCCAACTTTAAGGACTAGCATAAATCTACTCAAGCTCATTTAAATTTGAGCACAGGGCGCCCACACAATCTGTCTGGGTAGCTGATTGTTATTTTATAGTAAATGTACTAGATTTACCGTTTGCCTCACCTATAGTCGTCATATATCGCTAACTGTGTATGAAAATCAATGATAAATAAATGTTGAATTACCTTACCTGTGGTGTATAGTCGTCCTTTTGTCTCAAAAGCGGTTTTTTGAACGATTTTGAATGAATTTGAGTTCGCCGTTGACTGTTCTTTATAATAGAGAGACAAGGGAATTTGAGTTCGCCGTTCACTGTTCTTTATAATAGAGAGACAAGGGTGCTTGTCTCTCTATTATAAAGAACAGTCAACGGCGAACTCAAATTCATTCAAAATCGCTCAAAAAACCGCTTTTGAGACAAAAGGACGACTATACACCACAGGTAAGTAATTCAACGTTTATTTATCATTGATTTTCATACACAGTTAGCAATATATGACGACTATAGGTGAGGCAAACGGTAAATCTAGTACATTTACTATAAAATAACAATCAGCTACCCAGACAGATTGTGTGGGCTCCCTGTGATTTGAGATCTAAAAAACTGAACGCAACACAAATTTTACCCTTCAAAAATACCATCAGCAGCGGGAGCAAAGAAAACGATCAGCCATTTGCTGCAGATGATTTTGCTACATTCTGACACCCGCACAGAATTCTCATATAAACTAACAAATCAGTTTTAGGAGAATTAATACTTGAAGCTTAATCAAGGTTCTAAATGAAATATTTCAAGATAACTTTGTAGTTTTATGAGCAGACAAACTATCTTTGAACAACTCGATGCTGTTATTATTCGTAAACATAAGGCAACGTGCATTCTTAGATCAGGCTACTGGCTTTAGAGAAGACGGTAAACGAGAAATTAGTCGAGTCCACCACTCGAAGTCGCCGACAAAGGTTAAAAATCGCACAAGACTTAAAAATTATTCCACACGTGGAAATTAACAGTGAACATAAATTGCTTTAGACGCGAACTTTTCTTGCCGTAATAATTTCCTAGGACTGTGAAAACACCTTTATTTATTTATCGAACAGTACAAGATGATAACATTGACAATTTGAACAGTCTTGCGTTATAAAATCTCGTATAATTCCATGTTCTCTCTTACCCTTATCCTTGGGCGCCATGTGTGTTAACTAAAGAGGAACACTAGTTTGCGGGGCGGACCGCTATGAATCCAGGGCTGAGCTGAGCAGCCTGGCATTACACTGTATTCCAGGCCTACGCGCCTGGCAGAGAAACAGAGGAGGGGTAGCGCCGAGCATTTGCGAGGATGCGAGCAGTGCGTTTATTTTTGCGAGCACGAGCAGTAATCAAATTTGTCTTGCGAGCATCGAGCCCTGTAGAAAATACAGATGGCGAGCAGCGAGCACTTCGTAAGTTTTCCGCTAGCCAGAAAATACAGATGGCGAGCACTTCGTAAGTTTTCCGCTAGCCAGAATCTCTCTGTGACTGAGGAAAACGGTGTTTGCGCCAAGTAATCTGATTCACACTTCCAAAACAGGACAATCACGGTTCAACCAATCCCAGCAGCTTATAGCCAATAATGCTCAAGGCCTCAAGCAGTTTAGGGCCTGGGTCAGGAATGTAAAGTAGAATTATGGCTGGGCAGTTCTATCTCTTGTTATATTAATTATTTGTTTTACCAAACTGAACTTTTCCTTGATTATAAAACTCGACTCGCCTTAACTTATTATTTTGACTACGTGACATGTGACATGTCACGTGATCGGGTTTTTTTAGTTTCGTAAATCGGCGAATTGGTGGCGAATTTTCATTCTATTGATCAATAAATGAGCGTTTTCGATGCAAATTTAAATTATCTACCTTGCTACGTTTGAAATGATCTTCCTGGATTTCGCTTTTAGAAGATATAAATGGTCAAAAGTCGAATTTTGTTGAAAAAAACGACCATTCACCTTATAATTTTTTTCCTGCGAAGAAAGGGAGGGTCATTCCAAACGTGAAAGGATGGAAATAATTGAGCTGCATCTAAAACGCGTTTTTGGAGGATAATATAAGCCGCCACCAATTCCTCAAACAATGGCCATTTTCCGCTAAACCTCACGTGACATGTCACGTGACTTATCAGAAGTACCGATTCTACTTTAAAATGTTTAGGATGTTAAAAGCTAACTGTGTGCTTAATTTGGTTTCATTACCGTTTATACCTTCAGAAATATAACTAATAAATTATTCTTACCAGTAACAGCGTTTGACCCAGGCCTTAAACTACTTGAGTGGGTACACTTGGTGGACGCTCAAGGAGATCTAAACTTTCTAACCCGACGTTGTGGACACAATACGAGAGGAAGCTAAAAGCTACCAGACATGGAAGAGGTTTTTGGTTATGTAATTCTTAGGAAATGTTAACAACGCGGCATTTAGTCTAAAAAGCATTTCGAATTTCGGTTTCGATCCGATTTGCACCGGGGATTTGCAAACTATTTTCCCGCTGATTGACTAAAAAAGGTTCATTGCAATGAAGCTGCATTTGGAGGAGCCATACAGATCTGACAAGCTCTCAAGGTCTACTCAGTAATATTCCTTATGTCTTCATGTCTCGAGATTACTTTCTACCTTTCGAGAAGAATTCTTACGGGCGCCAGTTTAAATGACACGTCAGCAAAACTCCAGAAACATTCACAGAGCGGCATGTTTCCCAACTGTTTCCCAGTTCAGTTGCCATATAAAGGGAATCGAGCACATTTCAACAAAAATCCGAGCATGCGAGCAGTCCAAAAGTTTTGCGAGCACGAGCAAGCGAACACTTGTCTAATTTTTGCGAGCAATTCGAGCAAATGTTGCGAGCAAAATCTTGAATTAAATGAATTGAATTAAATTAATTGGTCTTGAATTAAATGGGAGCGCTAGCGGCGCAGAACCGCGGAAGAGGGAGTCCGATTTATTCGGATTATTCACGAGTAATGGTAACAGGCAAAATTTATACTGATGAATGGCACGCAGTTATCTCTCTCGCACGCTTTCCTTCGCGTACAACAAGGGGGCAACGCGCCAGTGGTGTGAAGGAAAAAGCATCTGCAGTGCTTTCAATGCGATATGGATTTTAGAAAACTTCTTATGCTGGAATGATAGCCCTGCCGCAGTTCCGCCGTGGCCTGCAAATCTGACTGTGTACAGTCAGCTTCCTGCTTGCGATGTCTGATGGTCTTTTTCGGCATTGTAAAATGCTACATTTGATTGCGAGCTGACACAAATACGATAAAATTCTCACAAAAAATACTTGTAGGACTCGCGACCTAACTTTTCAGACACAAGGGAAATATTGGTTGTATTTAACATCATCGGGGAAGGCATCACGGCTAAAAATAGATTCCGCCTGGTGCCAGTGAAAAGACACAGAGTGTTTTGGCTCTAGTCGGTTGTTGTATGTGTGGCTTGTGCTACGTGTAAGTGTGTGTTTTGTGGTTTGTAACGACGCAGATGTCCAACTGTTCGTGGTCGATTACGTGAGTTCTTTGTAGAAGAATCTCGAAGTATGTCCTGTCTTCTAAGCGACGATAGACATGATTGAAAACAAAACTGTCTATGTAATCGGCAGGCAAAGCAAATTCTGCCTTGGTGGTTTTATCTTTAAATTTTTAGTGATACCTTGTTTACTAACGAAAGAGCCATTTCTCAAATAACCCGTGTAGATCGTTGTATTAGCCTGATAAATATCGAATCGAAGTTGCTAATGTAAGGAGCGTTGTCATGTGAAATATTTTGTGGACGACTATTTTTTTTGCTTTATCAGTATTTAGCCTTCTTTGAAGAGTGAAGATAAAAAAATACAGTGTATGGCTAGGCTTACAAACCGTTAACCAATTTTACAACTTGTTCTAATCCGATTTAGAATAAACCAGCACGCGACAAAATGATTAAAAAAATATCGTTTTTATTTTGCTTTAATTTGTTTACAAACTTCTGCTACCATTAGCATTGACTCTACTTTGATACTCGCGTCTCTACTTTATCATAATTCGGATTTTAATACGGCTGTTTGAGGAGTAATTACGACTAAGCAAATCTCCCAGTTTAACATCAAGATTTCATAATACAATTTTACGATCCCTTAACAGAGGCCAGTTTCGAACTGGTATGTCCAAAGAGCTTGCAGCAATTGTCATAGCGGGAGATAATATTTGACATGGATTTAGCCATAACCCCCTGTGGGTATTGGGCCCGAATACCTATTCAGCGGAGAAACCCCCGCTGATTGTGGATTACGTACCTAAAACCTGTCAGTTATTCCCCAGTGAGCAAATTCTTATCCAAGGCGCAAACAGTGTGTTTTTTTGGTGCATGCTTCCAACTACATCCGTACACAGGAGGGTTTTACAACGCTGGCACTAAAAATGTTTTAGAAATATCGAAGAAATACGTGGAATTTCTGTCTTGCGTCCAACAATATTCACAGTATGAAGCCTAACTTTACTGCCGTGTAATTAAAGCAAGCGTAATAGAAGCTGTCATAAATTTCTCATCAACTAAGCTAGCCTGCCCAATTTTAAGGAGATTTAAGCCAACTTTAATTTTCAGTTAACTTTATTTCCATGCTGTGATTACTGGTGAAAACCAGAAAAGCAACTAAAATTGAAATTATAAATTTCTTCTTCTTGTGTTTCTCGGTTTAACATTAACCACAAGTTTCGTTTTGAATACTTCCTTCGGTATTCATGAATGTTTCTTCTCGTAACTGAGGTTTCGGGCGGGGAGAGTGAAGGAAAGAACCACGCCCCTAGCAAATCAAGTTTGCGAATCGCCTGATTATTTGGCATAAATATTTATGTGGCTCGCGTTGTTTTGTGGCATATACTAACATGTAAACAAATTGTTCAAAGAAGATAGTTCGGCTAACTTCTATTTGGAGCCAATTTAACAAGTCTTCAATTATTGACTGATAAGCTGAAATTAAATAACCATACAATTACACGATTTCCGTGAAAAAAATTGAACAGTTCTAAAACCTATTACACAATCAGCGGTATAAAATTTAAAATTCCTGCTAAGCGCAAATTAGTATGTGTGAAACGGCGACAAGAAATTAAGCCTCGGCTTTTGTAATTTAAAGTACCAGTTCACAGATGTTGCTGATATAAATCATGACTAGAAAGTGAAGTTCACCTATTACGTCTCATATCAAATACGATAACTACAATGATAAAAATACTCTTCCCATGTAATCTAAAGTTAATGTCAGTATCTTTTCTTATCTGCTGTTTCTTAACAGGGTGCTTGTTTTTTAGTTGAATATGTTTATGAATAACAAACCCCAACCGTAGGCTACAATTTCGAATAATGGACATAAGAAGCTGTAATTCAGTTCAATCCATTGACGATTGGCTAGATAACTTCACGCTTTAGATGACACTGTTACATCTTAGTCAGATTGTATGTATGTTACGTAATTCCGAGTTTTGATCTGGTAAGCCAAGTTGAGTTGAGGCTTTTGCGAATCACGTTCTTAACCCACAAGAACGTGTACCCCTAATACATATTCACTTAGACTTCCTCGGAAGCATTTCCTTCCCTTCGCTCGCGCTCGGCGCATCCAAACTGTTTCTTGATCAACCCTTTTATATGAGGCACCTCAAAGCATGCCACAACTCCCTTCAGGGTAGTTCCAGTCAGTCCAATCACCAAAGCGACAAAATGCACTGGAACATTCCCCAGGTAAAACAAGTTTCCCCCGGTCATCGTTTGAACCAATGCCACACACGTGTAAGGTGCCCAACAGCAAGTGTGAATTATAAGAATGCTAAAAAACGCTTTTTGAGTGGTTCTTTCGCATCCCTTAAGGGCATAACGCTCACAGCGTTTTTTCACGGAGTCGTCCCGCTTCATGCGCTCTGGCTGAAAGATAAAAATATCATAAATGTGCGTGTAGAACGACGCGCTGAGAGGTAGTACCACGCAGAACGCTAGCACCGCTGTGGTGTACCAAGAATTGGTTACTAAATCTGGAAGGCAGCGCATCTCTTCGCTCTGAGGCGGCCATGCAAAATGAGGCGGTAGACTGATTAGTATTGACACAACCCACACAATCGCAACCATCAATCTTGATCTGGAATCACTGAAAATTCTCGGAAATGCTTTCCTATCCACAACTGAGCAATGCCTGCTGGTGGCTACTAGCGTGAGGAAAATAACAGGAGCTATCATCCCTACAAAACTCACGGTCGCGCTGACTTTACAGTAGACTTTGCCCACGAAATATATGTGGCTGTGAATGGCGGATAAAATCCAGAAAGGCACAACGATGGACGCGGTCAATAAATCCACTAGGCTGCTATGCAAGGTGAACAGATCGTGCATCTTCCCGTGCCGGGAGTGCTTGCAAATGATACCAATGATGAGCAAATTAGTGGCAACAGATGTCACTCCAATGATTGTAAGAATTGATAAGAATGGAATAGACTCTTCGACGCTCAGGTGTAGTGGGAGTGTGGGCTTTTCCGTCATTTTAGACTTTCAGGCTCATCAAGTTACCTTATTGGCGCTAGTGTTAGGCTAAAACGTAACTAGACAATCACTTAACACGTATTTTCGTACACTGGTTTATACTCGCTGACCAATTAGCAGGTGAGAGTTTGTCGCGCAGCTGGTGAATCCATGTCAAAGCAGGATAATGAGTGAGCTGATTGGCAGCTCAGATACGTTGCCAAGGTGACACAGCACGCACTCTATCAGTGGACTTTAATATCTTGATGCTCCCATGTAGCGAACCCTGCATGAATGGCGTTTTAAAACGAACGTAAGTTAAGAACATTCGAATTGAAATTTACCTTGATAACAACCTCCGTTTTGACTTTTTTCTTTTTATCAGTGGTTAATTTTTTCCTGAAATTGTTTAGTCATTCAATCAAAATTTTGAAAATTGGGTAGTCAAGTATGCTAACCAGAGTACTGGTTATTATTAAACATTGCGAATAACATTTAATCTAGTCTGGTTACAAGGTGTTGTTAAGGCATTTTGGAATCATTTCAAAAAAATGTTTGGCTAAAATGTGGCAATTTTAATGTTTCGAAAGGTGTGTACTGAAGTTAGACTCGAGTTGTCATTTCAACGTTTTAGAACCTCGATAAGCTGAAATTTCGTTTGAGCTTATTACTTAGTAATAAAATGTTCTCATTCAATAACTGAATCAGCAGATTATTTTCTGAGCAAGATTTAAGTGATGATATAATGCCTATTTTCTGAGCACTCAATGTAACTAGACGAAACCCCCTGACCAAGAAACAGGAAATTAGATATTAGAACTTTGTACACGAAGTACCAGATCGCACGACAGGATTCCCAGGTCTGTATGTAAATTTCGTTTACTTTTTTAAAATACACGCAAATAGTTACTTCTCATATGCAAAAACGTACGCCCCGCGGCCGGGCTGTTTGGTTGTTCTCGTATATTTTTCAATTCGACGAACTACGGAATACGGAGACTCACTAGCTTGTAGTCTTATGATAATCCGTTTTAGGTTTTAAATCCATGATCATTATCCTCACCGCTCCTTTTCTGATTTATATCAAATGGGATTGGTTTTGCATTTCTCAAACCTATATGTTGTTTCTACAGAAATTTGAAAACGCAGCTTAATTTCTATGGTTTAGGCCTACCGTCCACACTAAACCGTCACGAAAACGGAGCTTTTCGGAAACGTTCTTCAAACCTGAGGAATTTGAAAACGGCGGCTTTGCGTTTTAACGTGGACAGAAAACATTTTGAAAACGGAGCTTGTTCAAAACGATGACCTCACTATAATCATGCTAGCTCCCAGACCAAGGTTTTTACAAACACAAATCCAAAATGACTGGTAACTGTTGCGTTTGTAAATTCTTCCGGCCTAGGTGGACTGAAACATTTGATACTTTTTCAGAGTGAAACCTTCGTTTTCAAATTCCTCTGGCGTGGTTTGGACAGGGTGAAAATACCGAAAGAAAGCGGAACCCTCGTAACAATCTGAACATCTTTCAATTTTTTCCTATCGGTTCTTTGGCTTTCGAGGTGTGATGCTATTTAGATATTTAAACGTGTACAGCACATTGGCAAATACAAAACCATGACAAATGCGAAAAAATGACGCACAATTTTATTTAATGTATACTTGTTACTGCTTGGAATTAATGCATTTTCCGGCTAGCCTTTCTCTAAGCAATTCATGCCAGGCATATGTAGGTGACAGTTGTAAAAAACTGTAAAAAATAAACCAAAGAGATCGACTTAAGAGGGACATTATGGTTAAGCAAATTCCGGGGGGGGGACAGCAAAAAAATTAATTAACATACCTCGAAAACTAATCATCATAGCAAAGAACAGTTTTCGGCATTTTACTCCTCTAGTCAAGGCCTTTCCAATGAAATGACTTTCACTGTGAGAATTTAAAAAGCTATATGACGTCATCAATTATGACGTCATAATCTGACATTTTGCCGCAACTTCTAACACTGAAAGCTCATCGGCCAAAGTTGGTTCAGAAATATATAAACGAGGCAAATATAGCCTTCATGAAACATAAGGGGGCTCGTTTGGCCCCTACGTGTTCTAGGTTAGTCAGTCTTCGCTTTCACCCTCTTTTTTAATTTATTAAGCTTTTGTTGTAACAGCTTGTATAATTGTAAAATGTTCTGCGTTACTGATTTTGAACTCTTTCCTCGTGCTGGTGCATTAGATCAGGAATACGTTTCCACATATTTTTGGCCACATCTAAAGGGTGGTTTCTAGTGGCTTTTCGAGCCTGGCGTAGTACAGGTTCTATGATCGGTTAGAAGCAGCTGTTTTAATTTGCAAGGATACAGATTATGTTGTGAGACGGAATACATCTCATCAAATCTATGTTTGATGACTAACGTATGCATCCCGGCAATAAACTATTGAATGTCTCGTGTCAGTGTAGTCAGAATATGTATAATGGCCCACTCTCAGGAGTTGCCTGGAAAATACTGAGATGACTTTCTTTCGTGAATTCCAGTTACTGTTCAAATGCAGCCGATAAACTAACAACAGATCGGCCGAAATTTTGCAAATCTGAGAAAGCAGTAAACCTCGCATAGACATTCAAAAAGGTACAGGAAATCGGAAACTTCTGAAAATGCTAGCTCCGAAAAATTCCGAAGCATATAATTTATTAACATGGATTGAGCTAAGACATGACGATAGAACGGCAAAGTAAATTTACTGTATGAGGTCATTGCTAACACTACAATAGCAGAGCTCGCCTAGAGTATCGTTACTTACAGTTTGCGTGAATAAATTCCGTGTTCCTAAACTTAAATTGAAAGGGTGGTTTGTTGTATCAGCTTATTATAAGCAACGAGGTTTCAGGCTCTTTTGAGCTCCGAATGACAGGCGGGAAAAGACAGAGCCTAAGAACGAGGTATTAAAGCCATTTCTGAGTTGCTCTAACCTATGTTTCGAGTCTTGAGTGGCACACAACCTTTCAAATTGAAATGAGTTTTTGTTGCACGTTCATTGTCTTGCAAATCAAACTAATTTCCATATGAAAGGTTGTGCACCAGAACTGAACTCGTTTTCAAACTGAGGTAAAAAGCAACAAGGAAATGACTTAATTATTTAGAAGTGATGAAAATACGTAAGTCAGACAATACTGTTATGAGTTCTTTATTTAAACAAAATATTCACGAGTCGTGCAAATAACCAACAACAAAAATATGAAATTAATCAGAAAATAAAAACTTGGTAAAAAAATAACACAAAGAGAAAAGGCCGCACCTTTCGTATCTTCCCCCACTGCTATTCGTTTCTGAACGACGTCTTATTACAAAAAGACTGTGTTTTTTTTGGATTATTTATTGCATGATTAATTTAGCTGGTCGGGCTGTGGTCTTATTGGGTCCCCTGAGCAGAAGTCAGTCGACCTTTCTTTAATCTTAAACTACGACATGGCTTTTTACAACTGGTAAAAAAAAACGGTGGAAATGTTTTTGCTTTCATCTTACATCACCAAAACATTTAAGAATATTATTGCGACTGCAATTAAGATTGCGTTAATGCGTGAATGCAGTGAGGATACTGCGGCCTGCGTAGGAACAGGTTGTTCGTCAACTATAACAACCTTATCGCCAACGCCCCTTAAAACGTGTCGATCAAACGCACTAGGGTTTCTGATGTCCCCATTACCGTAGGCCCAAATTATGTACTTCTCTTCCCCGACCTGTTAACAGAAAGAGAAAAAAATACATCAGCTGTGCTTTCATGACGCGCAAAGGAAAATGATATCATGCTTTATCGTACCCAGATTCGCAGTTAACCAATCACAAGCCGTGTCTACTGTTCCGATAATCCTGTGATATCAAGTCACTGACCTGATATGGCTACGATATCATGGTCACTTGGGCCGAATTTGAGTACGGGAAATACCTACTCGTACCTTATTTGGTTCCCTCCCTTCGGCCGCATTTCAGGCTCGTTTGGTTTCATCATCGTTATTTTTTGGCTCGACTACGTCTCATTAAAATGGGAACCATGGCTCAACCAAACAGCTTACCACAAAGATACGATTAGGTACAAAAAAGCACAGCAAATATGACTGACATGAAAGGTAGGAATGTGTTAAAGGTAGAAATGTGTTAATCAAGTATGAAATAGAAAATTATATTGGAGATATCAATAAAAAATGGAGTTTTTGAGGGCGAAATGGGCGAACTTTAAATTTAGTTAACTTCAGCTACTCTATAAATAATGTAATGTAAATAAGCAATATTGTAATGTAAAATGGAATGTTAGTGATAGTGCTGTGTTAGAAACGCATTGTAAATTATTGCATTTTGTATTTACATATTGTAATCTAGTGGTGTAAGTAGGAAATAATACCTCTAATCGTGTATTTTGTAATCAATTAAAAAAAATCGTTATTTTTTGGCTCGACTACGTCTCATCAAAATGGGAACCATGGCTCAACCAAACTCGCCTGATAGTAGCTTACCACAAAGATACGATTAGGTACAAAAAGCACAGCAAATATGATTGACATGAAAGGTAGGAATGTGAATGAGACCCATTGTTAGACAAGAAGGTCAAACCCGAGATGGCGAGGAGAGTAAATAGAAGTTGGCAACTTAAATTTCAACGTCTTATCAGATGTCACCTTATTAAGGGGATCGAGGTCGCTACCACTCGGTTGGGTAAAACCTTCAATAACGCATTTGTCAGTTGTCCGTATAATTCAAAGGAATCCGTGATTTACCCCAGGGAAAGACTCTCATCTAAAAAGGACAGGATTGCTCGTCGAAAATTTTGAAGAACCCCTTAGACGTACCCTGATCCTGTTTTGTAGGCACGGCTTGAATTTTTTTCGCCCGATAAAGGCGATTGCTTC
>OZ026596.1:11148438-11200938 GCA_964020085.1 Micromussa lordhowensis | reverse complement strand
CGGTAAAACTTTAAAGTAGTCACATCGTTCTCTTCACTCGAGTTCAACAAGATCCAGTTCTGCTGAACATCCAGCGGTGGTGCTGAGAAACCAATTGTATAATAGTCCTGGAAGAGTAAAACAGGGAAATTTATATCATCTTGTTCAGGGTCTAATGATGTTTTGTGATTTTTTCAAAATGTAGTTCAGAAGTTCACTTTATAATCGTTATTTTCTAATGAAAGTTTGACGAGACTTTCGTCTATATTGTTATATAATTCGTTGCCTCTTTTATCTGGGTTGTTTATTTTCCATTAAAATAATTTCGTTTCCTTTATTACCTCCTAGCTAAAGCAGGAACACACCAGATCACTATTTACACAGCAGAGATTTACGTCCTGTTGCTTAGCAACTCGTAAACTTAGAAAAACCGCGAAATTAGTCTGAAGGTAATTGTTCTGTTTTTCAACACTGAGTATTGTTTTATATCACCGACTGCAAACACGACTTTTGGAACTTCTGAAAACGGAACGTCCATTTCTTAATGCAAATGCCGTCTTTGGAATTTGATTGGCTGAGCTATCGTATAGTATGAACCAAAATTAACCAAGTTCTGCGCTGTGATTGGCTACCCGAGGACGCCATCTTCCCCGCTCTAGATTACCCGCTGAGTCCCGCAAGAAAAACAAATTGTTCGTTATCCCATGTAATAAATCCTTTATTGACCAAGCCCTGTTCGGTCACGATGCCTGGATATTGGACCTCGTTTGGGTTTTGCGTGTTTTATGGACTTCGACTCTGCTTTGGTCCAAAAACACGCAAGAAATAAAAGACTTGGCCAATATCCAGACATCATGTCCCAAAAAGCCGTATATAATAATCTATATTTGGTGTGCAGTCCACATAATGACAGCGTTTTCTCGTTTCTCCGATGTTTCAAAAAAGGTTTAGAAATATTACTGGACAATTTCAATCCCAAAAACTCTAACGGAAAGAAAATGATCGTTTGGCGACATTAAACCTCAAAATTTTCAATGAACCGAGGAGCGAGTATAGACAGCTACAAGTTTCAAATAGTTCAATTCGCAGGCGATTTTAAAGCACATGAAGTCAAATAATACTTAACTTGTAAAGAAATAATTGGAAAGCGTTATTTGAGAGAAAACTATGAGAAAACTACTGAAACAATTAGATTTCTTCAACTTAACCAATTCACGCAACCTGTCTAAGTCATCGTCCACACTATAGCTGCACCGAAGAAATTTGAAAAAGCAGCTTTATTTAGGCCTACCGTCTACTCTAAAACGAAACGGAGCTTTTCGAAACGCTCTTCAGTCAAATCGGAGGAATTTGGAAACGCCGGGTTTTCGTTTTCGTGTGGAAGGAAAACATTTTGAAAACGATGGCGTCAGGATAATTATGTGATTTTCCTGACCGAGTTTTTTTTGCCAAATTCAAGTGAATATTGCGTTCTTGAATTCCTCTGGCGTAGTGTTGACCGAAAACATTTGATGCGTTTTCAGCGTGAAACCTCCGTTTTAAAGCTGCTCCCATGGGGGCTAAATCGTGTTTTATCCCTTTCAGATTTTCTGTCGACAGTGTTTTCTATGTTAGCGGACTATTTTTTTGAGGTTCTCGACATAACGTTCTTGCTATTTCTTAATTGCACTTTATACTTCATGAAAACTCGCTGTTGCCTAGATACATATTTTTGTAGTTCATCATGATACAGTTATAGGCATTTTATTTCTTCCTCTATGCGCGGCATGATGACTCGGCCGTATTACACATGCGTTACCTAGGCGTCGTGCCAAACAAACACTACATATTGGCCGGATATGGTAAACAAACCAGAAATATGTCAATACAGAAAAAAATAGACCCCAAATATTTCACTAAAGAAAAAAAAAAGAATTTAACAAATCCATAGCAACGTTTACTTATAATTTACTTTCAATTTTATTTACTTTTCTTTCTGTCAAGTAAAATTAAAGTTAGCCTTCAGAATTTTGGAACGGAGCCGTTATTCGATCTTTATGTACGTGTGAAGTCTTCCAGAACGAAGCGCTTAGCTAAACCACTGAGGCCTTTTAAAAGTCACGGAAGATTATAATAACAACAGCACACATAGTCATTTCTTTCCATCTTGCATTTCAACCAGAAAAAATATATCATTATAGTTAAAATTCTCTATTTCGATAAACTTTTGTACCAAGAGAATTGCTAACCGCGGCACAGGAGGTTAGCGGCACAGATCATTGCGTGTTTGATGAGTTAATGAATAATCTTGTGATACGCAGAATCATTAAAGGTAATCGGAAAGTGCTTAATGAGCTAACCACACGCAATGCAGGCCTTAACACGCCCTATGCATTTGGATAAAAAAAACTGAAGTAAAGTAGTAGGTAGAAGGTATCCTAATTTTAGAATAAGACCAATAGATAGAGACACTTGCATCGTTCCCTAATCTCAAAACGGCTGTAAACCTCAATAAGCATATATTTAAAAAATAAACCTTGATATTTGCATGGCAGCTGATATTGACTACAAGATTGAGGAAGTTAAGTGATATTATAGGTTTTTTTGTTGTCCATAAAAGTGAAATAAATAAACACACTTTTACGGTTTTTGTCATCAAGTTTTGACATTGATCAACTAAATACAGTTCCTAAAATGCAGTTGTGAACTTTTTCATAACCTTCGGCTGAGTTGAAAAAGTCGTTAAAAATTTACCAACTTGGTAAAAAGGGCATGCAGGTATGGGATCTCCTAATAGAAAATTTAAAACAACTTAAAGAATCTCTCTGTTAGCGTTTGCAATTATCTTACCCCAAAATAACTTGTTCCATTACTTAACACTCCTCCTATGGCTACATCGTAGTTTATCATGCCAGTTGCAGGTGGCTCGGCGACACCAAAACCGACCCAACCTTGTGTCCTAACTTCCACCAAAAACTCTAATGTGTCTGAGGTGGCGTTGAAATTCCACGAAACATTGTAGTTTCCCCCGTCTAGGGTAAGCATGTTAGAAAACATATCACTGCTTCTTGTGGAGAGCACAAAGAGCGTTAAAAGAAAAACCTGAAGGACGGCCATTGTAAGATGAAGTGATCGTCCTCGCGTGAGGAATATAATGACTGCGCAATTTCAGTGCGTCATGTTTTATAGAGCCTTTGTACATGACCACGCTCCCAATATCCATTGTTTAATAGTTTCCATTTTGAGGTTCCAAAATCATGCATGCTAATTTCTTTTTTTGACAAAAATAAATCGGAAACCCGCTGATAAGGGTTATTCTAAAATGGTGTCAATGTGGGAATGCGTGCGTCTTGCTTAAAGTTTGCATGTTGCGGAGAAGCCTCAAGAGTACACATTAGGCGGCCAAAAGTTCGACAGCATAAACTAAATGACACAGACAGTTTCATTTAACTATAACTGGGGAAGTACAAGCCTGAAATTTAATTGAAAAGTCAGCTTGCCTCGCGGCAATTTTCATTTTGTTTTATGTCAAGTGGCGAGTGAAATGATTGGACGAAACGTTTTTAAGATGAGTCCAGCTCATAGATTAACAATTTCGAAAAACCGCGACAAAATTGTAACAAAAATTACGTACTGTGTCTCCTGGTTATCCCGGCGTAATCAAAATAAAATAAGATAAAACAGAATCTAAATTTATTTATTTTGATTAAGAACTATTTTGAAGCAAGAGTATGTCAGCCAAAACTGTTACAACGGTGGCTTGAGGTACGTACTAAGTATTGGTCGAGTAGGGTATGGCGCAAAAAATATTCTCTGTTAGCAGATGAAGAGCATTTGTCCGGCATAATCCAGTCAAATATACCGTAAAAGACCGATTGTAAGAATAGGGGCCTTAATATTTTTTGGTTGAAAAGACTTTTTTGGAGAAAGTTACTTCGGATGGAATTGTTCATTTCAAAACAATCGACTCATTACTTTCAAAGGGACTTAGTCCAAGGAAGAATAGCAGACGTCTAAGAGTGGGACATCTCGTTTATTACTGATCAGACATACACGGCCCTAGTATAACTTAATACAACTCATATATTAGCACATGGATCAGGTATGACAAAATTTACTTAAGTTAAGTTTCGAGATTGAAGTGGTCAGTGATCAAAAACGGAGCGAGATGCCATCGATATTGACAGACTTCTTTAATATTCAGTTCGCAGCATGCATGATTACGTAACCTACTGGGGTTGTGTCCTGACCGGTACACAGAGGGAATAACTATTGTATTCCTTTGTTTACAAGCCTTTGTTTAGCTCTTGCATATTTTTTGGTCTATTGTATCGGTTCTTGTGTACCGGTACACGAGGACAGAACCGCTACTGGTACCAACGAATCTACATACTTGTACCAGCACACAGCTATCTTTCAATAATGATGTAAAAAAAAATTATCTAGCGTTCCCTCTTCGATAGGAAGATGATCTAGAGCCTTTTGCTGCGTTTAGCAACTCGTTTAATCCTCCCTTGCCTCGGAGTGAAATAGTAGGCTAACCGGAGCGAATAGTAAACTGCAGGGTTAAAGGGTTATTGTTAAAATAGATACTCCAAAGTTTGGTGAGACACCTCGTGACACATAAACAGGTATAATCAGATCGGTTGGTACTTTAAATACACAAATTTAAGTGTCTCACCATATTTTGGAGTATCCATTCTAGCAATAACCCTTGTCGTTGAGAGGCAGAGGAGAGAGAGCCTGGGGACGAGGTTGTAAAGCTACCTGTGCTGTCACGTCACTTAGACCAATAAACTCAAAGTGAGGCCAGTCGTCTCTATGTTTCTACCAGCCGTCTTAGCAGAAGGTATGTCGTGAAATTCATGAAGCTATCCTTACCGGAACTGACATGCCTTACATGAAGTCTGACTGCACTCATCGGAAGGGAGTGAAGTGGTCACCACTCAACACAATTCCTTCTGGAAGTCTACTCTACTAGTGAGAAGTTGTAAGCCTTTTAAGGCGGGGGTAAACATGAATAGGAGTGAAATTTGAAGTACCGCTAATATTAAAAGGAAATTGTTAGGATTAAGGTCGGCTGGAAACACTACCAGACAGTTGACCCCCGCAAAAGAGAGCCACAGGTTGGTATGGGACTGTCTGGTATCCGTCTACTAATTCTTCCCTTTAAATTTCAATTTTCCAAATCTTCAACATTTCATATTTTCCTCAATTTAACCTATCCGTTGAGAAAAAAAATATCTATTTTCCAAAGTGCCCAAAAATCACCCAAAAATTTACACAAAACCGCCAAACATTGGTTAATGAGATAAGCAGAGAGATTTAGTGTCGCTTGAAACGTGACCGAGATATTGGCAGAATTCGAAAGGCCGTGTTAAGCGACGTGAAAGCGGCCTTCACGTGTACCCCTACAAACGAATCGAGCAGACTAAAACTATACTTGTAAACAAAATAATAAACAAAAAACATAGAACGCCTCGTTCTTGGTAGGTCTGCATATTTCACAACAAGAGTTTTTGCAACATTTTGGGGGCAAACAGAATTAATTATCGGAAAATGCTGTAGAGATGCCATTCTCGTTTCCAGATCCGCCTGCCTGGTTCTTCGCCGCTGGGGCCTTGACACGAGGAAAAGTACGATGGCTCTGGAGACGCATGATTTGATTGGCTAGTTATTGGGAGTAACATTTTCACTAATTCAAAAGGCGTTTCTAGCCTGACTAGACCAATTTCGATATATTAAAAGTCAGCCTAAAACAATAGACCTCAGTAAGAGGTTCTGGGGCATAACTACATGATCTAGAGTTTGTGGGGTTTATTCCCCAGAGCCTCGTACTGAGGTCTATTGTTTTAGGCTGAATTTTAATACCTTGAAATTGGTCTATTTATACACTGGTTGATATCCGACCAAAACTGTTCGCTAACAACACCTACTTAACCAATTTTAATAAGGGAATTTTAAGCAGAAGTCAAATTCTGACCGGAAGTGGTATATATACACATGTTTTTGCTATGGAGAACATCCCTAAAAATCTCCCCATAAACTTTCTGCTGAGAAGGTGATTGAACAGTTTAAGGTGGGTATAAGTCAAGTGATATTTTCGGGAAGGAAACCGGCGCTAACCCGGCGGTGAAAATCATACTGAAGAATCTAGGAAATCAAATCTGTGCTTATGCAAGCATTAAAAGCATCAGGCCTCGTTTTGAAACAAAGACCAAAGGCCAGGGACCGCGCAGATGGTGGGGCTGGGGGGGCTTTAGCTCCTTCTCCCCCACTTTTTTGGCGGATTAAATCACTATTTCTTTTTACTTAAGTAAACCAGGTCTGTGTTTTACAAAAAAACAGTACATTTCATTACTTTATTTCAAAAATGCGGACCTCTTAGGAAACGTTGCATTTTTTTCTGATTTGTCCATTTCGATCCAATTTAGTTTTTTGAAGGTTTTCTAGTACAAACACGGCCGGATGAGGTAGTTTAAAAATGTCCGGGTGATACTCTACTGTTGGGTTTAGCTTAGGATTTAAATTTGGTCAAACGTGACGGCCAGTTTGTTACTCCTTGTTTTATAATAATTAAAAACTAACTTCACTGACAGTTTTAGATCCAGTTCTAGCCATTTCAGAAGGTTTAAATTTCAAATTTTCCCGGGGGGAGCATGCCCTCCGGACCCCCTAGGTGGCTTACGCTTACGCGTTCGCATTAGCCACCCCACCGTAAAAATCCGCTTCGCGACTCCTGAAGGCAGCTCAAAATATCCAGAAGGTAATGTGAATGCTATGACGTCACTTGGCAGGCGAAAAAAGCCAAATGGCGTCACAAGTTTTAAGCTTACCAAGGGTGTTGTGGTGCAAAGACGTCACAGCAGTGCAAATTATTTAATTAGTAACTGGTTGAGAACAATTCGATAGTTAATCTGATTGTTGGAGTTCATTAATTGCGTAAAGTAAGCTATTATCGGAACTTTACATCATGATCACCAAAAAACAAGGTTTTTACAACCTTTTATTAATAGAAAAATGAACTTTCAACTATTTAGCGTTTTCGACTGCAGCATTAGGACTGTTGTGGTGTTTTAGTCGACCCTGGGCACCTGTTTTCATCTACCTGTCAGTCAAATATCTTCCGCCCCGATCATTAATTTGCACTCGCGTAATTTGCAAATTGCGTTGATGTTATTGAGGTTATATCAAGGAGAATAGCCAAAAATTGGCTCTTCCCGGCTCGTAGTGGCATGCAGTCGTGCTGTGAACTTGAAAGGCCATTTCATCAGTCGGATTGGTACGCTTTAACTTCTCTTTTCAGTCGCTTTTGAAGGCAACGAGGTGGTTACATTAATATATTTACACGAACTAGGCCAATTTGTGAGGTTGCAGTTGCACACCAAGCGGCCTTGTATGAAAGGAGTAGCTGTTTGAAGTCAGTTCCATCGTGCAATTCGCAATCAACTCGTTAATTCAATCCTGAATAATTAGTGCTCGCAAAACAATTTTGAGGATTTCATTCGGCCAAGAACGCAACCAAGGGACGGCAGCAGAAATTCAAGAAAGCCAGGGGTGAATACGAACTCTACATTCAGTCAAGCAAACACACATGAGGACTATGGTTATCCACCCTTGTTAGTCATGGAGGCTCTAAATTTGTTCCACAGACTTGTACCTGGGCGCCAACGAAAGTATCGTCTTCCGCGATCCAAGGAAAACGTAAACCGAAGCATGGATAGCATTTTAGATCGACTTGACGGTTCGAAACGACGAGCAAGTTATCCGGCAAATTCTGAGGTAAATATATCATTACCATTTTCCTTTTTTTCCCAAAGAATCGTATCATAGTTAGGGCATGAAGTATATCAGAGCATGTCATTTATTGTTTGGCCGGTTCGGGTTCTGTATATTTACTCTCTTTATGCCGCTCAGTGGACTAGAATGACCAATGTTACGAATATCACTTTCCATGCCGATTATAGGGTCGGAAATATTCTCGAACTTTGCAGACAGACTATATGCTGTTTTACGTTTGGATTTCGGTTTCCACCGTTTGCTCTCTGCTTTTTCTGAAATAATATATTTGTTCATGTCAAGAAAGAATTATCAAACGGTTTTGAATCATTGTTACTGCATGGTTTTCATTCAGTCGAACACTGAAGTTAGCACACGCGACGAAAAAAACATTTGCCGGTGACTTTTCGGCTGGCTGTGTTGATACAAGTATAGGGTGTAGCACAATCTTTGACAGCATTTTGTAGCAGGAACATAACTTTTATTCGATGAAAATAGAATGCAACTTTAAAGCTTTGATCAAAAGTAAAACCAAAGCTGACTGCATGAACCGAAACAACAACGGAAAATCATTATCGCTCTTTCGTGTTTACAGAACAGACCGATATTGGTGGGTGTTGAAAACCTCGGATTAAACCTCAGTGGTAACCAAATTTTATAGCCAGAAAATATGTAATATATATATCTATATCAGGAAAAAAATCACTATAAAATTTTACGATTGAAAAATGTCCGAGTTTTCACATCGTAAAGATTAAAAGGCAATGCCTGAAGATTTAGCAAGAGAATAAACAAAAGGGTTATAATGAACTGATGTTCTCATTTTAAACTACGTTAGACAATTCACGGCCAGCTGATAATGCTGATCGATATATAGCGGACTGGAGTTGTCAAGGGCAACTTATCACTTAACGGAAGTCTTATAGCCAGAGCAGGTACTGGTGCATATTATTTGTCGTGGTATGACAAGCTGCCACAAAAGCTAATAGCTATTCTAACCCAGAATTGAGCAACCATTTAAACCATTGAGAGACTTATACTTCGTCTTCAAATAAATTAAAACCGACTACACATCAAGGCACTTAAAACGGAAAAAGAAAAAAAATAAATTTAAAAACTATCCACTTCGACTGTAGATAATCTAAAGTGCGATGCGTTCTGTCTTTCTCAAAATATATTCAAATCCGGCAGTTTTAATTTATTGCTGCGGTCTTGTAATTTCCGGGTGTGATTTCATAAACCACCCAACATTAGCACAACAGCAGATACAACCCTATACTGCGCGAACACGCGTCAGAGACTAAAAACAACTTCGCAATTATAGAAGAGGAAAGCTCAGTGTGAGACAAAAAAGCAACTAACAACATTTTTTCGCGGAGCATTTTCAGTATACTGCTAAATTTCCAAAACAGTCGAAAGGAAACGTTACTTTTCAAAATTGTTCCTTTGCGAGGTCTCTTTTATTTTCTCGGCTGAAAAGATTTTAAAAAGTCATTTTCCTTTTTTCGTTTCGTTTGTTTTGTGGTTTAATCCGGACGCAGGTTCAGTACTCAGTGATAAGTGCATAACCGAAAGGTTGTTTAGTGCAGTTCTAAATATATCAACAAATATTGGCACACTGACGCTGGCTCTTGAGGCGCTGCATATTGTTTAGACTGAGAGCATTGATATTTATTATCGAGTTAGTTTTATAATTTTCTAGTGTCGTCTGCCAAAAAAGGAGAGTTAAGCCAGACTTGTCCCTACATAGTCTCGATATATTCCGAATCAGGTTGATTCCTTCAGCACTAATAATATGAAAGTCATCTGTGTCAATATTTTGAAGGCTTGTCAGCTTAAGAAATACAAATCATCGATCGTGTCCGAAGGTGAAAGCCTTTCCACTTTGCCTGCGCAAACCGTTCGGTCCAATCTCAATTCTGTTGCTACTTTTCTCGGTGAATCAAGGGGCTCTTGTTATAACCAAATTAACGGCTGAAATCGAAAAAGGTTAGTTTTCACTTCGCTAATTCTAGTTTCGATTCGTTATGAAACAAAAAACTTCGGCAAATACAACTCGGTCATGTACGGATTTGACGTAGACGGTGGGTTGAGCCAGTTTCATGGGAACACGGATCACACTTGGTCAATAGTCTATTTCTAGAACCAAAACTCTAAATTTATCTCAGTGTTTACTTTGGGGACTTTAAATTTAAAGATAGCTTTTAGCAAAACCACGGAAATTGCAGTCAGCTGATATAAACTGGGTAAACAAAAGATACAGGTTAAGTTCATGAAACCAAGGAAGGATCTGAACTTTTCTTCAGTTCTAATTTCAGATAATTACCGAAAAAAAAGGAGATTCTGTATGTTGCTTGCTTTTATTGTGGTGGGAGAGGGGGTGGGGGTTGGGATCGAGGATCCCTAAACCCGCGTTAATACATCCGCGAAAAAGAGAACAAAAAATAAAATATATAGATTGAAAAAAGAAAAGAAAAGAGAAGTAAATAAAATAAAGCAATCTTACTCACACGAGATCGATTGTCAACGTTTTCTGAATTTTTACTTCACTCTGATTTATTTTAGTCGGAACACACAGAAGACCATTTTAGTCTTTTCAGCGATCTCACTGTAACATAGCGTTTATTTTCAGCGAAAAACATCATTGAACAAGATCACGAGTGAATATTTTTAACATTACGTGACCAGTATATTTACAAAAATGTCCTTGACCTTGATTAACTCTCCCTCCCGTCCCTCTAGTTTTTTAGTATCACGTGTCTAGAGCCCAGTCTTCCTCCACGTAGAGGAAAATTTGGTTAAAAAATTTCGTCTTGAGAATCATGGAGGGTAGCCAGACCTAATTTTCCACAAGCGAAAATGGCTCTTTTCCCGACCAGACGTAGGTGTTACCTGCTAATATTCCGTGTTCTATTTGTTCCCTATCTGCAAACATAAGCTGCGGGCTGTCAAGAAGCTGAAAACCGTGAAAATGTCGTCGAATGGAGTGGCAATGGCGAAGGTACTCGAGCAGATCCAACTCGTGCAGGGAATGATAGACATGAACGCTTCCAGCTTGAACAGTCTCCGAACACAGTTTTCTACCAACAGTGACCTGATCCAGCAAGAAATTCGCACCCTCGAGGTAAATATCATTGCTTAAACTACTGATCTATGGCGCTCTATGAGCTGTTAGAAGTGGTTCATTTAACGGCTTTTGACATCACATATTTGTCACTAGCGTGGGAGAAGCGGTTTGGGATAAGGTTATATTGGTGCCTACAGCTACGTAAACTAGTTTCGAAAGTATTAATTTATACTATTATTTTCGAGTGTATGGCATTGTGTGTGGTTTTAAAATCGTCGATCATCTGCAGAACACTAGTGGAAAGATGTCAGACAATTATGCTGTGTGATTTCGTTTTGCGACGTGACTTGAAGACTTTCTTTTATTGATGTTTACGTTATGGGGCAAGCAGATCTTGACACGAAACCTTGAATGTTTATTCGCGGTGGCTAAGCAAATTGTTGATTAGCGGCTGTGCTTCGTTTTGTAAAGATAAATGACCTGTTTGCAGTGTGAGATTAGCAAAGATCTGGATAAAACAATATTTCTGCATGTACATGTACTTGGTCGCGTGTTTCGCGTCTTGTCTTCGAAGATTGCCATTAGAAAGACTGTAAAAGATGATATCGGCTGCAAAATTCGATCTCGTTTGTCGATCTTCGTTCTAGACATTTATCTCTTAACATAAAAAATAAAAGTTTTATTGGCAAGCCCCCGTCTAAAAAGATTAAGTGGATTTGAAAATCCTTGATTGCAGGTACACTGTGCATGTACTGTAAGCTTACAGGTAAGCCTGCGTAAAATCAGCTGTGAACTTTTGACTCACACCTGTACAGATCAGTTTAGCCTTAAAACGTTTACAATTCCAGTAAACGTATTTTTATAGCCGCTACCAGCAGAAAAAAAATCGATCGTCTACGTTTTTTTTGTCAGGGAAAGCTTGTAAAATTGTTTTCAAGACAATTAGTTGCCAAGCAGAAGTGCAATGAAGATTGGAACCACAACGAGAAACTCCGTTATTATCCTAAACTGGAACAGTGGCTGCAAGTCGTTGGAATCAACGAAGAGGCAATCAAGGTACATGTGTATTATTTTGTGTTCACAGCAGTAGTCTACTTCAACAAAAGAAATTCCCTCAATTTGTTACATGTATTTTGCAGGTTACTGTATGCACTATTCTCCCCACTCCACCCCAGTTGAACACAACTGTGAGCCAGGAATTTTTGCATATGCAAAGGTTTTTTAAATCATGACAATCACATGCGTCTTGTTAGCTTTTTATCTGGTTGTGAGCTGCATGTATCCAACATTTTGCCGGTTGACTGACAAAAGAAAATAATGGTTTGAAAGCGGAGTGGCAAATTAACAGTGCAACCAGTTTAAATATTTATTCATGTTGGCTGGAAATCATATTTTGTTGTAAGATTTTGAAAACATTTCTCCTTCTTAAATTATTATTTAGTTCTAAAAATTTGTAAGCTAATCAAGAAGAACATTTATCCCCAAATCGAGAAACATATAATTTTCTTTATTTGTATGTGAGATTACCCGACTGTAAGTTTGACAATATATTTAACCAAACATATACAGAATGTATTATTTGTTCTTGATGAATTTCTGTTTATCACGCTCTTCCGTCACAAATGATAAATTTGGTGTTAGTAAAATAACTAATTCATTATTTAAATTTTGCTCACCTTCTTTTTAAAGGGAAATCTTCTGTTCTTATTTTCTTTGCAATTTCAGTAATTTTACTTCACTCACAGGCTATAAATTATACATCCATGTTCACATAATATTATTTTCATTTTTTTCAAAATATACAATAATTATTGTACCTGTAGAACTTAGCATTAACTTAGCAAATGAAAGTGAATGCTTTTGATTTTATTTAAATACATAATATTATCTAAGAATATGAAAAAAATAGTGATGATATCAATTCACTGAGGTCTCGCTTATTGCTGGTAGAATAAATGATAAGTTTGAAATTTTGTTAACTTAAAAGATACAATGTAAGCAGACTTCTAGATATGCCCTCAGAAACATTGACCAATATATGTCATATGAAGAGTGCTTAAAGTTATTTAATCGGCCAACGTTACATCAGAGAAGACAAATTTCTTTACTATCAAGTGTTACATGTATAAGACGATTACTGTAACAGTGTTAACAGACTAGACCCATTTGAGTATTTTACGTTTGCATGTGATTTTCGACCTTAAAGAGCCAAACATCGCCATAAACTTAAACCATTGCCCACAAAGCTAAATAGTTTTAAGTGTTCTTTCTTTGTAAATATATTTAATGATTGGAATAATTTACCTAAAGTTTTTGCAGAGGCATAAAACTCATTTTCAAGAACAGGCTCAGATGCCATTTTACTGATGTTTTAGTAAATACTTGAACTTTTTATTGCAGATTTTATTATATACATACATACATGTACATAGATACAAACTTTATTGATGCTCCCAAAGTGGGTTTTTCAGCTCAATACAATTAAAAATTACAATTATTATCACACTTGTTATTTATTCAGGTGTAAATTTGCGTTTTTAGTTGTTTTAGGAGACAAACTCGCAAGGCATAAACTCTTTTGTCTCCTTTTCACCTTTCATTCTATTTCATTTGAATTTGAATTGTGTATAAACAGACTTTATGTTGTTGTGCATGTACTGTCCAATAGACAATGAACGTGTAGTTGTCGCTTCCTTCAAGGATATGCAGGGCTGTTAATTGGAAATTGTTGGATAGCACAACATCCTGGTTACGTTGTCAAACCAATTTTCTTACATGTGTATGTGCCTTTTTGTTTGGATAATTATGTAATCAGTTTTGAAGCTTCAAATGTAAGCTTACATGTACACGTACTTTCTAACAGTTTTGTACAAATCCTAATACATAAAGTTTCCTTCACTGACAATTGTTTGATTTCCATCTAATCAGTTTCTTGTGTATGGCTACTGTGCTGGGCCATAGCTAGAAAAAAAGTTTGACTGAGGTAGTTTCCGTGGTTACATTCTCTTTCTAGAGGGTCTATTATAGGGGCTCGTACATTCCGTAAACCACCATAATTATTTTGTTCCGTCGAAACCGCAAACCGCTTTCGTTTTCTTCGAAAAATGGACATCGCCTTACAGGTAGGACAATTATCCTCATAACCGATCTTTTAACAGCATGTAGCAAATTATTTGCGATATATTAGCTCAACAATCGTATTTCTCCTCACAAAGACCACAAGATCTTAAGAACAGAACAAATTGTTTCTAGAACTCCATTTAGTAACCAACGAGCAAAGCAAAAAGGTTTTGGTGTCTAATTGCCTGATTTCATACCGTGAAGGACTAGGTACGAGTCTGTAAATAGACCATTTTATAGTTGTTGGCTTGGTGACCTGGCCTCTGAATGGCAGCGAGGGTGGAGTTGACCTTGTTTTGATACAGACCTCACTGCTTTTATTGTGCAAATCAAGTTTTTGTTATGCTAACTAGTTTGCATTTACATGAGAAAAGCTGAGAGGTCTGTATCAAAGCAAGGTCACCTCCAGCCTCGCTTGCATTCATGGCCAGGTAACTAAGCACACAACTGTAAAATGGCCTATTATGGGATTAGCAACTATTGATTCACATAATCAAAAAGAGGACACTGAGACAATGTCCGGATTTCAATACATTTCTTAAATGCCTCTATCTCAGTGAAAACTTCATTGTAGCCTGATTAACACCAAACTTGGGGATTTTGTGAATCTCGGTGTGCTCTTAACTCTGTTTGAATAACTGCCACAAAAACATGCAAAAACCGAAAACCGCGAGCTAAATTTATGATTTCCCACAACCACACGATAATTTCTTAACCGCAAACTGCCAGATAAATGTGAATGAAACCGCAAACTGGCACTCAAAATTGGCTTAAACCGCCAAACCGCCAGACTATAATTGACCCTCTTTCTAGGTATTTAGGATGTTTATGATGACTATAAACAACAAAAACGAAAGTTAATAACTGAAGTAAGTGCCTCGGTTTCCCTGTTACTAGTTATAGCTCTGCTAAAGTTACAAAAATTTAAATGTATTATTTTAATGTGTGTTAATGTAAGTTTGTTATTTTTCTAACACTTTCATGCAACATTTAACTCAATTCTGTGTTAGCAAGTTTGAACATGCAGCTTACACTTCTTTCAATTATGTTCTGGGTACATGAATGAATTGTCACACCTTTAGTGTGTGAGCTTAGTTTATCGCCCATTGTTTAGTTCCTTTTGTGCTCTCAATGTACATTTGCATGTACAGCAATTTCTAATGTCAGTTTGGTACAGAATGAAATACCAATGACTGGCATTATACTGCTTTATTGTATGGCTTGTGTTTGTAGCTGATATGTGTGCTCTGATTGGCTAATTCTAGAGTATTATTCTCCCATAGTGCCCAGAGGCCAATTACGGGCCTGAAAAATCAAAGCAAAAAGCCATGCATGTATAACAATCAACTTAATAATCTTGAATGTTCGGTCTTTTTGGGAAAATCTCAGACCTCTACCTTGCTGTATTGATCTTGCTATTGCTTGGTCAATAGAGCAAGGTCTTTGTTTGAGATTTTTCCATAAAGACTTCACTCTAAGTTAATTATTAAGAAGTTAGGCTTTAAGCTTTGCATCCATAATTGCAGTTGACATAAAGCTTTGAATTTACAAGGGTTACATTCTGTGACGACTGTCATGAATCAAAACAAAAACATACACAAACCCTCAATACTGTATAGTACAGACTGGAAATCATCTTTAAGCAGAAAGAATTTAAAACAAGATGTGTTTGTACATGAATTGCATTTACTGGTTTATTTGAAGTCTTATTGCTTTATTGTTAATTAATTAACTGTCCACATGTATGCATGTTTTCATTTACAGAATTTGGAAGAGAAGTGCAGCACAGTGGAAGGCCTCTTATCTTTATCTGATGAGAAAGTTAAAGCAATGCTTGAGAACTATGCAGATGGACAAGAAGAAAGTAGAAGGTTGATTGCTGCACTGAAACATCTCCAGGCGTACACAGGTACAGTACATTCTCTTAGTCTGCTTTTAAGTAAAGTAAAGTAAAGTATACAAATAACAAGGAAGTGCTCCTGACCAGTGCCACAGGTGACTAACATTTGCCTTTTGGCAACTGTGAAAACTTCCTTTTTTCATATAATCTTATGGTAAGTGCTGTGCATCCACGATTTCATGGTTAGGAACCTTTGGGCTCCTCTTAATTTTTCTTAGACCAAAGCCTTATGAAAAATTACTGTAGCAGTAGAAAAGATATGTGACCCGATTTGCGAAAAGGGGGCTTAAGGTGACTCATGAAAACGGCGTTTTAACACGTTTAAACGAGAGCGTTTAAATGCGTGGAAACGTTTTCTTATAGCGTTTAAACACCGTTTAAACGGTGTTTAAACGCCACAAAACACCCAATTTAAAACTCGCTGCGTTTAATTCGGGAGTTTATTATAGAGGTCATTATACAAATTCATAGTTATGCAAATAAATTAATTTCTGCCGCGCTGATCATCACAGTTAGTCAACAGCAGTTCTTCCCGATCAGATACTCCGTTTATCATGCAAATAATGCCGTGCAGTTAAATTTCTCGGGTAAACCAAGCTATAATTAATAAGAACAGCTTAGTCTTGTGAACGAAATTATGCAGATTCACAGCGGTAACGGCCGGTTGTTTCGCCAACGACCTGATCATGTCAGTCCTCCAACGTACGAAGTCCATTCGGCAACGTCGAATTTCAGTTCGCCAAAGTCCAAAAAACCTTTTTGAAATAGATGTGTATTTACAAATTACCAGAGGAAGACAATGGTTATCTTTGATGCAAGATAAATCGTTCGTTTCAGCTTGGAAATGTTCATTTCAATCTTCCCAATGTTTGATAATGCGCTGGTTAATCGAGAATTACCGTTAATCGATGGCCGATTGTATTTGAAAGTTATATAAACCATCCACGGCTTACTTTTATTTGTAGAGTATAAAACACCTGTAAAACCTTTTTAAACATTTGTGTAGCTAAAAGCCATTGACTGATTGTGTCGAAATGTTTGATTACGCGCTTTTGAAGAGTCGTTTTTAAATGTATTCACTTGTTTCCCTTGCGTAGAATAGCAACAAAGTAAGTTGTATTGCATTGATCGCGCGTACCGTGTGGTTGCACAAAATACTGTTTTTTTCCCTAATTGTGCCTTTGCAAAGATTAGACTTTAAAAAAGTTGCCCAGAAAGTCAAAAGCCACGCAACAATAATTTAGCATCTCTCTTCCTGTGGAATTATTTTCAACGAACTCTAATATTTTAAATGATGGCGAACTGACATACGTTTTGAGACAGCTAGCAACTTCGCACATCACAGAATTTGGCTGTATTCTATAAACAGATTACTTGTTCAGAGCTTTCACATTCATATTAATCATCTAAGATGAAGAACATACCATTTTCTCTTGCTTTTTCATCTCAGCAATCCCCAAATGCATCTCTTCAGTGGATGTTATATTCTGTTGTTATTTTACACCAGAAGATTCTTTTTATAACGAATTCACATTGCAACGTGACAGTTGCCTGTTGAGAATAGTGTGTGTTTGTGTAAGTGAAACTGCAATGTGGGTGAGCTTGGGCGCAAACGATGCTAGAATATTACAAAAGGGATCAATAAAAGGTCAAAAGTTACTATATTTTTGTGTATACACGAAAATAATCAGATAAGCACTGAAGGCAACAATAAAAGGCTAAGAGAAAAAGGGCAATAGCGCTGAGGAATAAATGCGCTAAAATTACTACACTGTGAGTATAAAGATAACAGCTAAGGTATAAAGACTAACTAAAACAGCAGCTAGAAAAAAAAACTAATGTGAGAAACGTAAACAGGCCAAGCGAGAGTAGTGTCACGCGAGGGCAAAACTGTGACAACAACACGTGACTAGTAATACAGGGTGAGATAAAATACAAGTACGAACATAGTCTGTGAATAGCCTCCCAATTGCAAATGGGGGAGAAGGCCCGGCAAGGAAAAGCCTGCACGGACTCCCAGTGTGGTTTTTGTGGTTGCATCGCATTATCAAAGACTTCTTCATGTGATTTACCTCTTTTCTAAGACATGTTCGGAGGATTTTTAAAATTATTTTCAGCAGTGGCTGCTTTTCTATGAAACCCAAGTTTTCCATCACGATTTTTTAAAGTTTCTTGACCGCAGGGTGGTATGTAGTGACAAAGGCAATAGTCTCTCTGCATTGTTTTTGCGGTAGACCTCTGACAGGGAAATTTCTATACAATTTTTATTTCTTTGGATACCTGCGTGCTTCGAGGCGTCGTTTAAAGTTTGCAAGGCACTCTTCATGTTGTTTTGAAGAGTTTGTTCTAAGCAGTCAGATTGCTTCGCCTTTGATCAATTAAAAATAACCCTGGAGGGTGGCACGAGGTAAAATGGGTAGATTGAAAGGTTTCTGTCAGTTTTTAGTGAGTTTTGATGTCTCAGTAGGATGGATTCTTTTATGAATCTCTCTCCTTTAAAATCCTCCGCTCATATCTTACAAAAGATAGAAGCAAACAGGAAAACTACAAATGAATAGAATGCTTGCGGAGAGAGATTTACGAGATGAAAGCAGGCATGAAAAATGAAGCAGGAAAATGATCTCAGCTCGAAATAAATTACTTCATGTATTGCGTGTTGCGTGACGTGACCCAAAGCGGCTAGGCTACCACTGTCATCGGCGGGTCGCGCTAAAACGGTTGAAAGGAGAGTGACCGTTGGATGTTTCAAAGTCAAGAACATTTTGTGCGCAAATACAGTACAGGATAGTTGAAGATACTGAAGAAAACCACTGATGATACCCTCCAATAAACCAGGTAACAAACTCATATACTAAACAGATTGTGAGGACTCTTACCGTGCATGTTCTTACTGATTGATTCATTCGACTCATTTTAGAGGTTACTCATCATGCGACAGCGTTGGTGATTATTAGTCAGCAAATTTAAATTATTGTAGCAATTTTTTTGTTTATATTACGAATGAATCCTAAAACTAAAACTTACAATATTTTAAATTTCTCCACCTCTTTCTGGCGAGGTTTATTTCATCTCTTTCCCAATTGTAAACAAATTATAGCCACGGCAAGCGGCCGACAATGTACAAAGTTCTTCTCTCCTTGGACCTGTTTTTTTTAATAGAATTTCATATAACATCTCGCAATGCGACGAAACAAAGTTACGTGTTTAACTGACTTCGTACATAGTGTAGGTCAGTGTAGGTACGATTACTAGTCAAGTAGTGGCAACAGTATCAAAATGAAATAATTATAGCGATTGATGTACATAATTTACACGTAGATAGCAGTGTTTAATTTGAACAGCCATTGCATAATAAAGGTTGCATTAAACACGTTTTCGTCATGCTTGAATTTTAAACGTTTTGAAGTTTAAACGTTATTCAAACGGCGTTTAAACGTTATTCAAAAACGGTGTTTAAACTCGTTTTCGTTGAAAACGCTAAAAGACGCGTTTTCGTTTTTTCACCTTAAGCCCCCTTTTCGCAAATCGGGTCACATATTACATACACTTTTCATTTACATCAGAAGTACATGTACCAGGGTTGTAGCTAAGAAAATTAGTCTCCTGGTTAAGATTTTCATTAAGCTGGTCACTATTTTTCGCGAGAGATTTGGAACAAAATTTTGTTCCCAATCTTTCGAAAAAACCTTGAATGCGAGGCTACCGAGCTTCGCGTTTACAAGATGGCGGACACAGAAAGAGAACATGCTAAACTTGTTAAAGTGCTGCCAATACTCAAGGTAGTCAGGAATTTATTCCAAACTTTTCATTGAGTTGATTTAGACGGTTCAATATGGTTCAGATACATGTATCAAATGATTGTACGTCACTGCATAACCTAAACACCATCTGTTATTCTTTACCAAGTGATCACCCACCAAAATCCAGCAGGCGATCGCCTCTTCCTTAGCCGGCGAATTTCACCGGTAGCTGGTGCTTAGCAACAACCCTGAAGTACATTGTACACGCAGTATGTGTTCTAAATAATGACACGTCATGTTTACATGTAGGTTGCTTAAATAGCATCCATCACGTGTTCGATGATGTTATATTATGTCACTATAATTATAAAGTACATTGTACAGGTTGCAGTACTTAAATTGAAAAGAAATGCTTGTTATGAATAATAGCTAATTTCAATTTATGTGATATGGATACAAATTACATGTAATGTTATTCCATGAAAAGAATACTAGAGGAGTGCAGTGTAATCACAAATTATAAAAGATATGAAACAGAAATATCATGTAATACCCTGGAAGAGTTCCAACAAACAACCCTAAAAAAGGAACAAGGAATAATCCTTAAATAATCACTCCCTTTACATGTTGGTGCCAAAGAATATTAATAATAATACCGGTAAATGCACCTGGTCATTATTTGAGGAAATAATTATGGTACTTGTACATGTACATTGTATGTAAAAAGAACACTTAAATGCAGTATTAATAATAGTGATTTATTGATCAAGATTGTTGGGTGGTTGCTACATTTCTTCATGAAAGTCAAATCATTATCAACCTGTACATGTATGTTTGTTCTGTCAAAGAACGTCAAAGACAGGGCCATAAAGACAGCACTTCAGATATTTACTGGGATTCTTGGGACACTGGCAAAACACGCGAAAAGAGTACTAGCCTTTCCATCAGTCCTTCAAAGCGGTCATCATGCTCGTCAGTGACCTTGGACAGTGATGCACCATTATCATCCCCAAGCTCCGATGCAGGCACAGAAAGCTCCAGGCTGTCGACGTTATCTACAAGTGACACTGATGGTGGCCTCAGTCCCAAGCACAGTCCTCAGCCGCCTTTCTTCATGAAGAGAAGTGTCTCTGATGATGCAAATTTAGGTACAGTATGCGGGAAGGACCAATATTTGGTAATAAGACTATGCTTTAATTTTCTTTCAATGATACATGTAATACATGTACATGTAGTTGGCAATGAGGGAAGCCCTCGATTATACTCAGTACTTGATTTTGTTGAGTATTGAGCATTGCAAATTGAGTTTGGAGAGCTGATTTGAGTCTTGTGAGATTGAGGAAAACATGAGCCTGTCACTTCAGTGATTCCTTGATAGACTACATGTACATTGTATTAATTGCGCAAACAGACCAAAACTCAGAGGAAGTGCTACAGTAAAATCAGTGTAAAATGCGGGTCCAGCAATTAAAACTAGAATCAATGAACAGTCACAAATGTTTTGTGAATTTTGTGAGAATCAAGGATGGAGAATCGAGTCGCGCTTTGGGTGCTGAGAGACTGAATACTCGACATGATACTCGATATTTGATTCTCCCAAGTACATGTACATTTGAGTACATGTACATGTATTATCAACCTACATTAATTTTGCTGGATACCGTATGGGTTGATCTGCCTTGTCCATGTACTACACCTTGTGGTAAATTAATAATGTCAGCAAAACTGATTTATTGTTGTGTTTTTGAACTTTTTTATTTTATTATTCATGGTTTATCTTTTGCTGCAACGTGGGGGTCTAAGAGACCCATACCTAATGTTTCTATTTTATGTTTTGGCACAGGGAACAGAATACTTATCCACAGTGAAAATCCAAATTTAACTGTCGGGAAAAAGCGTGGAGGAAAGCTCGAACCTGTTACACCTCTCAGAATAGAAATTCCAAAAAGCACAAGTGGCGACATCTCACTTCATTCCCAGTCTGATTCTGAGTCAGATCATACTGCAAGTAAGTCAGTCTCCTGTTATAATTATAAAGTTTCCTTTTGTAAGGTGTACACGATGAACATGTATATTGGACAATGTACTGGATGTACTGGATAACTAATAGTTCAGTGGAATGTCTGCCGTACTGAGCCCTTCAAACCTCACCTGGTTTGTTCGTCGTACGTAATAATGTGAAGTGCCTGAGAGGTACCAACAAGTTAGTCATCCCACGTAAATAAACTTCAAACTTTGCCCAAAAGCTACAACTTTTATAGGTGCCAAAGTGTGGAATTCTTTACCGGATAAATTGCGTTCAACGAAAATCCTTAAGGAATTTAAGAAGGCTGTGAGAGAACTACATTTGTAACGCATAGATTTATATGATTCATTGTAATAATTTTAAGATTTAGGATTGTATAATGATCGTTGTTTTTAGATTGTTACAAAATGTAGTTACTAATTGATCATGTATGTATGCATTTATACATGTATATATATTTTTATTACTTATTTTACTTTTCTCAGCATATTAGCATGTATTTGCTAGGGGCCTAATCAGCCTCATCAACCCGAGTTGAAATAAAGTTACTTACTTACTTACTTATTCAGACCTGAAATATTATACATACAGTACATGACAAATGTCTCCATGTATGAAAGGAGACCTTTGGGAAGATATATTATTCTGACTTACAATGTCATGGAAATACAATGGGCAAAATTTTGGGGGAAATACATGTATGTCATACATGTACAGTACATGTATGTTGTGGACAGCTTTACCAGCATCGGTTAAAAACTGGTTGAGTTAAGTTACTGTATTTTCTATCAATATCTAAAATGTAGGCTAGGTCCTGTACGTTGTGCACTTTTTACTTGTAATGCTGACTTACATTGTGGTTGCCTGCTTTATTACTTGTATTCTAATGAATTTTTCTTTTTGTTTACTCTGTCCTAGGTTCCCATACAATAGGTTCTCCATCTCGTGTTGTTACTCACTATGGTATGGGGCATACAATAAAACACAGGTATGGAATTATGGATTTGTCAGCTGTTTTGTATCAGGAGCTTTGCAAACATTTTAACATGTGCAGTACATGTACGGTGTAACTGTTCATGATAGAGCTATCAAATACAATGTACACACTGTACGTCATGTACAACTGTGTACCATTATGTCTGGTTTTCAGAACAAAGGTTCAAGAATTTGTTCTAACACAGTGACAACAAGCAATTGCTTGTTTCTTGTGTTTAATTGCTAACTTTTTTCCAGGTTTTCTCAGAAGACATTCATGGTTAGTTTGGCATGTGATTATTGCCACAAAATCCTTTTGGTTGGCAAAAAGTGCAAGGAATGCAAGTAAGTTTAATGAAATTACCGTGTGCATTTGCATGTATACATGTACACATTGTACTAAGTGTTTTCCTTGTAACTTTTAATGAGTTCCTTTTTTCAATTTGTCTTTGTCATTGCTTGTGAGACAAATTTGCACATGGCTACAGCCCATAATGTATTATGGGCTGTTGTTATTATAAACATTAATATTATTATTATTATTACTATAATAATTGTTATAATAATTATATTGTTATTATCACCTTTTTTATTTTGCTTGCTTCTCCTTTGTGTTTTGCTCAATAGGCTTAAATTTCACAAGAAATGTGCTAAGTTGGCTCCTCCTGCATGTGGTTTGCCAAAGGGATGTGGAGAGTTTTTTACTGCTCAGCTTCGGAGAGGTGAGTGCAGAAACTGCGCAGTTAATGTGTCTTTCCATTTATAATGCCATAAATAAAAAACTACATGTAGTTGTGTAGCTGTGATCTTATTTTGGTCTGGTGTTATTGAACCTTGGTCCTGAACCTTTTGAAAAACAAAAATCCTCATATAACAGCTAACAAAATTTATTGTCTCCTTTTACAGCCATTAACTATAGCTCTTTGCCTATGATACGTCCTCGTGTAAAGAGAACAAATTCGGAGCCATCCAGCATTGCCCTTCAAGTTGAGAGATCTCTGCGTGAACATGGCAGGTTGAATGCCAACCGTAGTCATGGTGATTTGAATACAGTTGACCACAAGTCATGGTCTGCAGGCATTCGCAATGAAATTCCTTCTCAGTTTATCAAAGGAACAAGCGGGGCAAGCGGAACAAGTGGAGACTCGTGCTCCACATCGTCATCAACATCATCACCACCGTCATCGCCTCTTCCAGCAAATTCAGCTAGTACTAGCCTGTCGGCTCAAGAAGAGCTTGATCAGTTCCCAGAATCACATTTTTCTTTCAAAGGTCAGTCAGCCATTCTGTTCTACATGTACTTGCTTACATATACATGTACATTGTATTCTAAAGCATTTTTCTTTCATTAGCAATTGCAGAGTTTGTTTGAGTAAGTATACAATGTCTGTGAAACAAGCAGTCTTGGTTCACAATGAGTGACTCCAGGAGCCGAAAGGGTTGAGTGGTGGGGGTGAAGGTGGTACATGTAACGTACTGTATACATGTACATTTATTTATGTTTTATAATTAAATTAATTAATGACTCAAATACAGCAACATGTAAAAAGCAAAAACAGAACTAAAAAAAAAACAGTTGAAAATGTTGGGTACACTGTAGTATAACGTTTTTGAAATTGTTGTTTTGATACACGTAATGTAGCACAGTTTCATTGAAATATTGAAGCATAAATCACTGTTGCATTGCTCTTTGTATTGATTAAAATTAATTTAAGCATGGACATGCAATGCAGTGTATTCATTATTTTATTACTATTAAATGATTGCAATTACATTGTTGTGTATTTGATTGGCCCTTCCTTTTAGATGTATCAAGCATAGCATCTTCCTTGCAGAGGTATTTTTTCCTTTCCTTTTTTCATTACTTGTTTGTTTAGAATGTTGCGACATTGTAAGTTGACTTTACTTAAATGCAGACTTTACACTTAAACTGATGTCTATAATTATGTAGGCTCAGTTTTTTAAATGTTGTGTTAGATCATAGAAAAGTTTGCTCACCATACCATATCTACAAATGCACATTTACTTGTATGTGGCGCCATAGAAAATACATGTACATACTTGACAGTATTACAGTCAACCTTCTCATGTGTGCTGCATTGGTTATGTGTCATTAAATTTTTTTATATAATAACCAAATCAATGCGCGTGCTCTGATTGGTCAATCAGCTATGGGTTATCGTGCCGGTAAACCCATGGGAAAATTGCGCGTCTTCTGAATTATTATATAAAAGCAATAGACCACAAGTTTCTATGGGTTTTAGGCTGATAAATACGGTGGCCCACAACTGTCACGGCAAAAGAAATAACCTCACGGCGACCTCACGGCAAAAGAAAAAGACTCACGGCAAAAGAAATAACTTCACGGCAAAAAGAAAAGACTCACGGCAAAAAGAAAAAGACTCACGGCAAAAAGAAAAACCTCACGCCAAAAAGAAAAACCTCACGGCAAAAAGAAAAAGACTCACGGCAAAAAGAAAAAGACTCACGGCAAAAGTCAAAGTATGTCCTCACGTGGGGCTGGGGCGAGTTATCAAGGTGCACCATGGGATAAGAAAATGCAGTAAAGGGGTCAGCGGCTGCTGTTTCGGATGGCGTCAACTACTGTTCAAACTGTGGGAAAGGTGAGCATTTCGAATAGCTTTTCGTTAAATTTATACTCGCACGTTGAGACGATTTGCATTTGTGTTTAAACTGACTTTATTTCAGTTGAATAGAGTTTAAGAACTTTAAAATCAAGTGTATTGTAGACCTTAAATGTCTCGACCCCTTTTTTTCTAATGCAGTCTTAACACTATAAACCGAATAGAAATAATTATTAACTATTTTTAGTAAGATTCAAAACTTCTTTCAATGCGATCTTTGGCGATTTCAAGGAAGTATGCACAAGATTAGGCAAAACTACAGTATGCAAAGACATCAGATTTGGTGACATAATTTGTGGCTCCTTCAGCTCTGCACCAGTGAATATCAAGAAAGAAAAATGGCTCCTTTGGCTCCAGAGGAGTAGAGCCAATCGAGCCGGTCGGGTCGTTGGTAAATAGATACATTTGTAAAAGCAGGTAAAAGTGGCCCTGTCTTCTGTAGTGTAGCACAAAGGAAGCTGATTCTGTAATATTCGAGGAACGTCTATTTCTATTCGGTTTATAGTGTTAAGACTGCATTAGAAAAAAAGGGGTCGAGACATTTATGGTCTACAATACACTTGATTAAGTTCTTAAACTCTATTCAACTGAAATGAAGTCAGTTTAAACACAAATGCAAATCGTCTCAACGTGCGAGTATAAATTTAACGAAAAGCTATTCGAAATGCTCACCTTTCCCACAGTTTGAACAGTAGTTGACGCCATCGATCCGAAACTTGTTGCCCACAGTTACAGCAAAACATCTTCCTGACGACCTCCTTCAAATGTTCCAAGATGGCGCAAATGGCGAGAAGTGATGAGCAGCCGCTGACCCCTTTACTGCATTTTCTTATCCCATGGTGCACCTTGATAGCTCGCCCCAACCCCACGTGAGGACATACTTTGACTTTTGCCGTGAGGTTGTTCTATTTGCCGTGAGGTTTTTCTATTTGCCGTGAGGTTTTTCTATTTGCCGTGAGGTTTCCCTATTTGCCGTGAGGTTTTTCTATTTGCCGTGAGGTTTTTCTTTTTGCCGTGAGTCTTTTTCTATTTGCCGTGAGGTTTCTCTATTTGCCGTGAGGTTTTTCTATTTGCCGTGAGGTTTTTCTATTTGCCGTGAGGTTTCTCTATTTGCCGTGAGGTTTTTCTATTTGCCGTGAGGTTTTTCTTTTTGCCGTGAGTCTTTTTCTATTTGCCGTGAGGTTTCTCTATTTGCCGTGAGGTTTTTCTATTTGCCGTGAGGTTTTTCTATTTGCCGTGAGTCTTTTTCTTTTTGCCGTGAGACTTTTACTTTTGCCGTGAGTCTTTTTCTTTTTGCCGTGAGGTTTTTCTTTTTGCCGTGAGGTTTTTCTTTTTGGCGTGAGGTTTTTCTTTTTGCCGTGAAGTTATTTCTTTTGCCGTGAGTCTTTTTCTTTTGCCGTGAGGTTTTCCTTTTCGCCGTGAGGTTATTTCTTTTGCCGTGACAGTTGTAGGCCACCGTAGATAAACCACTTGGGATGTTGGTAGAACACTCGAAGTATTCGTAAACCACTCACCTGCAGCTCGTGATTTACAAATTCTTCTCATGTTCTACCAACATCCCGCGTGGTTTATCAGCCTATAACCCATAGAAACTTGTGGTCTATTGCTTAACTGTATTTTCTATGGATGGTTTGAAATAGTTATACATGTATGTACACCTGTATGCAACACTTTCTCTTAGTATACATGTATGTACCATGGAATATCCCACTTGTCACTTATATTTTCTTGGTATTATACTTACTCGTGTAAAGGTTTGAGTGTATACGGAGAAAATACAAGTGACTTGTAGCATATTCCTCAAGGCATTCCATGTTTTGTTGTAAATACCAAATGTAGTGGTCTGACCAATGGTTTCAAACTGTGTTCTTTAAAATCTGTTAATCCAGCTGTAATACACATATCAAAATCTATTGCAAACATACAGCAATGGTGATAGGCAAGGATTAATTACTAAATTACTATTTCTTAGAAACGAAATGTATATACCTGATGGTTGTCCTCAACGTTTGCTGTGTCTCACGATCAATAATTGATCTAATAATTAGTGATATTGTCATGTTGTGATTGTTCAATTGCAGGCTTATTACGATTGTAACAGTCATGCTTTAATTAATCTTGCGAGAAACAGAGCTGTTGAAACTAAATTGTACTGCTGTCCTTAGAAAAATCAATGCACATTACATGTACAGTGTATACATTTATTTCAGAACTCCTGATGTGTTGATTTGTTTCAGCGATGAAATGATTGACTCAACCAGCACAACCAGCACACTGGTGAGGACAGAAAGTGTCAAATCACGGCAAAGCAACAACACTACAACAAGCAATGATTCAGTGAGTTATAAGACGTTACAGCACGTAATCCAACTGCTCTGAATAAGTCTTTGAAAAGAAAAATGCTTTCTAGTGGCTTAAGGGTAAAGAAAGAACTGGCAAGTGATTTCTGTATGGGACAATCCCATACAAGAATGATCTTTAACCCTCTAGGAAGCCACTTCTCAAATAGGTCTAAATGTATGGAAATCACTTTAAGAGATCAATTTAAATTATTATAATTACATTTTGAGCCTCATTGCTTATGCAGCTTACAGTTTTGTACACTGCCGATATTGTATAATTATATCTAGGATCTTGTGGTAACAAGATTTCTGGATAGGATGATCCCATGCAAGAATCCCCTTTACTCCTCTAGGAATCCAGTTACCAAATTGTTTTATTATACCAAAGGGATTTATTATTATATTTTGAACCTCATTGCTTATGTAGCCTGTACATGTACATGTATGGTCTAAACCTCTGGTACATATACAGTGTATCTACTGTAGGATCTAGGATCTTGTTACGTATCTGACTGCAAGCATAGTTAGTGCAAGCAGCCTCTGCTTATGCTGATTGTTAACTTACAAAATAAAGTCTTTAAGTTGATTAAAATGTATGAATTCAAGTATTTTGATGGGTTATTTTACAGACGTTGTCAGGAGAGGATGCTCCAAGTGTTGATTCTATTGACAGTCAAATCTCTGATGTAGACCCTGAGAGCAAAACATGGGGCAAGAGAATGGTGAAGGTTACTAATTACTTATGATTATTATGCATAAATTAGAATTTAGAAATTATGTAATTGTTTGAGAACAGTAATTCCCAGTCTGACAACATTGAGTCTAGTGAATTACCACTTACAAAATAGGGTCAAGTTGTACAGTGAAACCTCACTTAAGTGGGCTTCCAATAAATATTAGCCAGACACCATTACAGGGGTTTCAATAACATGAGTTATAAGCGCCCACTGAAGGTGTAATAGGCGGCTGTGACCATCAACTGAAAGGGGCATCTCCCCCAAGAAAAATTTGAAATTGAAAAGCACGGAAATGTAATTTCCAGCGTTCTGGCCATCAAAAAGCGTGCTGTTGTTGGATTTTTTTATTGACCACAAAACAGGACTTTTTTTGTAGCATTTAAACATTTCAGTGCTCATTTTTGTTGTTGTATTTTTTTTTTATCAATATAATTTGTATGAAATCCAAACAGACGGCGGTAAGAGGTCCTACAGGCGGCAGTATACCGCCGGTAACCGGCTTTTATTGAAACCCCTGCCATTATCAAGTGAACACTAAGTCTGGTCCTGAAATTAAGGTCTAACATGTACATGTGCAGTATGTATACCTTTGTTACAGTGTATGAACCCGGGCTTGTCAGCAGATACGAGGGAGGATTCTGACAGAGTGTGCTTAATAATTATCTAGAGCTTTCACTGTACTTGTACATGTACAATGCGACTACTCTAAACAAGGCCACCCAACAAACGTTTCTACGAATTTAACAAATAAAAGTCGTGGCAGTTAACAATAGTTTCCCACCATGATTTTTATTCATTAAAGTTTGTTGAATGGCCTTGGTTATACATGTATATGTTGCAGGTCAAAATGAAATTCAGGTTAAAATGATTTTAACCTAGTTTGATTCTCAATTTCCTTTGTCCTGTAACCCTAATTATTCATGATCTATGAATCATCAGGGTGAAGAACAAAGGAATTTCATTTTAACCTAAATTTCATTTTGACCTGCAACATATATATTAATACGTTGTACATGTACCTGGCAGAATTGATGTTTTTTCATTATAAATGTGCCTTTGATGTAATTTTGTCTTGTCGGGAAATTAACTACATACATTGTACATTTTTCTTTGTGTACTTGTCAGTAACATGTATGCTCCACTATGGACTACACTTTGTTCCTGTTTCCATTTGTCATGTTTGCTCTCTTGCTGTCATTGAGCTACCTGCAACACTTATAAACTAAACACAGGCTAACATCCATAAATTGTAATTTTATAAATTGAATTAATCCATGCACAGTGATTTCTAAATCCATAACGTTAATAATGTCAACATTAACTTCCCTTCACTAAACTTGGAAACTTAACAGCATTCGCACAAAGTTATCCACATACATAGGTCACCACATGATGAAAACTGTTAAACTTATTCATTCGGATAAACTTGTTGAACTAATTGAGAATTTGTGTGCCTTTTTAATGAAAGGTTGGAAAAGCGCACATGCTTTGGGACTTACATGTGAGTGAATATATACCGTAATCTGCTGCTTATAAGCCTCTCCGGTTTTAATTGTCTCTGATTATAGGCCCATCTACCTGTAAACCAAATGATACATCCGGTAAATAAGCTCCCTCAGATATACATGTAAACCCCCATCTAGCTTTTCTTCTTTTGAGTTTGTTTTACTATGATGCTTTAAAGCTTAAATGCTGATACGTACAGCTACATGTATAGCTTGTTTCAAAACAGATTTTTTCTACCGGTTATAACCCCCCTCAGATATACTTGTACGCCCATTTATTTATAAGTCAATCTAAAAACACTTACGAAGTTGTATAAGCCAGGGGGTTATAAGCGGCAGTTTACAGTACCTTGAACAGTTTTTGAAACTTTTTAAATTATGGTACCTTGTATTGCCAATATGGTAAAGTTCTTATAATAATTCTTTTCTGTCATGTGCGAATGCCAAGGAAGTAAAAAAGAACTAGATGATAACACCGTTGTGTTAAACATGTTCATTATAGAATGTACATTCAGATATTTTTCTAAAGAAGGCTGGATAAAACAGATAAAAAATAGCTTAATGTAGACTAACTTTATTACACATGACATACTCCTTTTTTAAAGTTTTTAAATTTTGCTTATAAAGTGGAAATGAAACTATAAATCTTAATACCAGGGATTAAAGCATGAACACAAGTGCAAGCAAAATGAAAAAAAAAAAAGAAATGAAAAAGCGTTAGGTAGAGATTGGTTGATTGTTGATTTATTATTCTAAACAAAATCCCATTTGAAATCTTGCTTGTCAGTTCTTGTATTTCTATTACAGGTGTATGTCCTCTTTTGTTTGAAACTATTACTTTTAATAGCTTGTTGTGTCTATATTGAGACCAATCTGTATATGACTTGCTCTTGAGGGTCCCAGCTCTGTCCTTCATTGCTTTCTCCTTCCCTCTATCCTTGTTGTAATCGCTTGGTGAATGTCTGCATGCAGTACATGATAGGAAGCTTGCGAGGGAAACCAAAAGTATTATTTGTTGCTTCCTCTTCAGCAAAGAGGCAGCTTGATGTCTGAGTGGGTGATACCATTTGAAGAGTTGGAGATCGCATGGAGTCCTCTAGGCAGTGGCAGATTTGGAAAAGTTTACAGGCAAGTCTATGATGCAGTGAGCTGAAATGGTTTTGAGTTTTGAGTATATTATGGTAATAGTGAAACAATTTATACTTTGAAGACATGGCAACATGAAAAGTCACTCCCTTAGTGATGTTTGTTTTATGTTATGTGATATGTTAGATGATGTGTGTCGCGTTGCGTCACATGTACGTGATAAATGTACCTTTCGTGATGCGTTACAATTCATGATTGAAACATGTTAAAATAGTGTGTGGACTTTCCAGGGAGTAATGTCAATCACTGTATTTTGTAGGGGCCACTGGCACGGTGAAGTGGCAGTCAAGATGATTGAGATTGAAAATCCAACAGAAGAACAGCTGAATGCCTTCAAGTTCCAAGTTGGAACATTTCGAAAGACTCGCCATGAAAACGTAGTGCTATTCATGGGTGCGTGCATGGACCCACCAAAACTCGCGATCATAACCAGGTAAGCTCTAAACTTCATGTAAGCCTCACTGTGTCATACCTGTTAGCTTGATACGATAGTTGCCCTGAAAATAACCTTTGCATTACCATAGCTGTCATCGGAAGAGCTGTTGTTATCGGTTTTCTGTGATGTGTACTTGACCAGCTGTGAATTGGCGGAAAGAAAACAACCCGGGTTTTAAGATAGGAGAAAAGCCATGAAAAAAAAATCGGTCAACTGGCTGACAGGGTCAGGCTGGCTATCATTGCCACAAATCCACAAGAGAGTGGAAATGTGTGATGCAGTTTCTTTGAATCAAATTATTTATTTTTAGTAGTAATATGCAATAATAAAAGTTAAGACCCTTTTCCACTTCTTTCATGGAAGATTGGGGTAATCAAATTTACGAAATTACTGCGTTTCGTCAAAATGCTAGAAATTTCCCTCGCCTTTCATACCACTTAATCACCTTTTACTATCATGGGTGACAAATTACACTTTCAATCGTGGGTTTCGGACTTGTTTATTGTATCGAGAAATTTCGCCCCAAACGTTGTCATGGCAATTTTGTAATTTTACATGTGGAAATATAAATTATCAATGAAATTTCGCGCCCAAATATTAAGGAGCAATTTTTCACCCGTGATATTATTAGCGAAATGCTTTAACCGTGTTCTAGCTTTCGTTTTCCTTGATTGGTTTGATTAGTTACAAGCTTAGATCCTCCATCAGAACATAATTGCCTACTTTAATATAAGGTGGAGCTTGAAGAATAGTAAGCGATCAGCAAAAGTTCAGTTTTGGTCTTCATCAGTCTCTTACACGTTGATTTGGGGACAGGGGACGGGAGACAGGGGGCGGAGTTGCTCTCCATTGCATGTAGGGTTTCCTTATTACTTCATTATTTCATATTGTGTCTTTGTAGCATGTGCCGTGGATTTTCTCTTTACACTCACATACATGTGAGAAAGGATAACCTTCCGCTGGCCAAAATCGCGCAGATTTGTACCCAGATTTCTCAGGTAAGAGACGTTTTCCTACTTCTCATTACCACAACCACGTCACGCAACTGATCTTTAATTTTAGGAGTGGTGTTACCTACTTGTCGTGAATAACGAAACAAATGCTTGCATAAAATCAATAGCTACATGTAGCTAACTTTCTTTGCCCAAGTTTGAAAGCGCATTGGCGTAATGGGTAGTCTCTGCTGTTGAACTAAGTCCGTGCCAAGCGCTAGCCGGAATGTTTGGGAGGTGTCCTCTCACCATCCAGAGGTGTAAATGGGTACCGGTGAACTTAATGCTGGGGGTCACCCTGCGATGGACTAGCATCCCATCCAGGGGGGAGTAGAAATACTCCTAGTCGCTTCATGCTTCTAAAAATGGAGAAAAGTGCCGGCCTGATGAGCTGCTTGGTTCGTATGCAGACTTTTACCTACTTTTACATACTGGCGAACGATTTGTTTTAACCTGACAGAGTTGGGGGTAATTTGGTTTTATCAACTGGGTTGAAAATGTGAATTGTCCACCGTAAAGAGATTCGGAAGCTGACGTTTCGAGCGTTAGCCCTTCGTTGGAGCGAGTTGGGGGTAGCCCTGCTCCCATCCAGGGGGGAGTCGAAATATCCCTAGCTGCTTCATACTACATTCAGTTGTAAAGAAGCTGAAAAAGTGTCCAGAGCTTCTAAGAGATTTGAACCCACGAACTTCGCGTGTCTGGTGCAATGCGTTTCGAACTGAGCTCAGCTAATGAATCGACACATTGAGAGAAGATTCCAATTGTGCTACCAGATCTTGCCGCAAAAGGAAACCTGTGTTAAATAATAATTTGCGTGAAGTCATAGAGTAAGTTACCTGTTAATTTTCTTGCCTGTACGGTGTGTTCATGTGTATCCACAGGGGATGGGATATCTTCACGCTCGAGGTATCGTACACACAGATCTGCGCTCGAAGAATGTATTTCTGGAGTCGAATAATCGCGTGGTAATCACTGATTTCGGCCTGTTCAGTGTAGCTGGCCTGACCACCAAGTCGGTCAGGCCAGGGATGCTGATGATCCCAGAAGGTTGGCTGCCGTATTTAGCTCCTGAAATTCTTCGCTCGCTGACGACCCAACAAGATGCGCCTGATTCGTCGCAGTTCACCTTTGCAACCGATATGTACGCCTTCGGGTAAGTCACAGTCACGTGTCACAGCAGCGGTTTCAAGCGAAGTTAAAAGTGAACATCAGTTTCTTATCCATTGTATTGAAGCTAAAACTGCAGTAAATCACAGAGCCAGTAGTCACTCGCTGAACAACACACGGATAGCGATATAAGCCAATTAGAACACGAGTATGAACATGTAACCGATGGTAAGCGCGGGAAAGTGCTTGAAGAGTGGAAAGCGCGGGAAAACAAGTACGGAGGGCCGGGAGTGACAGGCAAGGGAAAAAAGCGGAAGCAAGTTTTGAACTGAAACGGTCTATTGTTGGGTTTTCTTTAGGACTGTCTGGTACGAGATGTGTTCTGGCTCATGGCCGTTCAAGAAACAAATTCCTGAAGCCATTATCTGGCAAGTGGGCAAAGGAATGAAACAATCACTAGCAAATGTGGATGTTCCACGAGAGGTCAAGGTATGTTTAGAGAAACTTTGGTTCTAGCACTGTACAGTGAGGGAAACAAAACAGTCCACATGTATTATTAAAACTGAGTGAGGCGTCATTACATGGCGCAGAATGCGATTTTTTTTGACGACGTCCTAACAGTGCAACGTTTCCAAAGTACTTAATCACTGGATACTTGAGTCTTTGCAAAGGGAGAGCTAGTGTTGTACTGTACGAACAGCTATCACAAGGGACAGTGAATACGCTTAATTCAAACCAGTTTGGATTGATGGGACAAGTCGCGCAGGTTACATGAAGGGACTTGTTATTGAACTCGCAATCAAAAGTATCCTCTTTCGTTGCTGATTCTAGCAGCGTTTAGGCCGCGTGTCGCATATGAACATAATAAATGGCCTAGTTTACCACGAGTCTCATTAGTACAGTGGTTAGAGTACCCAACCGGTATGTTTCAATCCGGCTGGGGACTCGGATTGTTTCATTTTGCCGGCCTCTATCGTGCACTCGCGACATGCTGTTTTGCAATGATCGATGGGTTTCACGAATTTTGCTCTTTTTTTGCAGGACACCTTAACAGTTTGCTGGGCGTTGGACCCAGATAATAGACCCACTTTCAGCAATTTACTGAGAACGTTAGAAAGACTACCTAAAATAAGACAACGGTTACACAGGAGCCCCTCCCAGCCTTGCACTGTGGGCAGAGGGGCGGAGCCGCTTATTTGAGGTGAATAGTGGATACAAGGAAAGGCGGGAAAACTTCGCTGTCTATCTCTTAACCTCGTTTCCAAGATCCGAGATATAAGAAGAGCCTGGGAATGAGAATACTGGCACTGCCTGCCGGAAGATAGGTTTTCTGTCACAAATGAGTTTGCAGGAAGCGAGTTGAATTAATTAAGCGCCTATTTCATAACTTCGGCGCTGTTTTCTCTTGACATTTTAATCCCAATTTCTCCTTACTGTGGTTGATACATTTAATTCTCTCCAGGAGAATTTGGTTGGGTGGTAAGATCGTCTTCTTAATAGGCCATTTCCGAGTTCCCTTGTGGCTCTGTTTCAAAACGAGTCTAAATGCGAAAACTTGTTGGCGGAACTCATTTTCATATGAATGGTTTCACACTTAGACTCGTTTTGACACGGAGACAAAAGGGAACTCGGAAATGGCCTATTACCTTCTAATTGTAATTTATTATAAGAAGGTTAACGTTTAGAGAAGTTAGTATTTGATTACTGATGCCAATCAGTGTTTTTCTTCGTGGGTGAGGTGTCGCACGAAAGCATGCGCTTTTTGAGTGAACAATCGTTAGGTTTCACTCTTCTCTTGCCATTCCCGGCTGGTTTGGGTTTGAGCAACCAAACTAGTACTCGGCAAAAGTCTTTGTAAAATTTATTGGACGTAGCCTTCTACATCCGACAGGATTATAAAGTTGTTGTATCAATGCTCACAGCAGCGCTCGTGCAGAGCTCTTTTCATAAGCCATCGCTTCTGCTCCGTAAGAAAAAAAATTGTAAATAGATTAAGATTGAATATACCTCCTTATGAGATGAAACTCTGTACCATGCGAGAAGAAATATTTTCGTTCTTTCCTTTTATGACTGCTTTGTAGAATTTTCCTAGAAGTACTGCTTCATCCACAACAAAGTTTGAAAGAGTTTTAAAATTGTTTTTATTTAAGCTGAGTGAGAAAACAAACGTTACTGTTTTGGCGCCCCTCTTCTTGCACTCTCTGAGCCTAAAATTCGAGCCGCGCATTGTATACTGATGGCGCATAACTACAGGGCAGGGAAACGTGCCTTAAATCTCTTTCTCTATATTAATTCTTAGTTTAGATTCTTTTGTCATTTTGTATGTGATGCGCTCAATGGTGTGCTCGTTATATGAGCAGTCAATTTCTGTTCCACGACATGTGAGGGTAGTTTTTGCGAAGGGGAATCGTTGATAACGTGATAGAGAATCTTGCTAACTCCAAACGTGTCTCAAATGCTTAAGAAAAGTCAGAATTTTAAAATCATAAGAAGTAATTATGCGCGGGGAAAATAATTTTAAGAAAATAGTGTCTTCAACTAAGGCCCGTGGTCTTGCGAAAATTTAATTTATCTTAAGACAAAATAAAACAATACAAAAAATTGACCAAATCTGAAGACAGATCATAATGCAAAAGTGTGCCTTGTATTGGGACGTCATTCTTGGTACGCAATCGTATCATTCATGTTCTATACCACTTCAAGATGTAAACGCAGGACAGTTAAACTGAAAACTTGAAATCTTTGATAACAAAGGGATATAGCATGTAGGTCTGTAGTACTGCTCTTAGGCTGACGTCTAATACAGACGCTTTCCACACTCCATCCCGTTTAACTGTAGCTACCTCCCTTTTGGTGTAGGACAACCCTGCCTGTTGAAGGTGGGTTGAAGCTTGTAGTGGGCGTGTCCACTTCAGAGGAAAATTATCAATATATGTATCACTTATGTATTTTCGCGTCAAGAATGAAGATGAATTTCAGGGCACCATGTACGTCCGTTTGAATTGTAGATATAATTTTCTATCTTGCATGGAGCTTTGTTCAGGGATGTAAATAAGTTTCTGGAGTTGACTTTCTCCAGCTAAAGAGAAATTGTACAGTTTTAAGAGAGCAGGGTTTGCATGATTTGCAATGTAATATTTTCTTCCAGATCAGTGGAACGCTGTGTTAAATCTCGTAAATTATTAGTTACAGTTTGGAGTCTTGTCTTTAACCGTTACAGTCCCACTGAATCTCTGAATATTAAATAAGTTTGTCTCACTGGTTATGGTTGCTCTGTATTTTCTTTAGCTCTTATTAACCGAGCAGGAGGTCTGTATGGGAGAATCTTGACCGAGGTCTGTACACACGACCGAGATCAAGATTCTCCCATACAGACCGACTAAGATCGGTTAATAAGATGTTTATTATATGGCAAACAAGAAAAATTAATTCGTTTAATGTAACTGGTTTGTACTAGCTGACATTTTGCTTGCGAACGGAAATGAGCAGAGCTTAAATCTACCAAAGTTTGCTCGTCTTCTTTACTTTTTTTTCTCATCAGGCTTTTCGGCGCTTCCATGGAACTAATATAGTAAACATCTTTGTATTTTGGTTTGCAACCTTTTCACCGCAAAATGTAACCGGTCTAGATAGGAAACTCTAGACCGCGATCAACATCGATTTCAGCCAACCATAATCGTGTGTTCAGACTCTCATCTCCTTTCTCTCCAACTTTTCCGTGGTGTTTCGACTTTCCCTTGGCCCACTAACTGCCCCTGGGTTTCCGAGGATGCGTCCATTTGAATTCGGTTCCGAAGTTAATACTGCATTATTTTTACCGTCCCCAAAACGGCCGGGCTTAGGTGTTCACTCGGGTCTGAATGGTTCCAAAACGGGGGTCCAAAATCTCACCATTTGGAAGTAGCCTTCCGTGCCCTAAGTGATATAGGGGATTGAACAACCCCTTTTGGGTTTCTGACAACACTGACCGTAGCAGATCACACTGCTGCGAATTTTGCTTGACGAAGACAAGCATCATTTCGATCAGGAAAACCTCATTTCCATTTACTTTCAACACGGTTATTTACCATAGTACGCGTTTTACGAAACTAGTTTCGTGTTAGACCTTGGCAGTTGATCGTTTAACTGAGGGTTTCAGACAAAACTAGTTTTGTACATCACGCATGCAATACAGTAGTTTGTTGAAAGTAAATACAAAATCAAAATTATGCAGATCACACTTAGTTGGTATTAAACGATGGCTTTGGCGACGAAAAGTAAAGTGCCTTCGGTTGCTTAAAAGAGGTCCCCATTTTGTTATATTGCAAGAATGCAATAATGCAGGAATGTCAGTAAATAGAAACAGGTCAGAGAGAGTCAGCGACAAACTGGCATGCAAAGCTGGCAGCGCACGAGATAACGGACCCAACTTGCACTATTCTGAACCATGCAGAAAATGGGAAACAAAATCTAAAAAGTAGATGTAATTGCAGACTCTCGCACACTTTAGAGCACCCTGGAGCACCATCCAACATCTTGCAACAGTGGAGCAATGTTGTGTACCTTTTGTTAAGCCTTTAAAGATTCAGAGTTGAACAAATAATAGCAAGAAGAGTCAAGAATTGGAAGGACACTCCCAATACGCATGCACACACCGAGGTCTGCAAATTTGTTCGGTGTTAAAGCTTGCTTCTTTGCAATGTAGTTTATTTATCACATTAGAAATTGTTGAATATTAATTTACCGGTGTCTTTCGGCACGATTTTAAGCTTATGGTTTAAGGTGGCTCGAAACAGGTTCCACTACTTTTCAAGACTTAGAGCTTGATGGGTCATTATAACCACTCTATCGGTTGATACCAAAATCATGGTATCAAAAAAATACTGCCCAATCATCGGTGAACAAGTTGCTGTCAATTTTATGGCACAGTAGGTTACCATAGTAACAATATGACCTGCTAAAAACACCCTTAATTTTAGCTTTAAGCGCTTATAACTCGAACACGAGCTCGGTGACCCCTATTTGTAATTAACATGATAAGATACCACTTTTTGCAAAGTTTAAAAAAATTCTACGGAGGGGGCTCTGAACCCCCTCCGTAGAATTTTGTATCCGTAGAAAGTTGTATCTTATTTTTTGTTGTATTCTTTTTTTTTTGTATCTTGTAGCAAATTTTTGATACCATGATTTTGGTATCAACTGACATGGAGTGGTTATGATGACCCCTCAAACTCTAAGTCTTGGAAAGTACTGGAAACTGTATCGAGCCACCGTAAGAGCCCTAGCTGGAAGAATTTTCTCCGCAACGTAAAAATCTGTTAAATTTGAATTTTAATAAAAATAATGATGATGAAATAATGATGATAATGATGAACTCCTGAAGATATCACCGATATAGGTATTCTTGAAATGTGTCTCAACAGGTTTTGTCCGAGGTTTCGGGTAGTCGGACTGGCTTTCGCTTGGAAATTTTGGTCCAACCGAAAATATTCAGGGAAAAATGGACTACTTTTTGAAGTAGGTCCACTTTGACGAGGGCTTCAACTGAAGAAATGGGGTTAATCGTAAGCCCTAAACCGGGTCACAAATGTAGCCGTTAGGCGTGAAATTGGAAAACATATTACACAATACCCATTGACCGTAAAAGCCACCACACCATTGAGACCCTCTTTGAACGATTGGACAAGGTTCAATGGCTAGTACTCTTCAGTGGGAATATTCCGGACTTATTCAGCGAAACGCCATCGAATTACCAGAGAGAATTCTCAGAGAAATTCTGATTTCTATATCCCACGATTCAACAGTGTCAGGCATGGGAAACATTCATTGACGTTCTTTGGACCATGACTTTGGTCCAAACTTAGCCCAGGAGACAGAGAGAGACAGACGTTAACGGCCTTCATGGCCAATATTAGGAAAAGAGATCTCGCTAGCCTGGTGGAGAACGACTTTTGTAATGGAAACTGTCCCACATTCACTTGCTAAATATAGATTTTATAGCCGAATAAAAATTATAGATCTTAATTAAATAAGTTTTGGTTGATTGTAGCTTAAGGATTTTATATTTCGAATTCTAGATATGTATTGTACTTTTTACGTAGGATAGTGTCCCCGATTAGTAAACCTATTACAGCTTAGCTAGAAGTTTGACACTGAAATAAAGTCACTATTATTATTATTATTATTATTATTATTATTATTATTATTATTATTACTATTGTTACTATTATTGAGTAGAGTTTCTCTTATTTGGGGGGTTAGGAAACGAACAGACGGAATATGGTTAGAGCCATTCTTCTCGGTTGGCCCGGTTTAATAGGAATATACCCTCCCTTTTTACACGGTTGGACAAACTGATCGATCTGATAAAATGGAAACCACCCAATATAAACAACGGATAACCAAGGGTTCCCTATTATATATGGGAATTTAAAATATAACAATCTGTAAATATTAAGTTTTAATTATTGAAAACAGTTCAAGTACCAAAGAACACTAAAACTGCACAAATGTTACAAATACAAGATTAAATGCGGCAGCTAGCGATTTGTTTTCTGATTACGTGCATAGAATATTTAATGATGATATGCTTTTTTCAGCAATGTACATTTTTAGTCCAGCCTGTTACACTGGAGAACCTTGTCAAACAGTAATCTCCTAAGCCGAGTTCGGACATGCAGTGATTTTTCAAAATTGGCTCCACATATAATCCCAGAAACCCGGCAGCGAAGTCCCCAGCAAGTGCACCCGCTTGGAGCATACCCTGAGCAAATTCTCTTTCTCTGACATCCGTAATCTTTTCAGATACGACCAGAGGCAAATACGCATAAATACAGCCGGTACAAAGTCCCATTATAAAACATAGAATCAGGATAACTTCGACATAGGAAATGAAACGATACCATGAGGCAAACACGAAGAGAAACATCAACACTACACCAACTGTCGCCAAGATCCATGTCTTCTTGATTTGCACGTGATGAGCCACACTTGAGCACGTGATTGAGAACACCAGAAGATAGGAACGACTCAGGAACTAAGCAATGTTGTTAAACAATACATAATAATTGAAGTGGTCACGTGGCTGAAAGGGAGCCTTTGGAAATGCAAGGGTGGTAATGATAGCCTTCAACGAAAGAGACTCAACATAGTACTGCCAAAAGAGATATATCATTAGTAAAGATATTTCCCTTGTTATCAACAGTCTTGTTTTCAGCGAAAGTTCGTCTGCGAGTTGCGTATTTTGTTGGTCGTCAATGGGCTTGTATAGGACATTTGCAAAAGGGATATTTTGACATTTGTGATCAAGAGGAGCTTTATCCAAGATGATGTACGACAGAATAAAAAAGAAAAGCACTACTGGCGTAGCAAAAACTACGGTGAACTTTGGTGAAACACACGTCCATGTTGACACCCCTGAGGACAAAATCAAAAGAAGTATTTTTTAACCGGAAGCCATGAATGAATATTAAAATAAACTATTGTGAATTAATACTTCAAATAAATACAGTGCCGTGCCCAAATCCCAGTGATCCAAATCAAATCCCAGTAACTAAAATCCCATTGATCCAAATCCTAGTGATCCAAATCCCAGTGATCCAAATCCCAGTGACTCAAGTCCCAGTGATCCAAATCAAATCCCAGTAACTCAAATCCCAGTGACCCAAATCTTAGTGATCCAAATCCCAGTGATCCAAATCCCAGTGACTCAAGTCACAGTGATCCAAATCCCAGTGACCCAAATCCCAGTGATCCGAATCCCAGTGATCCAAATCTCAGTGATCCAAATCCGAGTGATCTAAACCCCAGTGATCCAAAACCCAGTGATCCAAATCCCAGTGACCCAAATCCCAGTGATCCAAATCCTCATGATCCAAATTCCAGTGACCGAAATCACATTTTCCTCGTAAAAAATAGGCAAATCCCAATTCCCATGTTACCTCTTGAGGCCTCTCTATACATGACTGTGTTTAAACCCGCGACTCTCTTGGTTACTACGAATTAAACTACGAATTAAAGTAACCCCTCCGAACCCCTCCGAAGTCTCGTTAAGCTATTTACCTGTGTAATAGAGACTGCCTAATACTGTACCCACTCCAGTTCCAGCAGCTATCGTGCTGATCGATACATCGCTGTAAAACGCCGTCGTTGAAAAAACTGTCATAGTCGATTCAGCTCTGCCAAATTCAGCCATGCAGAGACCAATAAGCCTTACAATAGCGGAGTCGGCAATAGCCATGGTAATGAAACCAGCAGCGTATGAGCAGATAATAAGGGCGACTTTAGTAGAAAATGGCAACTTCTGTAGAAACCACGGAAGAGTAAGTATGCAGAGCACATTTGCAACGCCCTTTGTTACGGTCGCTGCCCCCGTCGCAATGGAACTTCCAGCGAGAATATCGGCCGTGGCTGTTACAGTGATTTCAGATGGCAGTTTGAGAAGAATCCCGAACATAAAAAAAGCTAACATGTTTCTACCTTGCTCTTTTGTATCCACTTTCTTCCTCTCGCTCATTTTTATACGAAATCAGTCGCAAAGAGACTTTATGGTCCTAGTTGTCTCGTGTAACCGTACGTGTACACTTAACAGTTTAAAGTTGTTGGTTTCAGTTGGCACGACTTTTGACCAGCATCGCTTGCACCGGTTTGCAGTTATCGCTATCTACAGGAGGACATCAATCCGATCGCCCGATGGAAAGTTACATGCTTCTCAGTAATGTTTGTCAGTGCCAACATCTCCAAAATGCACCCAAGCGTGAGGTATTTAAATTCACGCACGAACCTTTGTGAAACGTCAGATCGCCTTAGGTCGTATATAAATATGTATGTGTTTAGACACTGTCATGAGTTACTGACCGTTAATGAGGTGGACGGTTCAGTGAGGTATGCTTTAAGTAATCGTCAGTTAATAAAAAAGTAAACCCTTTGAGAGAGGGTCGATTAAAGGTAGAGAATTGGCGTGCTAACACTTTTTGGTCTGAAAAGTTTTGGAAGCCAACTGAGAAAAAGTCAAAAAGAGAAAAACGTTATCAGTAATAGACACTCGACGCCTCAACAGGAGTAGAGTAGAAAATGGCAACTTCTGTAGAAGCCACGGAAGAGTAAGTATGCAGAGCACATTTGCAACGCCCCGCTTTGTTATTACGGTCGCTGCCCCCGTCGCAATGGAACTTCCAGCGAGCAGCGAGAATATCGGCTGTGGCTGTTACAGTGATTTCAGATGGCAGTTGGAGAAGAATCCCGAACATAAAAAAAGCTAACATGTTTCTACCTTGCTCTTTTGTAGCCACACAAAGTCAATGTTAAAAGTTAAAAACGTTATCAGTATAGACACTCAACGCCTCAACAGGAGAGTTGCAACGACCGTCATTTGCTAAATTGTTCTTCACTGAAGCATAGCTAGCATGGCACGGCAGCCACGCTATTTTAACAGTCGGCTGGAAATACTAATAAACACTCAGCGAGATGAGATCTGAAACATGCGGGTACTTGATAAGCTATAGTGTGGGTAAATGACTTGAAATGAGTGTAAAATATCATATGGCTTTGTTAAAACGAAAACTTACTGCGAAATTGCATGCTAATATATTAAAATGATAAATTAAAAGCTGGTTTCACTTCATAGACCGAGATGGAGTCGAGAAATAGGAATACTGGATGGGTTTCTTTCTCGAAATTGACTTTGCACACTGAATGAAACATTTAAGACATGGGGTGGGTCTCTGCAGTTTCCTTATTCTAATGAGGCAAGATTTTGACCCAATATGGTCTAAGCTCTCGTAAGGGATCACCAAGGCTTGACATTTTGGGTGGTCGCCTACGAGAGGTTCGACTGTATTAAATAAATAGTCAACAAGGAGAAGAGCTCAGTGAAACTTTTATTTAATATTCTAATAAAATAGCATTAAACCGACGGCAGGTCCCTGATTCAAGTAAATCCTATTTTACAACAACAAAGTCGGTCACGATGGCTAAGATAACAATCTTGAAAATTATTCGGCAGAGAAACTGTTGAATGTTAATCGTTAAACAGTCTGAAAGGTTAGCTTAATATTTAACAATTATTGGACGAGGCTAAGCAGAATATCGTGATTTGTCAATGGAGAGCAGATTAATTATTTGCTGAAGCCGAAGGTTGAGGCAAATAATTGATCTGCAAGTAATAATTGATCATCATCGTCATCACCACCATCATCATCATCATCATCAATATTAAGGAGGACGCAAACCTTAGGAGTTTCCATAAAAACACCAAATAACGCCAGAAATGCTTGAGTCAAAGCAACACCCTTTGCTTTCACATATTTGTTTACCTCCTTTTCCACAGTCTTGGCGATTTTGAGGCGCTACAGAGCAAATTTCTATAAAAACAAAGCAAACATTATTATAATCTATCAACTATTTTCGCTCGCGCGCAATTGGTCTAAACGCATCACGTGACTGAATTTGCCCCAGCTAGAACTTGGCAACATCCGAGTGATATTCTCCAATTGTCAAACCTGCGCGTCTTTCGAAAAACTGTATTTGAAGGACAATAAACACAATAGCTTCAATTTGGCTTTAAAATATGTTCGGGTATTTGTCTTTGGACATTATCTGTTACTCAAAATTCACAGTTTTCCTCGAGCTTCGCTCTCAGAAACTGTTCGCTTCTCAGAACGGAAAAGGTCTGCAGACAAATACCCGAGCATATTTTTGCGCCAAATGAAGGCTATTGTTAGCATAAAAGTATGGTGAGGGGATGGTTCTCTTACCAACACGACCCGATACGATCCGTGAAAATAGATGCCTTTCTTTGACTAAAACTACTTTTAAAAAAATTAACCCTTTTAAAAGTGCTATTAAGATTTTTAATTGAACAGTTATAGTGTGGTCGGTTTCATTGATCGTTGTATTTAAATAATACAGAATTGTTATAACAAGAGAGATGAAGAGAGATGTAGGGTGCTTACCATTTAGCCACAAAATCCGGAAATTTCGGTTGTAAGTCAAATGGAACAGTAATTTTCCGGAAAAGCCGTTCGGAAATTGTAGACTACCTCCAGAGGTAGTCCTCTTTTCCCGTTCGGAACGGAACGGCGGAAATTTCCTTACCATTTGCCAAATTTTCCAGTTTCCAGTCTTTCATCAGCCGAAAACAATTACGAGAAATCAAATTGCAAATGGTAAGCGCCATCCCGTTCGGTTGGTTTGCTGGTTTTGGAAAAACCCTTACCATTATTCAATGGTCATCCCAACCGGTTTACTCTGACAAATGGTAAGCACCCTTAATGTATATCATAGGTTGTACTTACCAGTTTGGCAGTGTCGGCCTGTATAGCCAGCTTTACAGCCACAAACATATCCATTAACCTGATCTGCACACGAGCCTCCGTTTAAACGAGGATTACTGGCGCATTCGTTGATACCTGCGTAAAAATATTTGCCGGTTCTTGTTAAGACGTACATAAATTGTCAAGCAAACCTGAACAAAGCAGTGTTAAGGGAATGTGAACATGCTGTAGTGATGTCAACGCTTGTTATTTAAAACTCTTATACTGACAGTGTTTGGAAATCGCACCCTTACGCTGACGCTTTCAAAGAAAACCCCATCAACCTATACATTTTCTGAAAGCTAAATAGTTATAGAATACAATCATATCTTTAAAAATTTCTAAAAAGACAATAACGAAGTGATATTAAAAGAAATCCCCAGAAACACTGCTTCGCTTAAATTGGTTCGCTTCCGCGCGTGAATTATCGGATTGGCGAGATTTACATCGGAAATGTTTTCTCACACATCACCCTCAAAAAGCGTGTCTGCGATTTTCCAGATGTGGTTTGGTTTTTTTTAACAACCTCCTAAAGTTTGATATTGTCAATGCGGACGTTCCTTTCTGCAAAAGAGGCCATAAGTTGGAAACGAAGCGAAATTTAACAAAGCCCAACACCCTTTTTCCAACGAATTATCCTAGAACGTGGCTGCCAATTTTTCAGCTAATTCGGTCGGAAGACGCGCGTAAACGAACTAAAAATGTTCTCCCTTATATGCAGTTTTACTTTATCGAGAAAAAGGCGAAAAACGTTTCGTGCGATTTCTATGATGAGGTGTTAAAAATCACCGCATGTAAGAAGATTTGATGAGGCATTGACAGATGTCGGCACGGATCAGTTTGCAACAACAATGGCTTATGACAACCTGAAATAAACAGACGTCTACAATTCTGGCGCGAAAACTAGTCGTGGTTATCGTTCGAGCGTCAAAATACCAGAGCTTAAAAAGGTTTGTATGTAAACCACGGTGACTTTTTACCCAGATTTCGTCGCCAGAATTGGTATTATGTTGCTGAACTTAAGTCTCTTCGTTCTCCAGACACTTATCAAGACCACGCCTCGAGAAGCTAAAAAGAGGAAATCTTAGTCTCCTTCGCAGCCGTTATTAGGGTCGTCACGCAACGCTTCTCCCCACTAAGTGGGGAGAAGCGTTGCGTGACGACCCTAATAACGGCTGCGAAGGAGGACCAAGGAGACTAAGGAAATCTCGAAGTGGAATAGGCACGCGGGCCAGCAAGCGAAGCACGCAACTCGATGTTCAGCCGCAAACAAATGAAAATCCGAGGGACAAAATGCTCTCGGAAATGTCAGCTGCCGGGTAAGAAATGATTCTCTGAAGGGACTAACCATTCGTCTTGGTTGTAGTATGATCCTCGGTCACTGAAAGCACTGGATTCTTCGATTGAAGATTTTCGCTTATTCGGCTTCTTCGCGGACGCAAATGGACACGAAGTTCTTTCGTTTTCGTCCAGACATTAAAAAGACCAAAAGCTAAGCTTGTCAAAAACAAAAGCTAGCTAGCGGTAAAAGGCAACCGTATGAACACAGATTACACGTGACAACCGGCGGTGAATATTAACTGGCGATGACAGGAACTTGTCATCGCGCCGTCAGGGGTTAATGAGATTCAAAAATAGTTTCTTTCTGTATCTCAAAAAGTAAAAAAGCTTTTTTGCTCATTTTTTTTTTTGCAAAATATTTATCACAGTCTTCTCAATTCGAACGGCAAAAATAAATAAAATCGATTTTTTTCGTCAAAATCCACCTACCATGATACCTTAAATCAGTTCCGGGGGGCTACTCCCACAATCATTGCATAGGGATGTGCGGTCCGCTTCTCAAAACCCGTACTCTATTTATGAACAAAATCTTCGATTTTCCCTACCGTATTTATGACCTGACCAAACATTTGATACCCTATTTATGACCGGACCTTAAATAAATACCCTGTTTTCGACCTGCCTTATAACTAGTTACCTAGTTCAGACCGATGTTAAAGGCACTGTGAGGGGCATGGCCTTATCGATAATGATAAAAAAAGTAGCTTCTTTTAAATACACATATCCCAATCAAGATTAGAATGCAAAGCCATACCCCATTTACGACCAAAAATGCCAAAATCGATACCCTATTTCCGACCAAAATGGCTGAAAAACCATACCCTTTTGGGCCGCACATACCTATATATAGCCCATATAAGGAAGTACCCCTCCCCCTCAGGAGTCAGTTTTACCACTGTTGCAACTTTGAAACTAATACAAGGATTAACCAAAATGATGATGGCACCAAAAACTATAAAATATCTAAAGTTTTGGTTTAAGTAACAAATACCGTTTCAATTACTGATCTGCAGTCCTTTAGCTAGAAAGGTTTCCATTTGAGTGTGGAACGTACTTTTCATTTGCTTTGGTTATGCATCACTAGCTGCACTACATGATTGGCTCAAAAATTCGCGCCAGTTTGTCATCCAATCAGAAGTGAAACCAAAATTAACCAATCGTAACTCACTCAGACGTTTCCCGCGTTTCGCGCTTCATGTGTATTTACTTCCAGTTTTGATTGGTCCACTGGATTGTCTGTCAGAGTCGTTTTAATTTCACATTCGCCTTCGCTGGGTTTTGTAATTAAATTTGTTATCATCATTGAGTCATGGAAGCGAATACGTATATGAAAGATCATATTATTTGAACTGCGGAGAAAGATATAAAAAAAAAATGATTGATCATCGCAGTTCATGCACAAAACTTAAGCAGCTCTGAAATTAAAGCCTAAAAAATTACATTTAAACGGAATTCAAACCCATGAACTCTGCGATACCGGTGCAGTGCTCTACCAACTGAGCTATCAAACCAACTGGGAGCTGGTCACGTTGTGAGTTCGTAGATAGTGAAGAATAGAAGTGAATATATGAAAGATCATACATTTGAACTGCTAAGAAACATATGAAGACATTATTGATCATCGCAGTTATGCACACAACGTTTAAAAGCAGCTGTGAAATTAAAAGCCTGAAAAGTTCAATAATGAAATTAATTAATAATTTAGATTCCTGTTTTGCGCGCTGATGCCTGATTTATTGTATTTGATAGAACTCTCAGACCACAAATTATGTACATATCAGACAAAAGTAAATTAAACTTACCCATGTCACAGTATTTTCCGGTAAAACCTGCTTTGCAAACACACTGATAGTCATCTCGATTGTAAATAGGTCGACAGAAAGAAGCTCCGTGTTGACAAGGGTTGTTCATGCAGGGTGTCTGAGGAAAAAGAAAGTGAAAATTTCTCAGTCTAATATTACTAAACGAATAATTCGTCGAAAGTGAGGAAGATCACTCTCGCTGGAGTTTATACTAAATAAGCACTGTGCCAATTGAGACAATACGCTAGGGTATGTTATAATAATTGCAGTGTTGATATCTTTAAGGAATTTACCCCCGTTTCAACGTCTTTGTTGAATAGAAAATGGTTTTCTGTAATCTGTATAACAGATATTCTAAGAGCGACTGCAGGCATCCTAGACTTATCAAATAATATCATCTTATACAAGATTTTCATTCAAGTCCCTGATTTGGTGCGCCGATTACGACATTTCGGCGCTCATATTCACAATTTAATTTATTTTGCTTGTTAGAGAGAGAGAGAGTCCTTGTTCGAAAACAACCTGTAAGTCTTCAAAATGGGTGTTAAAAAGTCGATCTTTGACTAGTAATGGTAATGGACTGAGTAGCCGTCCAATTCGGTCCGTAATCACACAAGTGATGACAAAATCGGACGACCGCGCAGCGGGAGTACGATTTGTTAACATATCACGAGTATGATTACGGACCGAATTGGATGACACGAAGTCTTATTACCAATTAATCATAAAAATTACAATTTCCGAGAAAACAAGAATAGCCAAGTTATGAAAGAAAGAGAAAATTTACATTAAAATACTGACAAAGGAGAAGTAAATTGTTTCATGTCGCTCTGAAATTGAGATTGGTTGATTTAGGCCCTGCCCACACTAATCCGTTTTCAAACGAAAACGGAGCTGTTCTGCTCCGTTTTCAAAAAGATTTGCGTCCATACTTATCGTTTTCGTATCGTTTTCACCTGTCCACACTACAACGCCGTATTCGTTTGAAAAGGCTTTTATACCCTCACTGCGCATGTTCAAATGGACTCGACGCATGCGCATTTCAATATATAGGCCCGCGAAATTCGCGCCATTGTCGCCATATGTTGATAGTCTTTCCGCCATTTTGGATACTCACGGTCGAGTGGTCTGGCGCCCGGTATGTCTATTTTGATGACGTCGCCGTTTTCGGATATCATCGTTTTCTCCGTCCACACTAGAAAACAACGTTTTCAAAAAGCATGGTTTTCAAATCGCTCCACTCTGGAGAGCGTTTTCGAATGGCTTCGTTTTCGGTGATCGTTTTTGGCGTTGTAGTGTGGACGATAGCCGTATCCGGAGCAAAACAGCTCCGTTTTCGTTTGAAAACGGATTAGTCCGTTTTGAAACGATGCTTTTAGTCCGATTTGAAAACGATACTTTTTGAAAACGCTGTTTTCTAGTGTGGACGGAGAAAACGATGCTATCCGACGGTGACGTCATCAAATAGACAGACCGGTCGCCAGACCACTCGAACGGATACGGCGTTGTAGTGTGGACAGGCGAAAACGATACGAAAACGGTAATTGTGGACGCAAATCTTTTTGAAAAAGGAGCAAAACAGCTCCATTTTCGTTTGAAAACGGATTAGTGTGGACAGGGCCTTAAACTACAACTTTGAGTGTGATTGGCTTGTTGAACTGTCCGATAACAACTTGGCAAATGAATTAGTAGAGAATAGGAGATTTTTAAACCCATCACAATCGAGGAAATTGTAATTTTTATGATTAACCAAGTTATCGACGAGTGAACGATATTTCCAAACTTTTACTTTTCAGAAAGGCAAAACCGTAATAAAAATATTCCCAAAACTCTCTGGAAGAGGCTTTTGCTGTCTCATTGTAAAAGTATAACAACGTCTGACACTTACCTCAATATTATAATGGTCAAAGCCAGCATTGCAAACTAAGTCATCCGAATTAAGAAACATGTCATCATTCAGCAGCTCACAAGAATGTCTTCCGTCAAGTGAAGTTTCAGCGACATTAAATGAGTAACAAGCTTGATTATTAATGCATTGATAAGCACATTCTGTAGGGCTCAAGACCATGAAACTACCCAGAACAGCGCCGTTTAACCGGTGCGAAGGGTTGTTAACAAAATGAGCGAAATTTACTGCATTGTGTTTGCCATCTCGTCGGAAATTTTGAGCACCGTTTGAGGTGTAAATACAAGTTGCAAAAATTAAAGGAATCACTAAAGACATCGGAGATTTGCTGTTTTTCATCTGCCAAAGAAAAAGTACAGATTACTGGTCGAAGCCTATCTTGAATTAAGACTGTTTCAAAACTGTCCACAAAACGTATCTCCAGTTCCTAAAATACTATTACTAAGGTAAAGAAGCGAAAGTTTAGATCGCAGAACTCGCATCAGTTTCAATAATGATAATGCGGTCAATTCTTACTGTCTTTCTTTGAGTGGCATAAACCCAAAAGAGGTAAACGATACAATGCCCCTAGCCCCAAAAGAATATCAGCTGCCGGCTACACTGTGACAACAAATAGAATTAGATAAATTAATCTCCGATCCGAATATTAAAATTAACAGGCTTTTTACCTCTCAAGTTACGTTTGTTGCATCTCTTAATCTGATCCTCCTAATAAAAATATGTTTGTTCACCGACCGTCGTTCATTTTACTTGTTTAATTTTGACAACCACTTAAACCTAAAGAGTAATCCATCTGCCAAGGATCCGTTAAGTAGACACCGCGGGAGAATTAACTACGACTAATTTCCAAGGATTGTTTTCCAAACACGCGACTCTCTCGCGCCAGTGATGTTATGCAGAAGCTCGGCTTCTTTTTCTACAGTCCTGTGACATACAAGTCAGATCCTGCGATCCACAATTGAATAATTTGCTATTGCACTGTGGTCACCGATGCTAATTTTCCATGTTTTAATTTTCAAATTGTTGGCAATGGGTTTTTACGTTGGGTATCACTCATTTCGGGGTCTAAGAACAGGTTTTTAAGTTGTTAAACAGGCCTGAGGTGGTATATTGTCCAACTACACAGTCAGCAGAGTTTAGATAATGGCGCATGCAAAACAGTACTATTGGAGACTGGGGTTTTAAACGTTATCCGTGTTAAAGATATTTTAGGCAGTAACTAAAAACTCAGAAAAAACCAGCGATTGCTAAGGACTTTATTCGATAGTATTTCTATTCTTAAGATAAGCAGTGCTATATATTTTTTTACAATCTTTATTTAGGATATTTATTTTTACAAGATTTGTTTGCTTATTTCAGTGTCCTCGATTAGCACAGTGGTGCTAAACACTTGACTTATATAAGTAATGGTAATAGGACTGAGTGGAGTCCAATTCGGTCTGTAATCATACGAGTGATAACAAAAGCAGCGGGAGTCCGATTTGTTTATCACGAGTATGATCACAGTAGGAATTGGATGACACGAAGTCGTAATATCAATTACTCATAATACAATTACAACTTCCGAGAAACGAAAAGCCAAGTTATGAACGAAAAGGAAAATTTGCATTAAAATACTGACAAAGGAGAAGTAAATTGTTTCATGTCGCTCTGAAATTGAGATTGGTTGATTTAAACTAAAAATGTGAATGTGATTGGCTTATTGAACTGTCCGATAACAAACTGTCTAATAACAAACTGTCCGATAACAACTTGGCAAGTAAATTAGTGGAAAATATGTTTTTAAACCAATCACAATCGAGGAAATTGTAATTTTTATGATTAAGTGATTTATTGATTTAAGCAAGAAGTTAAAATTCTTTGGTGTTGATTTAAATTGTCACCAATACCTATCATTTTTGAACGGAAAACACCAGCTTGTATAACATTGAGGTAAATCAAAGTGCTCTATGAGTTTGAGCTGACCTTTGCGTAAAATGGAATTAGTCTTTTTGTTAAAAATCACTTTTGTTTAAAAAAGGAAAAATTACAACAGGTTCGCAATAACCATTATCATCATCATCTTCATCATTATCATCATCACCAATATTGAAAGATCAAGGAGGATGCAAACCTTAAGAGTTTCCATAAAAACACCAAATGACTCCCGAAATGCTTGAGTCAAAGCAACATCCGCTGCTTTCACATACTTGTTGACTGATCCCTCCCCATCCACAGTTCTGTCGATTTTGAGGCGCTACAGAACAAATTTCTGTCATAACAAAAACATGCGGAATTATAATCATACAAATATTTTCGCTCGCACGTGATTGGTCTAAACGCGTCACGGGACTGAATATACCCCAAGTAAAAGTGAGGAATATCCGAGTGATATTTTCCAATTTTCAAAACTTCACATTTTTCGAAAAATATTTGAGGGATAATATACACAATAGATATTTATCTGTTCCGCAAAGCTCATAGTTTTCGCTTGTCGGAACAGATAATGTCTGCCGGATATATATTCGCATTATATAACATATCCATTAACCTGGTCTGTACACGCTCCTCCGTTTAGACAAGGATTACTGGCGCATTCGTTGATATCTACGTTAAGATCACAACAATTTGAACTGTGCTAACAATTTTGGTTTATCGTCCATAAAAAATTAAGGTATTATAAAAGTAATAGTATTCAATCTTGAA
>OZ026596.1:11110938-11138438 GCA_964020085.1 Micromussa lordhowensis | reverse complement strand
CAATGCAATGCAATTTGTATTTGAAAGATTCCCTGTATCAGCCTCAGTTGCAAGCTACAGTGTAGTCTCTGAGTCCATACCAAGAATATGATTGTGGTCTATTATCAGCTGGCAGTTTAACTAACTAACCCAATAATGCATGCACAGAGCTTTTTAAGAATAGAGTAGATACCTTGCTATCCTGAACTTGGTTATCTTAAACTTCCCACAATTTTCAAGTCAAATTATTTTCCCTTCAATAATTATACTTTTCAGTCATCTATTATATATCAGCTATCTCAAACTGCTGTTATCTTGAACTTTTTTTCTCATTTCCCTTGAGGGTTTGAGTTTGCAGGATTCAACTGTAACTCACTTTCTACAAACAAGTGACAGGTCTGTCTAAGAGCAAATGTGTCTGTGTTGATAATGCATTTGTTTTTCTTGCAGTGATAATTTTAGTGTTTGACCTGACAAATATCAAGTCCCTTCACAATACAAAGTAAGCTAGCTGGCTTCTTTTTGTCTGCTTAATAGTGCTAACACCTGAAGACGTGATTGACCATCTGTTGTCCAATTAGTGGGAAAAAATCTGTTGCCCAATTAGTGGGAAAAGTTGACTGGGCTCTGGGCAATAAGGACCTTAAGCAACGACGACGGCGACGCCAAGGACGACGCCTAGAAAAAAATGAATTTATATTTTACCGTCGAATTTCGCACATGCCTAGATCTGTTCAGCACGTCTATTGGTCTCAGAACTTGCTCAAGCTTAACATGTAATGCCAGCACACAATTCCAAAAGAGAATACGAAAAATAAGCCGTCGTCGCTCACGTTCTCCAAAATACCCAGAACTTGGTCATTTCACGTTGTCGTTTTACAGAGGACGGCTAAGAAATGTACCAAGAATTATAACGCACATGCACAGCTATTGTTCTGCCTATTAAACCATTTGTTTTGTGGCGTTCTCGTTGCCATTGCCGTCGTGGTTTGCTTAAGATCTCTATTGACTGTCTGTCAGTAGTGCTGATTGATCAGCCAACTTGCTGTTATCAACTTAAATAAGTTTCAGTTCACAGTTGACAGCCATGCTAAAAGATGGTTAACATAATATTACATGTAGGTGGCATGCAGTGCCTTCAATTGACATGGCTTAAATGCTATCATGTCCCAAAATATCAATCATATCTATAACAGTCACCTACATGGAGGTTATAAATTTTACTTAGGCTAGTGAAAAATCAAGAAAAACTGTGTGTTCATGTTAATCAGATTAATCAAAATCAGTGGCAGTTCAACAGGACAGGGGACAGGATTCTTAGTGGTTTAAGATCATCGTCTGAGGATACAAGGTGGGGGGGAATCTAAAGGACACATGTATGTGGGATATTAAGATCAGATAAAACAGGTATTCAGTAGGATATTAAGGCCAAAAATTAATGTGATGTGGGATACCCAGACCCCCCCTCTTAAATGGGGCCTCTCTTCCCCAGACTGGGCTAAATGCACTATTTTTTTCTTTGATACAGACAATGGCTGGAAGAGGCTTTGGAACAAAACACAACAACATGTCCTGAAATTTTCCTTGTAGGCTCCAAGAAAGATCTCTGTGTAAGTGACGTTTTATTTCTTTTCATTTTTTCAATATCTCTGCTGCATGGCTGATTTCTTTTAAAACTGTACACTGTAGTCCAAATGGGGTGCATATAGTCAAGTCAATATTGCTTGCTGCAGGAGCAAGAGAAAAAAATAAACTAAAGATGAGGATAATGCAGAGGAAAGCAGATCTGAAATAAACAAACCTGTTGAATTGTTTTAGATGTCATTGTGCAGAAAAAAGTTCAGTTGCTGATATTTGCAACAGAAGATAGATTATACTTATTTATATAATAACCAAATCAATGCGCACGCTCTGATTGGTCAATCAGCTATGGGTTATTGTGCCGGTAAACCCATGGAAAAATTGTGCGTCTTCTGAATTATTATATAAAAGCAATAAACCACAAGTTTCTACGGGTTTTAGGCTGATAAACCACTTGGGATGTTGGTAGAACACTCGAAGAATTCGTAAACCACTTTCCTGCGGCTCGTGATTTACAAATTCTTCTCGTGTTCCACCAACATCCCACGTGGTTTATCAGCCTATAACCCATAGAAACTTGTGGTGTATTATAATATAGTTTGTCAATTGGACCCAATAATTGTATCTTTTGGTGGGCTTTGGCAGCATGCCAGGTGAGTTTGGTCCAGCCATGGTTTGTATTTTGGCGTGATGCAGAATAGCCTGTTAGGTGACCAAAATACCAATTGCAGGACCAAACCAAGTAGGATTTGCTGCTGAAGCGTACCGGAAAAGGTACGATTAGGGATTTACTCAAGCCAGATTTGGCGGAAAATCTGGTGTCAGTAACTTGATAGAAGAAGGCTTCTGATTGGCTAATTCGTATTAGTTGCTTTGTAAAGAGGACGAATGATGATGATTGGGGTGGGCATCCAGTTGTGTTAAACATCTTACATCAAGTTGTAACTTGACTGTATATATTACCATAGAAAGAGGCTACTACCTTCTCACAAATGGAGATGAGTGCCTTAAAAGTAGCAGAAGATATCAATGCAGAATACTGGAGTGTTTCATCCAAATCAGGTACTCTCCCGTTTAAGTGGAAGCATTGTAATCTTGCTGTTAATCATTTTGTCGTAACTGTTCATAAAAAGGCAAGTGCCTAGGTTTGGGCACAGGAGTGGTGCACTGGTAAGAGTGCTCAGCTCTTACCAGTGTGTCGGAGGTTCAAATCCAGCTTGACCCAGTGCCACATGTGGGTTGAGTTTGTTGTTGGTTTTCGTCCTTGTCTTTGGAGTTTCGCCTCCCCCCCCCCCCCCCCCCCCACCAGATGCTCTTCTCTTTGTTTGGCTCACTCTTCAAAATCCGACACTCCAAATGCCAGTTAAATTCTAACTAAATTTTCCTAACTGGTCGCAGTTTTCCTTAAGTTTTGAGCCCTGTTCATTAAATGTAATTTCGAGTAATAGTATATTATTAGTTAAATCACACTACTTCCAATACTCACTCGGGACGGATTACTACATTAACAATACATCACGTATTTGCTTTTTAAGATGCTTTAATTCTTAAAATAATATTGTTATTAACAATGCCAAGTTACATACAATGTAAAATTACAATCCAGACATTTAACTTGCTTTCGTTTAATTACTTTGTGTTCTTTACATTACTTCTTTGTTTGAAAAAAACAAAGCTAGTTTTAATTATTTGCACTCTGAGGGAAAATCTCGCACCCTGTAATTTACAACATGGTTTTCACGTTGGAAAAAGTAGAATCTTGAAACTACTACATTTACATCAAATATGACAGAAAATTAAGAAGTGAAAGAAACTTGAGATCGGCCATTCACTATGAATAGCTTCAAATATTTGAAACGTTTAAAAATCAAGTAGCCTGCTACTTAGAGCACATAGTGTTCAAGTTTATGTTCGGTACTATTAACTAATCCCAAGCAAGTAGCACCAACGATTAAAACAGCGTTTTATGAGTTAACTTGATGTTGAAGTGAGCAATTATAACCGTGAATATTTTGAAAATGGGTTTTGACACTGACACAGATGTAATGTCTTTATTTCACAATGTGTTTCTTTCCTGTTCTTTTACTTATTATTTATTTTACAGAAAGCACGGATTTCTGTTTGGAAATTCTTATTTGATAAAGACATTTATTACAACTAAATGATACGCCACACATTTAGCGAAAGCATCGTGGCAGGGAGTGGGCAGAAATAAGATCAAATTGAACACAATAGAACTTGAATCGCAAATTTATAGTTTGTATAATTTTCTTTTCCGTTCGTTCGTTTATTTTACTAGCTTTTTCTACACAAGTCTGTTATTTTTTCTTTATTACTTTTAATTGTTAAACGTTGTTTTCCTATTCATTGCCATTATGCCTGGTAAACTCTGGATAATCAATAATGGGTATATTCGTAGGTGAGAATGTCACAGAGCTTTTCCGTCGCATAGCAGCGGTAACGTTTGAGCAAGCAATCCTTCGTGAACTAGAGATTCACGGAAATAGAACTGGAGGACCGCAGATTGGAAGTGGAGGTGTTTTGAGTAAGTGTTTCTAATCTGAATATGAGTAGAAATGCACTCTGTCGTCCTTTCCAGTGTGTTGTGTTCAATGGCTACGCCTGCTGCCATAAGAACGAATGGCTTGAAGGAGCCCATTCATGTACAAAATTACCTTCAAACTCAAGCAAACCCGAAAATAGTACTTCGATACATGTAAGATAGAAAAGCACTAAAGAGATAGTAATAAACCATAAAGCAACAAGCTGGTTAAGGATGGAGAAGATTAACACGGATTACTAATGACGAACGTGGAAAATTTAGCTCCTTTAATAATTCCTGGTCCCAAAAGGAGCACATTGTCTTGTAGCGGCACAGTTACAAGTGTCCATTTTAATTACAGGAGTGGAGAAGAGAAAAAAGGAAGAAGAAGAAAAAGAAAGAAGGCAAAGGTCAAAGTGCTGTGGGGGTCGTGGTCATTAGTCCCTTGATGGGAAATTCTACGCGTGCGCGGCAGAACGATGCAGCTGGTCTGTGATGTCAAGGGCGCGGACAACCGTCCGAAACCTAATCTGTGAAATTGAAAGCAAACCGAATTGGAGATGGGACGTGATAAATATACAAGAATTTGGTATTCATATCATTTCTGATTAAGTTATCTTAAGCCAGTGTTTTTCTTGCAATGGTTCGAATGGTTCAGTCGAAGTCCTCGCCAGTATTGGCGAGCACTACCTGTATTTTCGGACTGATTAATGGAGAAAGCTTCTTGCAAATCATGATCCCTCAAATTATAAATTAACGAATATAAAAAATGAAATTGATAACTATTTTTATAGAAAAAACAAGCCTATGCTGTTGTATGATGTATTTTAATAGTGTGGAACTGATGTGTGAATATATTTTATAAAAATAAGAGAGTGATATTTGTTATAGCTGTTTCTTGTATTTGTAGACGTGAATTGCTCTGCCCAGTGTTACGTGACAATAGGCTTTCAATGGTAACACGAAAAGCTACAAGTAGTATGGTAGAAAGGGTGCAGAGAGAGACACATTGTGAATGAAAGGGTCTTATCCAACAGGACAACACAAAGACTTCAGCAAAAGCTCCAACCCAGTTCGCTCGATTCGACGACCAACGCGCCAACCATAAGGTCACCGCGTATCTCACTCACTAGTGAAAGAGAGCCTAAAATGAAGGTAACTTTTAAATGAGCTCCAAAACGCACTAAAGCTGTGGGAATATCCCCTTCTTAGCACTGGATTAAGGTAACCGGTGCTTTGCACAAGTTATTTCGCGGCCTGGGAACTTGTACGAGAAGGCTACAGTAGGCCTGAATACGACAGCTTAGTTACATGGAAAAATTCCAAGTTAAAAGCGGGTGCTTTGGGATTAGGACTAGAGAGAATTAATATGCACAACAAGCAATCCATTTCATTACTCCATCGAAGCGAAAATCAAATGTAAAATGACAATTCGTAAAAGCTCTATTTGATTTTTGTAATCAAATTTGTTCGCTCAAATTTTCAATACTATTTTTGTAGCTCTTAACATTCTGTAACATCTTGAGGTCGATTTGCATTGCTGTCAGTTAAAGCTGCGTACGGCAGGCTCTATTTCATCACGACCTATTTACAAGGCAGTCTGGCGCAATTCCTCATGACCCGAAGAGTATTTTCTGAAAGCGAGGCGCCTTCAAAAAAATAGCAAAGAATGTCACTATGCCACATATTATACAGACCCACAGCAAGGCTCGATCCAGGACCCTGGCGGCCATGATCCATTCCCAATGACGCAAGGTTAACTCGTGTTCTTCAAGTTCCTCACCATTTTCATCCAGGACCCCTGTAAAGGACACAGTACTTTCGCTTTCCCATACTCCGTCAGATTCGAGGTTGTTAAGCATAATGTCGTCACCACTAGTGTTGTTTCCATTCAAGTTTGATGTCTGGACCGAGTTTGCGTAGCGCAAGCCAGCGTAGTCAAGATTTTTCGATATTATGAACACGTTTTTGAGCTCAGTGACAAGTCCATCGTCTTTTCTCTCAAGATTTCCTGGTGTGGTTTCGTCGATAGGCCCGAAAGCTGCATTTCGCCTGGCTGTCTGGTTGTCTTTGTACTCCATTACGCGTTTGCTTCCTCTTCGTATGGATTTTTTGTGTTTGGGCTTTGGGCAGCTCTTTTCAACGGTTTTCCTCAGAAGGACAGCACGAGCCGTCCACTCTAGTAACAGCTTTCTCATCCAGCGTGGCATTTTCTTGTTTTTGCCCGCGGTGAAATTCAGAACCACGGTTGTTGCGAGAAGTGAAATACTGATTTCGACGCTGGTGGCGAAGTAGTACTGACCGAGGAGCGGGAAATCAAACGAAGGGAAAATATTTGACGTGAGCTGCTGGAAAACGGTCATGGCTAGCAGTACTGTGATGCTTAGTCCAATCCTCTCTCCACACTCCGGTGGGAGAATGAAACCCAGGAATATCATGGTGGAAATGAGAAAGCACGGGACGATCAAGTTCACACAATACACGAAATACACGCGTCCAATCACTATGGTAATCGTGACGTCATCAAAAGCCTCGTAACGGTACTGGACAACGTTTTGTTTGGAGGTGACCTCGATGATCTCCCATTCGCCATTGTTCACGTACTGATTCGATATGCCAGTCATGTTTTCTGGGCACATGCGTATATCCTTGCTGCTTGAAGCCCAGGAGCCAAACTTGAGCGAACAGTTTTGCATGTCAAAAGGGAAGAAGGTGACATCTAAAGCGCAGACGGTTTTGAACAGGGCGGGGCTGGTCCACTCGTTTCGCCCGTTTGATCGCATGACGACTTTAGTTTTGAATGTTGTTGGGCCACCACCGACACGGTCTTGAAGGTCAACACTGAAAATAGTGCATTTCATTGGTTAATCAGTTTGGCCAGGAGAGCATCACCAGGAGTGCTCTGACACTATGCCATCAACATGCATCTGCGGCGATTGAACTATTTTAGTAACAACTTGTTTCCCGCGAACCTTTCATTGTTTGATTCAAAGCTTTTTGTGCAGAAATACGGCAATATGTTTAATTTACACAATCGTGATATTTTTAGATGTTGGACAGCTTTATCTCGTGTTATTTTAACTGATTGACGGTTATTGTATCGCTAGAGTAAGTATTTGATTGAAAGCCTTTTGGCGAGTTGATCCTGAGCTTCTCAGCTCCGAACTTGTACACGTGTTCAAGTACAAATTGAAAAAATCAATTCTAAAATGCCAATTGTTTGCAACCGTTTGCATTACAAAGTCAAAACGTATTTGTTTTCTTGCATGACGTCTAACACAATGGATTTATTTCGTTGAAAGAGCACTCTACCGCATTATTGTACAGATTCTCTTCTTACTGTTATGATTTCCTTACTTGTTGTACATGAGTATGTCTGGTACCCAGACCATATCGGCGCTCGTGTGGATAGTCTCAATTCCGCCATACTCGGAAGGATTCCATTTGAGAAACGGATTGTGCCATGTCTGAGTGAAGAAAAGCAAAGAATGTTACTATGCCGTCTTCTCTTTAGTTCTAGCTTTGATTGAGAAGATAAATTAAAGACTGAAGACTGACAACATTTCCAAACACCTCGAAGCTCGTCTAAAAGAAGCGTATTCTCAACTCTCTTGGTGTTTGGAAATGTGGTCATACGGTACTCAGGGACTTGTAGTTGATCCACCACTACACTGGGATTTGTATTGTGCAGGAGCCCGGGTAATGGGCTCCTGATTGTGTTATTCAGCACGAAGAAATTCACTTGAAGAAACTTTTTCTATCTTAAGATATCAAGAATGTGGTATACTCTCAGATCATATTCCGGCTATTAGTAATACCTAAGAAGACGGATTCGTACGTAGATGAGCCAGTCACTACAAGAAACGAAAATTCAACCAAGTACTGTGAGAAAGGAACCAATTACCTGTCGTACCCAACCGTAAACTGTGATGGTCTGCTCCTTAGCATTCTGAAATAGCAACAAACATCATACATCAAGCGGTTAGTGTTAACCTTTTGCTCTGACGCGGGGCTAACACTAAACATGTCCAAATTTGCAATGGCGGTTACCTTTTTCAGGTTCATAGTCAAGTTGTTTTACTTGCCCGTTAATTAATCGATTCGTTTGAATATGATAAAAAGTGAACCTACCACTTCTTTGATGGTGATGAGTTCAAATTGGAAAGACACTTTAACTTGTTCTGATTCATTTAGACGCGGTAAGAAGTCTTTCCTGTAGTTGTCGAAGAGATTCTTGGAAAGATTCTTCCTCAAAGTGCTCATTTCAGCTTCTGCAAAGAGACACTTGTTATTAGACATGAAATCACCACGTATATACTACCTGACCTTACTCTAATGTTGGCTGGAATCTAGCAATTTGATGATCATTCGATCTTACTTTGAGCGCACTTCATCGTGGAAGGGTCTGGAACTGAGAGTAACGTGTTCTAGCTCGGCTCCAGTCCTCCCTAAGTTGTCAGCTGAGTCTCGTCCTTAAGGGGCTAGGTCACAGTGTTTTAGGTCATTTGGTTTAATTTTGTCAATTATGAGTTCTAAACGTCAAATTGGCAGAGCAAGAGTCTTTCATTTGCAAAATCACGGCAACATAACATGTACAAATGAGAACGATTTTCCAGCTGTGTAAATGACATTTTGGTATAAACTGAGATGAACTTGCAAAAAACTTGGGCCGACGGTTTTCAAGTTTACCCAAATGCAATCCATTTGAATCCTCTCCAGTTTCGTTCATCCATGTCCCTTCTTGGCTTTCCTGTATTTTGTTTGAATTATTCTATAGTTTTGAGCCATTCTTGTGATATTTTAGTTAATTCTATAATCATTTGATCAGTGCTGAAATTGCCTAAAATTGCGTGACCTTGTCCATTTTAAATAGAACCTTCCCTTTAATTGCTTTTCCTTGATGTCACGTTGAAGAACAATTTCTCATTTTGATTTGGAACTCTTTTGAAAGCCAAGTTCAGTTGTGGTCTTAGAAATGATCAGAAGTATAGGTGTATACAAGGAAATTTTCAGGGTCTATAATTGCAAAGAAATAAAAATTAACATAGCTATATGCTCCTGGCAAAATCCAATGATGATGCATTTTTGATACTCGATCTGGTAGCTAGGTGCGTTTCGACATTTAAATGGCGGCGGCCTTAATCGGGAACATTTGTTTACAAAATAGAAGACGCGAGTAATGAAATGTATTGACCGAGAAAACATTTCGAGCTCAATACATGAATCGATTCAATGAAGTTTGTAAGTTCATGAAAAACCGTCTTTGAATGGACGTCACAGGATTTTTGGCAGCCTCTTCAATTGCATACGTACATACTTTATTTCCCCCTCCTCAGTGGGTCTTTTCAGGATTCAGCAAAAATCAAATACGTTAAAAATAAAATTACTGAAGTTGCGCGTTTCTAAGCGTAATGCGTAGATATTTCTAACGCTGTTCCTCAGTGGAAAAAAACAGCTATTGTGAATGATATATCACGAAAAAATAACATTTACTTGAAATGTGTATGGTCTCTATAGAGATCTTGAAATATTAGCATCTTATATGAAACAAATTTCCGTTTCGTTATTACTAGTGCTACAACAAAAGAGTGTGTTATCTTTCCCGACTAGAGGAGAAAGTTGTAGTCAATGGTTACTTTTAATCTACAGAAAAGCGCTTTTTGTTATTTAGCTTTCGTAATGAAATTCTCACCCAGTTGTTATCAGATCTCTCTCAGTCTCTACTTTTGGTTTTGTTACTGAAGAAAATCTATTTAATTTTAGGATTTTTCAGTATCCTCTGATGTGAATTCGTCCCTTCGCGCAAACACTTTAACTTTGTTCATTTGTAATTTATGTGCATTCGGTTATTTGTGACACTTTGTTTCCCAGCATAAAGTTTGCCAAGATGTGGAAATTTTAATGCAATTCTGGTATCATGCAGGTGTCAGCTTAAACATTTAAATTGAACCACCAAACAACATTCACAAAATCTAGAAACTTGAAAAAATACATTCATAATAATTTCTATACTCGAGTCCATTCAAATAGATCAATATCATAACTGGCCCGTTTAACATAGTTTTTGTTCCTCCTAGCGGTATATCTTAAGGCATGACTGTGCAGAATACCAAGTGAGACATTTTGATCATTTTGCTGAAGTTAAATTCATTTTCGATTAAAATGACGTCGCTGACATTAAGATGACATTATGCTCAAGTTTTTGATCTCAACATATGGCAACAGAATGGACAATTTAGCTAAAACCGTTTTGTTTTAAACATTTAATAACGAATGGCTGAATGAGCAGAATAAATCATCAAGTCCTACGTTATTTTAGTAAAAATAATTACCTCGTGCTCCTTAATTTCGCTTTTAATTATTAGTCTATGCTGATGTCCTTTTCAATGCATGCGCTCATTCATGCCGGGTGACTGAACATTCAAAATTACGCCAATGGCTAGTCGATCGATAACTTCCTGTGAGCTTATAAGTAAAAAAAGATACTCTCTAAAATATTAAAGTTAAAGTATACTCCTTCAGTCATGACACAATGCCTTCACAATGCAGTGATGCCTCGCTTTCGCCTTTCAGTATTCAAGTTTTCAATTCCAGAGAGATTTAACTGCAAACCTCCGTACGTTTGACTAAAACGCTTTGAAGAGACTAGATATCACTTTGTAACCAGACCTGGTCTAAAGTTTCAGTTCAGCGTGCCTTCCACTCTAGTAGTTTCACCACTAGAAGGCGATTCAATAAACAATTGTGAAAAGTCTAGGACAGACCTGATTCCCTTTCACTTTTATCACCATGCTTTGGTTATTTTATTGCTAGGGAAGCACATGGTTTGGAACACCAGTCGTAGCTGTCCTCGGCCAGAACAAAATTTAAAAATGCGTGCCCTTATATTCAACAAAGACCTATTTTTCAATTCTGAGAGAGCGCTAAAGAGTCTCGAACATACCTAACTCGTCAATCTTTGTGTTATTAAAACTGTTCTGTTCGGCGAAACAATTTCAGGGTCAAACTCAAGAAAAGCAAATATTTATATTGCAGAGGGACTGCAGATTATTTTAAATTTAATTCCAATATAACTGGAAACGCAAAAATTTACGTTCTGGTAATCCCCTTGTCAAATTCAATACGAGTTTTCGTTGCTTTGAATTGTCTCGCGATTTGAGAAAACAAAATCCTAACGAATAGTACTGACAAGACGACTAAAAGCAGTGGAGGAAAAGATCTAAAACTCGGCTTCGAATTTGACATTTCATGAGTATGCGTTAAAAAAGAAGATCGTTCGTTTTGGTCTTTTCCCGTCGTAGAAATTAAAATCGTATTTTAAGTTAGTTACATTTAAACTTACGTTGGCCATCACAGAATGCTTCCAACGGAAAGAGCACGAGACACAGAATGCACGCCAGAAACGCCATGGAAGATATTAATTGAAGACCTAGCTGCAAGTGCTACTGCGAAGTGATCTTACGTCTTCCGTACTGAAACTCGTCACCGCGACATCGGGTATAAATTTTGGCATCGTTTAAAGTTTAATGAATCTTCTCAAGGCTCATTATACGACTGCACTTGACACCCCAGGGGAAATACTATGCCTTGTTATTAACTGTGAAAAATGGAAAACAAAAGTGTTGAAAAACATTGGAAAATTGAAACTGTCATGATGTTCGATTAGTACGTCGGCGACACGCTGCGAATAAATGGAGTAATGAATTGAGCAATATTGCCAGCGGAATTCATAACGTCCATTTGATGTTATTTTTTTTTTGGACCTACACATGCGATAAATTGTTAACTTGACGAGAAAATGTAAATTACGTTTGAGGTAGATATATGTATATCGCTAATTGCGTCATGATTTAGTAATGTGCACAATTCTCTTAAGTTCTTCTCTGTTAATGAGTCCACTTAAATGCCTCTAAAGTAGAGGCTGGCCCGCGAAACAAACGACTCTGAAACTGGCAAAGAAGTACCCTTCCGAAATCCAGGACACTCCGAAAATACAGCGACTTACATAGGGCTTCGTGTATGTCCAAATGACGAGAAACGCGATAACAAATACTCGCAATGCGAAACTCAGATGCGTAAACTGATTTGCAGTAGAATATTGAACAAGGAACTCATCTTCAAATTATAGCAACCGATAACCAAGAAGACAGTGTGTAGGCACAAGCTCTTTGTAATGCCGTAGACATTTCGATTATAAAGTAAATTAAAGAGCGAGACTTTTTTAAAAATCATGAATTCGTTTTTACATTAAAATGAGCCATAGTTACTCTAATTATTTGGGATGGATGGCCCGAAAGGCTGATAAAGGTGGCTCAGAAATACCAACTGGAACACGCTGAAGCTGTGAAATCCGAAATCGCCGAGGTTCCGTTAACATGCTACAGTGATATCGCTACCCGCTACATGTTAAGCCATCGAGGAACTGTTTATAATCACGTGTAAAAGTCAGGTGTAAAATTACTTGGCAACCTGGACTTAAATTAATTTTAAGGTATTTGGCCTTCCAGAAACCGTGACTCTTGAAAAAAAAATAGCACAAAGTCCGAGAGCATCAAAACAGACAGCATAAATAGACCTCTTTAGCTTGGACAGTTTGTTTTCCCATTTCAGACCATGTGATATTCTCCAGAGAATAGTTCTTTTATCCATCTAAAAGTTATTCATTCATATGCACATGACTATTTAAAAATTTGAAAGCAAGAATTCTCAAGAGTATCATCACATGGTCTGAAATGGGAAAACAAACTGCCCAAGCTAAAGAGGTCTATTCTTTGGTGAAGAAGCAATATTCGTTAGGTATTACTGTGTGTAAAAAACAACTCCCGCCGCACAGGATGTCCCGTGAGACCTGAGATCAGACGCGATTCTCCTTTGCGAGTGCCATGATCATAATGGTGTCATTAGTTGGCAAAAACTCGTGAAATTACTTTCTACTTTCATTTCGTCCCCATAATCATGTATTAGCAACATTGCAAAGCAAACTTGCAATTGCGTGTCTAGATTTAAAGAAATGCTTTCGCTCATCAACACCTCTTTGCTTGATATTCATTTGTTGCATTTAAAGAACGTGTGAGCAGAAAAAAAAGTATTTTAAGGAAATTTTATGCCTCTTGTGACCATGAAACCAGAGATGGCAAAGCACAAATTTCCATAACCCTTTCACGTTCGCAAGTTTTAAAATCCTGAAAGTTTGGTGTTGCTTCAAAACAATATCTTTCAGTCAGTAGACAACTTTCTTTAATTTAGTCACCTGCTTTCTAAGATGTTCGTCAATAGCAGCAAGAAATGAATTTTATTCGCTCTGAGGAGTTAATAAAGCTCATTAACGCTGGCAGCGGCTAAGTGGGATGAGATTTTCCGAAGGAAATTGAGAAGTATTATAGCTTGCCCTGTGGATGATAGTTAGCTTTGTACAATACACGCGGCATTGACAAACTTGAATTTGTGTTCGAGAGTTACCCACAAGCAACCAAAGTTCATTATCCGATAATGAACTTTGCTTAATCCTTTAGCTGCTGAACTGCCCCATCAACCCCCCCCCCCCCTTGCCCGCCAAAAAAACCCACGCTTTCTGCCTCGCGTCCACTTGACTAAAGCAATGTGGACACGAGGTAATAGAGGAATTCGAAAGATTCCTCTGTGTAACCATTCTTTGCGTTCCTGATGTAAGATTCCTGTGAACATACATGTAGGTAGATAGATATGGTTCAGGCAACTTGCGGGTTAACTAATTTTGGCTTCGAAAGACGGATACAAAACCGGCGATAAATTGGCAGTGTTTGGTGCTATTGATTTTGCAAATGCGATTTTCGTACAGAGTCTAGACACTTTTTGGTATAAATAAATGTTGTTGTTGTTGTTGTTGTTTATTTATTTATTTTTTGCAAGTGAGTATATGAAAGATCATATGTTTGAACTGCGGATTGATATGAAGACATGATTGCAGTTATAAACTACTTAAGCAGTTGTGAAATTGAAGCCTGAAAAAATTCAGGCCTGAACGGGATTCGAACCCATGACCTCTGCGATACCGGTGAATTTTTTTCAGGTTTTCATTTCAGCACTGCTTAAGGTGTGTATAACTGCGATGATCAATCATGCCTTCGTTTCTTATTCATTTTTTGTTACGGGGACTGAGATGTAGACCTTGGAGACACAAGCATTTGTAGCTATTTGTGACAGGCTGTTCTTAGCATTTTATTTTGTGTCCGAGCCTTCGGTTCACACAACTCGCCCAGGTGTAAATTAACTTTGACAACAAATAACAGGCTGGCAACAGTTTCCAGCACTTTTCTAACAGCTATACTTTGAAGGGTGAATACTAATACTCTTTAACTATTGATGCCACAATAATGGTATCATACCAATTCCCAATCATTAGTAAACAAGTTGCAATCATCTATTTTACATAACAGGTTACCATAGCAACAATATGACCTGCTAAAAACGCCCTTAATTTTAGCCTTAAGCGCTTATAACACAAAAACGAGCTCGGTGACCCCTATCTTTTATTATCGAATTAAGATAAGCATGATAAGATGCAACTTTTTGCAAAGTTTAAAATTCTGTAGAGTGGGCTCAGAGCCACCTTAACTTTTAAGGTGCCATATGCCAAATTGTCAAATAGTCCCATAAATTCATATGTCTGTCCGCTTATTGGCAATGAAAATTAGCCAACGAGGGCGCGAGAATTTCTGCAGTTATAGTAAAAAAGAGAATGGAGCGTTACTTGTGCACAAGACTGAAAAAGATGAAAGTATACGTTTACGTTTGCCAAGATCTGAGGTACCAGAGCAACATAATGAAAAACGTTTTGTATGTTTGTTTGTTTTTCGATCAGCTCTTCCAGAATGTAAACGATATTCAAAATGGTCAGTAGTCTGGAAAGATCGATCCTATCTAGAAACATGCGCTGACATGCAAATTGGTGACGTAGTGGTTTAATGACTGGTTCTTAAAATTGCGAAAAACGTCAATTCTGGCAGCAAAAGGTTCTATATTACAAAAGGCGCTATATTAAATTTCTTGAGGTTTAATTTAAACCACACATGTACAGTGTCTCGCCAAGTACTATCAAATGCACACTAGGCATGCTTGAATTGAGTGTGAAAGTAATTCAGAATCGCCGGCTCTGGCTCTCTGTGATATGAGTTGCAACTTGCCGACTAAATCGATCAAAAGTAGAACCAAAAACCAATCACCCCTTCATTGGACTCGTGCGTTTTCGCACCCTTGGCGCCGGTTACGTTATTACCTCACCTCACCTATCCTCTTCGCGCTCTGTTGCGCATAAGGCCGCGTGGTTTCCGTAATATAAAGTGTTTTACAGGGAAGGGTTATTGGCCCTTCGCCCAACCCCCAACCTGGAGGGCAAGGTGTTGCAGTTCGTCTGACCTTTCACCTGGAACCTGCCCAGCAAGGTTGAACCTACCAGGGACTGCAGTCCCAGCTGATATAGCTTCCAGGGTCACTAAGGTACGCAAACCTCCCCACCACGATAAGGTGCAGCACTTAGGGAGGGGTTACGTTCCGTTTAAATGGTTTATTGCTTTGCTTTCGTCAGTTTTAATAGAGCGGTTTTCAATTGAATCTCGTAAAACCAACACCAAAGTAATCGAACTGGCCAATCACAAAGAGCAAAGACAAACATATCAATCAAAACTCGAAAAAATAGATGTCGCTGACGCGACTACTCGGCAATGCAGGCGTATTTTGGCGATCGAGCAAGCACATTTTGATCAAGGGTACGCCATCTTGGATTCCAACTCGGAAGAGGCCTGGGCAGAGACGAAAAGGCATCCTAGGGAGTAGGAGTGAGGCTGAAAGACTGACGAGAAAGCGGAGGGGGAGGAGAGCGAAAATATGACCCGACTGAAACCTTTCACAGGAGTTCGAGATTCTTACCATCATCTACCTGTAAAGCATTTTTACGAGTCGTGTCGCATTTTCCCAAGAAACCCCAAAGGAACCAGCTGCTAACAACTGCTACTAAATATTGCGAGTATCCATCAGTGTGAGAAAGATTTCCTCTATTTTGCGATTTCTGATTCGAAAATTAGAAAATGCGAGCAACGTCGAGGCGCTCTTAGTCTCATTTTCTGGGTTAGTTTTACCTTTCTTTATTTCTTTAGTGTTGGTTGATGGGTACGATTTATTAGAACTGTAATTGCTCAACAAGTTGACGTGATTACTGGAACTCTTGAAAGTCATTTTCACACTAGTAAAAGGGCGATTTATTGTAACTTCCTCCAAGAAAGTTTCATACACCAAAGTAAAAACAGTAGCTGCTGTTTACAGTCGTGTATAGTTAACAGATACAAATGTTCCCGACTTTAATTAGAGCAAAAGAAAGTTTCTAGCCTTTAGATGACTGACAAACATTGGATAATGTGGATAATCAATCTTTTGATAGCAATGGAGAACTAGAATATTAAAAGCATGCAGTTTTAATAATTGAAGCAGGCTGCAATAACTTAAAAAGAACGAAAACTACGGGCATTCAAATTCAAGATATAATCTGAACTGAAAGCTGTATATAGAAAATGTAAACATTGTTAATAATCCGAAATTTACAAACGCACTGCGATTGGAAACTTTTAAGCCGTAACTGGTATCATATCTTCTGCTTCAAGTCCTCATATATCTAACACAAGTTAACAATGCCGGTTTTGCTTGCTGTTATTTTTGTTGTCGATCACTCATTAAGACTGGCACAAGTATGTGGAAAACGTCAAGGAGCTCAGTCACGAAATTTTGAGTTATTTCGGCCATGTAATAAATTAGGATTGGCTAATTTTGAGTAATTTCGGCCACGTAATAAAATTACCTTTAAATTGAAGGAAATGTACCAAAAAATAAAAGTTTACTTAGGTAGAAAAACACCAATGAGATAATAATAGACCTTAAAGGAACAAGGATGGTTAAGGATGGAGAGAGATTAACACAATTAAAAACGACGAACTTGAAAAAAAGATACGCAAACTGTGACGCAGCTCCTTGAAATTTGCATTGAAGCACGATACACCAGCAAACAAACTAACAGTTTTGCATCTATGTAGTCTGAATTAATATAATTGTTGTAGCTCATTGGCATGTTTGACATTCTTATTGCTGCATCAACTAACGTGTTACTCAATTAACGTAACTTTTGTAGTACGTAGTAAAGCAAAGAGATAATTATAAACATGCAGAACATCCAACAAATATGCCTGACGTTTCTCTGAATGCAGGTTTTTCAAGGGAAAAAAGAGATAAAATTCAGATCCATGGATTCAGTGGATTATTCATCTCTTGCATTGCATCTATTCCTCAACTAATAGTACAGGATTCTCTTTTGTTATCTTGTGCAAATCTTGCCACAGCTTTGGTGCCCGTAAGAAGATTGCCGAAACCGTGACTATGCCGCAAATAATTGCCACAACGAGGAAAAAGCGATCCAGAATCCTGGCGACTAAAGTCCATTCCCAGTGCCTGATTGCCAACTCGTCCTCGCTCAAGTTGTCGCTATCATCCATGTACGGACGGACGTCTTCGTTGTTTTTAAGTGGAACATCTAGCCCCTCATGTGAGTTTTGGAATGGGTACGAGTTGACACCGTAGTTGACTTGGCGTCCAAGATTTTCCATATCCTTGTTAACTGGTTCAGAAACCGAAGGCCCACAGTAGATTGTGTCACTGAATGTCACCATATTGAACGCCTGGTTCTGTGGGTCTTTGATGTCGTCCGGTTTCTTCTTGATCGACCTTTTGCGCGAATCGTTTTGGATCCTAGGTCTCTTTCGTTGTTGTCGGCTTCTTCTCATGGTTTTTCGACGCACGATGTTTCGTTTCTCGGAAGTATTGGTCAGAAACACGACGGTCGCGATCCAATCAATCACCAGCTTCTTCACCCATCGAGGCATTTTTCGATTCGTTCGGTGATAGAAGTTCAAAATCATAGTGGTCACCACCACAGAAGCTCCGATCTCCATGATAATAGCAAAATAATACTGTCCCAGGATGGGAAAGTCGTAAGATGGCATAAGCTCTGATGTGAGTTGTTGAAAGACAGTCATAGCTAACAGGACCGTAATACTCAAACCTATCCTCTCACCCGATTCAGGCGGCAGGATAAATCCAAGAAAAATCATGGACGAGATCAGGCAGCAAGGGACAATCAAATTGATGAAGTAATCCATACTTTCCCTTCCCATCTTGATGGTGACAGTGATTTCAGCGAAGGGATCGCCTGCGGGACAACATCGATAGTGGTGCTCGCTTCGTTGCATCTTTACTTTGTAAATTCCCCACTCGCCGTTTTCTTGGAAATACGAGGATGGGAATTTCAGCCCTTTCAGGGGCTCGATGCTCATCGTGCGAACATCGTACACCAACGAGCCGAATTTGAGCTCGCATATCTGAATATCAAAGGGAAAGTACTTTACTTCTATTCCACACAGGGTCGTAAACATCTTTGGGTTGAACCAAGTGTTGGTTCCGTTTGAGTAAAGCGTTACGCCAGATCGATAACTGCTTCGCCCGCCTGCAAAATGATCCTGACCATCATTGCTGAAAATGAAACATTAAAAGAACAGTTCTCAAACAAACTGCCTTTCAGTTTATGGAAACATGGCGAAAACAGCAATATTTTGGGAAATTCAAATTTTAAACCTACGTTAGTGTTTACTAAAATATTGGACACAAATCTTGCCCCTAGTTTTGGGTTTAGTGATGTTATACGGTCACAACAAAATAGGCCATTCTCGAGATGTCTTTCGTTTCTGTCAAAGCGAGTCTTTATACCAAACTATTCACGTAATAATGTGTTTCACCTTCACGTTCATATTCATATAAAGAAAGCTCATTCAGTTTTACATGAAGCGTTTCACGCGATAACTCGTTTTGAAACAGAGGCTATAAGTAACTCGGAAATGACGTATTTAAAATGAATGCTGATAACAGGGTCAACTGTGTGACGTCATGCTATCCAAAATGGCAGCCTGTCAGTAGCTCATTACGACTGGAAATCATCTTTAAGGGAAAGACAGTCTGAAGAATGGCAGCCTGTCAGTAGCTCAAGCTCGAAAATGGCTGATTTTTTTATCCAAATTATTTTTCACAACTCGCATTCTTTGCAATGATGTGTTTCCTCCGAACAACTTGCCAAAACTTTAAAGGCAATTTCTTTAAGTGGAGGTCTCTTATTTCTAGGTGCTTCTTCTTTTCACTGATTAGATGTTCAGAGTTCAATAAATTAATTAACAACTTACTTGTTGTAGAGATGAATATCGGGAACCCAAACCCTCTTAGGTTCCACGTGGAGTTTTTCAATTCCTTGGAAATCAGACACATTCCACCGTAGCAAAGGATTTACCCATTTCTTGTGAATTAAAAGCAGGACACGAAAAAGCAGTCAGTGTTGTTAGTATTACTATGTATTTAGCATTCCCTTTAGTCATGTTATTGAATCAGGGTTATAACACGTATACTGAATTTAGCAAGGTACAAACGTATTTCCTTTGCTTTATTCCTGTTTCTTGAAGTTAAATGAAAATTTGAACGTTTTGTAACAGGTGAGTTTTAGTTATAAATGATGGTATTCGCGTATAGCCCATTAGAATCATTCAGGCTGTGTTCACACTTGGTACCTGAGCACTGATGCATTAGCACCGGCACCAAATAGTGTTGTGTTCAGACACGGTGTACTCCAAAGACCCAAGTACCATTTGGTGCCCGAGTACAAAGTGCAGACTTTGTACTTGGGTATAACTGTGCCCGAATTCTGGCGCGAATACTAAGAAAAAAGACGTGTTCAGATTAGTGCCCTGCGAGAGTTATGTTACAGTTATGTTATAAGTTCGATACGTTTTGATGGAGGCTTACACCACTAACCTGTTGAACCCAGCCATACACTGTTAACGATTGTTCTTTTGCATTCTGCAGAGAATAAGGAAATGGAGAAAACCCATTGAGTTTCAATACTATTTGTCTGCTTGGACGATCAGACCGAAGAGATGACAGAAAATTGTCGATATTAGCGAGTTGTAGGTCAGGGGGGATTTAGCTGGGTTAACTTAATAAGAGATGTAAATAAATTGAAGCAATAAATTAAATTCCTTCCTTGATAATTAAGACAACATTTTTGAGAATTTGAGAATTAACTGCACTCAATCATGATTCTTTACTGCGGCTTCTTTTGATAACTCTAGTTTCTTGCATTGAATCTGCACCTGGTCCGAACACAGGCTTCAAAATATGTTTGTTGATTACTGAGGTATGCAAATCGCAACACCACTCGAATGGCAATCTCGTTCCCAGAGTCGTCGTTCCCCATAACCAGCGGCCCGAAAACGAGAGCTCTGGGAGCAACCATTTTGAATAACAAAGGAAATAACCGAATTCTGCCCATCCAGTTCACTGCGCAGTCTGCATCTATGGCGCATGCCTGATATGGTTGCTCCCAGAGCTCTCGTTTTCCGACCGCTGGTCAAGGGGAACGAAGACTCTGAGAACGAGATTGCTCGAATGGTAGATGAACTCATCAATTTGTGTTTAGTTCGTTGTGAATGATCTCTCTCAATCTTCCAATCTACACCTCCCTTAACCTTTTCAGTTTGTTTTCCACTCCTTGGTTGTGTACTACTATTTTGAGGTTCGCTTCTTTCTGACCAAAATAAATGATTTCAAAATGGCACACTTTACTGAGTTCTGATTGGTTAAAAATGATTTCCAGTCCGTACTGCGCAGTCTCAGCACCCTAGTGTTTATAAACATTGTTAGTTACCACTCGATAGAGTGAGAATCGATGTTATTCGTTACGAACCACATACCTTGTCTTTGAGGCCTTCCAAAGTCTTTTTCCAACAGCTTCATTGATTTTTACAGCTGCGAATTTGTTTCATCAAGTGATATGGGAAAGAACGAAGCGTAAACTTTGCATCCATAATGGCGGCTGTTTTGAAACTTTGAATTTAATTCATGTAAGTAGATGCGAAATGTTCACATTTTGTGATGTCTTACATGAAACAAAACAAAAAACGCAAACAAACTCCCAAGAGTGCGCAGTACGGACTTGAAATCATCTTTAAGGGAAAGTCAGTATGAAGAATATCTCGTGCTTATTTATTCCAAATCGCCCTTGAAATCTTGTGTTTTAAGAACACGATATAACACGTTTCATCTCCTCTGATCGTTGTATAATTAACCAAAAAAATTCAATTTATATTTACTTACCACGTTCACGATTTTAACGAGATCAAATCCAAACGAGACTTTAATTGTGCTTGAGAGATTAGTTAGCGGCAACAGATCGACGCTGTAGTAACTGCCATTGAACAACCGTTTATGCAGTTTCTTTTCTGGACTGAGATCTTCACCAAGCGTTATTCCTAAAGTACACAGGAAAGACATAGAAACCTCTATTTGCATTAAAAATAAGAAATAATTAAATTACAATTTTTAGAGAGAAAGCCACATCAGCCCTAGCTGGTTTTTATGAGGGTCATCTCTATCCTGGTCGAATTGGAACTTGGAAATGTTGGTTTTTGCGGAGGGAGGAAAACCGGAGAACCCGGAGAAAAACCCTCGGAGCAAGGCGAGAACCAACAACAAACTCAACCCACATATGGCACCGGGCACGCATCGAAGCATTGAACGCATGCATCAAGCCAGGGCCGCACTGGTGGGAGGCGAGCGCTCTCGTCACTGCACCATCCCAGCTGTTCTTTTTGTTATTTATATTTGTTCAAGTGAATTGCCTGTTTCTGGAAGTGAACGTAGTTTAAGGTCATTCCGCTGAAATAGAACCTACACTGAGATTTTTGTCAAACTTTGCCTATTGATTGTTTATATTGTAGGAAATTAAATTTGGAAATAAAAATGAGGGGTCCCCAGGTTCGTTTAGGAGCAATAGCACGTTGTTTATACCATATAAATCCTTATAATATTACCATGATTGCTTGCAATATTCACGTTTCCGACGATTGCGTCTTGCTCAACACTGAGAATTTGCCCATATTTATTTTACATAGAGAAATTCACTACTCAATTCAATACAACAGAAAAAAATTGATAGGTCACCACGCCCACCTATATGGCGAGGTCCAGCCGCAGAGAAACAGCCGCCATTTTTTAATGCGCGCGCGCTAATCACGCGTAAAATTATGCGCAGCAGGGATGCGCAATGCAATACTGGGGAATGAATTGCATCACTTTCAACTCAGGCTGCTTTCATAGAAGTTTAACATAAATTGTCGGCCAAATCGATTAAGGAAGCAAGAGGTCTACTTAAAAACCGTTTTCTTAGCTTTGGTATAATGTTTTGAGACTTGAAACCAAATTCACTGAACCTAATTTGCAAAATTCGGACCGTCCAAGGAAACAATCACAATTGTCCCTTACATTGTGGACTAGTTTTAGATAAAATAAGTATGTTGCGTCACGTGACGTGATTAGACCAATCGCATGTTAGGAGAAGCACTAATATGCTCAGTATAAGTTACTAATCCTCTAAAGATGCGCGGAATTTGAACAGGTCAGTTCGGTGTGGAAACAGACTTTCGAGGCTATAATAAAGTATCTTCCAAGATCATAATACGTTCCTGTTTTGTGCAGTTTTAAGATATTATACATTAAATTGCGGCTCAGCTTACCTGTTGATAAAATGAATCCAAGAAGATTAACTAAAATGATAAGCTTTCTCTGTCTCTGGGAAAACATCTTTTCTTTCGTCCATCATTCATGCGCCATCTATCATACAAGTAAATTCATAATTATATTACGATACGTAATGACGGTGTTTGGAAATGGGCTCACTTTCGGTTTAGTTTCGATCAAGAGTTATTATCAAACGGGCTTGAGATGGTCTTAGAAACCTCGAATTAAAGTTGTATAGGTATTCAAATGATTTTGAGTGCAATTTGTATACGTAATCATACGGTTTCGAGTTCAATTTGGAATTAATTTGCACGAGTGAGTTTTTTAAAAAGCTGAAATTGCACGAGCCGCTTAACTTCAGCTTTTTAAAAAACTCACAAGTTCAAATTAATTTCAAATTGAACGAGAAAAACCGTATGATTACTTATTAATAATACAAACATGAAAAAATTCTCGCAGAAAAATTGCCGCAAGATGTTTCTTGAAGCCATTTTTTCGCATTCTAGAAAACTTTTTTCAGAGTTTCCGTACAAAATTTTTCTCACTGCTTTACATGATATCATTGGCCTACAAAATGTCTCATTGTCTTTCTGCCAATCATTATCCAGAATTACGACTTGTAATTTGCACTGGTGCTACACTTTTTGCACCGGTGTTACACTTTTTGCACTGCTCTCAGCCAATCAGAATCGAGTAATTTTTTCATGTGTATTATTAGGAGTTAAATAAGACTAAAATAATTGTACGAGCCCGTTGAGCGAGTGCAATTTGTACTGAGTATTTAAAAAATACGAGTGCTTAGGTATTCCAAATTTCACCAGAAAAATCGTTTCATTACTCGTTAATAATATACATGCCATTTAATTTCAACTCAATGCAAGTAATTTTACTTTTTTGCACTCAATTTCAACTTCCTGTACTATTTCAAAAATGTACTGTGCTAATTGGGGACACCGCAAATAAATAAAGAGATATTGCGAATAGAACATAAACCGTTAAGAATCCTGGTGGGAGGCTGACCAGTTCTCTATTTACACAACGAGGTTGACGAGTTGAACTCGGGACTACCGAGAACACTCGCGGAGTCCAGATAGTGGTAGGGTGAAGGATCTAGCAACGCGACCACGCGACTCCCAAGTCTCAGAAGTATTGGTTTTAACCCCTCGTATTTAAAAAAAACGGCTGTCCCACTGTACAATTAATTGCACATCTCAGCTCTAGAACTTGAGGTCATATTATATATTGACCGTCTGACTGAACACAGCGATCAAACGTAAAACTTAATTAATATTTCTTTTAGGTTATTTATTATTCAACAGGTTGAAAAACTGCTACAGCTTAGATAGACATTTTCATTTTACTCGCTTAATTCTTTCGGTCGCCTGCAATTCATGTCTTCCTGTGTGACGTCACTGTTTTCCTATTCTAAATGTGTTTGTGATTGGTTGATTTTTAAAAAAAACGTTGGAATAATATATTATAATTAATTATTATGTAAAATGGTGAGTTAGCGCTCTAATTTGATAACTTACCAGAGTAGAAAACAGAATGTAGGCCATGCAGCTTTCGATATGTTCAGTCAATTTTTTATCTAAATTGTGATTGTCATCTCACTTAATTCAACCCACGTTTCACACCGAATATGAAATTCTCTTCATTACTTGCTAAGTCATCAAGAAGACCTGCATTCAAGAAGACCTGTTTGACTTGTAGCAAAACAAACAAAGTAATAATTGGCTTCCTTCGTTACGGTGCGTGTTTAGTTTGCTTCGGTTTCGACTTTGATTTTCACAAAAAAAGTCTCGAATACTGTGGACATCTGTCATCTCATTGTTAAATGGCTGCTTTTAAAAACACGATGGCGGCCGGAAATTGCTCCATAAACGTTGCTAGGATACCGGCGCAGCAAATCCCCGCTTGAAATGAAGAATGATGACAGCTAGAAGGTGGTTCTTGAATATTTCTCTTTATTTTTGCTGAATGAGCCTGTCAAGGTTTGGGAATGCGAGACACATATGAAACCCATAACCTTATTCGTTTTAAGGCTGATAATCCTTCATTCTTCACAAGTGGCCTTGGGTCAACAACGCCAGTTTCCCCCCAGGATGTCAATTTGTTTTTCGGCTCCGAGAAATGGCTTCCGCTAAAAAAATATTCATCGCGTTCTCTGTCAGGCGCGAATGACATTCACGCCTTATTTTCGTATTAGCTAAAATAATGTTATTAGAGAAGGTTCTTGTTTCTTTGCACTACAGACTCAGTCAGTACCGAATTAGAAATTTCTACTTTAGTAAATGCTTTTTAATTGTAAGGTATATGTAGATTTTTACGTTTAAAAACTCTTAAATGCGAAAGATAAAGATATTTTTCACAGTTATTTAGCGTGACTGGATCTAGATTTTTATGAAAAAACATTATTAGCACTCATACCTGCTCTAATTTACAAACCCATAAAGTAACACTAATGCTGAACATCTGGTTCAACAGGCTTAAAACACATCCTCGCTTTAAAGCTTTGCGGAGAAATTGGGAAAAAATAATACAAAGAGATGGCAAATTAAAACATTGTCCCCGCGAGTGAAGCAGCTATGAATTAACAGAGGCCGATTCGACAACGATTTCGCAAAAATTGTCCATTCTTTCAGGAGTAAATAATCTTACTCATTTAAAACAATGAAGAACCAAATCCATCAATGAAAACCTCCTCTTATTGTACTGTGATGTACGACTGTCTTTTGTGAAACGCATTGAAAAGCCATATTGATGATCGCAAACCAGTCAATGTGAAAACTAGGAGGACCCTAAGCCGGTCGACGCCATACACGCCATTATTAATTTTTTCAATAATCTTGTCGAAGATCGCACGTTCGACAGTCAGTGTTCGGGAGACAATAAGCCACCTTTTAAATAAACTCTGTTAGTAAATTAGTTAGAGCGGTGTTTTCTCTGGCTTATCCAACCACTTTTGCCAGCACACGAGTCATGAATTCACCGCCATGGCACAAGAGAGTCACTGTAATGTTAATAAATTTAAATACTAAACCGAATATGTTTTTAGGCTTTTATATATAAGGCTTAACCCGATAAAAAATTTATAAAGAATAAAAACTTACCCGAAATAAAAAGTAGTATGTTCATCTCCCTATGCTCAAAATTTATTATTTTTTTTACTGCTCGTTGGTTTCAGTGACATCTACGGCTCTTCAAGTAAACACCACGCCATTTTATGAGATTGCCAAGCTTGTGCTTCAACATCTAATTATTAAAACTGGGCTGTAACGTGTTTCACTGTTTTGCGTAATTATAGCTTTTTGACAATATGGAGCCAGCTGTAAGCTGGGGATGACTGAAAGCAGAAGTCAAGGATCTGAACCAATTGAAATCGCGCGTTGGTTAATGGTCTTGCGATTTGACAAATAACGTGTCTTGAAAATTAAATGAACATAACATGCTCAGTATATCTTTTATCATTACACATTCTCTCTCAGCAAGAGACAAAAGAGTTTTGTTTTGCTTATAGTACGTATATGTGTTAAAATATAACGAGCTCCGGTTTGAAGTCATAGCGGCTTCGTCTAGTGTCCAAGAAAATGTGGCTGAACCGCGTTCTTTGAAAGCGACTGATCACTAATTGAAAGTCAATTAAAGCAAAGATAATTTGCCTTCGAGCTATTTTAGAATAAGGCAATTTTTAAACGATGACACCTTCGAACCCACTCGGTCATTAAATATGTACTCTAAGCCATATTTTCTTGTATACGGTAGACACGACATGTCTGTATGTGATCAGCGGCAATTCCGGGTGGCCTTCTATGTGGAACGTCAGAATAACTTGCAGGATTCACTAAGAAGACTGTATCTTATTAACCCTGGGCTATTTTTCATGTTATAGACCTGTCTTCAATGTTATCGCGTCACATCTTATCTATATCTTGTCTTATCTTATCATTGCACGTCACAGCCTTATGTTTCCCTGCCGTCGATGTTCCTATTAAGAATTATATTTATGGGCAAAATAGAAAATATTATGTTTGATTGATGAGAATTAAAATGCATCACTCCACTAGTCTGAATATTAACATTTCAGACTCAACGTTTTTCCAACAACAATTTTCCTTCAAAGAAAGTATGTTATTAGATGTTATAGCAGGAATGCCTCCGCAGAAGTAAGTTATATTTGACCGCCCACTGACTAATCGACTTAATTATCTGAGGCGGCTTTATTACAGTGTGGACAAACTGCCTGTCATGTAAGACAGAATACTTAGAACTGTCAAAAAACCATTCTGAAACAAAGCGTTTGATTCACCAAACAAACCTGCGTGATAAGCTTTTAAGAAGCATATTGTTGGCCGCGGAGAGGATAATATAGAGACGCAGGCTTTCTGCAGCATCTCAAGAAATCTTTCGGAGCATAAAATGTCCTAAAAATGATACTTATTTTCTACAAGCAATCATGTATTATTTTGTTTATTATATAACATACTAACAAACGACTGGACAGTTTGATGATTTTCCGAAGGCGAATGCGACTGGTCAAGGGGAAAATGGAGATCGGATGAATGACTGGATAAGGGATTGTTTATTCGATCTATAAGGAAGATACATAATTCTTGAGAAACCTAATAGCGAGCGATTCATGAAATTGCATGGGAAATTATTATTCTCAAAATTTAACCGGTTACAGAAACAAATTACTTACGTACTTCTGTGGCGATATTCAGTCAAACTTATTTCAGTAACAGGTCAGCGAAACAGGTCAACA
>OZ026596.1:11035938-11103438 GCA_964020085.1 Micromussa lordhowensis | reverse complement strand
ATATAACGAACCCTGGATATACAACGAACCAACTTCCCCTGTCCCTTGGCACTTCGTTAAATCGAGGTTCCACTGTAATGTGCAATGTTGTAAACTTGTAAGTAATTTAGTACCGTAAAAATTGCTGCTGTTTTAAATATTATTAGGACTTAAATTAAGGTTAGTATTGTCAATAAAAAAAGATAACGAATAAATAATAAGTAAAAAATAAATGCATTATTGATGCTTAAGTTGCAAACAAATTAAAGCCGCAAGGCCTTTTAAGTTAAGCGCCTGGGCTCCGGAAAAGAGATATTCGTTCCGGTTAGAATTTCCGGAAATTTGCAGTGGTGAATGGAGTAGTATTTTTCAGAATTTCTAGAAAGAGCTTGCGAGCTATACTGAAATTTCAGGAAATGTATTACTGAAAATTTCCGTTCCAATTGGCAACGCCGGTTCCAATTGTTTGCCTTTCGGAAATTTAACAATTTTTGGATTTTCTGAAAAATTTAAATTCTAGGAAATTTCTATACCATATGTCCCCGTTTCGAAATTGTCGGATTTTCAGAATGCGGCAACAAGCATCAGTTCTGCAAAAAACAAGTTGATTAGGGAAAAAAATGATTAAAAATGACCTGGTATTTTCACAGTCACTTGAACAATCTCGTTACCAGAAAGACGCGATCCTTTTGGCAAGAAGGTTTAAATTTGGCCATCGCTGAGTAAAAACGCCGCAAGCTCTGTGAATGAAGCACTGTCGGTAATCGGAAGTTAAATGTTCCTTTTTCTAAACACGCATTATCAAGGGATTTTTCATCAAAAATCTCATTTAATTTGAAGAACTTTCCAATCCGTTGTATGAGCCAACGTTTGGTCGCCATCCTTGGTTCAAAAACGTCTGTAATTTAATTTTAAAAGCTTTATTCTAATTCAAGTTTTGACGTGAGTATATGAAAACGGCAAATAAATAACAGAAGAAAACGTCCAACTGCGTTAATTAAAAAATATGGCCTGGAATCCACGCAAACAACATAACTTCCATGCCAAGTGACAAGTTTAATTTGCAATCCATTTTACATTGGACAATGGTGACCATCTGCTATCTTCAAAACTTTTCCACGCGTATTCTGTTTTTATTCTATGAGTTTTGCTTGTAAATTTCCACTAATAGATCCTTTACATCAACGTAATAAGGTGGATCAGCTTTCGGACACAACATAACAAGAGAAAAGCAATAAGGTAGACATTTTAGCTTATAAGCAAAAACAGAAAGGCCTAATAAAAATTGCAAAAATATCATATCCAGAATATTATGGTCTTGGGTGTGCCATATTGTTCCTCCAAAGCAAATCTCAGAATCAATATCTAAGTGTTGAAAGAACTCTTAAGTTTAGAAATATCCATCAGCTTTCATAGTATTCGAGATGATTAAAGTTGAAATAAGTGTTGTTCATTTACCTTCGGAAATTCAAAACTGTTTTTTATCTTGTTTTCAAAATAAAACACTGTTTTGATCATTTACATGTAAATAAATTGATGTCTAGAAGATTTATTTTATTAAAAAGGCATTGAAGTTTTGATTCCTCTTGTTTTTCTGGGTGATGTGTACATAACTAAAAATAATGTTGTCTCAAAAAAAACACAAGTCTTAAAATGAAACAATTCTTATAGCTTGGGGAAAATTGGCTTTCCCTGGAAAAAGGTCATTTTTGCCACTTAGAAGTAAGCTATAAATTAAAGCATGGAAATTATATTCAGACGATACTGAAATAATAATTATTCAATATTTTGTTCTTCGACTTCCTCTCAGCTGCTTTTACTTTTCAGGATCGGAATTAATAATAAAACGAATGAACTTCATTTTAATAGAATGAACTGAAATGCCTTACATTAAACTTTTAATTTTCAAGTCTCTGAGAACTAGAAAATCTTTAACAATGATTGACATACAGAGCAATCGTCCGTTGCGGGATTTTGTCTTGATCGGACACCAAATTCTCAAACGCAACATTAGAAGAATTCTATATGAATCACCCAGGAGAATTTATGTTTTGGCCTTCGGAGTATTAGGTGAAAGTTAAGATACACGCAATAAATAATTTAAATCAATTTCTATAAGGGGCTCATGAAACGAGTCTATGAACTGTTCTGAAATTAGACACTTTAATTTTGAGCCTTCCTCCGTTGGCACGGTAATTAATTATAATCATGGGGATGATTTTTTTTTAATGAATCGTTAAACTGAGATTTCTTGACGTTTTGAAACATGCAAATCTAGGTTCATTTTTTGAAAAATATATATATTCTGGCTCTAATATGTGACTTTAGAAAATGGTTATCAATTAAAGATTTGATTCTCGTGAGTTTGAAAGCTATATAAATAGCTTTTAAGTGGCTATGGTTTAATCTGGTTTGAAATGATCGACATTTCGTGAGCCTAGCTTTGCTTTGATCTGCAGTCAAAACAAAATAAATTATCTTAAAATGAAATGAGAATTTATTTCTTAAGCATCAGCTAGAGTCCGAGGTCAGAGGGATAGATGTAAAAATAATACAATAAAAGAATACCATACCATTCGACCATATATTTTCAACGTTCTGACAGACAGTAACAGAAGATTACACAGGTTCGATCACTAAGCTAAGCATGTAAATTAAAACTAAGTTTTTCAACCAGAAGCATTAATAGACCGTAGTCGAATCGCATCGATTTTATGACTTTTCATTTTTCAATCAAGCTTAAAACGCATAACTGTACATGAAAAATAAGTGCCACTAATAATTACCTTTAGGATAGCATGAGCCCCTGAAAAGCTGTCGAGACAGAGAGATCTTATAATCAGTTTCACTTTGAAATCGGAAAGGTTCTTACTGGTGATAAAACGTTTCAAACAGCTTTCAGTCGATGCTTTTATGATAGTTCTCGTCTTTATCTACTAATATTAAACTATTTTCTTACCCTGTGGCTCAAATATATTTGCAAATCGTCTCTTGTCAGTGGAAAAATATCAAGTTCTTTTGGGTCTGATAAGCGAAGAACGGTGTCGCTCAACAGCCGGAGTTTTCTGAATTAATTTATCACGTGTTGGGCGGAGGAAAAGATGTTAATAAAAAAAGTATACGTTTTAAAGGGGGGGGGGGGGGTCTGGTTCAAGTTCAAGTTCAGTATATTTGTCGAGTCATGTGGGGAATTTGGAAAACTTTAAGTTCATTTGTAAACCGCGTGGATTGTTAGCAAATGTAAAACATCCCTAGCCCCCCTCCCCCGGGACACTCAGAGGTTACAGTTCACCACTGAATAGTCCTTCGTGATCATTGGCCAGCATTGATCACGTGTATGATCTTGTGCAAACACTTTTCGGCAATACCGTCCCTGTGGGGGTACAATTAGGGGACTAGTGCCTCGACGATGTACCTCATGAAAATCAACTTCCTCTTACAAATTGTTTACACGAAGATATAAAACGAATTAACACTCCCATGTGAATTTGTGTTTGAAGATGGTACGAAGCTCAGAACTCGGTAAATGTAAATATATACAGTGCGTTAAATAGAGATGCCATATTGTCCGTTTCGTTGTGTTTAATTTGTTTTCGTTTCGCAAATCCAGTACGGCTTATGGATTAATGGAAGTATTCAATCATTTTTTCAGCGTTACGCCTCAACTTATTTTATTGTTGATGGTTTCCTCAGCGACAATCTTGGCTGCTTTCATCAAAGCTTTAGTATACCCTTGATAGGGGTTCGGTTTGGGGGGAGGAGGCATGCTCATTACCCCACAAAATCTCTTGGCGGAGCTTAGGCCTTGACCTATGGATCGCATGCCATAAATTAACCTTCTGTTTACTTTAAAGTGCTTTTTAACCTTCTTTGAAGTGTAAAACGAGTGTTTTGATCGACATGATGCGCACAACAAACGTAGACACGAGGAGCAATCTTTCCTCTTGAAGGATACATCGCTCAATGTGAGAGAAAGCTCTCCTCAGTCCTTAATTACAAGGTATCAATTCAAAGACGGACGCAAGCACTTCCATATCAACCAAACGATATCCAGAAATATCAGGCTTTTTGTTTTTTACCTTAGATTTCGTTTCCTTGTTTTCGGCCTTGGGCTTCTTCTCAAGATTAAACTTCACCCAAATAGCACAATCTAGTAAAAACATGATGTAAAATGTTTAAATAGTATAGAATTAAGACCTGAGCAGGATTTTGAAATGGGGGGTGAATTTTTGTAATAATGTCAGAGAAATCAAATATTATTTCAATATTTTAGGGATAAGGAAAAAAAAGAAGAAGGGGGCTCAGAAAAAAGGGGGGGGGGTGAAAATTCACCCATTTCACCTCCCCTGGATCCGCGCCTGCTGAGACAGCAGTGAGACTTACTGCCAATAAATAATGTAAAAATCAACGTCTAATAAATCTGCTCTTAATTAGCATCAGACTTACGATTTTATTTCTCCGTTTTCTCCTTAGTTTTAGTTTCGATTGAGAACTGATATTTCAAACACTCAAGTAGGTGTTTGACCACATTTCCAAAAGCCTTGACATTCGTCAAGAAAAATAATCTCCCGGCTACGCGTCGCATATTCAACTCTCTTCTCGGTTTTGGAAATGTGGTCAAACACTTGATCTATTACCTGAATAGAGGATATGACATGGCAGCGCGAAGATACGAAATTTCTCTTGGAGTGTTGAAAGATATTTCACGAGTGAGCGCAGTGAAATAGCTAGTGAAATATTTTTCAACACGAGAAGATAACATGAAGATAACATGTTATTTTCACTTGTGAAGATATCACGTTTTCGCGCGAAAGGGACCTGTTATCTCATTGGTTTTTATATAATAAGTAAGGCATCACACAAAGCAAATACCCTATCGTAAATGTTCCTCTATTGTCTCTCGTCTGCCTGCGAATTATAAACAGAATTATTTCAAAATGTCGAGAATTCTTAAATTTATTGTCAACAAAAGATGACACGATTACGCGTGACTACGCCGCATAACTTACAAGAATTCCGAACTGTGACATTGAGGGCCATTAAGTCACCACAAAGACAAAAGAGTTATAAAATAAGATTTATTCCAGGTGAGTAATAGATTGCATTTCACAAAATGAAAAAGATAAAAATAAAAATAAAATATAATAGAAATTAAAAAAAAATTCAAAAAACTATAAAGTTGCATTTCGCTCCGACTCTATTCAATGTATGACACCAAAACAGAAATCCATCTCATGGCCGATTGGTAGAGCATCGCTACAAAACTCCACTGAAACTGGACGTTTTCTGGGTTGTTGAGCTCATGGAAATGATTTAACACCATTTTTGCTGCTCATCTGTTAGTCTACAGTTCCCCTGATATTCAAAATTACTTCATGTATCCCTCATATAATGGCAGCTACATGCGATAAAGAGCAAGATTAACGGAGATAAACGCAATAGCAAGGAGTATCTCGAATTGCTCTTCAAGTTAGGACCTCGAGCAAGGATTTCGAGGCGGTACGATGATTTTGTGTGTGTGCGAATATAGTGAAAATGCGACTGAGACCTTGTTGCTGTGACATTTAACTTTTTGAATGATATAGACTTTAAGTAAATGATATGTTGCATTGCCCTGACCAACGGGTCAACCACAAGCAAAGTAGAGTGAAAGCTTTAACGTACACCGCGAGCAAACCGGAATGAAAGCCACACAGAGTCGAGTCGAAATGAAAGCTGACCACAAGCAAGCTGGAGTGAAAGCTAAGCGGTCTTTTGCTAGAGAATCCTGACTGGAAACCCTGTCTAGTGATCATATAACTTTGAATGGGGGTAATCAAAAGTGGAAAGAACTCTTGAATAACATTGCTGATTATTTTCTCTTTTTCTGGTACCTAAACACCAAAAATGTTCATATATTTGCCAAGTTATAAAAAACAACTGGCAAAAGTTACAGAAGTACATGAAAATTCCCATGTACCATTATGGCTACGTTAATTCCATAAACGTTGCACGTACCTCATGGCTATACATAACAAAAGGTACATGGAAATACACTTATACATAATCGTTATCCATTGCTCACTTAAGTCGTGGAGGATATGAATTCTAATTACAGCTTGCAAAAAAACTGAACAGTTAAATAATTCAAAACTACCAACGGGAATCGAAGATACATGGAACAATACTTGCGTGTTTGTGGCAATCTGAGTGGCTGGTATCTGTTGATTCGTCAATAGACCATTTTACAGTTGTCTGCTCAGCGACCTGGCCTCTGAAACGCAGCGAGGCTGGACGTGTCGTTGTTTCCTGATACAGACCTCACTGCTTTTTGTTGTGTAAATCAAGTTGTTCTAATGCTAACTAGGTGCATTTACATGACAAAAGCACAGAGGTCTGTATCAAAGCAAGGTCACCTCCAGCCTCGCTGCCATTCAAAGGCCAGGTCACCGAGCAGACATCTGTCAAATGGTCTGTTGACTACAGCAGGACACAGGCCACAAATATGAGCTGACACAATGTAGCTAAAATTCAACATGACGTTTTAAATCAGACAGCATAAGGGAAAGGCAACGCTGCGTTTCGGTCAACTGTTTCTTAATGTATACAGAAACGTAAACAACACAAGTAATAATAAATGCACCTGTGGCTGTTAAAGGAGGTCATCAGAAAAGACCAAGTGACTGGAAGTCCGAATGTTTTTTTTTTATTCTAGTAAGCCAAAAGAACTTAGCAACCCAAGATATGATGCGTCGATCAAAAAGTGTTGAGGGTGTCGTTAAGCGATCATGATTCAGATCTCAGATACACTTGGCATAGAATACGATTGCAAAGCGATATTAAAGTTGTGATATGTATGGGTTATTGACTACCAAGCTTGTTCGGTCAAGATGGCTGGATATTGGCCGAGTTCTTTTTTTGCGTGCTTATGGACCGAGACGGAGTCGAGGTCCATAAACATGCAAAAAAAGAACGAGGCCAATATCAAGCCATCTTGACCGAACAAGCTTGGTCAATAAATTTTTTTTTTAACTATACCAAACCAATGGAGCTGAGCCAATCCAAACTATGATATGTCGATAAGACAAGTTTACAAGATATAGAAGAAATTTGAATTTCAATGCTTTGAGTCCCTGACTTAAAAAAATAATGCGTACTTGTAGGCTTATGGCTAGTGTTATTCCATTGGGTTGACGTATTCTAGTCTAACGACTAGACAACTACTAGAAAGATAAAAGTACAATAAAATAAATTAGTTTTTCAAAGAACGTTCTTGAGCGTGCTGTTTTAACTACCCAACGCTTCCCTACAAACGGACTTAATCGATATTTTCTCCCTGCCAAACATAATTGTCAGTATGGCACAGTGGAGACGGTATCTGCCTTGAGAGTGGAAGCATATAGGTACAAATTTTATTGAACATTGTTTGGCTTTTTTTTCATTTTTCTTTTTACTTATTTTTTTATTTTCTTAAACATTTACCGAAAGGCAGTGTTTGCCTTTCCGATGCGCGCTTGTGTTAAATGAAAGGAAACAACAAACAAACAAATAATGTCTGCAACAGAACGATTAAGAAATCGGAAATAACTTACCTTGAAAACTGCAACTAAACTCGCAACTGTAAGCTGTACAAGAATTACTTAAAACAAAATAAGGGCGTAGATATGAATCGATACACCCAACAAAGACTGCAGAATGGTGACAATGGCTGCCATCCGGCGAAGGATCACTCGAAATTACTAGTACCCATTCTACCTATATGGCAAAATATGCTCCCGGAGGTCTGTCGCGTGTCATCCGTATACAAACATAACCACAATATTTGCCCTGAGTTAGCGGGTTCTTTATGCATTTATAATGCTTAAGCCCACAATAATTGTACTGCAGGTATTTTCAGTGCATCCCTTGTCTCTTCAACAGTCCTTTTTCGATTTTTCTGCCTAGTGTGTTCTACTCAGATATCATCATGTCTAACATGTTCTTTTTACACTCTTTTTTATATAACTATTATTCCATGAGCCCGAGTTGGATATGAAGTGATAAAATAACCAACGAGCGCGTAGCGCGAGTTGGTTATAATCACTTCATATCCAACAAGGGCGAATGGAATAATTGTTTTAGTAAATTCTCAAACCGGGTTTTGCCGCCGATTTTTATTTCGGCCATTATAGAGGGCTGAAGTTGAAAACGTCGTGCGGAAAATTTTTAAACTTGGCGCACTATTTTCCATATGACGTAAAACTCCGACTATTAGCTCATAGTCGGAGTTTTTTAGCTAATCAGAAAGCTAGAAATGCAATAGTCGGAGCTGAGAATTTACTAAAATAATATATTTTATACGAAAGACACCGAGTCTGAAATTTGCGAAGTTTACGGCGCCTTTCAATAACATGCCGACTCTAAAATCCAAAGATAAACAGACAAATGCGGTTTTGCTACCGTCAATCAAATGTTCGACGGCTCCTCCCAGCTTCCTACTATGTTGTCTGAACTGTGCTCAACGATTTGATTTGATTACGCGCCCTCGGCAGAAGTCGGAAGCTGGGAGGAGCCGCCGAACATTTGATTGACCGTAGCGAAAAACGCATTTGTCGGTCGAGCTTTGAATTTAGAGTCCGCATGTGATTGAAAGGCGCAGTAAAGAACATTTTAAGAATAAACCTAGGCTGAGATGATGTTGATGGCAGCGCAAGCCTAGCCTGTTTGGGCTCTCGGTCAGTGAAGTACCCTTATTATATTTAATACATAATAGGATATATATACCAAATATATATATCGACCAAATATTGCTAGACTATAATTACCTAGCTAGATACACAACGTAGATATAGAAAGCAACAACAAAGACAGATTCGTAATGACTTTATTTCGTGATTTCAATACTATCTATCAGTAGACCCAGTTCTCTGAAATTCCATATAAACCATTACATTTTTAAAATATCATTCAAATCAGTTATGTCGGCAAAATTTCGGGCTTATAATGTGATAGCGGCACATTGACCCCACTCGACTTGGTCTCCAGGGAAACCTATCGAAATTTCCAAGTTGCGACACAAATTGTGTATCTGCAACTGCAGGCAAGTCACACAACGCCAAAGAAGTATCTTTATCTGTAGTACGGCAATTAAAATCGAAACGAAATTGTTTATTTATGCGATTTCTATTATTTTAATCCGGCCTAGATCTCGGAGCCAAGTTAATATCATAAAATATTGAAATATGCTCTGATCGTAATATAACCGCTTTGAATGAAAATGAAATTCCTTGGAAAATTTCCCAGACAACATTAAAAGACAACATTTATTTACTTGTGTTCGCGTGCTATATATGTAATGCTCTCTGTTTTTTTCAAGCAGCGAAAACTGTTTTGGACACGGAGAAATATAAGTTCGAAAAATTCAAACTGCGACATCGAGTGCCATTAAATAGGATTTATTCCAGGTGAGTGAAGCTGCATTTTCTCTCCCGCGCGACTGAATTTAATATAAGACACCAAAACAGAAATCCATCTCATGGCCAACTGGTAGAGCACTGTTAAAAAATTCCACTGAATTTTGAGATTTTCTGGGTTGTCAGTGAGTGAACACCATTTCGTGATTACGTAGAACGAAGGAACAGCGATATGCTTTTCTTTGTGTCAATTCTATTTTTACTAGTAAACGATGCAAATGAAAGAAAGTTCAAGGTAACTCTTCAAAACTGCTTTATTTTCTTATTCAGTGAAATGAATTTTATAGCAGTGTATTTGAACTTAAGTATAGCGAACAATCAATGCTAGAACTTCTATACAGCAACTTTCACGCTAAATTTTGGTGTCTCGCTTTCCGAATAAAGAAATAGGATAATAAACGTTATCAATTCAGCTCTCGTGTGATACGTATAATTATTCAGACGGTGAAGGGAGTTATCCGACTCAGCTTTCGGTTTCAATGCATAATTCTTATTTTAAAAACCGGATCAATGGATAATGCAATTCGAGAGTTTTCACTGTCTTCCATCATGAGTTATGAGCCATTATAACATGCTCTACAAATATAGCAAGCTTACGCGTGATTTTCTGAGTGTTTTTTTTTTTATTTTAGTCAGGAGCCAATGGGCTCCTGTGGGCTCCTGTGGGCTCTTGTGGGCTCCTGTGGGCTCCTGTGGGCTCCTGTTTTAGTTTAGTTTTCTATATTTTGGAGGCGTTTATAATAACACAATTATTCCACCCGCCCTCGTGGAATAATTGTTAAGTATTTACAGACACGCGTGCATGCTTTACGATAAATGCACTACTCGTAAAAATCACACGCAACTGCATCGGGACCTGGGTGGCGTATTTTCAATATCCTCGCTAGTGAAAATATGGATAACGTCCGCGTTTCCCTCTTTTTCACAGTTGTTCCGTTGGGCAAACAGTCAGTTTGTCTATATATACAATAAGAAGAAAATTACTCGGTGGCTTGAAGATATGAATTTTATTTTCTCTTGTTAAAAACAAAAATTTACGAGCTCGCTGCGTTGGTTTGTAAAATATTGTTACATAATTTAGCCTTTCGCACTGTCGATTTTTATTGTCTTTTTATTATCCATCAAATATTCGCGTTCGCACGCCATTGGCCTGGAGGCTTCACGTGACTGAAGTGACTGGTAAAAGTCCCGCGTGTTGCGTGTTGCGTGATTTTTTGTTGCTGTTTTCGGGGACCCACGTTTTCGTAGTCATTTAATCTCACTTTTACCGGCTGCCACAATGCAGTAAGAGGCCCTTTGCACGATCCGGTCACATGGCACGGAATAAATTATGCTGGGACGCAAGTTACACAGTGGGACTTTCAAACAAAGGAAAGTCGGGCTGGACTGGTACGAGTTCCTTTGTTTTGCGTTATCCTGCGTTATTTGCGTCCCAGCATAATTTATTCCGTACAATGTGACCGGATCCTGTAAAGGGCCTACTGCACTTGATGTAATCCGTACCTACAATTTAATTTAAGTTAATTGCACGGATATGTGTAGTATTTTTAGCTTGTCAACTGACTTTTATCATTAGCCTCCGGCTCGGAGAACTGGGTAACCACCCCCTGTCTATACGACTTTAAATAAATCATCTTATCTTATCTTATCTTATCTTATCTACTTAGTCAAGAAATGTTGGTTTGAACGGCTTTTCAACATTTCGTACAAATAACGTCTAGAACATATAGCTGGAACTTGTCTAACACTCATTTTGTGTGTGGTTTTCTAAGTAAGTTAATTTACGTTGATAAGTGATATTGTTTAAAGCGGCGATGTACTTTTTAAAATTCATATCCTCTAAGAGCTGTTACACGGGCTACAGCCTATGACAACGGACTCTTTAGTATCATGCAGAACTGATAATATCAATCAATCAATCAATATATGAACAGTTTATTTAAACACGTTACGTCGAACAGCTAAGTAAGCTGGATCAAAATACGAACGTGTTTGGAAGAAAAACGTTTTTTACGGATGTGAAGCGGAAAAACTAATTTGTATTCTTTTTCAAGGTCTATTCTACCTCAAGGAACGACATCAGCTGCAAAAGTCTACTTTGTAAACAAACCGGTATCGTCTTCAGTGCGCCGAAGACAAGATCAAGGTAAGAGAGTGAATCCCCCATATAGTCCTTAGGGATGGACCATTAGAAAAGTGATGGGGGGGGGGGGGGTGGGGAAAAAAAACAAAAAAAAAATTCATGCAAGGGAAAATACCAAGAAAAAAAATTCGAGCGAAGAGGAAGGCGAAGAAAAATAATTCATGCAATAGGAAGGTCCAATTGTGACTTTTATTTTTAATATATAAAATTTGCCAATATCTATTAAAAATAATTCTTTATATTCAAAACATTCTTGGGGCCTTATCCCAGGCCCTGCTATATTATTATTTATAATACATAAAGATATCTAATAGTGTATAAAGTGTTTTCTTCACTTTGCATGAAATGACAAATATAAGGTGACATAAATTAATTCATACTTCAATAGCCAGAAATGTTTTTCAGTAATCAACAATATTACCAGGCACAATATGAATAAACAAAAATCACTTTCTTCTTATTGAAAGAAGACAATTAGAACCTTGTTTTTGTTTTAAATTGCAGCTAGTGTGCCAACAGATACACTGTATACTGTATTATAGTAAAAATAATAGAATTAAATTTGTAATAAATGAATCTTAGAATTTGGTATCTTGGTAAATATTCTAAAAAATTATTTGTGCCTACAATAAAAATTAGAGGATAGGTCTTATACTCTTGAATAAGAATCTTTATTATATGGCTACAAAAGTACGTGCACTCTGATTGGCTGCTGAGCGGGCATTATTTTCTTGTAATGACCGGGCATTATGAAATTTTTTCTCGGCTCGACGGCTCTTTTGAGTTGTGAGTAAAAAACTATGTGCGCGTGGGCGAAAACAACAGAAAAGATGGACAAAGTACTACTATATTTTCAATAACTGAGAGAAAAACTAGGACACAGATACTTCTTTAGTATGAGCGACAAAGAAAGCCGTAGCGCGCGCAAGCGGATGTGGAAAATTACTTGCGGTGTTCAGTTTATTATATTCTTTTCAACAATAGTGCTAAAAAGGCCATATAATAAATAACTTATTAACCTTGTCCGTTCGAGCATTACAGGGAAATCTCAGACCTCGGCCTTAATGTATACATCAAGGACTCGGTCTGAGATTTCCTGGTAATGACCTCACTCTCGGTTAATAAGTAGTATATAATGCAATGAAAAAGTGTAATCACATGTAGTAGTCAATGTTGAAACTTTAACTGTCAAAAACATAATTAGCAACACTGCCACCGGTACTTTTAACAAAAATTACGAACCACAAAGTATGATTTTCAATGGCAGACAGTCTACCTGCAGCATACAGTGTATCCTGTATTATGATCAATATCATAGATAAATTTAATTATACATAGACAGTTTCAATATTACACTTTTCAGTTCTTATAAAATTTATAATGAAAATATAAATATTAGAATTCGGTATCTTAGTGAATATTCGATAAAATTATCGCGCCCACAATAAAAATAAGAGTATGGGTCTTATCGCCTTGAATGATTCTATAATAAAGTGAAAAAGTGCATTTACATGAAGAAGTATTGTTAAAACTTTAACTGCTACCAACATTAACTAGCCAACAACATAAACAGCAACACTACCACTGTGACTTTTAACAAAAATTAAGAACCAGAACGTATGTTTGGCATTGGCAGCCAGACATAGTGTATACTATATTTATAATAAATATGATCATAAATACATTTAATTGTTGAGAATTACTACTTATTACCCAAGATCAGGGGGAAACATGTGAGTGGTTTGACATAAAAACTGGGGTAAAACAAGGATGCAATATGTCGGGATTCTTGTTCTTGATTGTTATGGACTGGGTAATGCGAAGAGCGGTTGGCAGTGGTGAAAACGGTATCAGGTGGAAGTTTACTTCAAAACTAGATGACTTGGACTTTGCGGACGATATAGTTCTGCTTTCATCTACCAAGCAGCAGATTCAGGATAAAACGACAAGGCTGTGCTGGGATGCGCACAAACACCAGAAGGACATTTCAAGGAGGTGCAAAATGTATCCCACCATTCCTTTTAATGTCAGTGGACATCTTCGCCCGTCAGGGAATTTTGACATGAATGCAGCCAGCTACCAGACTATTTGGAACTCTCACACGAAAGGTGAGTCTTACTTTAGTTTTATTTTATTTTTTTTTTAGTAATTAAAATTGTAGCCTAACTTCATTTTAAGTTATTACTGAGCACCATGAAAATTAAATAACTTTAAACATTCATTTTAATATTTCACTTTTACTAAACAGGTACCTTCTTTTTGGACTGACATTTTGGAGTGGAGGGTACTACAGAGGGACTGTTTTGGTGAATGGTGTATGGCACCATTATGATGGGCTGTGGGAGAGGAATTCCAGAGGTCAGGGACTGCAAAAATGCACAGAGAAGCCGTCCACCCTAAGTGGCTTCCTCCTCTCTCACTGCGTGTACATCTTTGAAAAGATTTTGCTTTGAAAAGTGGCCTATATCCTTTGATCTGTTGTGAGTGTAGAATAATTTATAAAGCACAGAAACATAGATAATGAATCAAGATTTCATTATTGGAAAAAAAGCAATATTTGTCTGAACAAAAATTCGTGCAGAGGGCTTCAGCTGCAAAAAATATCCCTGCACAAGCAGGAAGTGAAAAAAAAAATTCGTGCAAGCGGAAAATTCCCCACCCCCCCCCCCCCCCCATCACTTTTCTAATGGACCATCCCTTATACCAAGCTAATTCCTCTAAAAGTTATTTTTAGACATAGTACACAGTTCCTCCGAGGGTGTTACTTCGGCGATGCGTGGACAGCTCAAGCGGTGACTTTCTTGCAACTACTTGAGACGAAATGGCGGGAAATGTGAGAAGTCATTTTATACGTTTTCATTTTCATAAGACTTTTCACAGCAGAGATGTTTTCTGCACTCTCAGCCGTCTTCATGTTCGGCTGGGCTTTCGTTTGCCTTGTGCTCGTTTGGCTGTTCATTCTTTTGCCGTTCATTTGGTTTTACGGAGTTTAATAGTCTTAATAAGCAAACCACAACGGCAACGGCAACAGCAACGCGTACAGTGGTCATGTACGAGTAATTCTTTGTCCATTTCTTTGCCGTTCGTTACAAAAACAACAAATTGAAATAGTAAAATTCTACGTATTCGATTAATTTCTTTACCATTTCTTTTTCAAATTGTTTGGGATATTTTGGCAGGACCCATGTCGGATAGCAGTTTTTATAACCGAAATGGTCATCCTGCATAAATATATGTTTCATACTACTACTACTATTATTATTATTATTATTATTATTATTATTATTATTATTATTATTATTATTATTATCATTATTAACTTAATACAAACTTATGAATCTAAATTCTTGCGAGATTCGTAGGTTGAAAATTGTTTGAGCAGGGCTTATTTCCTATTAAAGTTTCGAAATATGTTGAAACGCAGCAAGGGCCTAGGCTCATTTCCTTCTTTGCTAATAAAACATTTATTAGTGATTGAAAACATCCTCACAGCGAAGGAGGTTTTCTTTCGCTTTGAAACGAAATGAAGCATAAACTTATCCTCCGCGAAAACATCCACGCAACGCGCGAGTAACATTCGCGGTAGAACTGGGTACCATGTCTAAAAATATTTTAATAGGGATTGCCTTGGGTATGAGGCCTATATCGGGGGGGGGGGGGGGGTTGACTAGCTCTCTTACCTGGCCTTGATGCGCCATATCTGGAAAACTAGCACGACGACCCCCCCCCCCCCCCCGCCCCCCATATTTTTATGCCTTTTGGCAAAAGGTGATCTGTACGTGATTACACAGCAAGTACGCATTGTGGGCGCGAACGACCTTAAGGCTAAAAGGTGTTTTTAGCAAGTCATACTGTTGCAGTGCCGGAACACGAAAATAATAGCAACAGCAACATGTTCACCAGTGATTGGCCAGTTTTGTATATCATGACTGCAACGTCGACTGATAAAGAGTGGTTATAATTACCTATCAAACTGATTTAAGGGCTGGAAAGTGTTGCCAGCCACTTAAAGCACTTATGTCAACAGCAAGTATAATGCATCAGTTTTTCGATTTTATCGCTAATAGCTAGGATGTTTTGTCTTCTTCCATAATTGGCACTATCCCGCACAACAAAAATGTAAAACAATTACACCCTCTGGCCTTTACAGTCCCAAATGTCTACTGAACAAATAATCAGTGAGTTGGTTTAGTATTTAGAACAAAATAGCATAGTATAAAGAGTTTATTGTTGATTTTTAAAAGTACCCTCAGCTGGCTACGTGTTAGGTCAGGGTTTTCCTGTAACAGTCACCCAGACTGAAAACTGCACGTCTTCTTCCATCCAGAGTCAACCTGCATCACTTAATTTGCATGCAGCTGTTTGCTTGTCACCATTGCTCTCATTATTCTCGAACACGCAAATTCCAAAATTGCGTGTATTTGCATTATCTTCGCAGCTTTTAACGTCATTTAATTCACAAGACGAAAGTTTCTTTTGGCAATGCGATAAGTTTTGGAACAACTTACTTTACGAAAGCGGGTCGACCCTAAAAGCTTTCAGTTAAATTTGAATATCATGTCAGTTGTTTCCATTATTTTTCCGAGTATACCAAGGGTAGTTCATTCTTGTGAATTCAGCATATTGACACTGTCTATCTATCACCACATTAACGCCTCTGAAGATCAGATCATATATTGGGCAAATTGAGATGCCCTCGCAAAGTCGTGCACGCGATCTATTTACAATCATTGTCAAAATATACAACAAAAACCCAAAACAGTCTTATTAGCTTCCTCTCCTTTTACCGTCTACATGAACTTAAGATCAGAACACGACATTGAAACGATAGTATTAAAATCATTTGCTTTTGTAACCTTAACCCATCTGACAACTTAACTTTTGTTCTCAGATCATGTGTAGTTCAGATTATTGCCGACCAACGAAAATTGGTCAAAATTAGAATTATATATCCCTCGCAACACGAAACAAACGTTGTACTCCTTTTCGATTCTCAGTAATTATTTTGACCTAATATCTTACTTTGTTTTTATGACCGGCGGGGTGATAATGGCTCATTTATATACAAATTGAAGACCGCAAGTCACTCATTATCTGCCGCTGTGGACGACATCAATGACATTTTAACAGTAGTTAATGCTATTCTGTTTAGCTTTGCGTCACACGACCAATACGAAAAACGTAGGTTCTTGGAACTGTTTGCTGTAGGAAGTAGACATTTTGAAAGAGTGTGAATAGAAAAACCTGTAGTCTCTTGGGATTTCCATTTTACACGATGCAATGAGTGAAGTACAACTGGATGTTAAAGGTGCGTCATATAAAAATATACATTTATAATAGATATTTTACTCTTCGTAAGCCATGGGCACTCTTAACGTAAACGTGTACTAATATTCTTAAACTTGGAAAGTAAGGAGTTTACTGGTAAATAACTGCATCGTATTCTGCCTTATACTCATTTTTAGATATTCCTTAGCGTTTCAGTTGAAAGTAAACGATAGTTGCCTCGATACTTCCATTCATCTTGCTAACAATATTTTAGTCGTGATCTCTAAGATTACAAATGAAATTTTAAAAACATACTACAGTGTTGAAATACAAACCAAAATACGTACAAAACAATCGAAAATGTAACCTAAAAAAGATATTTCATTGTGGTGTACGCTTGTGGTAAAAAAATGTTAATGACGAATTTTTTTTAAGAGAAGCCATACGAAACATAAAACAAAAAGGTTCGAAAAACGGATATAAAATCAACAATAATTTTCAAAGTATTTTTTCTGAGAAGTTTGTACAACACCGATATTATTAAAGTCGTCAGTTTTTTTCTCAGCTCTTAAATAAACGCTATTTTAAAAGAAGAATCGAAAGAAAATTTTTGATTTTTAGCTTTAAATAAAATGAAAATTAATGCACAACCCATGATAGAGGTGTGAAAATACTAAAAAAGGATGAACATTTTGGATTGCACAAGGTAACTTGAGGCGACAATCGACGTCTCCTAAAAGTGCTTTTCGCTACATTTCATAATTTCATTTATTTCTTCTTAAAGGATTCTTTTAATTATTACTTTCTGTATTTTGGCCTAATATCAATTCCTATTGCGTACTGTTGTTATTGAAATAAGAAGGCGGCAGTCAATCAAAGCCCCACGCCGACAATACTAAGATCTGTAAAACAAAAATCGAACCGCTTCATATGCAGTGTTCTCTGTGACATTTTAGCTTACATTGGAGCAATGACTTCAGTCCTAAACAAAACCATTCTTGTGACGCTATTATACAAAAAAAACATACTAATTTGCTGGTTTGAAATTGAAACATGTATGTATTAAGTAAACGACAAAACTTTTAAGTTTAAAAGACATGTTTCGACAGATTCTCCTGTCATCTTCAGTTGATTGATATACAAAGCATTGGAAGTAGAATTTATAATGAGCAGAAAAATGCTAATGTGACAACAAAAAGACGTAAAGCGTGAAAGTGTGAGAATCAAAAGGATAGTTTTAGATTTACATGGTGTAATTGTTGATTCAACATATTTAATTTTGCCACTATGATAAATTTACACATAACAGTCTGTTTACCTAATGTATGTCTCTATAAAAGAGCCCATCTGAATGCAGACAGTTTAATTGCAAACAGTAGAAATGTTTTGAATACTCTGTCATAATTGTTGGAAGACTAAACAAGCACTCTGAGATATGCTATTAATGCGGAATGTTAACAAAGTCTATCTACATTTTCTCTGTTAGCCACAAAATGTTGCAAGAGATTTCTAGAAAGTTACAACTGAATATGATTCTTATTTGCTAATGGAAGCCAGTTAGAGGTCACTCGTATATATTACGTAAATAAGCTTATTGCAAGTCCCTACGGCCGTTTAAACTACAAATGGAAACGTATTTAAACTTTATGCAAACTAAAGGCTTCCAGATTTCAAACAGATCGTACACGGAATTTGAGCAATCCTCGTCCGTTCTTTGGCTAAAGAAGATCCACAATAAAAGAGCCAGTACTGATAAACTTTGCTCAAATAAACTGTTGCCATAGATATCAAAATATAAACAGCTTTAATTAATTTTTTCGAAAATTATTAGCTTGAATAAATAAAATATAGGCAGGTGAACCTTTTCCCAGAGAAAGGCAATGTTGCTGGATAACGGCCCATAAATGGAAGATTTAAACCTGATTGTCTCAATATTTATGAGCATAGTTAATTAACATGTGGCGCGCGCGAATACTCTGCGAGGTATGTACCCGATTGTAAATATTTAAGTCATTTGCAATTTATGCGTGTGTCAGTTTCATCCGATCTTGGTTGTTATCAAGATGTCTCCGAGAAGTTCAGTTAAAGTTATTTAATAACGTTACATGGTGTGAGAGTGGCTTCGATCCGTGGCTTTTCTTCACTCGCTACCGTCACTTCACTCTCTCTCGAAAAAAAGGAACGAGTGGGAGCTTTACAGCGTCGCTTCAAAAGTTACAAACAAGAAGGAAACATTCGGGGGGGGGGGGGGTACTCTCATATATGGGCTATATAGATATGTGCCGAGAGATAGAGTAGGGTTTTTGAGGTTTTTTATCCTTAAATAGGGTATCAACTACTGCATTCCGAGAGAGATTATTCCCTTCGAGCGTTGTCTTTTCAATTCGCGGCAGCAAGAGCCTGACGAATCGTTTGATCGCTATGTGACTGCACTTCATCAAGTCGCTGATAAGTGCGCCTTTGATGCCATCACGCCAGATCTATCTTCTAAGAGACAGAGTTATCTTTCGCATTGCCGACAATAAAGTTAGGGAAAGGCTCCTGTGTGAACCCGAACTTAACCTGACAAAGACGCTGGAGATCTGTCGTGCTTCGGAGATGTCTCAAGCACTGATTAAGACAGTGACCGAGTTCAACTCAACCAATGTTCACCTTCTCAAGGAAAACAAGTCCTCAGAGGGAAAGTTATCTGACGGAGAGCCGTCTCCTGCAATTCAACTTCGTTATCGCGGGTAGGAAGCACGAAAGTAAACGCGAGGCCTGCCCTGCTTGGGGCAAGCAGTGCCTCAACTGCGACAAAGAGAACCATTTTGCAAGGAAATGCCCCCTTTCTTCTGCCTTCAATAAAGTGTCATTGCTTGAGGAAGAGGATGGTTTGCCTGTTTTCAAAGGTTTCAGTGTCAGCTCATCAGAGCTCGGATTCAAGTTTTGTAACACTGAAAGTACTGAGTGGGGACTTCATACGTTTCGAAATTGAAACTTCAGTTGTGCTTGGAGGAAGTTCCCTTAATTGGCCACTACGCCACCAAGGCTGGTCTGAAAATTAATCCTGAGAAAGTACGAGCTGTCCTTGAGATGTCACGCCCAACTGATGCAAAGAGTTTGCTGCGTTTTAATGGAACTGTTCAGTACTTGGCTAAATTCCTTCCCGGTCTTTCTGACACGGCCCATCCACTTCGCCAACTGACTCGTAAAGGCGCCTAGTGGGTCTAGTCTGAAACCCAGGAGAAAGCATGGAGTGATAACAAGACTGCCATCTCACAAGCCCCTGTTCTGCGCTTTTACAGCCTGCAAGATGAGATTACACTCCAATGTGACGCTTCCGACACAGGGCTGGGATCCGCTTTGCTTCAGCTTCAGCAGCCAGTGAGTTTTGCATCTAGTGCCCTTACTCAATCGAGAAGGACCTCCTGGCCATTGCATTTGATGAGTGCATCATGCTCCGGTTAGTCTTCAGCGGACGCTATTGCGACTTCAACGCTACAATCTTGAGGTCAGGTAGGGGAAAGGTCCCCTTGTGTTCATCGCGGATACGCTCAGGCGTGCAAATCTCAGGGAAACGTTGCCTTTAGAGGAATTGAAACCTCTTGAGCTTGTACATCACACTGAGAACTTGCGAGTTTCTCCGAAGATACAGCCCAGCCGATTAGGAGATCCACGAGACAAAGAAGACCTCCCCAGCGTTTGATTATGTCGTGACTGTTTGATTCGTATAAGAACATCGGGCATTGTCACAGCGAAATCTCAATGACTTTGTGCAGAATTATTATATTTTACTTATTTTTTCTTTGAAGGGGAAAGATGTCTCGATATTTATTAGCATAGTTAATTAACATGTGGCGCGCGCGAATACTTTGCGTGGCATGTACCCGATTGTGCATATTAAAGTCATCTGTAACTTGTGCGTGTTTAGTTGCATCCGATCTTGGTTGTTATCAAGATGTCTCCGAGAAGTTCAATTAAAGTTATTTAACGTTACACTGACAATAAAATTTGTATCAAAAATGCCATATTTTATAATTTGAATTTTACGTATGAAATACTTCTGATGTAATAAGGAAAAACTTTATTTATAGAATTCCTGATCAGTATGATCAGTAGCTTGGGTGGTTTCATACTGAGAAATCAGAATTCTGCTGTACATCAAGACAGCATTTTGTTTGTATTATATCTCTCCACCTTTCTTTGTAAAAATACTTTGTGATGCATTTGGTTCAGAGAATTTGGTTCTTGATGATATGTAGGTCTTGGTATTTCAAAACTCTCGAACAGTTCATATCTGCAGAAGAATGATAAAAATTCATTGAATGGATTGTAATGAATACATTTCGAAATATTTTGATATATAAGTGAGATTTCAACTGGGTACTTAACGATCTCAATCCCGCTGGACTAAAACATGAAAAACGTCCCTCTGAGATAACTGAGAAAGCAGGCTCAATATCGCGATAACCTAAACATAATATAAGGGCAGAATGATTTCTAAAAAAAAAAATCGTAAACTCGCAATCATCAAAATAATGACCTTGACGATCACGGGAATATCAAGGTTTCTTTCAGACAAAATTTTCTTCAAGCTTAATTTGATTGGCGCACCAGCTTCAATAATTAGGTAAACCTAGGCCTGTTGCGAGGTGGCAAGGAAAAATGTTAGCGAATTAATTAATCTATCAGCGGCGGAAATTGAGCCTAGAGTTATAGCATATAATAGAAAACTTGTCTATTTTATAGAGAAATAAATGCAGCCAAAAATAGAAAGCGTTTGCAGGATAAAGGACAGCAATGTACACACTAAGCTACGCTACGCCGCAGCTTTATATATTTCCACGGTTAGGCCTACCGTCTACACTAATCTGGACAAAAACAGAGTTTTTCGAAAACGCTCTTCAAACCGGAGGAATTTGAAAAATAACGCCGGCTTTGCGTTTCAGTGTGGACCAGTGTGGGCGGAAAACAAATTTGAAAAAGGAGGTTTCGAAAACGATGACGTCACGATGATCATGTGATTGACGCAGGTGATTATTACAATTTCTCTGCCGTAATTTGGACGGAAAACATTCAGGGCGTTTTGGGAGTGAAAGCGCAATTTTCAAATTTCTCCGGCGAAGTGTGGACGGGACTTAATTAGCGAAAGGTTCGAATACGCTTGTCTTTAGCTATCGTGTCATGTAATATTAAAATAGGGAGCTTAAGCAAAGGCGTTTTTGAGCGACGTATGGCAACCAGAAATGAGACGATTTCTCTTTCAGTTTACTCGCCTGGCCTTGGCGCTACCACATTTGTAATACTAAGTGTCGTTACTCGTATAGAGACGATTTACTTAGTAAAATGAGAGCGCATCCACTGCCCAAAAAAGAGAAACGTCCACCTCCGGTTGCCGTACGCCGCTCAAAAACGCCTTTGCTTAAGCTCCCTACTAATAAACTCCACTGCGCCAAACAAACACAGCTAGCACTCTCTAGCAGTTAAGTTCAAAACACGATTAGTGTAAGTAATCTTATGAACACGAGTGCAATTAAGGATTTACAATACGAGTGATGTTTGAAAGTCTCTCAAAATTGCACGAGCCTCTAGGCGAGTGCAATTTGAAAGAATTTTCAAATATCACGAGTAATGTAAATACTTAATTGCTCGAGCTTTTATACGATGACTCATTTATTATATTGCCGAGAAATTACGAAAGCGCGCGCGTTAATTTGCACTGCAGTGCAAATTAAAAATTAACGATAAATTGGTCTGTTCTCAGCCAATCACAATGAAGTAACTTTCTCAGTCATATAATAAGCATTTTAACTTGCACTGCCTGTGATTTTTTTAAGGAACACCAACGCAAATTTATCAATATAATGCTCTCGTCTTGCTTCTTCCAACAGATGTGAGTTGAGACTCAAGTGTTAGTTGTCCATGCTTGAAAACCAAGTAATGATTCAAACGAGAAAAACCATTTTCTTTTTGGCGCTCATTTGTTACATTGCAGGTAAGAACTAACTACAAATGTCGACTGAATAAAGAGATATTTGTTTTCTTTGTTTGAATTCATTCGGACTATAGCAAGCTTATCACACCAGGAGTCTTGAATTAGCTTTAAATACAAGTATTCTTAAGTCGTGGCGATCCTGCCTGCATCCTAACTGGCTTAGAAAACGATTTTGTACACGGCAACCAAGGGTTTTATAATTACATACGGTCCAGTTTTAGTCCTTTCAACGCATTTGCGGAGCACTGGAGTTTCAAGAAGCTTTTCGAGACAATAGCATGTTGGTAATTTTTTGAACATACGTGAAAGAGGAAGTCACATTAAAAAAAACATGAATTATGACAGCCACCTCGCTGGCGCGCGCGTTTCAGGCATGTTTTTACAAAATTAACGCCCAACTAGTTTAAAAACCGTGACTAAAAGCGCTCCAAGTCGATATTTTTCTCTGTCTTTCCTTTCTTTGCTTTACAGAAGGCGCAGTGGAAACGAATGAGACGCGACTCTACAAAGACTTGTTTGAAAACTACAACAAATACACGCGCCCGGTTATCGACGAATCTAGTCCTGTTACAGTCGTGTTTGACTTCCAGCTAATTCGTATTATCGATGTGGTAAGTTATATTCCGTGACAGTTTTCTCTTTCTCTTACCCGTGTATAGTAATCAACGATCTCGCAGGAAAGCAAAAAAAAATAAAAAACACGTTAGAAATTATTATTTCTGTACCGCTTTTTTAATGGAAAATTTGTAGTATGAGGTACTAGTTTTTCAATATTGTACATCTGGACTTCAGCGAAATAATAAATTTGGTTTTGATCGTTTCTCCACAGAGCGCTAAAGACCAGTTTATCAAGACATATGCCTGGGTTAACCAGGTAGGTGCAGGAGTCTTCAATCCCAGAGAGAAGTGCTAGGACAACAAGCAAGTTGTCCCCTTTCTCCCAGTAACAACCGTTTGAAAATCAGCTATTTTTTCTCTTGTATATTTTAGTGGAAAAAAACCGCGACATTTTCCAACATTGGTTGTTGGAGGGGAGAGGGAGGAGGGGTGTTTATACGTGATCCAGCTTAAGTAACTGGGATTCTTGTCAGGCTAAGTTTATGTTTTGTTTCAATTTCTTTTAGGTGTTATTATTTTTATCGCGCTTCTCAGGGTCTTATATTGTCTTGATTAGAACAACAAGAAATTAACAACAATCTCTTGATTAGAACTATAAACAGGACTGGCCACTCGTCAGTTTGTTCAAAGTAAGCAGATTTTTTCTCTTTTTTCTTAAAAATACTGTTTGGAATAAAAAAAGCGTTTTGCCCTTTTTGGGCACATGCAAATTAGGAAAGTAGTACGTCTCTCTTTGACGAACGGTCTGCTTCTCTTTATGGTACAGGCTTAGCGAATATAATCACCCAAGTTTTTGTAATACAGTTAAGGATCGCCGACTAATCGTATTACCCTGTCTTTGTTGAATAGTATTGGAATAACCCTCAACTTACGTGGGATCCTGACAAGTACAATGGAATCAAGGAGATTCACGTACAGCCCTTGGATATCTGGGTTCCAGATATTCTGTTGTACAACAAGTAAGTTGCGATTCACTTCTTTGCAAACAGGACTTAGGGTTTTCTCTCCATTATTGCGTTTTGGCCGTATTTTTGTTTTTTACTTATATAAAACGGCAAACCCGTAGACAAAGCTACCTACGATACTATAGCTTCCAGTCCGCCTTGTTAAATACTGCACGTGCGCCATTCCGATTATGATCGTCACGTGACATGCAAGCTATTTATAGCTAAAACACGTTTTGAATTTTAAATATTGTACGTAAGAGACCCGGTTTTTTTGCTGTTCTTAAAAGCACTCATTCCCATTGGCAAACCCTCTAAAAGTTTTACACTAAACTTTGGCTTCTCGCTCTACTACACTATAGAGCTCAGTGATTTGTTCACTTTTTTCCTTAAAATATCAGATAACATTGCAAAGATTTTAGGATTAACTTGGAGCTATACACAGCCTCCGTCCTTCTGTCTTTCAGGTTACCATATCATAAAAAGGACACTGTAGAAACGAAATTACTGAGCCATATCGTTAGCTGCCAACTTTCCATAATGTCTCCAGACCGTTCGCAAAGTTTGTTAACATCATTTAGAAACCTTTTCTCAATATAATTCTTATAAGTTGTTATATTTTTCATTCTTTTTAGTGTTGACGACGAAGACCGTTTCGCTGGTGGAAGATACACGTACAAAACTAACGTTGCCATGAAATACGACGGGAACAACACGTGGTTAAATCCCGCCATCTTTAAAAGTATCTGCAAAGTTGACGTCACGTACTTTCCCTTCGATGATCAGGAATGCATTCTTAAGTTCGGCTCGTGGTCTTTCGACAGTTCAAAAGTGGATCTCTATGGACACAGAGGCGATATGTTGAACATGAACTATGTTAAAAATGGAGAATGGAAGTTAACAATCCTGAAATCGCAACGAAACAAACTCAAATATCAGTGTTGCCCACACGAGTTCGTAGATGTCACCGTGCAGATCCGACTCCAACGTGAATCACTGGATTTCGTTCTCAAACTGATCATTCCATGTTCGCTGATCTCTTCCATGATATTTTTAGGGTTTGTTCTTCCACCTGAGTCCGGTGAACGCATTGGACTGAGCATCACAGTTCTTTTAGCCATGACGGTGTTCCAACAACTCAGCTCCGAACTCATGCCATCATACGGTTTTCCTCTGCTAGGGCAGTATTACTTTGCTTGTATGATTGAGATAGGTGCTTCCTTAGTCGTCACCACTCTTATACTAAATTTTTATCACCGTAACAGCCGACCAATGCCAAGGGTTCTGAGAGTTCTGATCTTGAAGTGGCTTGCTCGTGTGGCCTTCCCTCAAAGAAATGCCAAAGACTGGAACTTGGATTCGTCGTTCATCGAGGCCTCAAACGCGGCATACAAGAGGAATCCAAGCCAGGACGGGCTGGGAGATCAAGGCTCTGACAGCGAGAAAGCCTCGCTATCCTATGCTGATTCGCTCTTTGAACGCAATGAGTCCAAGATATCCTCCACTTATTCCGATCCGTGGATCCCATTACAAAACAAAAACGAGTTTTGTTTACCAGCCAATGGCATATCGGGAAAGAGGCCCAGATCTACCGGTCACAACAGACAAACGAATTTTTCTAACCATGGAAACAAGGTCCGACGAAAGACCTCGAGAGACCATGTATTCTCTCGTCGCCAGAGCCCTGCCAAGCAAAACTCGTCCGTCACTTCGTCATCAGTACTACTCGACCTTTTTCAGAATCCCGGCGAAACGGAACTCTCTCCAGAGAAGAGGAGACATCAGAAGGAGTGGATAAAGGCGGCTCGTGTGTTGGACAGGCTGTTCTTGATCTTGTCTGTTTTGATTGGTGTTATTACTCTCTTAGGCCTGTTTTTGAAAGCCCCTAGGTTTCATTGAGCCATAGGTTGCTCTATGCATATCAACGCTAAACCTCAATGTCCCGTACTTGGATGGAGGGTCTGAAGGCGAGGGTGTTGGTAGCAAATCAATTCTCCATTCCATTTTCCCCAAATCCCTCTTCCCAGTGCTCAAATTCATTCCCACAGGCAAATTCAGAAAAAATCCAGTGTTATAAATACCAGCGTTTTTCTCTTCACATAATTACGGCTTCTAAATACGACCCAGCAATGACCCAAAATTTCACAAGGATTTGCCAAGATGTTCTGAAGATGACAAGATCGTTTTAGACTATACGAAAGCCTGCAAGTAGGGAAGTTATAGCAATTATATCGTTCCAAGTTCCTGCCACTTTACATTCCTGTGACTCCTGCCTGCAGGAAATCTGTAATCCAACTTGTGAGTGTTCTTATTCTTCCGCGCCTGGTCGGATGGATCATGCTCAGTGCTGTTTCAAGACCGCTGTCTATCTCTGCTTCAGAGTCACTGTCACTCGCCAGTAATAGTTGTCTACCTGTTCGTTGTTAGGAGGCTCTGTTGGCACTTTCTGGCATCCTTATTTGAATTGGATAGCTCATCGCTTTCGATTGGAACTCTTTCTACACCATTCGGTGAATTCAAATTGACTGGTTTCACACATTGACTTGTACTGACAAAAGTGAAGTAACGTAACCCAGAAAATTGTTAAAATGATTCTTTAATTTCCTTAGCTTTAAAATGTGTAATTTCAATATGTAACCTGGTTCTGAGTTTAAACTGATTTTGCACCTAAATTCTACGCTGGACTACTAACATATTCTGTCATCTCACTGGCATTGGAAATTAAATACCTCTTACTAACCGAGTTCGAGGTCCGTACCGTAACTTACGGACCGAGTTTTTTCCCCATCGATTTATGGCCCAAGTGCGAAGCGTAAAACGAAGATCCGTAACTTACAGTACGGACCGAGAAGACGAATTTAGTAAGACATTTATTATATCTCTACAGTGTGCCTCACGGGTTCGGGAACGATTTCTATTCACTCACGGAACGGCTTCAAATTTCTGACGCACCTCGATCGAAAGCAAAACGAGACAGTTTGAAATCGATTTTAAGTTAGCACGCCTTAATACGCAATTTACTGAGTAAAAGAACGTTTTAAACTTTTACTTGCTATAAAAGTTAAGAGCACTTGGTGATAAATCACGGAACAGTTCGGCGTACAGGGAAATACGGCCCGCTAAATTGACCAATCACAGCGCGCGTACGAACTGAGAGATATAATAAACTGAGTTTTTGTCATCAACATTATAGTCAAGTATTTAATGGCGGGTTTATACATAAAATAGCCAGCTTAACGAATTTTTTGCTCTACCTATACGTTAGGTGTTTTGTACTAAAAAAGAATCATTTAAAACATATTGTATATGGATGTAAAAAGTAATATAACTTATTTAGGTCTTACAGCATGAAGTAAAGCATTTGTTAGTGATTAAAACGTTATTTTATGACTTTTAAATTTTTGGTATTATAGTTACACTTAGCTGTATAGGGTAAACGCGTTATCTTGAAAAAAAAAATGTATACAGTACATTTTTAAAGAACATTTAACCTACAGGAAAAGGGAGAAACGAAACGATGAACCCCAAAAAGCTTGTGCTATAACACAAACTAGCTAAACTGGCCAAGACTCGTGATCAGAGACGTGAATTTTTATTGTTTGCATTTGACCGGACAAGACAATGTCGATTTACAGGAAAAAACTGCGATATTGGTAGCCTGAAATGTCAGTCATCTCCCGCCCTTTAGACTGAGGTTGGGAGATGACTGACATTTCAGGCTACGATATTGGCAAAAGAAAAAAAATGTGGTCTTGCACTAGTTAGTGCAACCGTTTTCGAGCAATTGCTTTTAAGAGCTGGTTTTCATTAGTGTTTGGTTAGGGTTATACGCTAGTGAAAATGAAAGCTCTGTAATAGGCCATTTCCGAGTCCCCTTTTGCCTCTAAGTGTGAAACCATTCATGTGAAAATGAGTTCCGCCTACAGGTTCATTTTCATGCAAATCAAACTCATTTCCATAAGAAAGGTTTCGCACCTAGACTCATTTTGAAACAGAGGCACAAGGGAACTCAGAAATGGTCTATTGTAAGGCCCAATCTATAATCCAATCCAATCTATAATAAGAAACGCTGGTGTCTCCAAGTTTTGACAGCCTGCAATACGGGCGTAAATAAACGGAGAAGGCGTAAGGGAGAAAACAAAACGAGAAATGGTCGCATTTAATCCCTGCTCCATCCCTTCCCCCATCCCCTCTCCCTCTACCCCGTTCTACGCCAACCTCGTTTCCAGAGCCGTTTCCCTGGCTTGGGGGCGCCCAAGCCAGGGAAACGGCCCTGGGAACGAGGTTGGTTCGGCGCCTTAGTCCCCAGTTATATGGTCTCGGGTACCCAAGACAACCCTCCCCTCGAGTTACCCTGGCCGAGGTATCTTTTAGCTTATTAATTTGCAAAATTTAATCAACCATTTACACTAGGATCGCGAACCCGTCTCGGGGACGAGACAACTCGGGTGGATGAGTTGTCTTGCCTCGGCAGGTAGTGTAACCCTGGAAAGCGGAACAACTTTTCCTCAAATAAACGCTTTGGCTCGCCTTACCGGGACATCTCTTTGCGTGGCGAGTGTCACGTAATGCCTACATTTAGCATTTAAACCAGAAATTCGTATCAAAGAAGTGAAAATCAACTAGGCAAAACCCACTCTGATAGAATGACCGAGGCATATTTGCACATTTGATTTTTCAATAAACGTGGTGAATAGTCATGCAGAGTCAACTTTGACTCGGCCTACAGGGAGTACGTTTTCACATATAAAAGCTCGATAAAGTTGCCTCGAGGGGAGGGTTGTCTCGGGTACCCGAGACTATATAACTGGGGCCTTAGTTTTGCCGGTACCCTTGTACGTGACCAAATCCCTAGTGATTTGGGCATCCCCAGAAGGGATGCCCAAAACACTGGCAGCGTAAACGAAGGACGCAAAAAGTTGAGGAAACTATGTATCCGTGGAAAGCTTATGACTTGTAGATCATGAAGATCATTAAAAAAATTATTTCACGCTCCATATGTAAACTGTAATAGAATACCACTCATTTAATCCTGTCACCTGCTAGGCTCTACCAAGGCTTACTTAAGAAAGATAGCTCTTTCTGGAATTGATAAAAGATTAATGTTTTTTGCTTATTGTTATAAGCAGAAGGTCTTCTAATATGTTAAAAACATTTCAAACGATGATGGATTGAACTTGATATGGGAAATCGAAGGGGTGTCTGCTTATAACACAGAACTTACTCAGAACAACAAATCCTGAAAATGTCAGCTCAATTGGACAAATACTTCTCAAAATATCTTTTCTCAAAGGCGAAAATGACTCGTTTTGAGAAAACAAACTTTAAACTTACAGTAACAGGAATTGTGAAAATAATACTTTAATACTTCAAGATTCGAATTCCGTGAAAAACAAAACGTCGAATTATTTTCAGAATTTTAGGTTCATCCCCCGCCTTAATGACTGGTCCCTTGGGGAACCGTGAATTTTGTTTCCCTCGAATCTCAACGACGTCCTCAATGTTTCCCTCGACTTCGTCTCGGGAAACATTGAGATTCAACGGAAACAAAATTCAATGTTCCCCTCGCTTGAGAGTTTTTTCTGTTTTTGTTTTCAGCTAACCGCGAGCTCTGACCGGTCTTGATTTGTGGGATGCCTGTGGCTCAACTGAAACGTCAACTCAGCTTGTCAGCGGTCTAAGTTTATTGGGTATGCGTTCTACTAGTTTGGCGGGAAATTAAACAAGATGGCGGGTTGTGGAAGGTTGTAGTCCGGATTCAGTAGCCTCTTTTAAGTTTGGAGATAACCATAGTTAGTAGAGTATGAGATAACCTTTAAAATTTTAGATCTTGCGTATCGTAAGAAGTTGTCAGTTGACAACTTGAATTGTATTGTGTGAGACGAGAACAAAGCGAAGGACTCCTACCTGGATAAAATGGTCGTTTCCGAGTCCGCTTCGGAGAAAAAACGAAATCTTCCATGGTAAGTTGACTATAAAGTTGATTAAGCTTAAGTGCACTTTCCATTTTCAAATGAAAATTATTTCCAGCACCGCCTATTTTGAACGTTTTGCTGTTAATCTACTTAAAGGAAAAGCTTTCTTAGAGCTTTGTCCATAACATACATGTTTATTTATACTCAACAGGGTCGAAAAATATAGACCAAACAGTTTAGAAGATCTAATCTCTCACAAGGATATTATCACAACAAGTGAGCCTGCCTCTTGAGTTACTTTGTTAAGCTAAAATCAAATCATATTCTGTTATCTCCCTCTGCCTTCAATTTACACTGGGTATTTAACAAACAAAGAAGTTAGGTCAGGGGTGTAGCCAGGATTTTTCAAGAGGGAGGGGGGGGGGGGGTACACTGTGTGAAAGTGATGGAACTCACCAAATTGTCAGATTGTTGCTTTTGCCACCTGTTGTACATTGTTTGCTTAAAAAGGCTTATAAAAGGGGTGTCACAAGCACCCCAGGACATCCCTAGCTGTGCCCCTGTAGATAGAGAACAAAGGTAAAGCCTACTTCCAGCCATACAGCTGTAGTGTATCCTGTTTTCTGTAGAATTAAGCGACTGGGAGTATTTTTACCCCCTCTTCCTCTAAATGGGATGCTAAATAGTCCATCGCAGAGTCCCCATAGCATTAAATTTGCCAATACCCATTTCTATGCGTGGGTGGAGAGAGTGAAGAAGAGAGTGAGGAGGTGAATGAAACATTAACGACGACAGCCCCGTTTATGACAGTGTCATGCATGTCTTCGGCTTCTTGACACGTTTTGTGATGTAGATTGACAAACATGGCACGGAATCTGTTATTTAAGTCTTGATTCACCTGTAGCCTTCACCTTAACTTCAGGCAAGCTTATCCATAACATCAAGGGCCCATCAAACATACCCGTACTCAGCTGTGATAGGTTTTACAGGTTAAGGCCCTTGTTGGCAACCCTTTTTAACAGCCCTGCTTGCAATACAACAAAATAAGGTGTTGTACAGGTAGGCCCAGTGGCGACTGGGTTTGGCTGGGCTTTCTGCAGGTCCCTACACAGGTCCCCACAGTAAATGCACTGTAAATGATGAATAACAAAGTGCTACCTTTTTACAAGTATTTAATCTTTGCCACATTGAAAAAAGCTAAATAAACCACAAATCAATACAGACTGATGTTTGGCTGCTTTTTTTATTTCTCCAGTCTCCCAGCTAATCCATGCATGCTTCTCACATACCATGTACATGTACATTATGTATTAGTACAATGTATGAAAAATGTAAACTGTTCTTTTCTCTCAATAGTCAAAAGGTTCATTGAGGAAGATCGCTTGCCTCATCTGTTGTTCTATGGGCCGCCTGGTACTGGAAAGACTTCCACCATATTAGCTGTTGCCAAACAGATCTATTCTGCACGCGAGTTCAACTCCATGGTTCTTGAGGTAGGAATATCCTGAAAAATGTCTGGGCTTATAATAGTCTTAAGGGCTTTTGTGTGGGCTTTTAACTGGGAGAGTATTTAACTGAAACAAGATCACTAGACAAGATAAAGGTTCTGGTGATTAAATGTTTTGATTCTCACTCTCCTTATAAACTTTGTAGTTACTATTAATTTATTGTGATGTATAATATTCTGGGAGGACATTTAATTAGTAAGTTTTGGTGACCTTAAGGTGGTTCGAAATAGTTTTCATTTTCCCGAGACAAGTTCACAAATTCTTTTCTAAATTATGTTTGGTTCATCGTATCACTATGAAATTTGGCACAGAAATAAAAGAAACCTCATAGATTCATTACATGACATTAATTTCAGAAAACCTGTTACCATAGCAACCATATGACGCATTCAGTTGAGCCCCTAAAATCGAAATCTATTGTCTTTTTTAAAAAATTGGTCGGTGAAATCTTCTCAAACTGCAATATTATATGTCAACAGAAATGACCTTCAAAATATTTCAGTTTAAAAAAAATCTGTAGGGTAGATTAAGAAAAAATCCTTTTTTTGACTATTGTTCTCTTATTTTTTTTCCTGCCTACAGAATTTTTTAAAAATCGGACTATGTATACAGCCAATTGATCCTGGTTATCACCGAAAAAATGAATTAAATCCACCCAGCGGAAGCGGAAATATGAGCGATTAAAGTTATAAAAACTCCAAAATTTCGACACGACAAGATCAGCATTTGCGCATGTGCGTCAACTGCACGCGCGAGATTAGGCTTGTTGATTTCGCAGTTGGCAGTGTTTTGTACATGTGATGTTTTGTTCTACAAGATTCTAAAACAACTTACAATTGGGCGATTTTACCTTTCTCGGGGACCGATACGTGTTTAAAACATCAGTTTTTATCAAAGTACTCTATTATTTTTGCCAAAGTAGCCGGATGTTTTGTTCCTCGTGGCGTGGATCGAAAGTACATCACAGTCGCCATATTTGTTTACTTGGTTCGTGGGTTTTAAAGACCACGCCGTGCGCGAGATTAGAACCCAGTTTGCACGTGCCATAAAACTATTTCGAACCACCTTAAACCACTGACTTCCATGCCACCTGTAACCGGCCGTGACGAGCGTTGGCCTTTTTTCCACCTCTGACGCTGTCACCTTTGACCAAAGTTGGCATCATCTATACTCAGGTTTTGCAGGAGGAACAGACCTTTCTAATGATACCCACAGGGTTCGCATGCAAAGTCTGTGAAAAGTACATTGGGTCCTTGAAAAACCTTAAAATTTGCTGTTTGACTGTTTTCACCTACATGTAGTGAAAGAACAAGAAAAGACTGACACTTGAACAAATCTGGCAGTTATCTCTTTAACCCGATCATCTAGTATCACATTCTAATGGCATTTTTTACTAGATGGAGTGCTTGAAAAATTGGAATTGCGCCCTGGAATGTCCTTGAAACGTCCTTGAAGTTTTAGTCCCAAAAAGAGTATGAACCCTGTACCCAGATCAGAGTGATCAGTTCAATGGAGCCTGAGATATGCATGAAAATGCTTATAAATTTGAGTGAAAAACACAGAGCAAAATTTCCTGCAACTACACTTGGCTACTCCATGGTAAAAATTGCCCTCCTCAATAATGCTTTCTCAGAAAGTTTTGAACTTGAAACAAGCCCAGTAGAAGGTCAATCACTGCCAGAAAAAGATACCTGCAATTAAACTCATCACAATAGATGAGCTTGGGAACTGGTGCCGGAAAGGTTAGCGGGGAGCAGAACCATAAGCCGAAGGGGAGGTATCCAAGGCAACCCTGTAAGCGGGAACCACCCCCAGACGCAGCCGCTAACTGGCACCGTCACACTGAAAGAATCAGTGGAAACAACTTACCTGACCCATACTTACCTAGATATGAACCACCAAAACGGAGGGGGCGGGAGGGAGCAAGAATCCACAAAGATTCGCTACACACAGTGCAAAAAGATCCGCAATGATCTGCTAGCAGTACAGCACATGCGATGCAACAATACACAATAGCCCTGCAATCCCCATAGGGCCGCCCCGCAAGTCACGTACTATTAAGCGAAACACCGCTGACCGCATTGGTTTGAGTCTAACTTAGCCTAAATTCCATTTAGCCACATTTAAACTCATCACAATAGATGAGCTTGGGAACTGGTGCCGGAAAGGTTAGCGGGGAGCAGAACCATAAGCCGAAGGGGAGGTATCCAAGGCAACCCTGTAAGCGGGAACCACCCAAGGTAACCCCTCTCCAGGTGCTTGGAGAATGGAGGGACCCGAGAACAGGGTGACCTGGAACCTCCACTCCCCAGACAGACCCCAAGCACCGAGCCCCAAAGCAATAAAGAGAATGACACATACCTGACCATGGAAATGACCACCTCCCACGGCAAGGTCCAAGACAATGAATGTGCCTGGCGATGAGAGGCAAGCACAAGGCAATCGGAGGTGGAGCAGGTGACCAGCAAGACTCGAGGTCGGCGTAAACCCAAGAACAGGACAGGACCACGAAGGTTTCCAGCTGAAGAGCAAGGATGCTGTGCTGATGCAAAGGCTGGGTGACAGCCCGATACGCTGGCAGTGCACAGCCAGGGGAGATAGCCACAGTTGTACCTAGGGAAGGTGACAGGCTACGAAGAAGATGCCAGCTTGGAGGATAGGGCCGCTAAAGATTCTGATGGGGTCCTAATGTACAATTGATAAGCAGAGCTCGTCCAGCGGCCCAAGGCTTGAATTAGGTGATCGGGAACGCCGTTGCGTGCCGCCACAGTGGCAGCACCGATGCGGAAGCTGTGGCTAGAGAAATTACCTGGAACATTCGCAGAGGACAGGATCTGCCGGAGCCAGTCTGTCAGCAAAGTGCGTGAAAGGGGCTGCCCATTCTGGAACAGGAACAAGGGGCCCGAACGGTCACCCCTGCTAGCAAGATAACTTAACACTGAGTGGACTGCGCAGAGCGGGGGCTGGCCGCGGCCGATATGGATAAATGCACCTTTCCTAAACGGATCAGTCTTCGAGCCCTTTAAGCGCATGCACGAGGGGGCAGACAGAGAATCCACTGCAATGTCTTGAACGCCAAGATGAAGGGATGGAGAGAAGCTAGCCAGACTAGGCACTGTGAACTCTGAGGCGCGGAGAAAACCAAAGTACCCCAAGGTGCAGGCTGCCCAGAACATGAGGTGATCCGCGAGATGAAGATCCAGGGACCGCCAAATCAGAAGCATCAAGTCATCTGTGATCGGCAAACGGGAGAAAGAGGAGGAGCCCTGACAACGCTTGATGCCACGGACCACCCTCTGAAGGCGGAGACAGTTAGCAAGGGGGTCTGAGAACCCCTGTTCAATATGGAGTGCTCGAACTCCAGACAAATAGACCTTGATCGAAGAATGCTGAATGCGATTGGCCAAGAAGGTAGCAAACAGGCACAGTGTCCACTCGTCAGCCGGACACGGTGAACCAGAGGCATGAACCTTGCCAAGTTGAGCGCAAAACGAGATAAACTGAGCTTGGGCTGAGGCATAAGACCGACGCGTAGATGGAGCCAGGCCTTGAAGCAAGAAGGAATGGCACTGCTGTTCTAGGGCGGACAGGTCAACTCTGCCAGGAGTTCGGGAGGGACCACTGTGGGAAACGGCTGTGCCTCCGGGGCCAGGCGACGAAACTCCTGCCAATGAAAACGAGACAAGGCATCAGCTAATTGATTGGAAACACCAGGGACATGTTGGGAGGAGAACGAGAAGCAGTGACGAGCAGCGGAAAACAAGAGGCTGCGCAGCAACCGCATTAGGCAAGGCACTCTTGAGGTGCGGGTATTTAAGATGTGGACTACTGCATCGTTGTCAGAGCGGAAAAGAACATGTTTCTTGACCCAAGAATGTCCCCAGACATGAGCTGCCAGAACTATCGGGAAGAGCTCCTTGTATGCAATAGACTGCAACTGCTGGGACGCTGCCCAGGATCCAGCAAACCATTGGCCCTTCAAGTATGCTCCATAGCCGAGTGAGCCCGCTGCATCAGAAGACACTTCGACATCAGCCTCGGGTAGCAATCCTGGGAAGAGCCAGAAGCTAACGCCATGCCAATCTGCCAAGAACTGGTGCCACCAACGAAGATCCAAGTGAAATTCTCGGTTCAGGCGAATAGGGTGATCTCTCCTCCGGAAGCAGCATAACAGGTCAATCATGCGGCGTAGAAAAGTCCTTCCCGGCCAGACCACTTTGGCGGCATGATGCAAGTGGCCGATAAGAGACTCAAGCTCGCGTCTATTACACCATTTTCGGGGGAGCCACGAACCAATCAGCTCTTGCAACGACGACAACTTGTCCTGGGGTAAGCGTGCCACTTGGGTGATAGAGTCAAGCTCGATCCCCAGGACGACAAGCACTGAAGAGGGGCCAACACATTTGCCTGGATGCAAAGGTAGACCCAGGCGATGACAGACCTCCAAGGCAGTAGCCAGGTTCTGGGCACATTGAGGGGACTGGGCAGGGCCTGCAGTAATAAAGTCGTCCAAGTAATGAAGGAGATCTGGGATCTGGTAGGAGGTGACAAGAATCCATTCCACCATGTCTGCAATGGAGTTGAAGATAAATGGGGCCGAACGAAGGCCAAAAGGGAGAACCAGGTCGACGTAAAATTGGTCGCGCCACTTCATCCCCAACAACATGCGGTGAGATGGATGTACGGGCACATTGCGGTAAGCTGCCTCCACGTCAAATTTGGCCATGAGTGCCCCTGGACCCAGTTTGGAAACTTGGCGGATCACCTGATCAACTGTGATGTAATGGAGGGTGAACTCATGCGGGTCTATCCCATCGTTGACACTCGCCCCCCCGGGGGAAGAAAGGTCCACAATGAGGCGCCACTTCCCTGGTTGACCTCGTTTAGGAATCACCCCGAAGCTGCTAACGTGAAGATTGGGGAGGGGAGGAACGCTGAAAGGACCTGCCACCCTACCGAGAGAGACCTCATTGGCCAAATACTGGTCAACCACAGAGGAATGCTGGGCTGCGGAGGGCTTGTTATGCTTTGCAGACTTGAGCTTTTGGGAGGGAGAAAACCCCAAACGAAACCCATGGCGAATACCATCCACCACAAAGTTAACCTTCTGCCGGTCGGGATGACAACGCAACTCCCATGCGAATTGATCTGCCTGCAAAGGGGTCACTGCAGAGACTGGGGGGAGTCGGACTAAAGGGAAAGAACAGGAGAAACAAATGGCATTAATTGGCCGCCCAACCACCCTGACAGCCCTTCCCCCCCCCCATTTCAACAATGAACAATCAGCAAACACGTGGTAACAGTAGACTTGAGTTTAATACAGAGAATGGCCACCAATACAAGGAATAGTCCAAGATCCCGTAGGGACAAGGCTAACTGACAAAAATCACGGCGGAGAAAAATTGATCAAACAATAAAAAACAGTACAAGGGGGGCTGGGCGAGTCTACACACGACGAGACTTGCTGCTGGACCGAGAGGGTGGAGAATCGGGTGAACGCTTGGACGACGAGCTAGTTTTGTTGGGCGTTTCGGACGGGCAGACTCCAGCACGGTGCGGGCCATGGCAGCTGGAACACTTGTGGGAAAAGCGGCAAGAAGCAGAAGGGGCCACGCAATGACCCCGGTTCCACGATTTGCAAATGATCTGCGATGACGCAGAACCGCGAGGCTCGTTTTGGCCGTCCGTAGCATCACGAGGCGGGCGTGTGGACCAGCCGGCTGAATGAAAGCTAAACAACGTGCTGTTCAACTGAGACCAATCAGTCAAGTTGGTGGCCGCGGCGTTTTCTCGAAAAGCTCGGTCGTATGACAACCAAACCCGGCCGGCGAACTGGCGAGATGTGCGCAGTATCAGGAGTTGATACTGCAAGAGATCCTTCCAACGATTTGGGAAGTACGAGACGAGGACCAGGCAATAAATGGAGAACGCCTCTAACCAAGAAGAAATATCCTCGATACGCCGCTTGGGTTTTTTCGGCGACGATGTCAACACGAGGCGACCATCGAACAACAGCTGCGGCTCAGGTTCTGTCTGCACAATGTTCGACGGCAACAACTCGTGGAGTTCGACAAACTTCCCAGCCACGATCTGGCTAACTAGCTTAGCCGGTACGGGAGAAAACCCCGGGCCCACCACGAACGGTTGATGCAAAACCGGCAACGGCGCCAGAGAAGAAGCACCCGCAGCGCTCGAAGGAAAGGCTGCATGGACCGCGGTAGAAGACGACGCGAAGGCGAGCGACGGAATTGGGGTTGAAAATGTCGACACAAAAGTCGGGACAACAAAGGGATTTGGCCTACCTGAGGCAACGGAAGTCGCCGTCGCTGAGGGAGAAGCTGTGAAACCAGCGCCAGAGGCCGCAAACGACGAAGCTTGGACAGCAAGCTGGCTGGCAGGCGTTTGTGAAGCAGGAACGCCTCCAGAAATGGCCACGCTCGTCGAAGAACTGGGGACCGGGAGGCTTGCCGTTTGCTGGGCCGAAAGCACTTGTTGTACGGCGTGAGCAACGGCGGCCAGAAAGGCAGGAGACGTCGGAGAAACTTCTACGGGCGACTCTAACGAAGCTGCTGGGGCCAAGCTAGAGCTCGGTGGCGAAGAAACAGCTGGCTGAGACGAAGTGCCCTCGGAATCCGGGGCGAGGGACAAGGCATCGTAGGCCGCCGACTGGCTGTTCAGAGTGTTACGAGCGGTCATAACGGTAAACAACGCTAACACAAGCAAAAAATCAAGCAAGAATCCGCAAAGATTCGCTACACACAGTGCAAAAAGATCCGCAATGATCTGCTAGCAGTACAGCACATGCGATGCAACAATACACAATAGCCCTGCAATCCCCATAGGGCCGCCCCGCAAGTCACGTACTATTAAGCGAAACACCGCTGACCGCATTGGTTTGAGTCTAACTTAGCCTAAATTCCATTTAGCCACATGAAAAGGAGAAAAAGAAAGGCCAAAAAAAATTAAACAAACCCGAAAAGCCTAAAGACATAGGTCACTTTCTTGTCCAAGAATCTCCAAATTTTAATTTAAGCAAATGCCAGAGCAAAAATGTCATAAAGAAAGGCATGCTACCATGTTGCAAATGCCTTTTTGAGTAGATTGGAGCTCATTTCGCTCATATCTAGGCTGAAAATCTCAGAAATGTCCAAACAATGCGTTTTTGGCAAAAAGCTCTGGGAGTCAATGGGTTAATGATATTTAATTGCTAGGATGTGACAAGAGCAGCTTAGAAACATGAACAGGAGTTTGGGAAAGCGAGAAATGCTGTGGGAACACAAGCTGACAGGTGAGTGTTTCAACAGCTTTTTCAAGTTCTCCCAAACTTCCACGAGTGTTTGTATGACTCGATAGAAACATGGAGAACATGTTTTCTATTACTTGTAGAAAATTCTGCAGTTCAAAAAAAAAAAAGAAAACAACTTTGATCATCAAACTGTAACTTCTTTTTGCTCACACCGTCATTGCATGTATGTCAACAGCTTGTGCTAGTTCTGTGTTTCTGTTGAGCTAAAGAAACACAATAAATATTTTAAACCAATCAGTGCACATATTTTCTTTTGGCTATTTTCTAATTATTGTTTATGCTGTGGTCTAACTGTCTTTTGCAGTTAAATGCATCAGATGATCGAGGTATTGGAATTGTCCGTGGAGCCATTCTGAGTTTTTCAAGTACAAGGACAATTTTTAAGTGAGTTACATTTTCAAGTTGTACTTATTATTTGAATTACTCATCTTCGTTGTTGGATATGACATTTTGTTCAAGGCCATTTTGTTCAAGGTGTACATGTATTCAAAGCTTCATTGGTTCCCGCAGGTCTGGTTTCAAGCTTGTGATATTGGACGAGGCAGATGCTATGACGCAGGATGCTCAGAATGCTTTGAGAAGAGGTATGGTCAACTCAGATTTAATTCGTGAACATCTGTGACTACTGGTACTTGTACACCTGATTGAAAAAAAATGTCCAAGCAAAAGTATAAAGCCATAAGTACATGTATATGACTTAAGGTCATTCCTCAGAAATAAAACCCAACACAAGATTTGTTTCAAACTTTGTCCATTTATTAAGTATAGTAATGATACTCAAAAAAAAGGGGGGGGGGGGGGTCACCATGTATGCTTAAGAGATATGATGGGCTAACCTTACCACATTTACGCCTAATCATGCACATTATTTTTCAGTTCACCTTACATGTTGTGGTAGCTGAAAGCAAAGGTTATTAAAGCAGTAATTGAAACCAATCTTTATAGGCAGAAAGTCTTGGGCACTTGGAACAATGTAATACGTAATTTATGGAAAAGTCACACAATTCTGAATGACTGACTCAAAACGTTCCTCCAGTCGTCGTTTTCAAGGTCATAGTTTGCATTCTTGAGTAATGGATTTGTACATTAAACTACCTGTATATTTTTTTTCCTTCTGAACAATTTTTTCTTAATTTTTTAACTTCAAGAGAATAATTTTCACACCAAATCTATGTAATAAAAAATGTAGGTCACCATGTTCATTTCAGAGAAAACAAGGATTTATTTCGGCAGGCTCTCATGTGAGAGCGCCCTAATGATGCGAAAATCATACGCAGTAGGCATGACATAATCGCAGGTCAACTACCCAAAGTGGTGATTTAGAAAAATGTAGAAACTGTCCTAGAGGAAGCTAAATTAGAACACAAAAGAAAATGTGAATGCTAAGAGCCTTGAGAAATGCCCAAATTTGCAACAGTGTATTTAGTGAACATGAGATCTGTTTTAATCAAGAGATGATCATCGTCTCTTGGTTTTAATGCATGTACATGGTGCATAAGAATTCAAAATTTTGTTTCCACTTCATAACAAATAACACAGTAGTGTAAACCAAATAAGTTTATTTTGGGATGCCTGCTGGGAACCAACCCGAGGCGTACATAGACAAGGCGTACATGTATACAATCCATTATACCATATACAATCCATACACAATCCTCGTATAAAACAAAACCTTACACACTCAATATAGGGTATAGGGTACTGACATCTCAACTCTAACAAGACGAGATTAAAGGAGCTGGGCAACCGCGTACAAAGATACTACTACGGTTAGACAGAGGCCAGAAAAAACCTGGAAACCAGGAAAAATACGACAGGAAATCTGGGAAGGAACCATGACCCAAACTCTATGCAGTTAGCAGGCCATCCTACGAGGCTTTACAATTCACATAAAATAAAACTATAAAGAAACTTGGCATCAGCCAAAGGTCGACGGTTGGTTCCGAAGGCCTAGATGGATAGCACGTGTTATACTCCCTCTTATATACCACTGCGTCATTACCCATGACATTCGGGCCTAATGCCCAGGCCTTGTCGCATCATGTGCCAACAAAATAATTATCTATTTCTACCTAATTCGCAGGCTCAATCGTTAGAAATACCATTTAGTATTACATGTAGTTCACAAGTTTCCCAGAAAAGCACTGTGTGGTATCATTTATGAATAATATGGTTTACCGGTATATATTCATGACAACATTTCTTCAATTAGGTGTATACCACTCACACTGTAACCCTTGGTCATTTTTTCTTGCAGTGATGGAGAAATTTACAGAGAACACAAGATTCTGTTTGATTGGCAACTACTTGACCAAGATCATTCCAGCTCTCCAGTCACGCTGCACAAGGTTTAGATTTGGACCTCTCGACAATGAACAGATGACCAGTAGACTGGAACATGTTATTAAGAGTGAGGGGTGAGTATCTTGTTTTGTGTAAATGTACAGGTTATGTGAATCCTGCAGTTTTAGAAGAGTTTCTGCTTAAAAGAAACTTAACTAAAGGTGTAAAAAAATTATGATAATAAACATAATATGGTAATAATTATGATTGTAATTATGATAATTATATACATAAAGTATGATAATAATTATCATAATTTTTTATGTGCGCAAGTTAAATGATGTTGTCTAAATTAATTTTGTTGGTACATATAGTCAATACATGCTGAAATCTTTCTCCCGCAGTCTTCAGTATTCTTCTGATACCTTCTTCAATCTTCCTGAAAACGTCTGTGAGCAATCTTTAGCAATCCTTGGAATATTCCTTTTAATGTTTTCAAGATGTTTACAAGACTTCCAGAAATTTTCCTTCAGCAATCCTCAAAAATGACCAGGAAAGATTGCATAACCTTCAGAAAAATGACCTTCAGAAAGAAATCTTTGAAGGTCAACTTGTGTTCAACATGATTTTTTCAAGCTAAACACTTGAAGAGAAATTCCATATTCTCTCTATACATTTATTCTTACTTTCCATGTGATGCCATCATTTCCAAAATTAATAATAACCAATTCTTCTGAAGTTTTAAATTCATCAGATGTAAGAGCCTCTAAGAACTTGATGTTTTACTACGTTTAAGTTCAACAAGGTTCTTCGTTTTGTTATAGAGGACGTTTGAATTTCTAAGTCTATGTTTTGCGGGACATTAAATGTTGACCAGACAAGGCTCTAACATAGGTCAAAAGAGGAGTTATCACTCAACATTTTTACTAACTGAACAGTTCTTGCACTAAAGGAATTATTACGTTCAATGTGTCAGAACTCTAGAGTTTCATTTCTTTCAATAGCAAAACTCAATGAGAGATGGACCACATGCTCCTCGCAAGAGCACCAACAAAGCATGCAAAGCTCTAATAAAAATTTGGAAGCACTTTTCTGAATAACACGCAAATGAAAAACCTCATAGACCTAGATCTTGGAAAGGTTGTTTATACATCAATCATCTATCATACATATATCAGATTCTTGACTTAATTTATTGAATGGTTACAATTTTTATTTTGATTGCGTGACAGTGCAAACCAGCCAGTCATTGTACTGGCTCATTAAGCAAAGGCACTGTAACCAAGCCAAGCTGGGTCCTGCACCTCTGAATCTTTGAGACAGTACTGTACACCAAAGGAAAAACTTGGCTTCTCTACATCCCTAGTTACATGCTATGATATACATGAATTGTGAACATCAGGGTTTGTTTTTAGAGTTCAAGTTTCGGATGATGGAATGAAAAGCCTGGTCAGGCTGGCAAATGGTGATATGAGGAAAGCTCTAAACATTCTTCAGGTCAGTATGAAGTTCTTATAACTCCTTTGGGCAATTTTGAGTAGAGAGATTTACTTAGCAGTAGACTGAACTGACTAATTTTATTGATCTGTTTTCAGAGTACAGCCATGGCCTTCGACACTGTTAATGAAGTGAATGTTTACACATGTACAGGCCAGCCTCTGCGATCAGACATTGCAAACATAGTGGAGTGGATGCTCAATGAGGATTTCAGTACTGCTTACAATAGTATCCTTCTCTGGTTATGATATACAATGAACTTGGATTACTTTAGTTTGTTGCAAAAAGCAAGAAGTAATTTTTTTCTAAGGAACTCTCAAAATGCATTTGTACTAGCTGCAGTATAAATTACTGTGGCTTTCAATAACACACGAATGGTGAACTTCGCCTAATCAGCAATATCAAGTTTTGCTGTCATCAATCATCTTACCCGACCTCTCAGGAAACAGAAGTTTACATGAACAGGTTCAAAAGATCATGTGCTTTGGTTATGATCCATTTTGTTTGTTTCTCTTTTCAAGGTTCGTTTGTTGTCATCATACATGTACATCTAATTATGATTAATCACAGCCAAAGATGTAATTGTTAGTTAGGTTTTGAACTTCATAGGTACACATACTACTGAAAGGTGCAGTAACCAAGTGTGAACAAGTTTGGTTACAACTGAGGAATATTAAGATGGATAACAAAGAACAGACATGAAAAAAATGGCCAATGCTTTCAAGCACTGCAATCTTTGACGTAGATTCTTAAATTGTATTCATTCTTAACCTTCCACCAGATGTAATGAAGATTAAAACTTTAAAAGGACTGGCACTTCAAGATGTTCTCACTGAAGTGCACTTGTACGTTCATAGAGGTCAGTCAATAAATTTATTGTTTTTCTTCATAGCAGACTGTAAGTGTTCTCTGTTTGGAAATATGAAATGTAGCAAATGCGTTGTATGTGTAGCCTTCCCCAATATGCGCCCATTTCATATACAGCTTCCAGTGTTCAAAGAAAGTCCTGTCCTGCCAGTGGATTTTCCAGTCAGGCTAGTCCATAGTGGATTCAATTGTTCACTTGCGCGAAAGGCAATTGATGACTTTTTTTGGGAGTAAATTTGAGAAAATTTCAATTACAGAAGAACTATAAAGGATCAAATTATTGTTTTGTGTTAGATCTTTAATTGATTGATCGAGCTGGTGAGAAAATTTTTATTGGGGCCAGTAAAATATGATCGTGGGGCTAGCACATCCTAGTTACATTGTACAATTTTTGCGGAAAGGCATGCTGAACAGCTGACTTTCTTTGAAACCTGAGCTTCACCAGTTACTAGTTTTAACAAAAGCAAGCGGACAACTGCGTGTAGGCTATTCAGTTTTGAGCAACAAATGTAGAAACTGTTTCCAGGATAGTCTTCTATGTACATGTATATACATAACTTTGTAATTGCATCATGGTTGAAGATTTTCACAGTAAAATTGTCTTTTCCCTATTCCAGTCAACTTTCCTCAGAAAATCAGAATTCTCCTGTTGGAAAAGATGGCAGATGTTGAGTAAGTTCAAAAAAACAAAACAAAAAAAAACAGAATATTTATTAGAAAAACTATGAAGGCTGTGATGTAATTATGGTTTGTTTGTACAACATTTACAAGACTGTAAGGAATTCTTCCTTGTAGGATGTTTCGTGTAAGTTTACATGAAGAGCGCAGATGTATATTTCATGCTGTCTTACACGATGTACGGCGCGTAAAAGCGGGCAGGCCATGTTGGATTATTAAATGTATTTTGTTGTGGTTTAATCCGTGTCCATCGAGTCGTATCTTCGGGGATTCTACATTCCTGACCAGCAGAAAACAGAAACCAAACATTTTCGTTCAGTGTTTTTTTTTACTATCCTGGATAACAAGAATAACTGCTCAAGGCGGGGAACTAAGTGACATACTTAACTTACTTTTTAGTTAAACTTCATGAGTATTTTGACCGTCTTTAATGATTGGTAGAATAATAAGCGTAACAGTGTTGTGATGAGTTGGAGTTTATCGGTCATTATTTCATCGTAGGAGGCGCAGTGGCCTCATGGTCAGTGTGGTCGACCTTGAATCAAGCGGTCTGGGTTTGAGTCCTGGCCGCGAGGACATTGTGCTGTGTTCTTGGGCAAGATACTTTATACTCTCACAGTGTCTCTCTCCACCAGGTGTATAAATGGGTATCTGCTGCTAAGGAGGGGGTAATGCTGTGGTGGAATAGCATCCCATCCAGAGGGGGAGGGGGTAGAAATACGCTCCTAAGCACCGGCCTGATGGGGCACTTGGCACGTATGCAGAGTTATTTCAATATAGTAACATGTTTGTTGTTTCCAGATACCGGCTTGCAGCAGGAACCTCTGAGAAGATCCAGCTTAGTTCACTGATAGCAGCTTTCCAAGTAGCTAGAGATATGGTGACTTCTGATTCGTAGAAAACGCTCTTACGCCTTCCTTCGGAGTTCCTAATACTGCAAAAATCTTTACAATTGTGTAAATAATGTACGGAGATTTTGACATTCTTGTACAATGATCTACATGTACACTTTTGCAAAGTTTTAGGATCAGTTGTATTGTAGTATTGTACAACATCTAACAATGACGCTTCCTACTGCGTTAAATAGAAGTCGTATACTCGCTTAGTGACGGGACGTATATGCTTAGTTATTCAACCTGTAAACTTCAAACTGTCAAAAGTTACATGTGTAATACGTTTATGCCTTAAACTACGATAAACGATTTATTGGCGCGTTTTGACCTTAAGTTATATTAATCCCAATAGGAAAGGTGTGCACATACATGTAGGTTTAAAAAATATTTTGCAATAAGCGTGTTCATTCAATTATGTTAGTTCGCGTGTCACCCCAATCGCTTCGTTCATATTCGTTAAATTCGTCGAGAAACTCGACGATAAATGGAAATGGACAATGACAAGGCAAACGACGTCATTATACCCTTGCCTCTTTCCATCACACCCCAAATGCCCCTCATTACTGGTATGTTATTTGTCCTCAGCCAAACAACACTCCACAAAAAAGTCTGGTGTACCGCTTGTAATATTTAAATGTGGGCCTTCATTAAGCCCCAAGTTTGACTTGATTTTGTTAAGAACCAGTCTAAACTCTAACAAAACCTGAAAACTGAATAGTTCTAAGTTCCACACACGGGCCAGCGGTGGCCGAAACGACCTTAGCATGAAACGACTGAGAGTATTGCCGCCATCTTTCTTGTCAGGGTTTCCTAAAAGTTATCTTGCTAATAACCACAATGATGCACTTGATTGGATAGAGGCATGTTGTTCTTGTGTTCTTTCCGGAGAAACCACTGAATACAGTGACTGCGGGCGGCTGGCGTTAGGTCCCAGTGCGTCCCATCCGTCTAGCGCGCTGACCGTCCGGCAAAACCACTCCGTTCACTCGCTTGAAACCGAAGAGAAACGTTAATAAACTGTGATAAAATTCAATTGACGCACCTGATTCACCCAAGCGTATGTGGTGATGCACTGACTTCTCGCACTCTGTTGATTAGAAAACAAGAACGTGTGCTGTAGGACCAGATACAGCAAGAACTAGGGCTTCTCGAGTATTTTCAGCGGGCATTCAAAAGAGCTGATAGTACTTCATTTTCCTCTTAAATGAATGAAAACTCTCCTCGGCTTGAAGAACAATGTACAACCTTAATAGTAAAAATTTCGACATGTGTCCATTCTTTCAACACTGTGCGCAATGGCGCTGAAACACCTGTATCGGCTTTTTCCTGTCTTGGTTTTCTTAGTAGTATCTCGCTCGTACAAGCAACACACGGTTCTTCTTGGCTACTTGCTCAGACGACTACGTTCTCCTTTTCCATAAATCCCTAAAACCCTAAGTAAACATTACTAACTGTGTCAGCAGAGTGGAGAACCGGACTTATAAGCTGCAACATGCCCACAACAATCTGTAGTCGAATCCTTTTAATTGTGCAATTTTAACGTCAATTTTACGTTTGTAAAATCTCCCCACATCAAGAATGTCTAGGAGTTGAAAATCAAAGGTGACCGTCACTGGACCTCTCCCGGGTAGTCTGGGGTGTGCGTGCGTGTGTTGTACTCTTTGAAAAGCTCCTTGTGTAGTCTGGTCTCGTTCATCTCCGGCCAGTGCACCTTTTACTAGCAAACAAAGAGATGACAGAGAACGTAGCAGCCTTTTCAACTAAAATCTCGAAAATCTTCTGCGAATCTGCTTATATAACATTCAAGCAGTCTCTCTTTATTCAATTCCTACATGCAAAAAGTGGCTTGGAAAACACGCCGTCCAGTAACATTTGACTTTCCAAAGCGCCGTTACAGCTCTGCACTCTTGAATGGTTAACAATAAGACTGACATCGTCCCTAACTTCACTGTACTCTTGTCATTTCTTACACCAATCTCGTTCCACGACATTTTTTCATTGACGGGTTTAAGTTTCCAAGACATGGTACAATGGTAAGACTTGCATATACAAACATGATTCAGATTGTCTGTTTGGTTGGTTTTCCTATCGTTTACATGATAAAAATGTTTATAAATATTGTCACTGACTATTTAGAAGCCTTAGTCAACTGGAAAGAGGTTTATATTTTTAATACCACTGATGTGTTGTACAGCAATCACCGAGCGGAAACAGGGGGCGACCAAGCCAACAGCTGGTAACGGAGTTTGGAAAGAGCGATACGGGAGAGTTTAAGAAGAAGTTGCCGAAGCAGGTTCAGTGATTCCCAAAAAAGTACATCGCAAACTGATCTCAAAGTTATGAACTACATCGCTTATCGCTGGAAGTTCAACCACTCTCTTGCATGGGAAAATAGACAGCTGTGTTGCACTATTTGCAGAGTCGACTAAGAAACTCGGTCGGTTGTTTTCTTGGCTAAATCCCTAGCTACCAATTTATCAAAAACAGTTCCTTTGACAGCTAGGCTGAGGTTTCAAGCGTTTGTGCTCTGAACCACTGCGGGTATTCTCTTGATTGCATGGCGTAGCAGGGACAAAAATAACATACAATATCAAACCTTGTCACAAATGATTACAAGTAAAACAAAATGGATATACCACGCACCTGTGGAATGTACGAGGCCAACGAAAAACAGTATCACATTTAATCTCATTCTACTCTGCTCATCATCATCATCATCATATCCTTTATTTAAACACGATAGGGTTTAAAGCTTAGAGCTTGTGGGGTCGTGTGGAAATAATTACAATATGAAACTAAATTGAAATAGTGATAACATTACTTACAGAATAAAATGTAAAACACAAGCATAAAATGTAAAATACAGGCATAAAATGTTAAATATTTAAAAGCATTTAAAATCTAGGTAGTGCCTTGGCAATGACTGGGCCGACTGTGCGCTAAAATCAAGTTCCTTAAAATAAATGTCCTTCTTCACTTTACGATAAAACTCAGTAAACTGGCCCGTATAGTGGCTCGAGACAGCGTTCCAAAGAATAGCGCCTCTATAGCTTATTGAGTTTTTAAGAAATTTTGAATTAAAACGAGGGACGATAACGTTATTACTCCTTCTGAGGTGGTATACAGTGCGAGGTTTATTTGTCAAATATGAAAGAGCCGCAGGTGCTTCACCTATGAAAACGCTATGAAATAATTTAATTAATCGAAGTTTATAATAAAAGGTTAAAGTGTTCCAGTTCGATTGTCGGTATACTTCGTCAGTAGGCGTATCGTGAGGTAAGTTATATATTATTCTGGCTGCTCTTCGGTGAACTAACTCCCGAAGGAAGTTCTTTCGATTGCTTTTTCATCGATTTGCGAACATTGTCTCAATCAAAAAGGAAAACATTGAGAAAGAAAGTAACATATCGTTGGGCCATCTCCAGTCAGTTTCAGACGGTACAGTAGGAACAATCAGTAAAAAGCTTAAGAATCGAATGTGAGCTGTTTCACTCAATAAGTTTTAATAAATTGAATTAAAGATTGAAAAGAGGTTAAGATGAATTGTTTCAACACATGTATGCCGGGAAGTCATGACGTTGTACAGTTTCGCTGCGTTGTCACGGTTGTTCTGTTTGCGTCGGGCTCAGATCATTCTTTTCCAGTTGAAGCGGTTTTCAACTTCTCTTCAGACTACGACTTATTATTTTATGCATAGTAATGTGTGCGCATGGAGTTAAAACAAATTTTTTTTTTGGAAAAATGAGAAAAATGTGCAACATCGAAATATGCTTGAATCAGTCGATGATAATACCTTAATTTGCTTGCTTTATGGCAGAGCTGACAGACAGTATTTTTTTGGTGTTTTTAAAACAGAAGTCTTGCCCCTTCCTTGGTTGAGCTGACAAATTGTGTTTAAGGAATTAGGTCGGAGAACATGGGTTGTGTTTTACCGATAAGTTTCATGCCTTTGTCATACACCCTTAGTTGGTTCAAATGAAAAGATCAGTAGAAATGTTTGCTCAGGCTATAATTCGTCAAAACGTTGAATAAGGTCAGAATGAGACCTCTGGCATGCAATGTTGAACTCCAATATAGTACATTTGTGTACGTCATCTTAGCACCCAGTCCTTCAGTTAGAATTTTGGTTGTGAAGAGAGAGACACAGGGCGAATTTTTGATAATACGAAGTTGTTCCTTCCCATCACACCTCGCGTGCCCCGAATTACTAGTATCCAATCTCTCCTCTACCGTAGTTTACAACACTATTGAGTGCGAGTCTGTGTAAACTATCTGGTTACTAAAGTCTTGGGCCAACATGGATCAATGTACATACAGTTGGTCTCAGAATCTGAAATATCCAGCTGTGAGCACGCTATTGTATCCATCTGTTCTTGTGGTTTAATTATATCCAGGAAATTGTTTTATAAGTTTTGAATTTGTATAAGCATTATATTTGAAAATATTGATATTTTATTTACACATACGTTTGAGAAAAGAAACCCGTTTTAGATTGGGAAATGACTATAGACTAAGTTTTTGACAAACGTGTTTCTACGCACCGTGAAAGAAATATATAATGCCAAAACTGACGTGGTAACATTCGGAGTGCTCGTACTACATGATTGGATGACGAAAATCGCAAATATTCGGGCTCTTTGACGAGGATTTAAAAAAACATTGCATGATGCTGTAACGGTCAGAGAAACGTCCTAGCCTCGTCAGTGGGTAACTTTCAGTTCCTATCAGAACCAACGTGATGGTACATGTGGTAGCCAGAAACATTGACTGCATAGCAATTAGCGCAGCAAACCTGACTCACTATCCTGTGGGGTGGTCGTGGCTCAAAACAGTTTTCAGAACTTTCCAAGACGTAGATTTTGATGGGTCATTATAACCACTCTTTATCAGTTGATGCTTCAACCATGGTGTCAAAAGACTGTCCAATCATTGGTGAAGACGTTGTTATCATTTTCGTGACACAATGTTACCATAGCAACAGTATAACCACCCTGAATTTTCGAAAATTTAAGGTGGCTCTCAATCCCATGAACACAACTTTTTAAAAACTTTTGCCAAAAGTTTCATGTTATATTGCTCATTAAATTAGAAAAAGGCTTTTGCCATGCCGCTTTCGAAATGTATGTCCTAAAAAGTAAAATTAAGGGTCTTGGAAAGTGCTGGAAACTGTTTTCAGCCACCTTAAACCAAAGTATTTATTTACAAAGCCAAGCAACTAAGGCCAAATATTACATCGGAGTAACCCAATAGGAACTTGAAGCTAGTTTATACAGTAAGCTCAAGTTGTAATTAATAAAAACTGAATTTGTTTAGCAATTCTGGTTTCCAAAAAAAGTCGGAATTTTTTCTATGGGTAATTAGCATATTAAAGTTAAACGCAAATAAAAAAATAAAAAAAACTAAATAAAAAGAACTTGTGGTTAAGCGTAAGGTACTAGCAAACCTAAGCCCTTTCTGTGACCTACCGCACCCAGCATGCTTTTATAAATCATAATACAAAACTAGAGCTATTTTTGCCCGAAGAGGTTGACAAAAGAACAGGAGAGGGAGGGGGTAGGGGCAGAAGCAGGGAATCGTGATGCTGTTGACATATTGATTTGCATGCATCACGTATGACCTGTTTTGTTACCCTTTGTTTAGGGATTCATTCCAACAGCTGTTGGGTTGTCTCGCAACAGTCTTCTCCGCTGAGAAAAGTCTTGCGTGACGATTCATTAATGGCAATAGTAAAGGAGAGCATTTACAGTTCAGTAGAGACGGAATCTCGGAGCTCGCAGAAAGATTGTCAGGAGGGTGACGATGGAAACAATAATGGAAATGATTAAAAAGAGTCTGTCCAAAACACGCGCTGCCTTTATCCACTCCTTTTGGTTCTTAATCTTCTCTTCAGACCAGTCCAACAAATTGCCTCCAATTGGCAATGAATCAATGGTCATTTGTTTAAAGAGTTGTGCTGTGGAAGGTCTCTTCTTTCCAGCGCGACCGACTTTTTTGTTCCTGCTACGGAAATGTCCGTTCTTTTTTAGCTTTTTAAGCCAGTCCATCTTGAGCCCACCGTTGTGGTTGCAATGATCATTTTTGGGAGAGACCGCATGATTGCAGAACGAGTGGTTCTCAGTAGTGCCATTGATTGTTGAATGCGTGTGTACGGTCCCAGACTCCTGCACGACCCACGTGTGCACGTGCGGGTCAGGCGGTGGGCTCGTGTCCTTTGAACACTCGAAGACATCTTCCCCACAAGCTGCTGCATCGCTGCTGCTAAGATCGGCCTTAGCTTCTAAATCGCTGCACTTCCGTCGCATAGCTGTGCTTCTTCGATGAATTTCGCTCCAATCCTTCGGTTTTTGACAAGGAAACAACAAGCGGGCAAGCCACTGCAGAATCACTTTTCTCATGGTCTTGGGCATTCTTCGCCTGTTGCGATGGTAAAAGTTCAAAATGAGCGTGGTAACTGCTAGAGAAGCCCCGATTTCTAACATGATTGCAAAGTAGAACTGCCCTAGCAGAGGAAAACCGTATGATGGCATGAGTTCGGAGCTGAGTTGTTGGAACACCGTCATGGCTAAAAGAACTGTGATGCTCAGTCCAATGCGTTCACCGGACTCAGGTGGAAGAACAAACCCTAAAAATATCATGGAAGAGATCAGCGAACATGGAATAATCAACTTCAGGATGTAATCCAGTGATTCCCGTCTGATATGCACATTTATTGTTATGTCCACAAACTCGTGCGGACAGCACTGATATTTCTGCGCGTTCCTCTTCACAGACAAATCAAGCAGTTGCCATTCACCATTTTTGATGTAGTAATTGTTGAGGGTGCTGTCGTTTTTCACAGCTAAATCGATCTTCGATTTGTCAAAAGCCCAAGAGCCAAATTTGAGTAGGCATTCCTGGTCATCGAAAGGAAAGTTTGTGACATCTACACTACAGATGCTCTTAAACATGGCGGGATTTAACCACGTGTTGCTTCCATCGTATTGCACCGCTACATTTGTGGTATATGTGGTCCTACCACCTCCTATACGCTCCTCCTCGTCTATGCTGTAACGAAAACAAAGAAAAGGAAGGCATACTAAATTGATAGATTATTTTTTTGTTACAAACACCTCTTAGGATAAGGCCTCGAGCAATGGAAATCATGGCCGTGACGGTGTTTGGGTATCTGATCTTAATTAGCATAGCTTTTTACGATTTTAATTCTCAATTGCTCCCTACTTTTAGTTTCGATTGAGACTGAAGATATATCAAACACTCAAGACTGTGTCTGACCGCATGTCCAAACACCTCGAAGTTCGTCAAAAATACTCCGCTGCGCGTCGTATTTTCAACTCTCTTCTCGGTGTTTGGAAATGTGACCAAACGCGGTCTTTCCTGTTTGATATATTACATAAAGAAGTGGCCCAAGTTTGGGTCTAGGGGAACCGACGAGGGTTGAAATCCTGATCATGCTGTTTAGGTCAAAAAATACTCTAAGAACCCTACCCTGGGTAGGACAATACCCTCTATTTTAAGACCCTGTTTAGGACAAGACGGAAGGTCATGAAGTCCCTATGCGACACGGAGACATCAGTTTCTGTCACCATGGTATCAAACACTAGCGGTTACGTAAAGCCGCAAAAGCCGCAAAACTCTAGAACAAAAATTTATTTTTCAAATCGGCACTCTTAACCCTCACGGTATCAACGAACGCTTTTCATTCAACTAATTCATTCTGTTGTTTTTCACGTTACCATGCACCAACCAATAGCGTAACTCCATCGTTTTGTATATAAACCACACACAACCCACAATTCCTCGATTCGCTCCGACGAAGAGCTAACGCTCGAAACGTCAGCTTTCGAATCTATTTACGGTGGCCAATTCACATTATCAACTCAGTTGATAAAACCTTACAAAAAAAACTAGACCGACCGGTATGATCTATTCTGTCAGTATGCGCTTGTTATGATACTGATTAAGTGGGAAAATAATTTAAGGCGGGGGTAAACATGAATAGGCGTGAAATTTGAAGTGATATAAAAAAGGAAATTGTTAGGATTAAGATGGGTTGGAAACACTACCAGACAGTTGACCCCCGCAAAAGAGAGCCCCAGGTTGCTAGGAGACTGTTTGGTATCCGTCTACTAATTCTTTACTTCAAATTTCAATTTTCCAAATCCATCCAATCTTCAACATTTCATATTATCCTCAATTTAACCTATCCTTTGGGAAAAAATATCTCTTTCCGAAAATGCCCAAAAATCACCCAAAAATTTACACAAAACCGCCAAACAGTGGCTAATGAGATGAGCTGAGAGATTTAGTGTCGCTTGAAAAGTGACCGAGATATTGGCAGAAAGGCCGTGTTAAACGACCTCAAAACAGCCTTCACGTTTACCCCCGTCTTAAATTAAAGGATAGCGACTACAAGAACATAACTCTTGCCCTGAAAACGATCTGATCTTGACTGATCAGTGACCTTGTAAAGACCGATAACTTTCAAGAAAAGTCACGAAGTAGACCTATTATTTTGTGTGCCTCTCCCCTCCGAGCTAAACAGGGAAGATTTACCGACCTGTAATTCCTGCCTTCTAATCCGGCGTTTTAATTCATCACTTAAAGGACCCTAGTCAGCGTCCGCCATTTTTAACGCCATCGAAATTATTGAAAATTGCATGGTGAAACGAATCTTATTACTTTACTGTAAGTTGTGTTCTTTAGCAGTTTTGTACTGACTTCGTTCGTTTTAATATGCTCCGAATAAAATACAATAGCCAAACTCTCGTATGTAAACAAAAACAAAGGTGTGGCTGACTAGGGCCAATGTGGAGATAGCACTAAGCAAAGCACTAAAATAGAACATGGAATTATTGGAATTTCCAACTAGATAGAGGCTTTCCATTTGGCTACTTTAGCGTGTACCCGAGTACTTTAGCGCCGGGTTGAGTTTGTCATGAATCAACTACTGCCAGCGATCAGAGTTCACAATTTGAATCCTTTGGGTCAGATTCACTCGCATCTTGCTACCTCTCTGACGTCCTAGGTAATCAGACCGCGGTCGCCTGACTTTGAGTCCGTGTTAAATTAGCATTAACACTTGCAGACAGACCAGCGCAAATAGGAAATCCAGCTGGAGAAGACCTTCAATGACTCTCGGAAGTCATCGAGAAAACATTGATTTAACGAACTACTGTTTACTGTCTACTGTTTTAGAACTGTAGCAGCTGTCCAAAGGACTTTGGCAATTCGTTTCTTATCTGATAGCTTTTCTGGTGACTGGTGAAACGTATTTTAAGCCTGAAATGTTAACGAATAAAAAGTCATCCCTTCCCCTCCAAATTATTGCAAAATATATATGATATAAGTCAGTCAATTATTTACTCAACCAATCAAGTCCGATGAAAAATATCATATATATTTACTTAACGATAAATAAGGAAATGTACAGTCACCAAAGAGATATTTTAGTATTTAAACAAATTCGTTTTTAAATATAGAATACCTCTAGTTGTGCATGTAGATCTGTAAAGGTTCGAAGTTTCAATGTTGATGAGATTTGATGGAAGCCGAAGCTTGAGGAGGTAGCCTTCATAACTAGTGTAGGGATCAATTACCTTGGTCTTTTTTACCGACTCTTTAATGTAAGAATAACTTACTTGTTGTATAACAGTGTGTCTGGTACCCAGATGTCTTCAGGGGAAACGTGAATTTCCTGGACTCCCCCGTAATCCTTTGGGTCCCATTTCAGTAGATTGTTCTTCCAATACTAAAGAAAAATCTACAATTAGGTTTCGTCTTTCGTGCAGCTTCTAAACGTTTTTTGATTGAGTTTTGCTGTGCATTCCAAGAATAGTAACTGTAATTGCTGAGGGCATAACACAGTTGAATCACGGAATATACTAATCAAATGAAGCCATATAGCACGAAATGTCAATCACTGATTTTTCTATTTAAGTGTTGCATTAATACTGTAATTATGTTTGCATGAATAATAGACGTATTCGGCTAACGTGTTTACATCCTTGTTGCCACCCAATTCAGATCACGTGATGATTCATTTGGGAGGTTACAATTGTGCAATTTGCTACGCGTAACTGCGTGCATGAGGGTACGTGCAAACAGAACAATTGTATCCTCCCAAATGAATCATCACGTGATCTGAATTGGGTGGGAACAAGGATGTAAACACGTTAGCCGAAGACGTCTATTAGTCTTTAAATGTTGATGTCTCTGTGGATCGTTGGTAACGATAACAAAGTCATAATCCCTAGAGTGTTATCAGAAGATATCCCGGAATCTCAGTTCTGTTTAAACTTTCAATGAATAGCCTTCAGTTCGGCTTCTCATCACAAAGACGAGCTGCTCAAGGAAATCATAATTTTAAGTTTCTGTTTTGATATGTCTGATGATCTTAATGGCGTTTTTGACCACACGAGTTCAATTGTTTCAAAATATGGCTATGATTTATGGGTATGGTTTATTCCATTCTTAGTGTTCTTGAAATTACTACCGCGTTATCGAGTAGGCGTCTGGAACATATTTTGATCTGCCCTTTTGAAATTAATACGAGTTCGCCAAGGTACAGACAGCCGACAGCATTGGCTTTGGTTTATGGGTTGTGTAGACAGACATTAATTACCATCGAGTGTGGCAAACTACTGCAGCTCATGAATGAGCAAACGAACGAAGGGACAAACGAACGAGCGAACGAGCGAAAGAACGAACGAACGAACGAACGAGCGAGCGAGCGAGAGAACGAAACGAACTTTATTAATAAACAAACTATTGAAGGGGAGAGTCACAACTATTAACGATTCTGTTGCAAACGCAGTGCAGGAGAGCCAACAAACCTCACAACAGTGGCTATAACATGAAAGAAATGACAGGAAGTTGTGTAGGAATATAGATAATTGCAAAATTAAAAACAATTACAAATATGATATTGCAGGAGGTTTCTTTAGTTGTATGGGAACGAACCCAGTTGACTGACCTGGTTCACCCAAGCATAGGTGATGATGTACTGACTTCTCGCGCTCTGTTGATGGAAAATCAGGAGTCAGAATCCACTTTAAGGACAGGTTACACAAGAGCTGGAGACGACAGGAGCAGCCTGCATGTGACAATTTTCTCTACATTCTGGACGCGCTCAAATTGGGGCAGGAATTGTACAGGAACGCTAGCTAGCTGGAATCAAGTCAACCTTTTGCTCACGTGCTCAACTTTAGAAAGAGTCAACTTAAGAAAGAGCTAGTTTACTGCTTGACGATGTTAGTCAACTTTCGACTCTTTATATGAAAGTCGATAAGCATCCGAACTGGAAAAAGATCCTCTGATCACAATGCATCCTGCAAGCTCCTAATATGAACCCTTGCTGAAAGTCCATAATGTCAAAATGCGTCACAATTGCTACATTGAGATAGAGACCATCTTGAAATTGTCCCAGGAAAAAGTTGCAAGATAAGCAGTAACAAGAGGTATAGATTTAACGCGCCACAACTTGTAATTACAGTGGGAAAGCTTGGTCACTGAGGTGTGATCAGGGTTGAAGCCAGTTTGATTCAGCTTCGAGTATTTGTAATTGTGCAATTACGCTTCTTAATGTACAGGAACCGGGCATATTACTGATAACCATAGTGTAGATTAATACATATTTCATGGCAACATGCGACTCTACCATTATATAAACAGACGTGTTTAACTGAAAGTTGTAAAATCTCACCACATCAAGAATACGTATGAGTTGAAAATCAAAGGTGACCGTCACTGGACCTGTCGAGGGTAGTCTGGGGTGCGCATGTTTGTTGTATCCTCTGAAAAGCTCCTTGTGTAGCCTAGTCTCGTTGATCTCCAGTGCACCTCTTACTAATTAAACAAAGAAAATCGACCAAGGTGACTAAGTATACCTTCAAGCTTAGTTTAAACTAAAACTTCGAAAATTGGCTAGGAACCTGACGAAATACCAATCGTCACGTTTTGCCACATAAAAGATGGCAAGAAAGATAATATACCATTTCCGACATATTAAAATTCTAACTTGGGCTCCGAGGCTTGGGGGAATCAAACAAAAGAAATCACATCGAGGTTGAGGGATGAATAATTAATTTCTTTTGTTTTATTCCCCAAGCCTCGGAGACATGTTAAAATTTTTATATATCGGAAATGGTCTATTAGATGGCAAAGGAAACTTGATAAATGTTTTATATACTGCGTTACAATGTCTTGGTTAGAGACTTCACGTGTCGAAATCGTTGTGTCGAAAAGCTACGGGAGTAAGTGAGCTTGCTTTAAAAAATGTTTACCACTGGATCACTCTCGACTTAGTACAGTTGATACTTAATTTTAAACTTTTGCCACGTATTAATACAACGAGGAGTCATTAGACGAAAAAACAAATTACGAACAAATAAAGCTCTCAAAACACTTTAATAAGTTCTAGATGTTTAGCTGTTTACAACTAAATATTCTATGATATATTTTCATGCCAAAAGCCTTCTAGTGTATATGTTGTATCTTAATCGTTTCATTAAGAAATATATTCTACGTGACTCTTTTAGGAAAAGGGTTCAGTTAATCCGCTGAAGGATTAACCCAACCCTTTTAATGAAAAGATTGGTAAAAAACGTTGTAAACATGATCCAGCTTGTCTGTTTTGTTTATTTTTTATATTTCTTCGTGATAAAAACATGAAGTCTTTGTCAGTAAACGCCGTGAGTCCGTGAGAACCAACTGGAATGAAAGCCTCCGGAGTTAGGTTTTATTTCTTTGCAGTTAGAAAAAGAACAGAATCGTAAATTTCGAATGTCTTATTAACTACCTTCACAAGTGTTAATATATTGACGTGAGTCTAGTTAAAACCACTCAATTTGAAAAGCAAGAAACCATTGCATTACATAAATTACAAGGAATCTAAGTTGGATGACCGAAGGATAAGTAAATACGTTAAGATTTATGCACTTTGCCTGTTTCTGTATTTTGTTGTATCGAGGCCAAAACAGGGTAAAAACACATGATAATACCAAGCCCTTCTCCCACTAAAATGAAAGTAAAACATTAATTCCTTACCAGTGGAATGTAGGAAGAAAAGGAAAATGGAAACCAAAAGCACATATAACCACATTCTTCTCTGCTCAACGTCAAACGATGATTCGATCGCTTTTTCACCGAGTGAGATGCTGACCTCAGACAGAAAGGAAGACTAGTAAAAACAGACGTCGTCACTCCATTCAGTCCCAGACGGTATCAACAGTTGTAAATGATCTTTAAAGTGGCTATGGGCTATTTTCAACCAGTTTAAAAGCCTGTTAAAGATATAAAAATAAACCTCAGGAGCGATTTAAGTCTGAAACAAATTAAATGCATGATAACCGCCTTTGGTTACAAAGAACGATTGTAAAGACGTTAGCATTAACTAGTTTACCATATGCAGGCAAATTGGAACACTACTGTTTCGTCGGTGCTGTTCACTTGGCAACACTCCGCTAAAAACGCTTTTGTTTGTCTTGTCCGGCTAAGTGGGTATCGTTATCAAAAAACAGTATTAAAGTTCTGTTTGACTTTGCTTAGGGTATTTCTTTGCTCTAGCACGTTACCTTTTTACGTTATCACTGCAGTGGCCTGAACTGGACAGATTATTTTAATGAGTATGCTATTCATACATTTAGGTCAGAGAAAACTTCTCGAACGTCAATCAGACTGTTCAATTTCGGGTCTGTAATCCACTTATTTGCTCGTCTTATTATAGTGCTGACACAAGTGTTGATGTTTGATATGACTCTCAGTAATTAGAATAAATATAATGAGCCTTCTATCACGAATGCCGTTCTCTGATTGGTCTATCTATTCTGTTTTAGTATAAATTTACCTCTGTTCTATCACGAACACCGTTCTCTGATTGGCTACGCTACTCACTATCTATAGAGTAGCATAGCAAAGTGCCCTTGTTAACAAAATGATGTCCGCTTCTTGGCGTTTTCGAAGTGTCTGTAAATAGGATTTAGATAAAGTTTTGAACGAGTAGTAGCTTTATACTAAAACAATTAGATTATTCGCTCTCGATTTCTATGCGTGATCTGAGTTGACGAGGGCGCATAGAAATCTCGAGCTCATAATCTTATTGTTAAATAGACCCAAAAGGACATTGCAGGTCGGTCTGAATTAACTACGTCGGTGACAACTCGATCATCATTACTTGTAAAAAATTTCGGACGATTTTAAACGGACAAATAAGTGTCCGAAAATAAAACCGTCCGAAATTTTTAAGCGTCCGACATTTTAAAGGTCCGAAATTATATTTACAGTACAGTAAAAAACTTTTAAATACCTCCAAAGCTGCTAGTTTCCTTTATGGCACGAACTCTAGTTGAGATACGTAACGGCTTGATGTAATTATTCTTATTTTCCCATCGGTATATCTGTAAAGCCTTAAGGGTGCAGTAAAATTACTATTATCACAGATGTTGTTTCAGTATAAAATGTATTTTGTAGCCGTAAATTTACAAAAGCTATGTTTCAGTCAAGTGTCCGAAATTGTGTTCCGAAATTTGTCCGAAATGAGATAAAGAGTGTCTGAATTTTTTTGCAAGTATTGTATTCACGTAATAAAGTCTAGAAAACCCGCGAAATAGATATGATGAACACCGTTTCTGCGCAAGACGATTCATGCTTCTTGCATGAGCAAATCCCCTATTATGTGAGAGACAATATAAAGTATTTAAAAGCTGGAAGATGCTATCTTTTAAAAGATAAGCTTTTCGACTTGTTAAGTTAAAAACATAAATAATGGAAATTCCGGATTATAAAATATCTATATAGGGGATTTTCTCTTATATAGAAAAGTCACCAAAATCAAATATACAGACTTGGAAACAAAAACGTGCAAAATTTGACCAGTGTTCCTGTAAATATTGTGGGAGCAATGACGAAGACATTTCAATGAGCTAATTTATCTTTGCCCTCAAAATAACGGAATTTTTTTTCCCTTTTCTTCGTTTTGGCTCTCCCTCCAACGAAGACGAAAACTTAAAATTCCAAAAATTCTCCTTTTTGCCTTAACTTTTGGGGGATAGCGTTTGGATTCTTTGTATCATATGATTTTAATTCTTCAGGGGAACACGTATAATAGTTTATATTGTTTTCTTTCAGCGGCTGATACCCCACAGAGGGTTGGAAATTGATAGAGGTTGTTAACGGAATTGTCGATTCGGCATTCCGTCCGGGAAGATCGTCGGTTCTATTTATATATTTCACGGTTTTCCAAAGAACACTCCATTTCGAATGCAGCGAGAGGCCATGTAAACCGAAAGATCGACTCGGAACTCAGGTGTAAATGTTACAAAATGGTAAATTTCCGCGACTACCTTTTCAGAAGTTCAGTTTCCCTCCAAAAATTTCCGGTAGCTTGAAATGAAAAATTGTGGTTCATTAACATCTTAACCGAAATTTTTGGAATGTTTTTGAATGGAAATAAAACAAACTATACATGCATCTAGGACCATCTAGCGTCTCTTCGCCGGGCCACACAAGTGCTAGCGACATGGGCTGCATTGTTTTCAAATTAGCACATTCGTTTCTCGCGCGCGTTTACCTCCGAACATTTCCGTCTGACAAAGTTATGGACCCAAGGTTTCAATTTATCAAATATTTGACCACATCGTTTTCACAGAAGAAAATAACTGAAGGAATAACAACTTTCTCCAGACCCGGCTTTCGTTTTCATTAAGCATGATTTTGTTCTGTTTTGACGACGTAAACCAGTTCAACTGGCTGCATCAAACTGATTTGCCGTTTCAAGTTGTGCAGAAGTTCAATTTATGTTGAAAAAAAAGCAGCCTGACCGCAAAATAAGGGAATGCCATCTCCTGGCTTTCAAAAACTGTAAACAAGTTACAGCAATAAACTAAGGCTATTATAAGTGGTTGAAAATATGCCAAACGGGGTAACAGCGAGAGGAGTTAAAAGGTGTGAAAAAATTCTGTACGGCTTGCTAGTATTGTGATGTAAATTCAAAGACAAACCATGAAACGGCCGTCTAAATTATGCAGAGTTTTTTGATGAAATTTTTAGTATCTTGTTGTCTGTGATTTAGAAATATTGTTTAAATCGCTCTATTAAAAATATCTTGATTGACGAAACCATTTTGCGGTTATTTAGACAAGTTTTTGTCAAACATAAATTTCTACGGTTTAAAAACAAATAAAGTTACAGAACATACTAGAAGCCAGCTTTTCGCTTGTGATGTGAAAATCTCCCTCTAGGCATTGCTAAAAATGCACATAAATAAATGCACAAAATTTCACAAGGACGTTTGAAAATTATCTATGGAAACAAAATCAACGTACAGGTGTCAGATGCGAGATATGATACTTTTAAAAACTGAAATGATTTACAATAAACACCTTGAGAAAACTGACACAGCTAAGTAAATAACATATTATAGGTTATGTTCGGGAAGGTAAAAACCTGGCATTAACGGGGAGATGTAGCTATTCGTCGCATGAAAGCTATGTTAGACGGCTAGATGGCTGATTTGACTGATGAATTTCACTAAATCAAACCATTGCGGAAGAGAGTGCTTTAACTACTTGTTAAAAATCGGTCGCATATGACATGGTAGCACAAGAACTACTTTACCGTAGCAAATTTACTTCTGTATAAAATGATACACTCTGTGTCGTCATACTGAATATTAATCAAGATGGAGAAATTTATATCGAGCGCATTTAAAAAGCTATTATACTAAATCAAGAAATATTTGCGTGACGGTAGAATCCACCCATCAAAAAAATCTTTTGCGACTTTCGCAACCTACGTCTAGTTAAACAGTTGCCCCACAAGGCAATATAAACCTTTACTACAACCAAATATTATTTGTACTTACCACGACTTGAGAGAGCCTGAAGTGGAAAATCGCCAATTGTTTCCAATAGAGTTGGTTTCCCTGCAATTATACCAGCTTTATTTTTAACCAGATTTTTTCTGCTCAAAGTGATAGCTTCCAAGAAAAGAATTTCACAGATATCGACACACCTGTCAGTTCGGAGAGTATCGACTTGGTAACGCCGGACAATTCGATGTATTGAAAAATCAAGCTAGCCGAGCCAGCGAACTCCGATTGGATAAATAAATTTTTAATGAAGAGTGCCGAATTACTGATTGGGCAAGAAACACATTGGGGCACGCAACTTCAAACATCGACACAAACTTGAAAACACTGAGAAGAAGCTTGTCCACTCCAGTAGGGGGAAAGTCCAAAGATTTCCTTCGTTTCTCATGATTCTTGTCTGATTTTCTCATCCTTTTTAAAAGTCATTAGGCTTTGCATAAATCTCTTTGATTGTCCGACTCGAAACATAGATTGCATCTTATCCGTATCAAAGTTAAATTAGCCTGTTTGTGCTCTAAATTGAATGGAAACCAGTCATGTCATTTTGATTGAATAAGTGCCCCCAAGTAGAGTTGATGAAGAAAACTGGAGGCGAGCAATGCAAGAAGGAAAAACTAAATTAGTCTTTGCTCTTGTCGTGAGAATCGATCGAAATCGAGTGAAAACCCTCCTTGAGGGCTTGCTTCTTCCAACAAAACTACGCAGTGGTTCCCCATTTCAGGTGAATAATCTTTACGTCAAGCTAGTGAAAATATTCGTATTTTTTAATATATATATATCCTTTGGCAAATTTTCCGGCATACAGAAAGATTGACTTGCACTTCCATTAAAAGCCGCGCTAAGTACATTACTAGCGCAAACGCCATAAAAGCTAAAGAGCTTTTAAATCTAAAACTGACTAAGAATTTCAAGATTAACGTTAAAAAAGATTGTTATCTGGTATCTTGAAGTGGCGTCTTTGCGCTAAATCGCGCCAAAATGATGCTGAAAGCAAAGGATTTCAAACAGTTTTAATTTTTTTGGAATAACTAACGAAAGTTTAATTTTTAGTGACTCATAAAGTTTGACCACATGGCCTAGAAGCCAGAACTGTACGTTAAAACTGATTGTTAACACGATCTGGCTGTCAGTTCTTTTCTCTGTGGCTTTTGATTGATAATATATAAGCTAGCCCCGGTGGGGATGTGGTGCCTAATTACCAGTCGAATAACATCTGTCCTTGGCTAATGCCAAGATTAAAAGAAAAGATATTTATAACGTTACTTGTGCACAGTTTTCTCTCACTGAGGCATTTCCTGCAACATTCTCATCCCCTGGGGCCAGTTTCTCGAAAGCCCCCGAAACTTTTCGGGCCCGTAAAGCCATTTAGTTCATCTGTATCTAAAAACGGATAGGTGCATACGCCTGAAACTTCTTGTGTGAAGAGAATCTCTGTTTATATTAAGAATACGTGAATAAAACAGCTCTGAAATCATAAGCTTCGAGATTTTGCTATGGCTTTCCGGGCCCGCAAAGTTTCCGGGGGGCCCCAGAGCCCTCATTTCCCACTTGTCCCACTGGGGCCTTGGCAAGAGGGAAAAGGTGGCTCTGGGACACATGATTTGATTGGCTAGGCCTTTCACCAGTTCAACGCTGATTTCCTTCCCGACAAAATCTCTGGTTCGCCTCTGACTAAATAAAAACCGACCGTTGATTGCCTTTGTTTTGCCGAGCTTTCTTTATACATTAAAAAACGCCTGCAGTGGGCACGCTTCGACAAACACAGAGCAATAGTATTGTTGAATGTTGTGCCGCGTAGTTGTGCCACTGCGTATTTTTTTTGTGCTACGCGGCGGCACAACATTCATATGTACCCTTACTTTCTCTTCGCCGCGATTCAATCGTCCCCGACTTTCTCTGTCCGACCTCGTAGCTCAGTCGGCAGAGTAACGGTAGATCTAATCCGGAGGTCGTGGGTTCGATTCCCACCGAAGTCAAAATATTTTTTCTTTACCTCGTGTGGTTCTCTGATTCCCTCTACTAGGGCTAACACCCAGTGGGTTATTCACGGGTTTATTCAGCACTTAAATTTACACTTCAGAGTTAATTCTCTGTGTCACCAATAGTATTGTTGGTTTTTAACCAACCGGAAACAAAACGCTTGAAGCATATTTCTGCATTGCTTTTTTTCTGATAGTCGAAATGGTTCTATTTTTTTACGGTAGATCAGATTGTTGTGTGTTCATGGGAGTCACTGAAAAACCGCTCCATAGAAATGCGTATATCACGCACTTACTTAACTGTTACACATGTACGCGTACTTGCACCAGAATCCGACGGCTGCCAACTGGCGTATCTCAGCCCAACGATTTTGAAATCATTGTTGTTTTACGTTCCCTTGCGAACAATACTGACTGTCGGTGGACTCCACTCAATTGAATGTCACGCTTGAATTATTTAACACCGCTAAATGATTTGATGGAAACTTCTTTGTTAAAGCACGCTTTATTGCATCATATGTACAGATGGAGATCCTGTGGAATTCTGTGTTACAACCAGGAATTTGTGGATGGAACAAATCATTTCTGAACATTCAAGCCTGGCTTAATATTAAAACGTATCTGATTGAAACAGGCTGCGAAGCTAATGGATTGAATTGATAAATTCCATAATAATAAGTCATTATTATTTTACGGTAATTCTGAAAGGAAATTCAACAAAAAAGGTCAGCCTGGGTTTTTCGAAAGGTGAAAAACGCCGTCCACCAGACAAATCACTATCCGGCGGATAGCGTGGTTTATCCACTGGATAGCGATTTTTCCGGTGGATAGCGTCATCTGGCCTTTGAACGACTGGGGCTAGACCAGAAGTCCTTAGCTCCTACTGTCATCCGTGACACTATCATAACACAAATAGGCCACAAAGTCTTCATCAGTGATGGTTCGGGTCCTGCATTCACCAAGAGCTTCAGCCAGATGAATAGCCAATAGGTGTTTACACTGTGAAATTGTTTAAAAACGAAATGTTAGAAGGCGTTCACACGGGCTAACAAATCTTGAAAGCTAAAGGATGGGCAGTGGCAAACGTGAGGAAAGAACAGCCAACTATTCAGGCTACACCTTTTGAAAGACTAAGCCTCCATTTTTCAAGTTCCAAATCCGTCTCAATCCTTCCCAAACGCAACTATTCTGTTTCGTGTTGTTTATCAGTATGACCTATAATTTTTATGCCACTACTCACTAGATATGTGCTGAACTATTTGCTCTGTAAATTCAGAACTACGCCGCACTTTATTGCAGCTATTTTCGATCTTGACTTGTCCTTGTTTATTACTCACCATGAGGGACTCCATCTTGACTAACACTGATCAGAGCCAGAAGTACATGCAAAAAAGCACAATACTGTTAATTGTTTCATGATATGGAAGAAGGAAAAATACTTTGATCACTAACTGTCACAGGCTGTTTTACTCATTGCTCTGTCCTTTATCCATCAGTCTGTCTGTTTGTCTGCCTGCCTGTCTGTCTGTGTTGTCCATCCGTTCATCTTTCCGTCTGTCAATCCGATTGTTGATCAAAGTTGCTTAAAAGAGTGTGAACAATTCTTTCTTGAAACAAGACATCAGGGCCGGGTTGTTCGCAAAGCCCGATTAAGCTAACCCGGGATTAGCGAGAATTTTGATTTGAGTTTTGCAACTTTTCAGAGAGGTTTTCTGTTTATATTGTTTGGCCCTCTCTTTTGAGTTTGAATAATCTCAAACTAAACAAAAAATAGGGAGCGAAAATCATTTTTATACAAGAAAACTCAATACTTCGGTTAACTTTTAATCCTGGGTTAGCGTTAACCCGCTTTTGAACAACCCGGCCCTGACCTTTACCTTACTTCATTATATGGCTACAATAGTACGCGCGCTCTGATTGGCTGCTGAGCGGGCATTATAAAAAAAAATTTTTCAATGTTAAATTTGACCTAGATCTTGGCATAATAAAGGCAAAAATTGTCTCATTTTCAAAGAAACTGTTTTTACTGTCCCTTCTGGTTTCGATCGTACGGCCAGGGTTTTCTCTGTTCAGTGAACATGGCCTCGAATGATCTCTCGCGCGCGTAAACGGATAGTGGAAAGCGCTTCCGGTTTTTTTTTCCAGTGCTAAAAAGGCCATATAATAAACAACTTATTAACCTCGTCCGTTTGGTCATTACAGGGAAATCTCAGACCTCAGCCTTGATGTATTGATACATCAAGGCCTCGGTCTGAGATTTCCCTGTAATGACCTCACTCTCGGTTAATAAGTGGTATATAATACCCAAGTCTGACACTTAAAGCCTAAGATTCCAAACTGAGATTTCTGGAATCAGCCAAAATTTGTCGAGACACACCAGCAAAGATCATTAAATTCACCTTTATGAACATTATATTTATAACTATTTTTTAATTACATTCCTGTATACCTGTGAATGTGTAAGATGGGCAAGTACAGAAATCTCCTGTGATGAGGCAGTTGTAAAGCTGGTTGGAACTACCTACAACCTATGATATGAAAAATGTGTATGTGTTACAAGAGTGTGATATGTTATTTAGCATGGTAGAGAGAGTGACATTAAGCTTTGATACTGAGAGATAAAAACAAGCAGAATTTAGGTTAGACATTACAAATACATAATGAGCACAAAAATCAAACATTGTATGACTGTGACTCAAACATTTCCAATTTCCCATTTCCATTTTTTTTTTCATCAAAGCCCATTGTGGTTAAAGTTGAGAATGAATGCTCCAGACATGAATGCAAGTTGTAAGCCCCAAATACAGAATTATGATGAATACTATTATTATTATTCAGAGCAAGGATTCTGTCATTTGATACAGAATACGACCAATGGATTACATTGATCATTTTACTGTTTTGAAACAATATTATAAAACCTTCATATTCATTTCACAGGTCTGATACGACATTAATATTCAGCAATATCAGCATCTGATCTGTATGCGATTGGGTATTGTCGAGTATTGACAATGGTCCCGGGAAATTTATTAATAAAAATACCCATAAAAATTAGATGCTCATATTTTATCTCATACATTTTTGGGCTTGATGTCCACCTGTTTTGACAGTCAGGCTGTCACCCACTTTAAGGACCACAAGTTCATAAAATGACCTGTTTAAAACTGAACCTAGTAACTGAACTACATGGAAAAATATTGTACTGGCTTGTGACCCAAATGCAGGTATTAAGTTGCTAGCGGAGCCATATTAATTTTTTGTAATTATTTAACAAATAAAGAAGCCTAAGCCGTGTATTACACTGTGATAAAACACGACGGGCATTTGAGAACTCGAGGGAAATGTAG
>OZ026596.1:11018438-11028438 GCA_964020085.1 Micromussa lordhowensis | reverse complement strand
AGGCTAGAACGCAACGCCAAAATGATATCCCATTCAGACTTCAGTCATGGGAGCACACCACAAAGATGGATTGTCAGGTGACCATCTTTGTATGCCATCAGGGACGGATCCAGGATTTTACTTAGGAGGGGAGATTTTACTAAGGAATGGTGTAATATAACTGAGATTTTTTGCAGAATACCAGTTATATTAGAAAGCAGCTTGTTATCTCAGGGGGGTGGGGTGCACCCCCCTGCACCCTTGGCCATGTATATCATACATCTGACAGTAGCATAACTGAAACATTTCAGCCCATACTGCAGATTACCGAGTCGATTCTTGGTAATTGAAAAAATTGATAGTACCGGTAACCTTTCTTGAGTTATTCAGGTTTGTATCTATGTAGACCAGAAAAAATGAAGAATAATAGCTAGTGTTAAAACAAGGGTCAGAGTTTGAAAAATAAACTATGTTGGTAGATCAATAGAAGCCTGCGAGTAGGCTTACCTTTATGTCACACATGCGAGTGCAGAGTGAGTCAGTGAGTGAAGTGATCCGGCACTGAGGAATCTGGTGTGGAATATAACCAGCAAAGGTACAGTTGATCTTCAATCATGGTTTAATCCATCCTAGGAGAGCGAGGGGCAGTTAGTGGGGGCGGGAAAAAGTCTAAAAGGGTGAGAAAAAAATTCGGGCGAAACTTTTCTTCGCCCGAATTTTTTTCTCACCCGTTTAGACTTTTTCCCACCCCCTCTAACTGCCCCTGGGTCTCCGAGGATGGGTTTAATCTACCACTAATAGTTATTGAAGAGATTTCTATCATGTGTCATCCATAGAAATCAAGAGCAAATAATCTCATTATTGTTTTAGTTTAAACCTACTAGAGGTTCAAAACTTTATCTAAATCAACAGACACTTCAAAACCACAAAGAGACTGCCATAAATTTGTTAACAACTTTACAGTGCAAGGCTACTCACTATGTACAACAGGTTAGATAATGAGTAGCATAGCCAAGGAGAGAATGGGATGGTGATATGACACTGGTATATTTATACTAATTACTAGGAGAAAGGAGACAATGACAACACTATAACTCCTACCTTTACCCAAAGTAGACTGTTTGCAGCTTGTAGAGAACTGAATTGGGACTTCCCAATTCAAAATAATGCATCACCAGTTGGTATTTTGTCAAGTGTCATAAGCACTTTTGGCCAAGATTATAGCTTCTCTTAATTTTGTTTTCTTAACATTATGTAATTTTACCAAGACAAATAGTTCACACTTTGTCATGTTTTATTTCTATTTACTTATTTTGTACAAATTCATCTATTTTCACTAAGTTCAGTAATAAATTATTTATTTTGTCAAGTTACTTTACCAATAGTAGATCCAGACCTGTTAATAACTTAGGTAGTACCCTTTGAGCCTTACATTAAGATAGGGCTAACTTTAGCTCTAGAGGAGGGGGGCGGTGGGAACGGTTAGACCCAGAAAAGGGACGGGTCAGGCAGGCCAGGGAAGTTTTTTCTCATTCATTTTTTTTAACCTTACTGTATGTAATAATGTAAATAAACATTTAATTTCTTCTTAAAATTACTAAAAGACACACCTAAAGACACTAATAATTTACTTGAAAGTTAACCAAGTTCTAGGGTTTGAAATCTGAATTTTGTCAACTATTTCTTGGGAAATCCCTCTCATCAGCATTTTTGGAACAGCATTCACTTGTATATGAGCATATCCATGGCCACCATATTTGACGAGTCGATGACGGGTGTGAACATCATGAGCAATGACGACTTTATCTTCATACCCCTCTGAGACCAGAAATTTAATATTTTGGATTCTCTGTGCATCACTCATCATGTCAACTGCTGGGTTAGATTGGTAATAAGACACTTCAATTCCAAAGAGGTCATATTCCAGATAAACCCCTGTGGCTGCCAACTCCAAGAGTTTTGCACGATCAGAGACAGTACGATCAAGATGAGAGATAACTGTTTTATTGATATCTGCACCAGCTTCTTGTAGAATACAGACAATCTCCATGGGTGATAGCTCATTCCGTCCAGGGTGGATAATGAGAGGCGCGCCAGTTTGAGACTGTGCTGCAGCAGCGGCTAATAGAGATCTTTTCTCTGCGGGCTCTAGTGGATATGAGCAGCCAATTTCTCCTATAACGCCGCACTTGATTGAGGTATCACCAACACCTTCAGTAAGTTCCTTGACCATTGTCTATTAATTAAGGAAAAATCTAGTTTTAAAGTTCTGTGGGTTTCAGCAAAATAATTTCTGTTGTGGTACAGTTATACTGTAAGTGACTAGGATTAGCCAGAATTTTGATTTAAATTTTTGTAACTTTCGGTAAAGTGTCATGTTCATATTGTTTGTCCGTCAGTTTTGAGTTTGAAGAATCTCAAACTTCGCAAAAATATAGGCAGTGAAAAACATTTTTATACAAGAAAGTTAAGACTTTGGTTAACTTTTAAACCTCTGTTAGCATAACCTGCTTTCGAACAACCCGGCCCTGAAAAATTGTCAGTGTTAGTTGATTTGCTGTTTTGTAATTTACACCTCTTTTAGGGTCAAAACAAGTTACTGAAATTTTGAGCTACAACCATGAAACAAGATACTGGTACCTTTCAGGGGTTCTTTCAAAATTTCCAGTTTTTATGCTATTGTCATCTGTTACACATGATAAACTAACCTTGCTGAGCTCCTCTACAGATGAGGACTTCACTTCTGCTGGAAGGGTGTGTTCTAAATAGTAGCCTGTGCCGGCAATGATATTCAAGCCAGTTGCTGTTGCAGCTTTAGCAAGGTACTCCACATCCCTGGAGATACCAACAGTGGTAACTTCAACAATGCTTTGACCCCCCTCTTGCTTGAACAAGTTCAGTTCTCCTATAATGTCCTCAAAAGTTTCATCTCCAAGAGCCAAGTTGAATGAGTGACTGTAGGGATTCTGATGTATCCAGCCAAGATTAGCCATGTTAAACTCAGAATTTGTCATGTTTCCAGCATCTGATGACCTCCAGGGTGGTCGGAGACAGTTTTTGTAATCCATCTTGATGTGCTCATGTGTGAGAGTGCGACCCAATGCGCTAGGTGCTATAGGACCAAGGACTGTTTGGATTTGACCTGACAGCATTTTGTTTACAGGTCTACAAATAAATAACCAAAAACCAAAGTGAAAAAATTGAATGTTGTGATTGATTTTAAGTAGATTAACTGTTTTGTAAAGTAATTTAAAGTAATTTAAAGTTATTTGTGCCCAGTTCTAACGTTTTCAAATTGCCATAAATTATCATTGATTCTTCTTGTGATAGTTAACAACTATTCACCGAAGTGGAGGTGGCTAGCGGTGGATATTTACCTCGCCGCTTTGCGGCTCAGTAAATATCCACCGCTAGCCACCGACACTGAGGTTTTAGTTTATACTAAAACAGTGAGATAATAAACACCAAAAACAAATTAATTTGGATGATTTCGTCACTTTTCACGGATGCAAACCGGACGCCATTTTCTCTCAAGTTGCTCGGAGGTAAATAGCAAAGGATATCCGGAGTTTGATGAGCCAATCAGCGCGCGCCATCAACGCTATCCACTGTTTTAGTATATACTAATATTAAAGATGGCTTAATAATAAGCTTTTAAAGCTCTTCACTCATGGTAAAATTCATGCTGTTTGAGGACCTGGTTGCTTTGGTGGATTTGGCAAAGAATCGTTTGGGGTATCAATGAATGCTGTCATTTGTGCCACTCTTTTTTTCTCATATAATTTGAATGCAATGAAGGGAGTACAGCAGTTTTGTGGTGCTGTCCCTAGAAAAACCCTTATTGAACGCAAAGGAAGTGGAAAGGGGTCCATAGGGTGGGGTGGAGGTTTCATCAATATTCAACGAACCTTCCATGGAAATTTTAGACCCCTAAATGAGACCAGTCAGGAGATGGCTCAAGCTATTATACTGTTATTGCCTATAACATCTACAACCGTGCCACACCTGACTGGGGTTGGCAGAGGCCACCAACAACACAGCATTAAACAGCATTTTTTATTTCTTCTTGGGTAGTCCAAAACCTGGTATCTCAAACCCAGATCCTCGATTTAAACCCGCATCCTTTCACATGTAACCTTTCACAGGGCTTTGGTTAATAAAATCGTAAATTTTTTGAACCGTGGAATGTTTACAAAAATTTTAGTCAAGCCACTCCCATCTCACACGAGGACCCGAGAAGATCATTTAAGGTGGTTCGAAATAGTTTTATGGCGCGCGCAAACTGGGTTCTAATCAACAAGCCTAATCTCGCGCGTGCAGTTGACGCACATGCGCAAATGCTGATCTTGTCGTGTCAAAATTTTGGAGTTTTTATAACTTTAATCGCTCATATTTCCGCTTCCGCTCGGTGGATTGTTTTCATTTTTTCGGTGATAACCAGGATCAATTGGCTGCATACAAAGTCCGATTTTTAAAAAATTCTGTAGGCAGGAAAAAAAATAAGAAAACAATAGTCAAAAAGAGGATTTTTTCTTAATCTACCCTACAGATTTTTTTTAAACTGAAATATTTTGAAGGTCATTTCTGGTGACATATAATATTGCAGTTTGAGAAGATTTCACCGACCAATTTTTTAAAAAAGACAATAGATTTCGATTTTAGGGGCTCAACTGAATGCGTCATATGGTTGCTATGGTAACAGGTTTTCTGAAATGAATGTCATGTAATGAATCTATGATGTTTCTTTTATTTCTGTGCCAAATTTCATAGTGATACGATGAACCATACATAAATTAGAGAAGAATTTGTGAACTTGTCTCGGGAAAATGAAAACTATTTCGAACCACCTTAAATCAGAAAACATTGTAGGGTGCGCAGAAATCGAGCACACCACTGAATCCCAGTTAAACAGTCATGTCCCAGGGCTTTTCTTTTTCTTTTCTTGCGGTCGTAAAGTCGCAACGGCCTTCGCGGAGGAGTTTGGAAGAACTCGAAGCTGGAAAGGGCATCCCACAAAGGGTGAAGGGTACCAACCTCACCCCTTTTTCGTGGTTTATGGCTGGTTATGGGCCTATTTTGAAATGTGATTTGATAAACCTAGCTTAGCTAAGTTAATTAAGTCTTCCTACGGACTAAACGCACTTATTCGACGCGCTTTCTGCATCAAAACAAATTATACAAACCTCTTGCAGCAATCGCTCCGCTCGACTCCGCTCTAGACAAACACGATGCGCAGTGGCTTCTCCGATTTTTACAGTACTGCGCATCGGGAAGTCCCAAGATGGCGTCCGCTGGTGGCGAGTACATAGAGAGTTTGATGAGGAAATTAAGCTCCAAATCGGAGTCCGGAACTAAAAAAGCTCTGATTGCGTTAACAAAACTGACTAAAGTTAAAGAAAATGTACATTTGCTTTGTATTAAAGGTGGCCTAAGGCATCTTTTAAGCCTTATCCAGCGACCAAATAGGACAATTGCTGACATGGCACTAAGCGTACTGGCGAACTGTGCTCGTGAAGAGGAAAGCAGAAGAGAGGTTAATGTCCGTAGAATTAAATCAGGTGCTTCACTTTTCATTTTTATTGAATTCATTTTGTTTAAATTTTATTTCTTCAATTTTCTAGATAAGGAGATTGGATGGAATAACTACCCTTGGTGAGTAATTCAAATCGGTCAGTATAAAACACGGACTGCGGACTACGGACTACGGACTACGGACTGGGTATAAAACACGGACTCGGGTATAAAACGCGGACCGAGCGTTACGGACTCGGTCTAAACACGAAGAAAGGTTCTACATTGAATAAATTCTCACACGAACGTCTTCATAATAAAAATAGAAGCTACCTGTAATTATAGCAGTCTCATTTCCCGAAAATGCCCGCTCATACAGGTTTAACCATACTCGATTGCCAAAAAAGAAATAGAAGACACTGAAAGTCACAAAATTGACGAGCTGTGTGAATTTTCGAATGATTCAAGCCATTATTAAATGTTTTGAAAGATCAACAGTCGAGAGAATTGAGGAGGAGAATTCGAACGACGTATCCCGCTGTTTATTTATACGTAAATTCAGCCATGGCGAAATGAGGAACAAAAAGTTGAAAATAGAAAAAAACGAGATTACACAAGAATGGCAGTTCTGCACTCCTTAATATCGCCTTGGAAAAGGAAGGGGAAAAAAAGAAAAAAAAACTTATTACAACACGGGGTATTCGTATTTTGTCACCCATCCAAGTACTATCCCCGCCCAACAGGACTTAACTTTATTGAGCAGAAGAAACATGTTGCTGTTCTTGTGGTACAGTGACTCCACGGTGAACGCACTCTTTTAAAATTTCTAAAATGAGGAAAGGTATTAAATAGAGAAAACAATGTATCTGATACTGCATAGCTGGGAAAGTAGAGAGAAACAATTAGAGGAATATGAAAATGAGAACTTGTTTCAAGATGGCCGGAATTGGAGGTAAGGGCTGCGATAGTTTCATATATTAATTCTTCTTTTCTTGCGAAGTTTCGATTTCAGGTAAGGGAGTACATGAGGAGATGCAACGCTGTTGAGAACATTCACATTCACAAAGTCATCGGTCCGTGAAACCGACTTATCTTCGTCCGAGAGACCGAGGCGATTATTTGGAAAGTGCCGCTTGGCCGATCACCAAAGCAAGTGATAGTTCTCATTTTCATATTCCTCTAATTTTTTGTTCTCTACTTTCCCAGCCATGCAGTATCAGATATTTTTTTGATACCTTTTCTCATCTTAGAAATTAAAAAAAAAATGCGTTCACCGTGGAGTCACCATACCACAAGATCTCACAAGGGCAGCAACATGTTTCTTCTGCTCAACAAAGTTAAGTCCTGTTGGGCGGGGATAGTACTTGGATGGGTTACAAAATACGAATACCCCGTGTTGTAATAACGTTTTTTTTTTCTTTTTTTCCCCTTCCTTTTCCAAGGCGATATTAAGGAGTGCAGAACTACCATTCTTGAGTAATGTCGTTTTTTTCTATTTTCAACTTTTTGTTCCTCATTTAGCCATGGCCGAATTTATGTACATAATCGTATAAATAAACAGCTGGATACGTCGTTCGAATTCTCCTCAATTCTCTCGACTGTCGATCTTTCAAAACATTTAATAATGGCTTGAATCATTCGAAAATTCACACAGCTCGTCAATTTTGTGACTTTCAGTGTCTTCTATTTCTTTTTTGGCAATCAAGTATGGTTAAACCTGTATGAGCGGGCATTTTCGGGAAATGAGACTGCTATAATTACAGGTAGCTTCTATTTTTATTATGAAGACGTTCGTGTGAGAATTTATTCAATGTAGAACCTTTCTTCGTGTTTAGACCGAGTCCGTAACGCTCGGTCCGCGTTTTATACCCGAGTCCGTGTTTTATACCCAGTCCGTAGTCCGTAGTCCGTAGTCCGCAGTCCGTGTTTTATACTGACCGTATTAAAAATGCATTCACTTATGTGACAACTGTGACCTTTGTTTTTGTACTGAAGTTCATCATGAAACAAACCTTAAGCTTATATCGATCACAAAATACTTGGTCCATACATCACTAGTTTCTTTCACTATATAAGCTTAATTAAGCGTATTAGATTGCCATAAATTATTAGTTTTCTTTAATTGGGTGTTTACTCTTTAAGTAGCTGGTAGACATTTGAACAAAGCTGGTTTTAAATCGACTAGTAATGGAAATAAGTGCAAAACCTTTTATTTGCCAGTGAAATTCACACAAGTAATTATGTTTCCAAAACAAACAAACAAACAAACAAACAAATCAAAGGCTGTCTGAGCAGCTCATGGATGAATAGCCCAATGCCAAGTTTACTTTTGCCCCTGTGGGAAAACGAGTCTTTGAGCGAAACTATTGGTATGAAAATATATGTCACCTGCACGGTCATTCGCATGAAAATCAAGTGATTTTCATGGGAAACGTTTGGCACAAGCACTCGTTCTGCAAATAGAAACTCAGACAGTGGAAGTCAAAGTCTTTATATGTGCCAAGCGGCCCATCAGGCCAGCACTGATAAAAAATAATCTAGCAAAAAAACAATTTACCATCTTCTCGTGGTCTGTTTACAATGTCCGATTAAAGCTTAGATATCAAGAGGGTTGTACAGGGAAGCCTCTGGCACGGTTCACGAACCTAAAATACAGAGGATCACGGTTCACGGATAAAAAGAAATTCGTTTTCCCGAATTACGAAAATAAAAAAGTAAGGACCTGTTCTTACATTAAAAACAGTGTTTGTAGGAAGCAAAATCGCGAATGGCTAAATCAAGGCTCCGTATTGCATATTGCATGGCTAAGGCACTCTCGATAGACCACTGTAACTATTCGGAGAACTTGTGTCTCAAAATCATGTAGAGTTGTGTGGTAAAATCACGAATATCGGTTAATATTTCAGGTTCTTCACGGATCACGCAAAACCTTCAGGTCACGAATCAGGAAGAACAAGAACCGCAGTATGCGGTTGAAAACCGCGCTTTAAAAAAACGCGGTTACTTACATTGTCTGCGAAACCTGACTCTCCTGCCCTTCAGCAAATATACAAAAAAAAGAGTATCTGATTACATTCTTTGCATATCGTGAGTTTAGCGTGACTTGTAATCGGAGAATTTTGTTTACGTCTAATGAAAAAACACCTTGACCTTTCAATATAAATTTACCTATGGGTTTTTGATGAGCGCTATGCTTCTTGTCTTTCCATGTCCATTTGTTACAGCTACTGCTGCTTAGCTTGACAAATTTCAATTTTACAACTCCACGAGTTGAACCAAAAACCATCTTCGTGCCGCGTTAGCCACCATATGTATGAACTCCAAGTTTGTCGGACAAAAAATTCGTCTTTCTAGTACCCCGCTAAAACCTGCTGAAAATACCCCACGAAGTGCCTAGGACAAGAACCATACTAAGCTGGGGAGGGTTGGGAGAAACGATTTAATCCGGTTTAATGAATAAATTAATCAGAATCGAGTGAGTGAGTGAGTGAGTGAGTGAGTGAGTGATCGAGTGCCATCCGATTGCCCCCTAAGCTCATGGATGTTACGTAACATCCATGAGCAAAAATGGACATAACTAAGCAAGTTGTGTTTCTTCAGTCCCAGACAAAATCTTCCAAAATTGCCACAGTATGTCAAATCCAGTCAGACACTTGAACATAGCCAAAACTTCAGGGCTCGTTTAAAACATGAAGTGATGAAATGACAAAATGGCACTAGAGGTACATGCAACAGTCAATATAAGATACATTGTAGGGGTGTCTGGAGTCAGTGATATTTAGGCTAACCTAAGCACTATGTACATGTACAGTAGGCTAACTGTAGTGCCTTTTGGTCAGTTTTAAACACTGACAGAATTTTAAACTATTTTTAAAAAAGTAGCAGCAGTGTACTTGTTTAGCAGTTTTTTTGTTTTTGCTCATATTTTATATATTTCCCTCCACACGAAAACTGAAATGAAAACTGTATGAAAAGGTTGAAAATAGTTAAAACCAGTCTGCAGAATTTTATGGACTTTTACTGAAGGATTTAATGAGAAAATTTTCTGTCAATTTTTTTAATAATAATAATAATAATTATAATTATAATAACTAGGGTATCTAAGGGCCGATTTACACGGTACGACTTTGACGCATGCGACAAGCTTACGACAGGCCTACGACATGACTTGGGACCATTTACACGGGTACGACATTTTCACTTACAAAATTAAATATGCAAAAGTTTTCACCGGGATTTACGGAGCGAAAAAGTTCTAACAAACGTAATGAAATATTTCAGCTGTCCTTCGCTTTGAAAAATCTTTCTAACGATATGTTTTTCGCTTTAATCCATTCCGTACTTTTCGAGAAACGACTTCATGTGAACCAGTCAACAACAACTTCGTCCGCCATTTTGACGGAAGAAAACTTCTCTTTCGTCCCCTACTGAGTAGAAATTTGTCACAAAATGCGTATGCTCTATATAGGTCGGCTACGATTGTCGCAGCGTTTTAAAACATGTTTTAAAA
>OZ026596.1:11008438-11015938 GCA_964020085.1 Micromussa lordhowensis | reverse complement strand
TAATAATAATAATAGTTATCCAGCCTTTGCAGTTTTCAGTGGGGCCCTGCAAATCATAATGAAAATTTACCTGTGTAAAAAAATTAAAAACTAAGAAAAGAGATCAAAAATTAATATTACAACATAAAGCAGGGCATTAAGTTTGAACCTTTGCCTTAAAGAAGGACAATGAGTTGCTGTTTTTGTCTAGGTTGTTCCTGTCCTTAGAGGCTTGAAAAATGAAAGTTTGCTTGCCCCAGTTAGTACGCACTCAAGAAAGGTGTACATCATTGCTTGATTGCTTGATAAGAATAAACTACTATTGCATCTTTAAAATCAATTTTGCCTGACAGATATTTTTGCATCATAACACAGTGATGGAAGTGTCTTCTCTTTGATAGGGTCTTTAGGTCCAAAAAAAATCTAGTACCTCGGCTGATGAACTTCTTGGTGGTAAATTAAGCAGGACCTTGTCTGCCTTGTTTTGAAGAACTTGCAGCTGACCCACACTGTGTCTCTATAGTCAAACAGTGGGATGATTAAGCAATTGTATAGTGTTAGCTTAGCATCTAAAGGCTGTTCTCATAAAATATTGGAACACCCTGATGTTTTGCTTTGAGCACATACATGTACAGGTTAACAAAGCTTTCATCCCGTAAACCTACATTAAATTTTCATGCACGATTTTCAGTCTGGATATGAGCCAAATGAGCTCCAATCTACTCAACAAGGCATTTGTAACATGACAGCATGCCTTTCTTTTCACTAGCAACATGTTTTACAACATTTTTGCTTGGGCATGCACAGAAATCAAAATTTGGACGAGAAAGTGACCTACATCTTTAGGCGTTTCGTTTTTTTTTTTTTTACGTCTTTCCTTTTTCTCCTTTTCTTATCTTTTTGTAGCAGTGATTAACCTTCTACTGGGCTTGCTTCCAGTTCAAAAGTTTCTGAGAAAGCACCATTCAGACGGGCAATTTTTACCATGGAGTAGCTAAGTGTAGTCGAAAGAAATTTTGCTCTGACTTTTTCCCTAAAATTTCTGAGCATTTTCGTGCTTATCTCAGGCTTCATTGATCCGATCACTCCGATCTAGGTATCATTGGAAATATCTTTTCCTCCTGCAAAACTTGTAGTATAGATGATGCCAACTTTGGTCAAAGGTGATGACGTCAGAAGTGGAACAATGACCAATGCTCATCACGGCTGGTTACAGGAGACACAGGAATCCATGGGTTAAATAAGGAGCCACATCAAATGAAAAGTTAAAGTTCCACCATCCGATCAATCATTTTTGCCATGAAGTCCTCCCGACCTGTCAATGTATATGTGCATGTAACTCTCTATGTTCTGAACTACAGTGTAGCTATATAAAAAAAGTTATCAAAAGCCACTGGTTCCCAATATTGAGAACTTGTTAAAATAAACAATACTCTTGTTTAAGTATAAGTTTTGTTTTTTCAATAGCTGATGTGTTGAAGATGAGTGAGAAAACCAGCATATTAAACCGGACATCTAGAGCACTGGCAAACCTAGCAGAAGATGAGCTTAATGTACTTGTCATGAAAGAGCTTGGAGTCATTCCTGAACTTGTTAAGCTTTTAATGAAGACATCTGACAGTGATTGCCAGGAGTCAGTCTTGAGAGCATTGAGAATGCTTTGCACAAGTTCAGCACAAAAACAGGTTTTGTTGGATTTAGATGCCATGAAAACAATTATGGAAATGCTTAAGTCTGACAAGTCAGCTCTGGTGAATTGCTGCATCAGAACTGTGGCAGAACTCACCAAAGGATGTAGCAGCGAAATTGCTCAGCAAATTCAAGATTATGGCAGTGTGAAATACATTGTTGAACTTGCCAGTTCTGATTCCATAAAAGTCAGGCACCCAGCTTTACTTTCTTTGGCAAATTTGGCCCACCATGCTCATGTGCGTGTTTGCATTGGTATAGAAGGTGGAATTCAGGCTTTGACTCAGCAACTTAAGAGGGAAGAAACAGGCCATGTTACTTCCAAGGCAATTGAAGGACTTTGTTTTTGTTGCCGAGAAGGAATTAATCGTGCAAGGGTGCAGGAATCTTCAGCACTGGAACTGCTCCTTAAGGTCTTGGCTTTAGGAAAATGTTTTTCTCTTAATAAAAAGATTGTGCATGCATTTTCATTGTTCTGTTTCAATGAACCAGCATTAGATGTTCTTCTAAATGGAGGTTTAGTTCCAGCTCTTATCAATCATCTGAACAGAATCATCTCTGACGCACCTTTCAGAAATAAGTGTGATGATCACGATGAGGAATTTTCAGATCACCTACCTTTCACATCTGATGTTTCATTAGAAAACCCATTAAGGACCACTGCAGTCAAAGATGCATTTGGCGATGCAAGTGCAGATGTTATGGATGAAAGTTTCTTAAAAAAGGTGGAAGAGATAGCAAAGGAGGTATCAGACTCAAAAGTGAGTGGCCAACCTTCCAAGTTTAAAAGGAGAAGTGGGATGAAGCTGAAGCCATCTCCTGTTCCAACGACTCCTCCACCAGCTGTGCGCACCATAGGCCATGGACAATCGCTGTTCAGCGTTGCTTCCAGGCAGATGGACACAACATCACTGGTGTCAGTGTGCACTTACTCGCATAGTATTTCATCTCTGGCATGCTCATCGAGTCATGGTGAAAATCTGTTACCTTCCAGTCGCCCAAGTGTGTTGTCAACATATCATCTTTCTACAGCTCCAACAGTCAACACATCTATACATGATTCAGATGGACCAAGTGGATTACCACCTAGGGATACTGTGTCTGTGTGTGCTGAAAGCCAAACTGTGACCCTGGATTTGAAGAATTCTTTGACATTGAGAACTACTGCCAGCCAAAGTGGTCAGTCAGTTGTAATCCCTGCTGACTCTCAGGCTCAGACCATGACGGATGGAAGCTTATCATGTTCTTTGACACCTAAGGCTTGTGCAGCATTACTTCATCACCGTAGTCCTGGTCACAGTACCATCCTGTTGTTATGTCGTATCTCGCAGATGACAGATCCAAGCTCTCTTCTTGTCACCAAGCCCTGTATCCAAACACTGTTGCGTTATTTGTGTTTGGTTGAGAATCCAAGTCCCAAGTGTGTAAGGCTCCTTAATCACCTGGCAACAAATTCATTGTGCTTCAAGGCTTTGATTGTGAATGGAGCTGTTCTTGCAGTCCACCATCAATTGTGCTGCATGTATAGTGAAAGCCAAGAAATTGTAGTAGCTACAACAAATGAGGACACAACCTCCAGTACTAGATGTAGTTCAGAGGGACAGAGTGTGCAGACACCCTGCAGCACAATGCATTCTGCAGACTGTATCACTGAGCAGGAGGACAAAATCAAATCTAGCGGTACATGCCATGTCATGACTTCATCAAACCAAAGCTACTGCCAGGAAACTGGGAAACACTTGCTGGAGACATTTTCAACCCTAGGGCAAACTCCATTTGGAAAAGGTGTTCTTGAAAATTTACTTCTCAAAGGATCAAAGGGAGAGCGTGAAGAGTGTGTGCTTGCTTTGCCACTCTTATGCAGGTACATAATAACAAGAGGAAAAGGAAACAGTCATTACATTAATTATTTTAGTTTGACTGAATTGAATTCACTTTTATTGACTGTACACAGTATTTAAGAAATAGAATGATGTACGGTGTTTCTATTGATTGTTTGTGTCAATCTACTAGCGTTCTATCACGAGTGCCTTTCTCTGATTGGCTATGCAGCTCACTTTCTATTCTGTTGTAGATAGTGAGTAGCATATCAGTGTGCACTAGGGGCCACTTCTTTGTGTTTTCAAAGTGTCTTTGATGAGGATTTGGATTAAATTTTTGAACGACTAGTACTAAGTTTTATACTAAAACAATTAGATTAATCACTCTCGATTTCTATGTGTGATAGTGACTCAGGCTGCGCCCTTGTCAATTATCATGTGATAGAAATAATAATAGAAACACTGGTGGAAGTTTGGGAGAATGAGAAATGCTGTGTGAGCACGAGCCGATCGGCGATTGTTTCCACAGCTTTTTTTAGTTCTCCGAAACTTCCAGAGTGTTTTTATAACTCAATAACTCATACAAGTAAATATATGAAAGATCATATATTTGAATGTGGAGAAGGATATGAAGATATCATTGATCATCACAGTTACACACACAACTTAAGCAGTTGTGAAATTAAAGCCTGAAAATAAATCCATCCCTGAACGGGATTCAAACCCTTGACCTCTGCGTTACCAGTGCAGTGCTCTACCAACTGAGTTATCAAGCCATTTGGGAGCTGGTCAGAATGTGAGTTCATAATAAGAACCGTAGATGATGACCAGACCATACCATACTGACCAGCTCCCGGATGGCTTGATAGCTCAGTTGGTAGAGCACTGCTCCGTTATTACAGAGGTCATGGCTTCTAATCCCATTCAGGCCTGAATTTTTTTCAGGCTTAAATTTCACAACTGCTTAAGTTGTGTGTATAACTGCGATGATCAGTCATATCATTCTCCACAGTTCAAATATATGATCTTTCATATATTCACGTGTATTCTTCACCTTCTACGGGTATATTACGAACTTGCAATGTGACCAGCTCCCACTTGGCTTGATAGCTCAGTTGGTAGAGCACCGCACCGGGTTTGAATCCTGTTCAGGCTTTTAATATCACAACTGCTTAAGTTGTGTGCACAACTGCAATGATCAATCATCCTCATACATGTAGATGTCATAGTTGTTCATGTTGATGTACATAAATTTATATGATTGTACAGTAAAGTTCGTTTTTTTTTTCATTTTATCTCTAGGACCAAAAAACTGAAGCAGCAAATGCTTGTTGAAAGGAAGGGTTTGAAGATGTTCTGTGATTTGTTCAAATCAGCAGCTCCAAATGGTGAGACCTTCACAATGGCTGTGGAGTCTCTCGTGGTCCTGGCCAATGATTTACAAGTAACATATCCTGTTGCGGTTGCTGATCATGAGAAGGAAGATGATATCATTTCTAAGGGACTGACTGAACCTGTAGATGACAAAATCCAGGATCCTCGAGCAATGAGCACAGACACTCTAGCTGACCTACACCACTTGAAAGTGAATGCTAATAAGTCATTGCTGTTGCTCTCCAAGAATGCACAACATTGTAGCAAAAATGAGGGGGAATGGTCCTCTTGCCCCTACAATAAAAATATCAATGGTCCTCATGATGTTGCATTTCAGATGGACAGTGGGGATGTGATTGCAGCTCATAAGGAAGTCATGAAGTCAGCTTCTGATGTCTTTAATGCTATGCTGTCCAGTCGTTTCATCGAGTCGACACAATCTGTCATTCCAATTCCAGATGTTTCTGCAGGTGTCTTTGAATTTGCTCTTCATCACATATATGGATGCAACATTCTGCCTAGTAATAAACAGAGCGGTGTTAAAATGCTGTCTTCTGCGTCATGCTGCTGTGAAGTGCTACAGAGAAAAGTCAGCAACCTTGAAGGAATGGACACCAAAGTACAGTTCTTTTTAGAGCTCTTAACGTTTTCAGATAGATTCATGCTTGATAAACTTAGAACTGTGTGTGAGACATTCCTAGTCACTCTAATTAGCACTACCACTATTGTGCAAATTTGTACCATTAGTCTTCAACTGAATTCCCCACGACTGTGCGTGAATTGCCTTTCACACCTTTTGAATGTGAAGTTATCAGATCTTCCAACTCGCTTGCATGTATTCAGAGAACTGTTTCTTTGTGTTGAGAGTGAAGATATCGTGAAACACCTGTATCAGTTACTCCTCTCTCATTTAAAGCTTTAGTATGGACCCGGGCAAGATTTCACTTGCTCTCTTAACGTAGAGCACAACAAAGGGAGCATTGCCTTTCTTTTTGTTAGCTGGTGGTGGCAACACATTTAGCCTCCAAACCAACATGCAGCAAGGTTAGAAATATGATTTAAAATTGAAGATACATCATAAAGTTGTACATGTAAATGGTGTCGTACGAACAGGTTATAAAATTAGCACATAATAACAATGTTGATGGACACTATAAGAACACAGGTACTTCTTCAGAAAATGAAGGAAAGTTGCTTCTCAAAACTTATACGGATCCTAACATGATTCACACTTGTGAGACAAGGACATGTGCAAGCAGTAGCTCCAGCATAAAACACAAGATAACACTAATGTGCACCGAGGTGAAATAAGCGCAGGATAAGCACAAGAAAAACAAACATTTTCTTTTTTCTTGTGCTTGCTCTTATGCTTTCTTCACTAGAATAAGAGTAATGCTTGTTTCACAAGTGAGGACTGGCATGAAATACGCACAAGCATAGCGAAAGGATTCGATCAATCAATTGCCATATAGTTTCTCCACTGATGATACTTGGACTGTGTGTGCATATGTAACTAGTGCGAATATCCTTGTGTTTTTTTGCTTGTGCTTCCACTTACCTCACAATTGTGAACAGGCTTTACAGTTAACCTTGTATGCAGCTGATTGCTGCCAGAGAGCAATGCAACAACAGATTATAGCAAAATTTGATTTTGATTAGCTTGTTCTAGGAGTGGACACTCAATAAACCATTTGAGCAAAGAAAGTCTGACAACAGTTGCAAAGGTAGCAAGGTTTCCATGAAAAAATAAGACTTAAATGAATTTGAGAGATTTGAGAAATTTACAAAGTACAGTGTTCATGAATAGGGTTTAGTAAAATCTTTTTACATGTAAGCCAAGCTGCATGCTTGGACAATTACTATTCGTTGGAATAATTCAGGAAATACCTAGATAAAAGGTTAACCAAGGTTCAACCATGACTTGGCAACCCCATTTAAAAATATTTCCATGTTTTACAGCTTTCTTGCATGATTAATACCAGTACCAGCTGATAAGATTTTTAGTCTTGGTAACACATCACCCACAATGGCAGACATTTTAATTGAGGCTAATTTGTCAGCTCTTGTTGCACCAATGTTCAAAATAGCTATGGGCTTATTCTGTTGCCCAGCGGCATGAGCAAAACGATATGATGAATAAACCTCAACTGAAGTAGTCTACTATTAAAACTGAATCCGATTCTGTTAATAGTTCATGAATAAAAGACACAGTCTCCTTTGGAACTGAATCTCCAAAGAAAACCACTTGAGGCTTCAAGATTCCACCACAGTTGAGACAGGCAGGAACAGTGAATTCTCTCACTTCTTCATCTGTGAGGAATGTATCTCCATCTGGGACATGGCTACCTGTAACAACCTCCCAAGTAGGATTAAGCTCTTTTATTCTGTGTTGACGATCATGGCGAGAGGATTGTTGCTTGCATTCTAGGCAAACCACCCTTCAAAGCAATATAATTTGAGTCTGATAATAATTGCCTGAATGGCTAAGCAAGCTATTCATTATATCCCAGTCTACTGAAGGGACTACAGACTTGCTTTCATTAGTTCAACTACTAACCTAATGGACTCCAAATCGACAGGTCTGAATTTGAGTCCTAGCTGGGTTCATTTGTATTGTGTTCTTTACTAAGAAACTTCA
>OZ026596.1:10928438-10995938 GCA_964020085.1 Micromussa lordhowensis | reverse complement strand
GTTATCGATTCAACACAGAGTTGAACACCTTGCAAGAAAGAAGAGATTTCTATGGGAAGAAATTGATTCATGCGACCAGATTCAGGGGTTTCATTATATTTTCTTTTTCTTTTTTTTTTTTTTTTTTTTTTTTTTTTTTAATTTTTACTTTAAAAGACCCAGGGTAATCCAATCAGGAGGCGAATGGCCAGCCTGCTATCAACAGGAGCCCTGGGTTTGACATAATACTATATACATCACAGATAAAAATATACATACATATAAAAAAAAGGGTTAAAAATACAATGTAGAATATTAAAAGTTATTATAAAAACTATTATACATTTACAGAGTAAAATTATTAAAAACAGTGCAGCCATGGTAGTAAAAAGCGCGCTTTGCAGTCTCAGTCCGCACCGACGGGAGATGAAGAAGATTGCTTTGTCGGGTTGTTCTTAAGATTACATCTTTATTAAAACTAAAATAATTCATAAAATATTGAGGGCATTCGCCATTTAAACTCTTTTTAACTAATTTAAAAATGTTATTATTGCGCCTTGAATTAAGTGATTGCCACTTAAGATAGCTTAATGCGCTGCTACTGCTTGGTGTCTGGGCAACAGTGCGTGCCGCGCGATTTTGGAGGCGTTCTAAATTTCCGTTATTTACCTCCCCGCAACAAGCCCAGACACCAGAACAGTACTCGATTATAGGTCTTATCATTGTAATATATATAGTATTTGCGCTATAAGTGGTTACATGAGGGCGCACCCGACCGAGCATTCCAACCCGCTTACCAGCCTTACTTATTACAGATTTAATGTGCTCATTCCAACTTAGCCTGTCGTCAAATACAACTCCCAGATATTTAAATTCAGACACTCGTTTGATAGGCGAACCGCTTATGTTTATCGAGAAACTGTCAATGTTCGCAAGTCTCTGCGAAGTTCCAAATATCATAGACTCAGTCTTTGTTATGTTAATAAATAAGCTGTTTTCCCTAAGCCAAGACTCAATTTGGTTCAGTTCCCTACAAAGAGTAGCCTCTATGGTGGACGCTAGCCTTCCGGTGCAGAAAAGTACAGTGTCGTCAGCATACTTTAGCACACTGCAGGACGCCACAGCTCCAGGGAGATCGTTCAGATGAATTATGAATAACAGGGGACCAAGGATGGACCCCTGAGGCACCCCGGAGAAAACAGGCTCGGAGCTGCTAGAAACACCTAGGAAGTCAACCACTTGTGAGCGATCCGAGAGATAGTTCGTAAACCACTTGAGCTCGTCTTCAGTCACTCCAAGGCCCGACAGTTTCCGTAAGAGCACATCATGGCACACAGTGTCGAAGGCCTTCCGCAAGTCAATGAACACAGCTCCAGTCATCATTCCCATATCTATGTTGCGACGTATAGAGTCGGCAAAGCACATAGCGGCCCACTCCGTTGAGTGACGCTTACGAAATCCACGCTTACGAAAGCCCATTAAGGGCTGGGCACTGGACACCCGGCACCGGGCACCAGGCAAATTGGCTGGCTGTGAACAGAACTTTGCTACTGCTTCATCATAATTTTTATATGGTACTGTTGCTGCCCCAGGCTAACAGTCTTCTAAAAAAGCAGACTATTTCAAGTTATAGAAAACGTGATTCACCTGGTTACATTATGCGATATCTCCTTGTATGACCTTGTATCTTCAAATTGCGAAGCAAACTCGCCTGCAAATTTGCCCAAATGATGCATTGGAAAAACATATCATAAGTTACACATGAACATGGCAAAAACACTTGATAATTTTTGGCTTGTGGCATATAAACTTTGAGTCATGATATATTAAACACTGTGGCTACGTGTCTGGCAGACAGCCAACGTTTTAAATAAACTCAATGACTGGCAGTGAGAAATTTCTTCATCAAGTAAAACAATGTAAAAAGAACACGGTGACAAGCGACCCCAAGAGAAATTGAGCCTGGGTCATCGACATGACAAGCAATACTCATGACCACTGCGTCACCGCAACCAGCGGGCAGTTTTTGGAACTTTTTAAGCAAATGTAGTGTTACCCTTAGCATAAATGAAAGCTCAGCAGGGCTATTCAGGCTACATGTAACCGGAGTGCTATTCAGGCCAACCAGAGTGCTTTTTAGGCTAACTGAAGTGCTATTTAGCCTAATTGGTTAAACTTCAAATAAGTTTTGACTGCCGGTCATTTAGTCTACATTACAAAATATTCTAGTATACTGGGTGCCTGGCTCACAGAAATTCGCACTACAGTGGAAATAGTGAAGTATTCAGCCATTTTAACAAGGATTTGATATTATTAACAGAAACTTAAAAAACAATTATATATTGTTTTGACTGCCGGACACAGAGTATTTTGAAAAGCCTGTCCAGCTGCTGGATATAGAGAAACTACTAATATTGAAATGGTCTTTTATTTTTTGCGCTGTTAGAAAGTGCTGTGAAGTAAGGAGTAAAAAGTTTTTCGTGGATAATTTTGCTTAGGTAAGTGAATTATTTATTTATTTATTTATTTATAGAAGAAGCTTCAACAAAAAGAGGCTGTTTTGAATAGTGCTATGTTCATGTTGAAATAAAGGAATAGTAAATGTACTTCCACATTCCCCACTTGAGTAAATGGTCTGAAATTGATTATCAATCCAATTACTGGGGAACTGTTGGTTCACGGTTCGTTGCTCTAGATTTATATTATAGCAAAAATAGTTTTGAAAATGCTGTGTTCTTGGGAAATATGTGATATTTTTCTGTTTCTGGCCCTTCGTCTCTAAAGAGTGAAGAACGCATACAACTATTTGTCAGTGTGGCTCAAGTCTGTCACCCTGTCATCAGGTTTACCATGGTACCATGGTTTTTAACTGCCAACCATGTTTGATCATGGTGGCTGGCCATGGTGTGTATTCCACTCTTAACCATGGTACATTGCAAACCATGGCCACAATTAGTTAATTCTTATTTCACTAAAAATCAGCAGTAAATAGCAAAACAGTATATTTTTGTCAAAACACTTCCATTAAACACCATGATTGTACTCTTTTACCTAATAACAGAGTTATGTTTGACCATGGCAAACCATGTCCAAACACTGTATTCTTAAAATGCCTGAAAATTAAAGGGTCTTTTTTTTACATTTTTCATTGTTTTCCCTAAAAGCACCTAGGCTTATCAAGGGTATTACGAACAATTTTGACTTCATTTATTGAGGCTCGCACATAAACAACACACCAAAATTGTTCTAAAACAAGAGTTCAAAGACACAAGCAATGAATAAGGAGTAAGAGAGATAAAATAATAAATTGTTGCAGTAATTGCAGGGAATTGAACTGACTGCAACAGTTTGAGAAGATGTGCATTTGTATCAACCATGTTTAACCATGACTGACCATGTTGGTAATATGGGCATGCCAAATGTTATGATGATTTCAATTAGTTTAACAGCTGTCAGCAGTATATATTTTTAAGGTTATTTACGTTTTGGATGGCAAACCTTATCAGTGTTAAAATTTCAAATCTTGGCTAGGGAGGCTACATGTATTTCTTGCTTGATTAAAGGAGGAACACAATCTCTTTGACCTCATGGGCCTTGTATTTTTGGACAAGGGGCAAGAGGCTCCATCCTCCTAAACTGTTATGTATATTTAGAATTTGAAAAAATAAATAATTCATTAGCAGTTTTAATTTTTTTTATTATAAATAGTACCAATATTTGCACTCAACTTAAAACAATAATTTACTACACAGTTTATATTTATAATAAGAATCCACCATTCTGCTTCAAAATAATGCAATTATTAATAATTAATAATTGCAATCTTATAAGCTGCTAATACAACCTTTTTTCTGGTACTTTGAAAACCTGCCAAACTAAAAGTTATAAAAACCAGCTTCACAAAACATAAATTTAAATACATTTGATTCTTAGCTACTACAAGCAATTGCAAAAACAGTTGAGACACTCACTGTAAAACACCCTATAATGCGTGACATAGAGGTCAGCACATTCTAACCCCCCCTCCCCCCATGCAAAGTTGTTTTCATCTTGATCTAGCATTGAAACTAAAAGGTATCAACATTGCAATGGGGGGAGGGGGAGAAGGGGCATTGCGACTTCTCTTTAGGTTTGGAAATAGGGTTTTAGCAGGAAGAGGTGAAATTTCGAGTGAATGTCTCAACCTTTTTGCAACTGCTTGTAGCAATATTGATGATCATTGATCTTGACAAAGAGTTCTAGCCCTGGTACTAAAGAAATTCAGGTTCAATACTATGCATGTATTACAGACAGTATTACATAGTGTGAACCACTTCATACTTGTGCTTGATGTCTAAATCAGAGAAGCAAAACGATAGTTTTTCATGAATAGTTTAATCTGTGTACAACCTTGATATAAACTGGACCTTAACAAAAAATTTTACGAATCATTTAAGAATCCCATGCCTATGCATATTTTTTTTCTTATTAACTGAACCCTGAGAGCTTTACTTACTTTACTTTACTTACTGCTTTACTTACTTTACTTTACTTTAAGTCACATCCTGTTCTTCAGTAACTTTCGTTATTAAGTGCAACTCTTCCCCAGTTAAATCAGGTAAATTAACTGCTCCGGAAATAGTACAATCTTTTCCATTTTGCATACCGGTAATTTTCCACTGCCCCTGTGTTCTTGGGCAAGACACTTTACTCTCAAGGTGCCTCTCTCCACCCTGGTGTATACATGTAAATACCTGCGAATTTAATGGGTTAGGGTACGGGGTACCAGCGAATTTATTACTGGGGTTAACCCTGCAACGCACTAGCATCCCATCCAGGGGGGAGTAGAAATATTCCTGGTCGCTTCATGCTGCTCATACCGGGATAAGCTCCGGCCTGATGAGTATGCAGACGTTTTGGGGGAGAGGGGTGACAGGAAAAAGGCAATTTTTTGCAGCTCTGGCTTTTAGCATTAGCTTTTTAGAGTGGTTTTGTTTTACAGTATTTGGACTTTGCCTTTCCTTTAAGACTTAATTTACAGTTTACAGTCCCTAGCACTGATCATCTGTCCCTAACACTGGTCATCTGTCCCTAACACTGATCATCTATCCCTAGCACTGATCATGTGTCCCTAGCACCGATCATGTGTCCCTAGCACTGATCATCTGTCCCTAGCACTGATTCTCTGTCCCTAGCACTGATCATCTGTCCCTATCACTGATCATCTGTCCCTAGTTCTGATCATCTGTCCCTACCACTGATCATCTGTCCCTAGCACTGATCATCTGTCCCTAGCACTGATCATCTGTCCCTAGCACTGATCATCTGTCCCTATCACTGATCATCTGTCCCTAGCACTGATCATCTGTCCCTATCACTGATCATCTGTCCCTAGCACTGATCATCTGTCCCTAGCACTGATCATCTGTCCCTAACACCGATCATCTGTCCCTAGCACTGATCATCTGTCCCTAGCACTGATCAGCTGTCCCTAGCACTGATCATGTGTCCCTAGCACTAATCATCTGTCCCTAGCACTGATCATCTGTCCCTAGCACTGATCATCTGTCCCTAGCACTGATCATCTGTCCCTAGCACTGATCATTTGTCCCTAGCACCGATCATCTGTGCCTAGCACTGATCATCTGTCCCTAGCACCGATCATCTGTCCCTAACACCGATCATCTGTCCCTAGCACTGATGATCTGTCCCTAGCACTGATCATCTGTCTCTAGCACTCATCACCTGTCCCTAACACCGATCATCTGTCCCCAGCACTGATCATCTGTCCCTAGCACTGATCATCTGTCCCTAGCACCGATCATCTGTGCCTAGCACTGATCATCTGTTCCTATCACTGATCATCTGTCCCTAGCACTGATCATGTGTCCCTAGCACTAATCATCTGTCCCTAGCACTGATCATCTGTCCCTAGCACTGATCATCTGTCCCTAGCACTGATCATCTGTCCCTAGCACCGATCATCTGTGCCTAGCACTGATCATCTGTCCCTAGCACTGATCATCTGTCCCTAGCACTGATCATCTGTCCCTAACACCGATCATCTGTCCCTAGCACTGATCATCTGTCCCTGGCACTGATCATCTGTCTCTAGCACTGATCACCTGTCCCTAACACCGATCATCTGTCCCTAGCACTGATCATCTGTCCCTAGCACTGATCATCTGTCCCTAGCACTGATCATCTGTTCCTATCACTGATCATCTGTCCCTAGCACTGATCATCTGTCCCTAGCACCGATCATCTGTGCCTTGCACTGATCATCTGTCCCTAGCACTGATCATCTCTCCCTAACACCGATCATCTGTCCCTAGCACTGATCATCTGTCCCTGGCACTGATCATCTGTCTCTAGCACTGATCACCTGTCCCTAACACCGATCATCTGTCCCTAGCACTGATCATCTGTCCCTAGCACTAATCATCTGTCCCTAGCACTGATCATCTGTCCCTAGCACTGATCATCTGTTCCTATCACTGATCATCTGTCCCTAGCACTGATCATGTGTCCCTAGCACTAATCATCTGTCCCTAGCACTGATCATCTGTCCCTAGCACTGATCATCTGTCCCTAGCACTGATCATCTGGTCCCTAGCACTGATCATCTGTCCCTAGCACAGATCATCTGTCCCTAGCACTGATCATCTGTCCCTAACACCGATCATCTGTCCCTAGCACTGATCATCTGTCCCTGGCACTGATCATCTGTCTCTAGCACTGATCACCTTTCCCTAACACCGATCATCTGTCCCTAGCACTGATCATGTATCCCTAGCACTGATCAGCTGTCCCTAGCACTGATCATCTATCCCTAGCACTGATCATGTGTCCCTAGCACTAATCATCTGTCCCTAGCACTGATCATCTGTCCCTACCACTGATCATCTGTTCCTATCACTGATCATCTGTCCCTAGCACTGATCATCTGTCCCTATTACTGATCATCTGTCCCTAGCACTGATCATCTGTCCCTAGCACTGATCATCTGTCCGTAGCACCGATCAGCTGTCCTTAGCACTGATCATCTATCCTAGCACTGATCATGTGTCCCTAGCACTGATCATCTGTCCCTAGCACTGACCATCTGTCCCTAGCACTGATCATGTGTCCCTGTCACTGATCATCTGTCCCTAGCACTGATCATCTGTCCCTAGCACTGATCATCTGTCCCTAGCACCGATCATCTGTGCCTTGCACTGATCATCTGTCCCTAGCACTGATCATCTCTCCCTAACACCGATCATCTGTCCCTAGCACTGATCATCTGTCCCTGGCACTGATCATCTGTCTCTAGCACTGATCACCTGTCCCTAACACCGATCATCTGTCCCTAGCACTGATCATCTGTCCCTAGCACTAATCATCTGTCCCTTGCACTGATCATCTGTCCCTAGCACTGATCATCTGTTCCTATCACTGATCATCTGTCCCTAGCACTGATCATGTGTCCCTAGCACTAATCATCTGTCCCTAGCACTGATCATCTGTCCCTAGCACTGATCATCTGTCCCTAGCACTGATCATCTGGTCCCTAGCACTGATCATCTGTCCCTAGCACAGATCATCTGTCCCTAGCACTGATCATCTGTCCCTAACACCGATCATCTGTCCCTAGCACTGATCATCTGTCCCTGGCACTGATCATCTGTCTCTAGCACTGATCACCTTTCCCTAACACCGATCATCTGTCCCTAGCACTGATCATGTATCCCTAGCACTGATCAGCTGTCCCTAGCACTGATCATCTATCCCTAGCACTGATCATGTGTCCCTAGCACTAATCATCTGTCCCTAGCACTGATCATCTGTCCCTAGCACTGATCATCTGTTCCTATCACTGATCATCTGTCCCTAGCACTGATCATCTGTCCCTATTACTGATCATCTGTCCCTAGCACTGATCATCTGTCCCTAGCACTGATCATCTGTCCGTAGCACCGATCAGCTGTCCTTAGCACTGATCATCTATCCTAGCACTGATCATGTGTCCCTAGCACTGATCATCTGTCCCTAGCACTGACCATCTGTCCCTAGCACTGATCATGTGTCCCTGTCACTGATCATCTGTCCCTAGCACTGATCATCTGTCCCTAGCACAGATGATCTATCCCTAACACTGATCATGTGTCCCTAGCACTAATCATCTGTCCCTAGCACTGATCATCTGTCCCTAGCACTGATCATCTGTTCCTATCACTGATCATCTGTCCCTAGCACTGATCATCTGTCCCTATTACTGATCATCTGTCCCTAGCACTAATCATCTGTCCCTAGCACTGATCATCTGTCCGTAGCACCGATCATCTGTCCCTAGCACTGATCATCTATCCCTAGCACTGATCATGTGTCCCTAGCACTAATCATCTGTCCCTAGCACTGACCATCTGTCCCTAGCACTGATCATCTGTCCCTATCACTGATCATCTTTCCCTAGCACTGATCATCTGTCCCTAGCACTGATCATCTAACCCTAGCACTGATCATCTGGTCCCTAGCACTGATCATCTGTCCCTAGCACTGATCATCTGTCCCTAGCACTGATCATCTGTCCCTAGCGCTGATCATCTATCCCTAGCACTGATCATGTGTCCCTAGCACTAATCATCTGTCCCTAGCACTGATCATTTGTCCCTAGCACTGATCATCTGTCCCTATCACTGATCATCTGTCCCTAGCACTGATCATCTTTCCCTAGCACTGATCATCTGTCCCTAGCACTGATCATCTGTCCCTAGCACTGATCATCTGTCCCTAGCACTGATCATCTGTCCCTAGCACTGATCATCTGTCCCTAGCACTAATCATCTGTCCCTAGCACTGACCATCTGTCCCTAGCACTGATCATCTGTCTCTATCACTGATCATCTGTCCCTAGCACTGATCATCTGTCCCTAGCACAGATGATCTATCCCTAACACTGATCATGTGTCCCTAGCACTAATCATCTGTCCCTAGCACTGATCATCTGTCCCTAGCACTGATCATCTGTTCCTATCACTGATCATCTGTCCCTAGCACTGATCATCTGTCCCTATTACTGATCATCTGTCCCTAGCACTGATGATCTGTCCCTAGCACTGATCATCTGTCCGTAGCACCGATCAGCTGTCCCTAGCACTGATCATCTATCCCTAGCACTGATCATGTGTCCCTAGCACTAATCATCTGTCCCTAGCACTGACCATCTGTCCCTAGCACTGATCATCTGTCCCTAGCACTGATCATCTGTCCCTAGCACTGATCATCTGTCCCTAGCACTGATCATCTGTCCCTAGCACTGATCATCTGGTCCCTAGCACTGATCATCTGTCCCTAGCACTGATCATCTGTCCCTAGCACTGATCATCTGTCCCTAACGCTGATCATCTATCCCTAGCACTGATCATGTGTCCCTAGCAGTCATGATCTGTCCCTAGCACTGATCATTTGTCCCTAGCACTGATCATCTGTCCCTAGCACTGATCATCTATCCCTAGCACTGATCATCTGTCCCTAGCACTGATCATCTGTCCCTAGCACTGATCATCTGTCCCTAGCACTGATCATCTGTCCCTATCATTGATCATCTATCCCTAGCACTGATCATCTGTCCCTAGCACTGATCATCTGTCCCTAGCACTGATCATCTGTCCCTAGCACTGATCATCTGTCCCTATCATTAATCATCTGTCCCTAGCACTGATCATCTGTCCCTAGCACTGCTCATGTGTCCCTAGCACTAATCATCTGTCCCTAGCACTGATCATGTGTCCTTAGCACTGATCATCTGTCCCTAGCACTGATCATCTGTCCCTAACACTGATCATCTATCCCTAGCACTGATCATGTGTCCCTAGCACTGATCATCTGTCCCTAGCACTCATGATCTGTCCCTAGCACTGATCATGTGTCCCTAGCACTGATCATCTGTCCCTAGCACTGATCATCTGTCCCTAGCACTGATTCTCTGGCTCTAGCACTGATTGTCTGTCCCTAGCACTGATCATCTGTCCCTAGCACAGACCATCTGTCCCTAGCACTGATCATCTGTCCCTAGCACTGATCATCTGTCCTTAGCACTAATCATCTGTCCCTAGCACTGATCATCTGTCCCTAGCACTGATCATTTGTCCCTAGCACTGATCATCCGTCCCTAGCACTGATCATCTGTCCCTAGCACTGATCATCTGTCCCTAGCACTGATTATCTGTCCTTAGCACTAATCATCCGTCCCTAGCACTGATCATCTGTCCCTAGCACTAATCATCTGTCCCTAGCACTAATCATCCGTCCCTAGCACTGATCATCTGTCCCTAGCACTAATCATCCGTTCCTAGCACTGTTCATCTGTCCCTAGCACTGATCATGTGTATCTGTCACTGATCATCTGTCCCTAGCACTGATCATCTGTCCCTAGCACTGATCATCTGTCCCTAGCACTGATCATGTGTCCCTGTCACTGACATGTGTCCCTAGCACTGATCATCTGTCCCTAGCACTGATCATCTGTCCCTAGCACTGATCATGTGTCCCAAGCACTCATCATCTGTCCCTTGCACTGATCATCTGTCCCTAACACCGATGATCTGTCCCTAGCACTGATTATCTGTCCCTGTCACTGATTATTTGTCCCTAGCACCGATCATCTGTCCCTATCACTGATCATTTGTCCCTACCACCACCATCTCTCCCTAGCACCGATCATCTGTCCCGAGCTCGGATCATCTGTCCCTAGCACTGATTATCCGCCCTGTCACTGATCATCTGTCCCTAGCACTGATCATCTGTCCCTGTCACTGATTATTTGTCCCTAGCACCGATCATCTGTCCCTATCACTGATTATTTGTCCCTACCACCACCATCTCTCCCTAGCACCGATCATCTGTCCCGAGCTCAGATCATCTGTCCCTAGCGCGGATCATCTGTCCCTAGCACTGATCATCTGTCCCTATCATTGATCATCTGTCCCTAGCACTGATCATCTCTCCCTAGCACTGATCATCTGTCCCTAGCACTGATCATCTGTCCCTATCATTAATTATCTGTCCCTAGCACTGATCATCTGTCCCTAGCACTGCTCATGTGTCCCTAGCACTGCTCATGTGTCCCTAGCACTAATTATCTGTCCCTAGCACTGATCATGTGTCCTTAGCACTGATCATCTGTCCCTAGCACTGATCATCTGTCCCTAGCACTGATCATCTGTCCCTAGCACTGATCATCTGTCCCTATCAGTAATCATCTGTCCCTAGCACTGATCATGTGTCCCTAGCACTAATCATCTGTCCCTAGCACTGATCATCTGTCCCTAGCACTGATCATCTGTCCCTATCATTGATCATCTGTCCCTAGCACTGATCATCTCTCCCTAGCACTGATCATCTGTCCCTAGCACTGATCATCTGTCCCTAGCACTGATCATCTATCCCTAGCACTGATCATCTATCCCTAGCACTGATCATGTGTCCCTAGCACTGATCATGTGTCCCTAGCACTGATCATGTGTCCCTAGCACTGATCATCTGTCCCTAGCACTGATCATCTGTCCCTAACACTGATCATCTATCCCTAGCACTGATCATCTGTCCCTAGCACTGATCATCTGTCCCTAGCACTGATCATCTGTCCCTAGCACTGATCATCTGTCCCTAGCACTGATCATCTGTCCCTAGCACTGATCATCTGTCCCTAGCACTGATCATCTGTCCCTAGCACTGATCATCTGTCCCTAGCACTGATCATCTGTCCCTAGCACTGATCATCTGTCCCTAGCACTGATCATCTGTCCCTATCATTGATCATCTGTCCCTAGCACTGATCATCTGTCCCTAGCACTGCTCATGTGTCCCTAGCACTAATCATCTGTCCTTAGCACTGATCATGTGTCCTTAGCACTAATGATCTGTCCGTAGCACTGATCATCTGTCCCTAACACTGATGATCTATCCCTAGCACTGATCATGTGTCCCTAGCACTGATCATCTGTCCCTAGCACTGATCATCTGTCCCTAGCACTGATCATGTGTCCCTAGCACTGATCATCTGTCCCTAGCACTGATCATCTGTCCCTAGCACTGATTCTCTGTCTCTAGCACTGATTGTCTGTCCCTAGCACTGATCATCTGTCCCTAGCACAGATCATCTGTCCCTAGCACTGATCATCTGTCCCTAGCACTGATAATCTGTCCTTAGCACTAATCATCTGTCCCTAGCACTGATCATCTGTCCCTAGCACTGATCATTTGTCCCTAGCACTGATCATCCGTCCCTAGCACTGATCATCTGTCCCTAGCACTGATCATCTGTCCCTAGCACTGATCATCTGTCCTTAGCACTAATCATCCGTCCCTAGCACTGATCATCTGTCCCTAGCACTAATCATCTGTCCCTAGCACTAATCATCCGTCCCTAGCACTGTTCATCTGTCCCTAGCACTGATCATGTGTCCCTGTCACTGATCATCTGTCCCTAGCACTGATCATCTGTCCCTAGCACTGATCATCTGTCCCTAGCACTGATCATGTGTCCCTGTCACTGATCATGTGTCCCTAGCACTGATCATCTGTCCCTAGCACTGATCATCTGTCCCTAGCACTGATCATGTGTCCCAAGCACTGATCATCTGTCCGTAGCACTGATCATCTGTCCCTGTCACTGATCATCTGTCCCTAGCACTGATCATGTGTCCCTAGCACTGATCATCTGTCCCTAGCACTGATCATCTGTCCCTAGCACCGATTATCTGTCCCTAGCACTCATCATCTGTCCCTTGCACTGATCATTTGTCCCTAGCACTGATCATCTGTCCCTAACACCGATGATCTGTCCCTAGCACTGATTATCTGTCCCTGTCACTGATTATTTGTCCCTACCACCACCATCTTTCCCTAGCACCGATCATCTGTCCCGAGCTCGGATCATCTGTCCCTAGCACGGATCATCTGTCCCTAACACCGATGATCTGTCCCTAGCACCGATCATCTGTCCCTATCACTGATCATTTGTCCCTACCACCACCATCTCTCCCTAGCACCGATCATCTGTCCCGAGCTCGGATCATCTGTCCCTAGCACGGATCATCTGTCCCTATCACTGATCATTTGTCCCTACCACCACCATCTCTCCCTAGCACCGATCATCTGTCCCGAGCTCGGATCATCTGTCCCTAGCACTGATCATCTGTCCCTAGCACTGATCATCTGTCCCTAGCACTGATCATTTGTCCCTACTAGCACCATCTCTCCCTAGCACCGATGATCTGTCCCGAGCTCGGATCATCTGTCCCTAGCACTGATCATCTGTCCCTTGCACTGATCATCTGTCCCTAGCACTGATTATCTGTCCCTGTCACTGATCATCTGTCCCTAGCACTGATTATCTGTCCCTAGCACTGATCATCTGTCCCTGTCACTGATTATTTGTCCCTAGCACCGATCATCTGTCCCTAGCTATCACTGATCATTTGTCCCTACCACCACCATCTCTCCCTAGCACCGATCATCTGTCCCGAGCTCGGATCATCTGTCCCTAGCACTGATCATCTGTCCCTAGCACGGATCATCTGATTATCTTTCCTCTGCACTGATCAGTAATCTCTTAGGGTTTGTGGAACTGTTCTGAAAGGAAAGAAAACATGTTACAAGTAAAATGTAACCGGAGAGTGTATTCGTAAAGAAAACAATAGTAGCAGCAAGAATGACAACGCCTTTCTGTCCTAGTCTTCAAATCATTTAGCCTTGCCCTTGTGAATAAAAACAATTGGATTCTCCAAGAAAACTTAAGGGATCCAACATGAGTTCTCACGTGATAACGATTGAACCTTTCCAACTTTTCGTGGCAGTTTTTTTCATTGTGTACTGCATCCAGTTAACAAATAAGATACAATATTAAGACCTCTAACCTACTTCGAGGCATCATACCCGACATTTATTTGAAACTAGCTTTTCGATTATCCACAAGACAAACGCGATATAGCATCCGTCCTTCTATTTATATACGCTAATTTCCCATGGATCTGTGAGAGGGTTTTGTGGCCGTTAAAACGGAACGAATTGCATTTTGCAAAGTCACTTTCAGTCACAAAATTGAATAGAGTACATGTATTTTTTAGTGTGTTCTAAATTAGACGAGGAAATGAAAGTTTCTGTCATTTCAAGAACACAGTTCTCTAGCTGACTCCACCCTCCCGCAATATTTTTAATGTTATTCTCCCTTCAGTTCAGTTCATATTCAGTTCCTCCACGCCTTTTAAGAGAAGGTGGAGTAGCGAGCGTAGACTTAAAACTTCTTTTTTTCTATGCTATTACCTTTTGTTGCATGGAGTGTTGATAGTGTTCATTCCAAAACTATTCTGACAGTTGTAACACTTACAGTCTTTGCATGCTAAACCAGCAATAAAACACGGGCATTTTGTTCGTTTCTCCTTGTAACGTCTACGCAAGAAACTGTTTGTACTAAATTATAATGCTTTTTTTTTTGGCTTGGCATTGCGTCAATTTCTTTCCTTTGCTTTTCTCGTCAACATTGCCACATGAGCGACACTTGCACAGGTCACGATCGCAGGCTTGGCCTCTTTTAACACAAGGACAGCAAGACTTTCTTCCCTTGTTGATACATGCTACTTTATTTCGTGACTTATCTTTACTGCCACAACGGTATGCCGGCATGACAGGCTGGCATTCCAGTTCTTGTTCCCTATTAGATTCATTCTTATTACGTGCAACTAGACCGCAAAAAAATCATGTTAAATATCGTTAAAGCGTTAATTTCATGCAAAGTTTAATGTTGTTTTACCGCCATTTTTAAATATTTTTTTTTCCGCGCGTGAATATTGGTGTAAACACGTCACGTTACCCAGAATATTCTCCAGTTAAAACTGGGGAATATTAACGTAGAATAAACCCCAAATTAAGTGATATTCCCAAAGTTTCGATTGCTGCAATTTACCTTCGCACTTTTAGTTTTCATCCCTAGAAAAGTGCCTGTTTGAAAATATTTTTAACGCCCACACAAATTCTTAAGTGTTAACAACTTCACAGCAAAAGGCTCCAAAATTGGGCGGGCTATTTGAAAAACATTTGAAGAATAATATACTTAATAGCCTCTATTTTGCGCGGAAAATATGCTCGGATTTGTCCTTGGACAATATCTTTTCCTCAAAGCTCCGGCACAGTTTTCAGAGAGCGTACTGTATCATACCAGTTCCTCGGCAAATTACTGGAGGCTTTTGCTTACATATCTTCAAGGATCTTATTTAATTAGATTTAATTAGTAGTAGATTAGTATATTAGCAATGTAATTAAGGCATTTTAGTATTTACTTTAAGTCCTGATGTTTTATCCGTGTATAAATAAGGTTAAAATAAATAAATAAATAATAAATCAAACCTTGGACATCTGGGAAATACGAAAACCTTCGAGTTGTTGTTTTCAATATTTTTCAGAACGCATTCCCAGATACCTTGTGTGATTTTCTCCGTATAAATTTTCTCCAAGTTTTTCTATGCAATTAAAGTTCATAGTGTTGTGTTACCTAATGATCTCGTAGAATCGTAGTGTCCTGCTCCGTAATAATGATAGTCTACGTCTGCTGAATAGTGGGTTGTTGGGGATGAAGGGAACACACGGCAAAGAATTGAGAGATGTCACTGTGTACAACCATGATAGGCATACGTAGTAACTGTGCACCCACACTCTCATGACTAAGGCCCAGTTCAGACGTCGTGCTTCTGCCGTGCCGAACTAAATTGCAATTTAGCACGACTGTAGCACGGCAGGAAATTTTCTCTGATTCAGACGTCGTGCCAGAGTCGAATCAAATTCAGGGTTTACTGAAGCCTCGCAACAATTCTAACTAACACTCCTCCTAACTCCCCGAGGGAACGCAATCTCGCCAAAACATATTAACATAATTTATGAATTTAGTTTGGCGCGACAGAAGCACGACGTTTGAATCGCTGTCGTGCCAGAGTCGTGTAGCACGGCAGAGCTTGTCGAACTTAATTGCTTGCCGAACCTAATTCAAAAGTTTGATTCAGACGCCGTGCTTTTGTCGAACTTAATTCCTGAGTTTAGTTCGGCACGGCAGAAGCACGACGTCTGAACTGGGCCTAAGTCAGCAATAGCCTCCTGAATTGCTGCGCCTTTGTCGTAATTTCCTCCTTACTTTGATCTGGAAAGAAAGCTAAAATCACATCGTCACATTTCAATATTTCGTCAACAAACAAATTAGGCATGGTGATTGTGTCTCAGTCATCCTCAGAGTTTACAAAGGCTAATTGAATTTAAGTGAGTTGAAATCTCGGGCTGCTGTGGGTCACAGACAGAACTCAACATTCTAGCTAGAGAGCGAAAAGCACAGTCTCCCATCTTTTGGTACCGCATTGGTTGTTAGATTAAATCCTCCTAGATTTCTTGACAGGGCTTGAACATGTTCAGCAACAGTTGGGTGACATTGATCATCCTCTTCCTCGATCTCTTCCGTATGTATGGGTTATTGACCAAGTGTGAGGTCAAGATGGCTGGATATTGGCCTCGTTCTTTTTTTGCATGTTTATGGACCTCGAGTCGGAGTCGAGGTCCATAAACATGCAAAAAAAGAACGAGGCCAATATCCAGCCATCTTGACCTCACACTCGACGATTTTTCTCCCCGTTGATAGTTTGTGAAGGGGGAGAAAGAAGCTCGTTTCTTTATTCAATAATATTAGGGACCTTACGCATATACGACGGTGTCGGCGAGGACCACGCCTGGTCAAAAATGTGTTTTTAATTTAATTTGGAAGTTCTCATTCATTTAGATCTATTCAGTGTGTTTGAAAGTATCAGAACTTGTCCCTGCTGAGTATCCTGCGAATGCGTTCAGTTCCAAATAGAAATACGAAAAATTAGCCGTTGTGGTTCGCGTTAACGTTATAATGATAATAGCATTAATTTGCCTTTTCAATAATAAAGAAAGTTGCATTTGACTATAAATCTTAGTTTCTTGTTCGTATTCTGATGTCCATATATCCGTCCCTATGCCTAACAGGCTTCACTTGTTAAAGGAAATAAACTAAATATTGTGCAAGATCAGATAAAATACTTCCCATGTGGCTTGACAATTCCCATCTGGGAGTGGCAGATTAAGCGTTCTCTAATACCAGAAACTTACAGGTTACTTAGACACAAAGGCGCGCAATGAAGGGCAAAATCTCCTCCCCCTAATTTTGATTTCACCCAAAAAGGCTTGCTTCACGCTCTGATAGTATTCTACCCACTGGGATCAGGTTGACACTACAAATAGATCAAGTTAATATCCGCATGGACATTGCGAACAGTGCAAGTAAATCCGTCCATAGTCCTCTTGAAATAATGATTCCCTGAAATAGAGACAAGTAAAGCTTACCTTTCGAGTATTGCTATCGCCCGCCATTTTAAATTTGACCTGCGCACTGCGCCCGAATAACACCACTGAAAGGAACCCTGAAAAGGAACTAAAGAACGCATTGAAGCGCAGGTCATTTTTTTGATTCATAACTGCTACACACGATCTATTTAAAGATTATATTATTATTATTATTACATTATGCGCTCGGATTTTCTATCGAGTAATCTAAATCAGATTTACGTATTTCAGTTGGCAGAAAAAAGCAAACAGCAATCGAAAAATGCATGTGGATGCCTGTAGTGATAGGCAGATCTACTGATTATTAGGAACTCACTCTAAGAGCAAAAGCACCTTTAGGTTTGAGAGCATTAAAAAATCAAAAGAAAACAACCTGCTGAGTAAATATCAACATTTCAATTGATGAACTCAAGTACAATGGTTGTAATTATTGATAGTTTTTAGAAACATGTGGTTTTTAGTAGAAGCAACTCCAAACTATACAAGATGAATTGTTTAATGGGTACCTCGCTGTCTGAACAACCTTGCTGTTAATAAGAGATTAATATTTTTATAGTATGCCGAAGCTAAGAAAATTCTAGCATCTACTACAAAACCAAATCATTATCTAGATCCGCTTAACATTTCTGACAAAATATGGCATACTTTTAAAGGGTTTCAAAAAAAAATTGTGCGGACTTTTATTGACTTCTGAGTTAGAGCACGAATGATCTTCAACGTAAGTGGCGAAGTTAAGCGTCGAGTTTTTGTAATATACCCAAGGTTGAAAATGTCTTGGACTACAAAGCTAAAATAATACTTGAAATTGCTTGGCATGTCTAAAAAGATGTACTATTCAAGGAAGAATTAAATGAATTTAAACCCATTTAACAATGACGGGGATGTTCGTAGTACCTTTCAGGGATGAAAAAAGAGGTTTTGGAACCATTAAGGGTGTTCAGCCTCAAAAGGTACACAGCGAGAGTTTTTATTGTACCTTTAATGGTATCGAGCCATAGAAATTTAGAAGGAGGCAATGTTTTGTTTTTAAATGTATCAAAATTATATTACATTTAGTACCTCTTAGGCTGTTCTTTTCAAAATTAAATTAAATTAGGGACGGAAGATCACTGTTAGGGACAGATCATCATTGCTAGGGACATGATCAGTGCTACGGACAGAGAATCAGTGCTAGGGACAGATGATCAGTGCAAGGGATAGATGATCAGTGATAGGGACAGATGATCAGTGATAGGGACAGATGATCAGTGCTAGGGACACATGATCAGTACTAGGGACAGATGATCAGTGCTAGGGACAGATGATCAGTGCTAGGGACAGATGATCAGTGCTAGGGACGAATGATCAGTGCCAGCGTCAGATGATCAGTGCTAGGGACAGATGATCAGTGCTAGGAACAGAAGATCAGTGATAGAGACAGATGATCAGTGCTAGGGACAGATGATCAGTGCAAGGGACAGATGATCAGTGCTAGGGACAGATGATCAGTGATAGAGACAGATGATCAGTGATAGGGACAGATGATCAGTGCAAGGGACAGATGATCAGTCCTAGGGACAGATGATCAGTGATAGAGACAGATGATCAGTGATAGGGACAGATGATCAGTGCAAGGGACAGATGCTCAGTGATAGGGACAGATGATCAGTGCTAGGGACAGATGATCAGTGCTAGGGACAGATGATCAGTCCTAGGGACAGATGATCAGTGCTAGGGACAGATGATCAGTGCTAGGGACAGATGATCAGTCCTAGGGACAGATGATCAGTGCTAGGGACAGATGATCAGTGCTAGGGACAGATGATCAGTCCTAGGGACAGATGATCAGGGACAGATGATCAGTGCTAGGGACAGATGATTAGTGCTAGAGACAGATGATCAGTGATAGAGACAGATGATCAGTGCTAGGGACAGATGATCAGTGCTAGGGACAGATGATCAGTGCTAGGGACAGATGATCAGTGATAGGGACAGATAATCAGTGCTAGGGACAGATGATTAATCCCAGACCACTCTCTGAGGCCGGAAGACGTAGCCTGCACTATCGAGGTGCTACACTTTGGAACAGCCTTTCAACTACAAGCAAAACCCGAAGATCAGTGCTAGGGACAGATGATCAGTGATAGGGACAGATGATCAGTGCTAGGGACAGATGATCAGTGCTAGGGACAGATGATCAGTGCTAGGGACAGATGATCAGTGCTAGGGACAGATGATCAGTGCTAGGGACAGATGATCAGTGCAAGGGACAGATGGATGGATGGATGGAATCCTTTATTTAAAAAAGGCATTTTATCAAATTAAAATATACATGAATATTAAAATTTGGTTTACATAAAATCCGTACGCAATACTAGTTACATTTTACTATTAAAAAGCTTAATTTTCTACATCTAGTTTTGCTGGTGCTGATAGTAATAGTCTAGCTTACTTATAAAGTTTTTAGCAAAGTTTCTTCCTTCAGACTGTTTGGCAAATCATTCCAGATTTTTGCACCGGTAAATGCAAAACTGTTTCTGTAAAAATCTGTGCGACTTTTGGGGAGCGCAAGATTCATTCTGGAAGATCGCAGTCCATAATCATGAAAAGACGCGCTATGGGTAAACATTTCAGACAGGTATGGAGGAGTGAGACCATTCAGTATTTTAAACATCAAAATGGCTTTTTGATGTTTTCTCATTGTTTCTAAAGTCATCCAGCCTAATTCACAAAGAACATCACTAGATCTTTGTGAATAGGAAGCACCAGTAATTATTCGTGCTGCACGGTTTTGGAGCTTTTGCAAATTAACAGTCTGTGTTTCACTTATCGGCTATCCCAAACAATGCAGCAATATGTAAAGTACGGCTCAATTATTGACCTGTAAATGTTAATTAGGTTTTCTGTTTTTAGAAAAGGTTTAACCCTTCTTAGAACACTCACGTTACGGGTAACCTTCAGTCTTATACTTAGCATGTGGTTATCCCAAGTTAAATATTCATCGATGTCTACACCAAGGCATTTAACAGATTTGACTTTCTCCAATTCGGTGTCTAACAAAGAAAGAGCAATATCTTCTTCCAGGCTCGCTACTCTTTGTCTTGATCGGCTACAACCATAAAATCAGTTTTTAACAGTGCTAGGGACAGATGATCAGTGATAGGGACAGATGATCACTGCTAGGGACAGAAGATCAGTGCTAGGGACAGATGATCAGTGCAAGGGACAGATAATCAGTGCAAGGGACAGATGATCAGTGTAAGGGACAGATGATCAGTGATAGGGACGGATGATCAGTGATAGGGACAGATGATCAGTCCTAGGGACAGAAGATCAGTGCTAGGGACAGATGATCAGTGATAGGGACAGATGATCAGTGCTAGGGACAGATGATCAGTGCTAGGGACAGATGATCAGTCCTAGGGACAGAAGATCAGTGCTAGGGACAGATGATCAGTGATAGGGACAGATGATCAGTGCTAGGGACAGATGATCAGTGCTAGGGACAGATGATCAGTGCTAGGGACAGATGATCAGTGCTAGGGACAGATGATCAGTGCTAGGGACAGATGATCAGTGCTAGGGACAGATGATCAGTGCTAGGGACAGATGATCAGTCCTAGGGACAGATGATCAGTGCTAGGGACAGATGATCAGTGCTAGGGACAGATGATCAGTGATAGGGACAGATGATCAGTGCTAGGGACAGATGATCAGTGCTAGGGACAGATGATCAGTGCTAGGGACAGAAGATCAGTGCTAGGGACAGATGATCAGTGCTAGGGACAGGTGATCAGTGCTAGGGACAGATGATCAGTGATAGGGACAGAAGATCAGTGCTAGGGACGGATGGTCAGTGCTAGGGACAGAAGATCAGTGCTAGGGACAGATGATCAGTGCAAGGGACAGATTGAAGGGACTGATCATCTGTCCCTTGCATTGCTATCTTTTCCCGTAACCGATGTCATTGACGCCAAGTTCAAGCTCGAAGAGGATTTGCGTAATGTTGCTACCTGGTGTTGCACAAATGATTTGTTAATAAACCCCGAGACAACAAAGTTCATGTTGATCGGCACCAAGCATATGATAAGTAAACATTCAGTTAATTTTACTATGGCCGTCGAATCAGCAAGAGATCTAGGAGTATACATAGATTTACACCTTACCTATGACACTCGTATTTCTCATTTACAATTAGTCTCTTCGTGCTTGACTAAACTGGTTCAGATCAACCGCGTGAAATACTTCTTTGATAGAGAGACTTTGGTTTTAATTATTACATCTCTTGTCTTTAGCAAAATGCTCTACTGTTCGAATGTATGGTCTAATACCTCATCTAAGAACGTCCAAAAGCTGCAACTCATTCAGAATTTCGCCTGTAAAATCATCTGCGGCGCTCGGAAATATGACCACGTGACGCCATTACTTGATGAACTCAACTGGCTTCCAGTTAGGAAGATGCTCAAATTTAGAGACGCTGTTATGGCTTATAAGTGTGCCACCAATTTAGCTCCTGAATACCTATGTGCTAAGTTTAAAAAACGATCTTCTGTACATAATCGCACAACCCGTAATAACGAGAAGTACAAAATCCCATCATTCAGGTCAGCCACCGGCCAATGGACCTTCGCCTATAGAGCAGTATCCCTGTGGAAACGCTACAACTGTAAAGGCCCTTAAGAAAGCCCTGAAACTTGTAATGTCCGAATATTTTAACTGTGCGGTTGGTATAATCTCGACCTTTGAGCGGACTTCTTTGTAAATGTTTTTCGAGATAGCTTTATCGAGACGGATATTGCGACCATTCAGATGTAACTGAGCACTATTGGAAATCGAAGAATTATTTTGATAGTTATTGCACGTTTTTAAATGATGTCGCCACTGCGTTGGAATTGCGTCTGTAATCGCCATAAGCTGAAACTTTTCTTTAGGTGTAAAAGACGCACTTACTATAATTTGAAAGCCTGTGATATTCATGACAACCGATTGCAAACTAGCAACTCGATAAAGTTTATTCACGTTTCAAAGGATGTACTTTCTGTCTCATCTTCAGACAACTGTGAGGACAGTTCCGCATTTCTGGCAGAAGGGACGTCGGCCATTACTTTGGAAACAATGTCTGTTAAATTTTTGCTTTGTAAACATTAGCACACACGTCAGCAGCGTACACCCATGGGCAAATAGTAGACGCTGAATTAACCAATCAGAGCGCGCGCTTTTGCTTTAGTTATGTTATAACCTCCATTTGGATTTCAGTTTGGATAGATAACAGCTAGTTTTTCAGCTGGAAGCCGTTAACAGTTAGTGGTTAGCGATATGCTGCTATTCTGGTGTTCCTGGTTTTGGTACAAGTTCATTAAACTTGATTTGGTCACTGTAGGAAAATTTTGCTTTCATTTTAGTTGGTAGCGTAGTTGATTTAGTAACTATGATTTACTTCAATGTCAACCCTTCTTTGGTCACTGAGCACACTTGATTTTGGTTATTTATTGTTATATTTCTCTTTTCTTTTTAATTAATGTAATTTCTGTGAACACTGTTAAAGTTATGGTTTCTGTAAATAGTGCAAAACAATAAAAAAATTTGAAATCAGGAGCCCATTCTGAAATCTAGCGAGCGCGTGGAGTGTAAACCATGCCCTGCGTGATGCGCAGAACGTGTGCGCACTAACAATAACTTCCTCGTACGTCCCCAGTCGCCCGCGCAATAGCTAGTAAAAATTGACCAGTCGCTACCAAAACCAGTCTCCTAATCGCCCTTTCCAGCTAAGAAGAAAATAAGAAAAGCCTATAGAGGAGAGCTGCATATTTAAAAGAATCGCCTGTTTCCTGTTTTTGCAGTCTTAGGTAAGGTAAGAAATGTTTAATGTACAAATGTTCAATTAAAGTGAATATTCTCAGACAGCTTTTAGCCTGTATATAACGCCAACCCTTGCGTGTAAACGAGCAACAAGCTTCCTATAAGCTGAATTATTTTTACTTTGTATCTTATTAAGTCGTATTTATGTTTTCTTATTTTTTTGTTGCCTTATATCTTAGTTGTTAGGTTTTTGTCCCTGAAAAGCCGCTATGGGAGTAGTCAATAAATATTGTATTACTGTAGTGAGGTCAAGTTCGGCTTGAATTCCTTGAAAACTTAGAATTGAAGTTTGTCACCTTATTTTATGGTAAAAAAATATGAAACTGCGAATGGCACTTATAAAGCACAAGTAAGAGTTAATAGATTGAGTTAAGGTAGCTAATTAAAGTTGAAGCCGTCAAGATTTTGAATGGAGTTGGACGACGGTGTATAGGGAGCTTATACTAAGCAACAACGACACCGACTCCGAGGACGACGCCTAGTAAAAAAGGAAGTTAAGCTTATATTTTACTAGCGAAATTTGCGATTGTGAAGATCTTTTCCTTACGACATTGGCTCTAAAACCGTACTTAAGCTAAAGATGGAACGATGGCGTTGAATTCCAAATGGAAATACGAGAAATTAGACGTCGTCGTCCGTAGACTACGCAGAACTTGGTCATTTCACGTTGTAACGTTAACTGTTGTTTTGCAGAGAACGGCAAAGAAACGTACAAAGATTTATAACGCACATGCACAGCTATTGTTTTGCCCAGTAAACCTTTGCAATTGTTGATGTTGTCCTTGCCGTCATCGTCGTCATGGTTTGCTTAAGCTCCCTTATATGACATTTGCAGACTGCAGACTACATTTAGGCTTAAACAGTGCTTTAATTGGTTAGCCTGAATATCAGTCAGGTTAGCCTGAATATCAGTCCGGTTAACCTGAATAGCACTCAGGCTAGCCTGTTAATGGTTATCAGTTACAGTAATGGAAATGGGAATATGATATTTAGTTGAAAAGTCTGCAGTCTGCAAATGTCAAACACCTGTTGGATGGATGTAGAGCGATCGCTCCATGGAACTGAATGACGATAAGCTGAGGCATTTGTATTGAAAATGTCTTCTAAGGTTAATCATTGTATTTAATAATTAAAGCTTCTTCCAGCATATGTGAATATTAATACTGACATTCTTTCTAATTTGATATTGGTTAGCCAATATATGACAGGTCATAAACTCAAATTGCTTAGCCAAATTGTTATGTGTTTGTACCAGATTCCTCTCGTGTGTAAAACACTAGAGGCTTGATGTTTGTTTTCATATGTTTTCAGTTGAGACGTACGTATCAGAGGTTAGAATTAAAGCATCTAAACCATTGTAAGTATATATCACTGTATATTGATGGAGAAACTGTCAGCAGAGGAGCTGAGGAAGGAGATTAATACAAATGAGGATGGAGAAAGAGTTTTAGATCTGAGCAAGAGAAAGTTGTCAAAAGTTCCTGAAGCTGTATATGGCCTGACTGAATTGGAGAAACTTGACTTGTCAGATAATTGTCTGAAAAAATTATTACCAACAGGTATAAACAAGCTGAAGAATCTTAAAAAACTGATCTTACATGATAACCAGTTGAGAGAACTTCCTCACAGTATTTGTGAGTTGAGTAACCTGACCATTCTTCATGTGAGTTACAACCAGTTGTCTATACTACCTTCAAACATTAAACACCTCAAGAATCTATGGGGATTGCACTTGAGTAATAACCAGTTGACCACATTGTCTGATGAGATTTTTGAAATGAAAGAGTTGGTATGGCTGGATGTGAGTAACAACAAGCTGAAAGTTTTATCATCACGCATAAAACATCTCAGTAAACTCCAGGTACTGCACTTGAGTGATAACCAGTTGACTACATTGCCTGATGAGATTGGTGAACTGAAGGAGCTGTTTTGGCTGAGTGTGGTTGGTAATCCTGCAACATATCCATTGGAAGAAATAGGAAAGATTGTGAAGCTACATAATAAGATGGAGTCGTGTAGCATAGATCTTGCAGGTAAAGAAATGAAATGTTCATTATTTGTATTTTATTTTGTCTTGTGAATGAAATGAATATTGGAACATGTAGTTTAACTGTAGAAATTATGTGCTTCTTACATTTTAGTGTATCTTTTAGAAGAAGTATATTTATTATATATATATATGACGCTTATTTAGATTGTTATATTTGTGGAAAGTTTAACAGTAACTGCAGTATGACATAGGCATCCCCATTATACACTGTACTGTTTATGAATTGTAAAAAATTTTAAAACAATGGCCGCGAGTAGTATATGAAGTTTTGTTTGACACTGACTCTACTAAAATGTTAAAACAACGTCTATAGCTACTTATACAAAGATGTTTTGAGCATTTGTCAAGGAGTATACAATTTTTTTGATGTCGTGGAAATTAAATTTGGTAATGACAGTCCACCCGAATACTTCTTTCTCCATGCTTGGTTGTCTTGTGTCAAATGCTTTTGAGTGAATTAAACCAAACGAACATCTAACATATTTAATAATTTCACTATGAACTGTACAGAATGCAGAAAAATTCAAATTGGCAGACAATGGAAATACTGTATAAACTTATAGTTTCTTTATGTTTTCAAATTTGAGCTTTCAACTTGGGAATGCAGCTCATTAATGAGTGCAGCTTTTACACAAAATTGTTAACCTTTAAATGACACATACAAATGGTTAAAAATATCTTATTTACAAGGTGTGAACTTCCTTTCCTCTTCATTGACTTACATGTACTGTTCATTTATGTTATACTTACATTTATCTTACATGTACATGTGTGAAGCTTTATATAAGAATTATAAACTACACTTTGTGATTGAGATTGTCAAAATCTCATAAGCTATTATATTTAATACTAGGTATAACTATCGATAGAGTGCCAACGAGCAAATAATTTGTGCTATAATAAGGGGTTTATTAATATGTACAGCATAACAGATTTTTGGTTCTCTTCTGTTGCAAACATTACCGAGAGAAAATTATAACGCGTTTACCGGCCAGTAACGTTCGTCACGCAATCCCTGAATATCAAGAGTATTGGAATGTATCGCTGCTCGGTCGAACTTTCAGTTCAATATGACGGGCAAAGTGAAAGTGAAAGTGAACACGTAGTTTAATGCATGTTCTCAAAAGTCTCAGTCACAAAAATTTACAATTATTACTAGGAATGTGTTCTTCTAATAAGCACTAAATAATACTAAAATGGGGCATTTTCAATGCCTCGGTGCTCCTTAATGAGCATGGGCACCCCTCTTTTTTATTTCAAAATTGAAGTTCTCATATGATAAATATTCAGTGGACAAAGTTTGAACGAAAATATATTGTCACTTTTATTTCTGAGGAATTACTTCAATTTAGATTTGAAATCGGTCAATGAAGATGCTTGTCGTAGGTCTATACGGTAAGTTGTTCCACAACTGAGCTCCGCTGTTTGAAAAACTTCTCTCAAGATAATCAGTTTGAGGTTGTGGAAGAACTAATTTGTTTTCAGTATTCCTTAAACGATAAGCATTTACGATGCCACGATATTCGAATCTTGATCTCAGATAATCAGGTGTCATACCATTTAGTGTTTTATACATTAGGATAGACTTCCGTTCCAATCTTTGATAGTAGAGTCTTCGCCACCCTAGTGCCCAGAACAAATCATCTAAATTACTATCATAGCTCGCAGACATTGTTAATTAAAGTGCACCTAACCCCAAAATATTTTTTGCGCTTAAATAAATCTTTGCACCTGTTCGAAACGCAGTGCGCCTTTTGAAACTAAATCTTTACTTTTTTATATACTGTAGGCTGTAAAAGTTACGAAATCTAGCCATCATCTGTTGCACGACCGAGCTTAAGTAAGGGGCATGGGTCTATTCCTGGGTTGACGTCACAGACTGATTTGCATCGTATTAAGTCAACCCAGGAATAAACCCATTCCCCTTACTTGCTCGGTCGTGGAACAGGCGATGGCCAGATTTCTTAACTTTTACCGCCTGTAAAAAGTCAAGATTAGGGCTAGAAAAGGGCAAAAAGACGCAATGCATTTCAAACAGGTGCAAAGAGTTATTTAAGTGAAAAAAATATTTTGGGGTTAGGTGCACTTTAAGGCAACATTTGTAAGAGTAAACTAGTGGGATGATGGTTGAATAATGGTAAGGGTTTTTCCAAAACCAGCAAACCAACCAAATGGGATCAATTTGATTTCTTATAATTGTTTTCGGCTGACGAGAGACTGGAAACTGGAAAATTTAGCAAATGGTAAGGAAATTTCCAGCGTTCCGTTCTGAATGGAAAAGAGGACTACCTGGTTAAGTCTACAATTTCTGAACAAATTTTCCGGAAAATTACTGTAAGTTCCATTTGACTTGCAACCAAAATTTTCTGATTTTTTGGCTAAATGGTGAGCACCCTTTGTCGTGCACTACCACCGTACTGTCGGGACATGCAGTTGGGAAAAAATTGAGTTTGGTCGCTTAAATTTTACATTTTTACTCTATCTTGGGAAAAATTTGTATTGTTTCACTTTCTCTCATGAACTGTCTGCAAAACACAATTAGAAAAAGAAAAGGAAAAAAACAACAACAACCAATATTGTTTCACTCATGTCCACTGCTTGTCAGTCATGCAGCCTGTGATAAGAAGGCGCTAGCCCAACCGATCATTTCACTAGTCCTGGGCTATTGGACAGCCCTTTAGTTGCACCCTGCAAGAGTATCTTTCCTGCATTTTTATAGTAAACAGCTGTTTATTTATTTCTGGAGTGAAGTTTTTACGATTTTTAATCGTAAGATGCACACATTTGACTTATTAATCGTAAAAGGTGGTACTTTACGCTTATTAATCGTAAAATGCATCTCCTACGATTAATAATCTTGGATGTTACGATTAATATTCGTAAAATCCACGATTAATAATCGTATGTTACAACAAATGCAGTTATTAATCGTAGATGCCGCGATCTTCTGCCGACACCAAATTTCACTCGACCGGCCGCCATTATGAAAAAAAACTTTGCGTTCAAGAACTACATCTTACAGAGCTTGCTCTGAAATAAATGTGATTCAGCCGAAGTGTTGACATGACAAGCTTAACGTGAGGCTATCCTTTTATGAACTGAGTGTGTTTACGGATGATATTTTCAGCGTTTTTTAGTCGTTGACGAAAAGCAATGCGAGCGCGAATGTCGTGGCCGCGAAACAACAACACCGCAGCCTTCAGTGCGATTATCGCATGATTTGAATGAGGCTGATTCAATGTCCAAAATATACCCAAAGTAAAATACAACAGGAAAATAAGCCAACATCTAAGTGTGTTTACGAAATATATTTTATCCGTCTTTGGACTCTTCGGCAAAAAGCAACGCGAGCGGGAAAATAATTTATATCGTGGCTCGTGCTCGAACAAACAACAGCACTAATGCAAAATACAACTGAGTTGAAAGCAGCGGATTAAGGTTCATAATTTACCCAAAGTAAAAGAAACCAGGTAAATGAATAAACAACTGAGACTGTTTACGAACGATATTTTCTCCGGCCTTGACTCTACGACGAAAAACAACTCGACTCAGCCGTGCTTGAACAAACAACAGTACCGAGCAATGCGAAATAAAAAAACTTGTCTCAATGAATGATTTAATTACTCTATTAGTGTGTCAAAAATGCTAGCTTACTGTAAACACTACGATTACTAAAATTACCCAAACAGCATTCAGAATAATTCTAGAATGTTGTCAAAACTAATCCGGAATCCTGTTTAACATTCGTACGTTGTGTTATGCTACGTTTGTTATACGTAACTTATTATTTGTGTCTTTTCAGATTATTAGTCGTATAATGCGGTGTTTTCAGTTTATTAAACTGGGAACCGCGTCTCTTACGAATAATATTCATGACATTGTACGAATAATATCCGTATGTGGCTATATTTTCAGGAAATTAATCGTACATGTAGCGAAGTTTACCTACTCGGAAGACTGTTATAGCCACGAAGCCATCGTGTCACCGGTCGACCCGCTGTGTATTTCAGTATTTCTTCGAGCAATGTTTGTTGTTTCAAACAAGCTCTTTTTACTGGCCGAAAGTATTCCATAGCCTCCCGAAAACCTGAAATGGACTTTTCCCATTCCGTGTCCTACCGAAACTTAAAGTGAACAAGAGCGGTGGATTTCATTCAGGTCAGGGGTTTATTCTTTACGAATCAAATTAAAAACGAAATCAACAACTTCGCAGCAAGTCTGCAAGTTCGATGTGTCAAACCATTAGCGGGCAGAATTCGTCGTGTTTACGGGAATATTTGGCAAATTGAAATAGTACGATTTAAGTGTACCTAAGGAAAGCATGGCTTCTTTGGTAAAGGTATCATTTATCGGATTCCTTAACAAAGCATTGACAGAAATGTATTATGCAAATAAGGTAGGAATTCCGAAAGAACTGCTTTGTTTGTTTTACAAATTGAAGTACAATCTCAGTTATTTGATGTGTAGTTCCTCGTCAAAATGGCGGGAAAATGGTCTTGAAGATTCGGAGTCGGACTAATCAAACTGCAGATGAAGTTCACCAAAAAAAACGTACCAGTATATTTGTGGAATAAGTTTCTTTTGGAAACTCTCCATTTCAGTCTGACCGCTCAGACCACGACGTAGATTTCTTGTAAACGACAAACAGGTTTTCCTACCTCTGACTTTTGTCATGGAATTTGCGACCGGTAAGGATCATTCCGAGGAAACAGGGTTCTGTTCATAAGATGTTTTAATTCAAAGTTGAAGCAAGAGTACGTATTTGATAGACGTGACTGTTCTATCTGACAGTGGAATCAACAAGTCCAATGCGTATTCGTCTGGGTTCAGTTCAAGAGGCTGAAAATGTCATAAGCTCAATTATGGCCGAGAATTGCTCTGTTCTTGGCGTAAAAATTACCATCTACTGTTCCCAATTGTTAGGTTTTCATTAAAAGTTTTAATAGTTGTGTAAAATTTATATTCACTGTGACACACCACATAGAAATAACTCGCGCTACAGAAGGCTGGTGAAGAGCTGCCCGCGACACAACAACTTGATTGGAAAACAATTCTTCGAACCTCCTCGTGATCTATTCCCCTTTTCTTTGTAAGATTTCAATTCCTTAACCCTGCAGAAATTCCTTGCAAGAGTGAACATGGTGAAGAACTTTTAGCTGCCATAACACTCAGAAAACCGGTTAATTTTCAAGAATTCGACTTTTGCTAACATTTGGCGCCCTTTTTTTGCGGAAAAAAAATTTCCACTGTACATGTCTGCTTTACATTGGCTATTTCAGTGACATAAGACATTTGACAACTCTGCATTTGTATCGACTCTTTTAGACTCCTTTTAGGCTTTCGATTCGACACGAGACTTCAGACTTTTGGGCAAACACTATTTTTCAACGGATTGGAAGTGAAGTTTGCAACACGCTATACTGAGGAATGATCCTATTAGTGTACCATTGATTCTGTTCGCTAATTGCTATTTCCGATCACACAATGCTTTTACCGTAATGAGCACGTGGAGTGGACGACGGCAAAACTTGGTATTGCTGCTGAATTGATGCTGCTCAAAGCAACAGACAACCCTACAGGAGTAGCTTTGATTGCCATACGAGTTTACAATGACATGGGTGCAAAACTTGATAAATATCATCGGAGGGAACATGGACGTTCAGGTTAGCTTTGATTTTGCCGCTGCTGGAATATATGCTGCACAAATTCCATAACGAACTCATAGAGGTGAGAAAAGTGGAGGCTGCGATGGTGTACTGACACTGTACTGCCTCTAAAGCAGACATGTACAGGAGAAAACTTTTTCCCGCGAAAAAAAGGGCGCCAAATGTTAGCAAAAGTCGAATTCTTGAAAATTAACCGGTTTTCTGAGTGTTATGGCAGCTATTAAAAAGTTCTTCACTCTTGCAAGGAATTTCTGCAGGGTTAAGGAATTGAAATCTTACAAAGAAAAGGGGAATAGATCACGAGGAGGTTCCAAGTATTGTTGTCCAACCAAGTTGTTGTGTCGCGGGCAACTCTTCACCAGCCTTCTGTAGCGCGAGTTATTTCCATGTGGTGTGTCACAGTGAATATAAATTTTACGCAACTATTAAAACTTTTAATAAAAACCTAACAATTGGGAACAGTAGATGGTAATTTTTACGCCAAGAACAGAGCAATTCTCGGTTCTTGAACTGAACCCAGACGAATACGCATTGGACTTGTTGATTTCACTGTCAGATAGAACAGTCACGTCTATCAAATACGTACTCTTGCTTCAACTTTGAATTAAAACATCTTATGAACAGAACCCTGTTTCCTCGGAATGATCCTTACTGGTCGCAAATTCCACGACAAAAGTCAGAGGTAGGAAAACCTGTTTGTCGTTTACAAGAAATCTACGTCGTGGTCTGAGCGGTCAGACTAAAACGGAGAGTTTCCAAAAGAAACTTATTCCACAAATATACTGGTACGTTTTTTTTGGTGAACTTCATCTGCAGTTTGATTAGTCCGACTCCGAATCTTCGAGACCATTTTCCCGCCATTTTGACGAGGAACTACACATCAAATAACTGAGATTGTACTTCATTTTGTAAAACAAACAAAGCAGGTCTTTCGGAATTCCCACCTTATTTGCATAATACATTTCTATCAATGCTTTGTTAAGGAATTCGATAAATGATACCTTTACCAAAGAAGCCATGCTTTTCTTAGGTACACTTAAATCGTACTATTTCAATTTGCCAAATATTCCCATAAACACGATGAATTCTGCCCACCAATGTTTTGACACATCGAACTTGCAGACTTGCTGCGAAGTTGTTGATTTCGTTTTTTAATTTGATTCGTAAAGAATAAACCCCTGACCTGAATGAAATCCACCGCTCTTGTTCACTTCAAGTTTCCATAGGACACGGAATGTGAAAAGTCCATTTGAGGTTTTAAATTTTTCGGGAGGCTATGGAATACTTTCGGACAGTAAAAAGAGCTTGTTTGAAACAACAAACATCGCTCGAAGAAATACTGAAATACGCAGCGGGTCGACCGGTGACACGATGGCTTCGTGGCTATAACAGTCTTCCGAGTAGGTAAACTTCGCTACATGTACGATTAATTTCCTGAAAATATAGCCACATACGGATATTATTCGTACAATGTCATGAATATTATTCGTAAGAGACGCGGTTCCCAGTTTAATAAACTGAAAACACCGCATTATACGACTAATAATCTGAAAAGACACAAATAATAAGTTACGTATAACAAACGTAGCATAACACAACGTATGAATGTTAAACAGGATTCCGGATTAGTTTTGACAACATTCTAGAATTATTCTGAATGCTGTTTGGGTAATTTTAGTAATCGTAGTGTTTACAGTAAGCTAGCATTTTTGACACACTAATAGAGTAATTAAATCATTCATTGAGACAAGTTTTTATATTTCGCATTGCGCGGTACTGTTGTTTGTTCAAGCACGGCTGAGTCGAGTTGTTTTTCGTCTTAGAGTCAAGGCCGGAGAAAATATCGTTCGTAAACAGTCTCAGTTGTTTATTCATTTACCTGGTTTCTTTTACTTTGGGTAAATTATGAACCTTAATCAGCCGCTTTCAACTCAGTTGTATTTTGCATTAGTGCTGTTGTTTGTTCGAGCACGGGCCACGATATATTTTCCCGCTCGCGTTGCTTTTTGCCGAAGAGTCCAAAGACGGATAAAATATATTTCGTAAACACACTTAGATGTTGGCTTATTTTCCTGTTGTATTTTACTTTGGGTACATTTTGGACATTGAATCAGCCTCTTTCAAATCATGCGATAATCGCACTGAAGGCTGCGGTGTTGTTGTTTCGCGGCCACGACATTCGCGCTCGCATTGCTTTTCGTCGACGAGTAAAAAACGCTGAAAATATCGTCCCTAAACACACTCAGTTCATAAAAGGTTAGCCTCACGTTAAGCTTGTCATGTCAACACTTCGGCTGAATCACATTTATTTCAGAGCAAGCTCTGTAAGATGTAGTTCTTGAACACAAAGTTTTTTTTCGTAATGGCGGCCGGTCGAGTGAAATTTGGTGTCGGCAGAAGATCGCGGCATCTACGATTAATAACTGCGTTTGTTGTAACATACGATTATTAATCGTGAATTTTACGATTATTAATCGTAACATCCAAGATTATTAATGATAGGAGACGCATTTTACGATTAATAATCGTAAAGTACCACCTCTTACGATTAATAAATCAAATGTGTGCATCTTACGATTAAAAATCGTAAAAACTTCACTCCAGAAATAAAAAAAACACTCCAGAAATAAATAAACACCTGTTAGTAGATAGGTCACACATTGAAAGAAAAATCAGAAGGACAAAGAGCACAACTGAATTATTATTTATTTAACAATATTATAAACTTCAATATGTGATTGACATTGTTAAAGTCTCATAATTAAGCTATAGTTTAATTATAATTATTTCCTATTAATTGACAAGAATATCTTTCTTGCATTTTTATATTAGAACATGTATTTGAACAAACAGCAGAAGGACAAAGAGCACAACTGGCTTATGAAAAGGCTCTAAGGGACGGCTTTGTGAATGTTTACCGTGGTCGGATATTACTAATTGGTCAGGATCGTGCTGGTAAAACCAGTCTAAAGAAGAGTCTCTTGGGCCTACCATTTGACCCTATGGAACAGAGTACTGAGGGAATTGAAGTACAGGCTTCAAAATGTGAAATTGAAGTTGAACAAGTTAAGAACTGGCATTCCACCCATGGAAAGAACCCAGGACTGCTAGAATGTTCTAAAGAGATATCAAGGATAGTGGCAGAGAAACTGTGTGACATGGAATCAGAGGACAGGCATTCTGCAACAGCAACTGAAGCACCTGCAATGACAGAACAACAAAATTTTGAAGAGGAAAAGGTGCAGTTGGAATTTGGTGTTCATGACAAAAGTGTTTCCAATAAGCACCAGGTGTGAATGTATACTTACACTGTAAATGTTTAAGAGCTATGATGAATATTTAGTGCAGATATCTTTTATTAAAAGCACACACCTTGGAGAAGGAGGAGGTGGTTAATATTCACACAATTATCAGCAATATCAGAGAAAATTGTCATCTGAATGTTGTCATTGACTGTCAGGATCTTTAAATTGGTATTTGGCTTATGTACATATGTATATTTAACCTGGCAACTTTTTCTGAGTAGCATTGAACTTGTAATAAGTGTGCTAGGAAAACTTTTTCCAAGTCCCAGATATCAGAGTTTTATTCCTAGTGTGCCAGAATTTTTGTTGACCAACTTAACTCATCCAAAGTCATCGTAAGAGTTTTGATTACATGTTTGTGCTTCTCAAATGCAATTATGATGTAAAACTCTTGAAAACAGGACTGCCTCTCTTTTATTGAGACCTTCTTCAGTATTTCCAAGATCTCAAGAACACAACTAACATCTATCCAAATGGTGAATTCATTCTTTGGAATAACAAATCTATAACCATAGACAATGCCACCTTGTTTTGGAAGTCATGGTTTGAAAGGGGAGTGGTATTAGTAAAGGATATGTGCTAACCCCAGATGGCAATTTTTTATTGTATGAATAATTTAGCAACAAATTTTATATTTCAAATTATATGCACTTGCTGAAGCACGCTGCAAAAATTATTACCAGTTGTTCAATAATGACAGCTGCATTGTCCCAAGTGGAATTAAAAAGTGCCAGGAGAAATTCCCTGGAATATTTGTTGACTGGTTAAAACTTTTCAAGATATATATCGCTTCACTAGGGATAAACTCTGTCAATTTTGTTTCGGTTTTTTGCATAGAATAGTTGCAATGAGGAGGGAACTCACACTGTTTCGTTTAGTGGATAATTAACAATTATTCCGCAAGTGCATGTTGGATATGAGATTGTAGATAGCCAACCAAGCGCATAGCGCCGAGTTTGCTATAATCATCTCATATCCAACAAGGGTAAGTGGAATAATTGTTTTATTAAAAACGCCCCAAAAATAGAGCAAACTAAACTTAAAAAAAAAACCGCGTCAAAAAAAAATCATACGTTTGCTTACCAAATTTGTAGAGCATGGTATAATGGCTTTTATTAAAAACTGGATCATTGGATAATGCAATTGGAGTGTTTTCATTGGCTTAGCCATCATGGTATATGAGCCATTATACCATGATCTACGAAGATGGCGAGCGTATGCGTGGTTTTTTGAGCCTTTTTGCTTTTATTGTGGCCTAGTTTTCTACTTTTGGGAGGTGTTTTTAATAAAACAATTATTCCACTCGCGCTTGTTGGATATGAGATGATTATAGCCAACGCTACGCGCCTCGTTGGCTATCTATCATCTCATATCCAACACGCGCTCATGGAATAATTGTTAAATAGCCCATGATGGCTAAGCCAATGAAAACTCTCGAATTGCATTATCCAATGATCCAGTTTTGAATAATGATAAATGTATATACAGGTTAAATAAAGGCTACGGGTCCACTGAGCTTCTACGCTCGTAATAGTGGAATGTCAACTTGAAGATCTAAATGTAGCATAAATGATCAGTTATTTTGACTATTTTCAAATTCGGCAAAAATGCGTGTGCATGATTGTCCGTATAGAGTCGTTAACAGTGATCATATGCAAATTTCCTTTGAAGCAAAATACTTCGTTCTTTTTAGGATTGTTGTTTTGTTGTTTAGCGCGGACAAGAATGTCCTTGAGAGATTTTTTCTTCCTGTAAGACGCAATCGGTGGCTGATTAAAGATTGCTTTGAGCCTAGGCTGTTGTTGAATCATGTGCCAGTGTTTCATGAGAATCTTTTTAAGATTCGGTGCGGCTGGATTGTAAGTTGTAACAAACAGCAGAATCTCTTTAGATTGTTTTGTTTTGTTGCGAAGAGCCTCTTTTTGGTCACAGAACTGAACTTCAGTCAGAGTTTTTTGAACGCGTGTTAAGGGATAGCCTCTTTGGCAGAGTCTTTGTTCGAATTCTTGTTTGTACTTTTCAAAGTTTTCTTTGACTGACTTGGTTCTTAAAAGACGTAACGCTTCTCCTTTGATAAAACCCTTTTTAGAGTTAAAGGGATGGCAAGATGAGAAGTGTGTATACTGAAAAGTTTCAGTAGGCTTGAGATGTGTTTGTAAATCTAAGATTTTGTGAGTTGAATGACGGGGTGCTTTAAAGACCTTGGTGTCAAGGAAAACTGTGCGTTCTGATGACATTTCACAAGTGAACTTCCTATCAAATAAGTTTCCGAATTTGTTAACTTCGCTAACTCCTTCCACCAATCAATTAAGTTCACTTCACACACCTTTATTGATTGCAGGGAGTCTGTAAAACTTTATTCACAAATTATATCATGGTTCAATCATTGCCAAGGTACTGCAATAACACTCTTGAACGAAAAAAATGCTGTTCATGACATACATCACTTAACTGATGTGCTTTCAGGTCCTGTAAGATGCAGGCTATATTTGCTCATCCTCTTGGTCAAACAATATATCTATTCCTCTCAACTTTCTTTAGACGAGCTTGTAAAAAAATTAACTACTCAGTGAAAATTAGAAAAATGTACTTAGATGTTACCTATTTAAACATTAATTCTATTGGTAAACTACTTAAAAAATAAAGACAAAAATGAAAATAATCAATAGCACTATTACAACAAAAGGTCAATCTAGTGTATGAAAATTCTGCTCTCAATCAAAATGAATGATGTGAAGTATCTTTTTATACCATTCATATAAGTAATGCATAGGCTCAATCTCGCTACCTTCTTGTTAAATCTTTTTTTTTTTTTGTTAATGTCATGTTTTGTTATCTTTTTTATCACTTATTTGCTTTTTGAGTTGTTTTTTTTTTGTTAAAAAAATACCTCTTAGTTGGTGCGTCAGGTATGTTATGGACGGGTCAATGGGTGAGTGAGTGAGTGATGTATGTATGTCACACCAATCAGATTGGATCTACTGTAAACAGCCAATCAAATTTCTTGTTGTACTTGTAGAGTAAATGGTATGTGAGAAGATTTGATCTCAATATATTTCAGAGCAGCCATATTTTTTCTTCCATAAAAGAGGAGGAGGAAGTATTCATATAATGGGTTTCTATGGGTTAGCTTAGGATTTTAGCTATGAACGAGATGAACCTCGAGTTTTGAAACAGTTCATGAGTTAGTAGTATGCAATTGGAACGAGAAATTTTTGTTTTTAGTTACAAAGCTAACTTGATACTTTTGTTTTTCACGAGGAGTAAATTCAATTAGCGGTCACGAATCGTCACTTCTAGTTCTTAGGACATGTTTTAGAGGAGACGAGACTATTTAGATTTAAAACAGTTCTAACGTTTACAATAGTACATGTAAGTGCAAGTACTGATTGTTTTGTTCTTGTTGCATGCAACTATAACGAGATATTTTTATTTTTTTTATTACAAAGGGTAATTTGACACTCTTGTTCTTTACAAGGGAGTAAATTCAATTAGAGCGGATGAATGGTCACCACTCATTCCCCCCACAAGATGTTTGCTATCTTTAGGTACAAATGGTAACGTAACACTTTTGTTTTTTATATGGAAGTGAATTCAACTAGAGCTGACAAGTTATCGGCTATTGTTCCCAGGACATTAAACAAACAAGAAGCTTTCATTTCTGGACGGTTTTTACGTCTCTGCAGTAGCAGTTTATTTTTATTTGATGGGCATTTTATGACATTCTTTTCAGTCCGATATTTTTAAAAGTAAAAAGTATGAAAACTGTTTAAACGTTCTTTGAAGACTGAGTTGCGTGGCACCAAGTTAAAGTGCAATTTAATTAAATCAGACTTTCAGCATGTCAGAGAGGTTTTTTTCTCTTTCTGTCTATCTGTAGTGTTACAATGTGTTGTGTTGTGTTGTGTAAAAAGGGTAAACTTGCGACTCATATAAAATGCAAAAAGTTCTCTTAACTTGAGTATTTTTGAGCAAAAGTTCCTCTTGGGGGTTGGAAGGGCTATATGATCAGTGAGAGAGAGAGTTATACATGTGCATGTGTCACACCAATCACAGTGTGGGTTGTATCAAAGAACGAATCAAATTGCCTGTTAGAAAATAAGGTGGTATCTATATTAATGTGGAGACGCGTCAGATCACTGTTAAGTTTGTTCATTCATACATTTTATGGCTTACTAATTAGTTATCTTGCCATGTATATCATAAATTCCCAGTTTCTCTCTTGCTGTATATCGCAACCAAAAAGACTTGTCGAATTAACCAAATTATTACTGTAAACAGCTCCTCTGAGACTCCATAAAAAATTACTCTTGCACGCCTTGCATGCCTATGTTTTCTCTTAACTTTACAGAAAACTACTGTGCAAAATTTAAATATTGTATTTAGTGTACGTAATTTATATCCGTGTAAGCAACTCTAGCATAATATTATTTGTGTGTATAAATAAAGCCTGTGAAAAAAATGTATGTAGCCAAGATTTCCACAAGCATTTTAAACAGTCTCTGGTTAATGTTTTGCTCAAAATACATGTAATGCAGCTGCTAGTTTAAGTAGATGATGACACAGAGAATTAACTCTGAAGTGTAAATTTAAGTGCTAAATAAACCTGTGAAGGGAATCAGGGACGACGATCTGTGTTCCTAGTGCTATGCGGCACAATATTCATATGTACCCTTACTTTCTCTTCGCCGCGATTCACCATCTAATCGTCCCCGACTTTCTCTGTCCGACCTCGTAGCTCAGTCGGCAGAGTAATGGTAGATCTAATCCGGAGGTCGTGGGTTCGATTCCCACCGAGGTCAAAAGATTTTTTCTTTACCTTGTGTGGTTCCAGGCTGATTCCCTTTACTAGGGCTAACGCCCAGTGGGTTATTCACGGGTTTATTTAGCACTTAAATTTACACTTCAGAGTTAATTCTCTGTGTCATCATCTGTGTTCCTAGTGCTACGCGGCACAACATTCATATGTATGCTAGTTTAAGTACTTTGCCTGGAAAATTGAACAGGGGATTAATAAGTGCTAGACGTTGGGCACTTGTAAAATTAACCGGTTGTGAGGATGATAATGTTTGCCTGGTAAGGCCATCTTGGGGAAGATTTTCAGAGGTTCAATTCAAAAAGTTTTACCCACTCATTAAAGCCTGTTGCCCTCAGATTGCTAAAAATGATAATGAAACCCTTGTTGAAGAATTAAGCCACCATCTTTTTTTTAATGAAATTTTCTTTTCTTTCATTGGTTCAAGTTTAGTACATACAAATAATTGTATTTTTAAAGGCTGTGCGAGTAATGGCTGTTAAGTAATAGTTCCAATTTTCAGCAAAATGGAAGACGTTGGTCCATATAGGTATGAGGAGGCGTGATGTTCAATGCAGTTGTTTTACTGCAAGCATGACACACCTTAGAGGTGATAGTTGGCAGGTATTACATGCAATTATGTTGCTATAATTATAATCATTTCTTGTTTGTGGTCCGTTTAGCAGGACATGTACAGTGCAAACAGTGGTGGACATTTGCCTGGTTGCAGAAGTGAAAGTGAGCCAGATGAGCCTGATGTAATGATCAATGCTACTTCACCTCCTGATGACATCACAAAACAGGTTCATCAGTTGCTGGAGTGTGTTAGAGGTAAAGGTGATATCTGCAAGGGAGAATCTGTTGTAAGTATGGACATGTGGGATTTTGCTGGACAGCACCTGTACTATGCCTCTCACCCTCTTTTCTTTTCATTACGTGCAATTTATGTTTTGGTACACAACCTCAGCAAGCCATTAGATGCCCCAGCTGAGCCCTGTGTTAGACAAGGAACTCTTGAAAATAAATTGGAAAACCCAAACGAAACAAATGTGGAGAATTTGCAATCGTGGCTTGCTACAATTCACAGTGTAACACAAGCAAAAGAAGAAACAGATTATGGTGCTCAAAAGAGGCTGCCCCATCTGCGGCCACCAGTGCTCATTGTAGGAACACATGCTGACAAACCAGCTGAAGACATTGCAGTTATGAATTTACAAATACAGAAGAGGATTTCTGATAAAGAGTATCAGAAACATGTGGTCCGGCCATTGTTCAACATTGATAACACAAGGTCATGGATAGGTCCAGAGAGAGGGAACCTCCATCCAGGTATTAATGTAATGACAATGTAATGATTTATTATAATGTCATATCCGCAGCACTGCTCAGAGATAGTGAACCATAAAAGGTGTTTTCAACTTGTTGACCAAAACAAGTCAATGGGTTGGTGCATTTTCACCAACACATTTGGAACTCATTTTTCATCAATGCATGTGGCATTTGTTGTTTATTTTGTCACCTCCAGTTCGTTTTCTTTTGTGCACTTCCTCAATTGCAATCTAGTGGACAGACACATCAAATTGAATCGAAGAAGGATGTGATTATAGTGGAGCTCCGCAGCCTAAAGGGCTGCCAAGCAGAGCCCCATACCCAATTAGGAAACAGAAGGAAACCCAAGAATTGATTTCCCCATGGTTATCATGGCTAGCGGTATTTCTCGTGTGCGTGTACGCACGAAGACAATGACGACAGAATTGCGCAAGATGGCAGCCATACTCCAGCAACTAGGTTGACAGACATACAGCCTTGGTTTATAGCGTCCTTCTTTGATATTGGATATCCATGTTACGGTCAATTAACACCTGTAAAACAAGGTATCCACTGACCAGTATCACATGATTATATGGCAGGCTCCAGTTTACTCTAGCTTGTTGAGGTCACATGGGTTTTTGAAGTTGACCGCTGGTTTTCGATTGGATCGCAGGCTCATGTCAGGTTAACTTGTTACAGGGTTCGCACGCTCCTTGAAAGTCCTTGAAAGTGCTTGAATTTGAAAATCAAAATTCAAGGCCTTGAAAGTCCGTGAAAAGTACATTGGGTCCTTGAAAAACCTTGAAAATTTGCTGTTTGACTGTTTTCACTCAGTGGAAGAACTAGAAAAGACTGACACTAGAACAAATCTGGCAGTTAGCCCTTAAACCCGATCATCTAGTATCGCATTCTCATGGTATTTTTTACTAGATGGAGTGCTTGAAAAATTGGAATTACGCCCTGGAATGTCCTTGAAAAGTCCTTGAAGTTTTAGTTCCAAAAAGAGTACGAACCCTGTTGTTACAAACGGGGCCAGGTTGTTTGGAAGCCGGTTAATGCTAACCCAGGATTATAAAAGTTAACCAATATATATCTTGTATACAAATGTTTTTCACTGCTTTTGTTTTGTGTATTTTGAGGACCTTGCGATCATTCAAACTCAAAACAGAAGGCCAAACAACATAAACAGAAAACCTCACCGTAAAGCTACAAAACTCAACTCAAAATTCTTGCTTATCCTATGTTAGCTTAGTCGTGCTTTGAACATACAGTACTGTGCAAAAGTAATGAGAGCGAATTTCGACGAAGTTCGATAAATTTCGACGAAAAGTGGCGAAAAAAGCGAATTTTCGAAGGAAGTGAAACTTGAACGAATATGCCCACGAATTTTCGATGCTGGTATTGTTTTAATATGTTCGAAATATCATTGATGTTGGCGAAAGGGCGCTTGAAAAGTCGCGCAACTTTTTGTTGAGCGTATCGAAGTTTCACGCGAATTTTCGATGAGCAATTCGAATTTTCAAAAGGTCGTTCGCCTATTTTTTGATGATAGGTCATTCGAATTTTTGAGCTTATCATGTGAGGCTTTCAACTACATGTAACAATGAAATTCTCGTGACTGGCTCTTACAACAAAAGATGGTCGCGTAAGCATGGCAACCTACGTTGCTTTTATTTGGTAAGATTCGGCATAGTAATCAGAGTACTCGGTAAGCAATCATGGTGAAGGTATCCAACTATACACGTAAACGAATTCAAGCTCTTACTGAATGCGGTCTTCAACCCGTCGCAATTTTCAAGCAATTGCAGCTTGAAGGACTCCGAGTCAGTTATCCAAGTGTTGCAAGAATAGTCAGCAGAGTGAAACTTACCGGGTCTATCGAGAACAGCGCCAGGTCAGGTCGCCCAAGAAAGCTAAATGAGGAAGATAAATCCTTCATCGAAGTTCAGATGCGAACAAATGATGAAACAACCAGCCGCCAGATCCAGAAAAGGCTTGCCAAGCGTGGTGTCATGGTCCATTCCTCTACAGTCCGACGATACCGCAAAGAGCAAGGCTGGACTCTCCAAGACACCCGATACTGCCAAATGATTCGCGAAGCAAACAAAGCAAAGAGGTTAGAGTTTGCCCAGCGAGTGATCGACACTGAAGATACGTTCGACAATGTTGTTTTCAGCGACGAAAGTTCTATCTCCCTTGAACAGTTTCGCCGGACTTGTTACCGAAAGATCGATGAACCTGCTAAGAGGAAACCGAGACCAAAACACCCTTTGAAGCTTCATGTGTGGGCTGGCATCAGCAGACACGGGGCAACAAATATTTGTATCTTTGAGGGAATTATGGAGGCTAGCCTATACTGCAGTATCTTAGAAAGCACGCTGATCCCTTTCCTTCGTGACACCCTACCAAACCACAGATTCATGCAGGACAACGATCCAAAGCATACATCAAGGGTCGCGAAAGCCTTCTTTGAGGAGAACGAAATCAACTGGTGGCGTACCCCCTCTGAAAGCCCAGATCTCAACCCCATAGAGAACTTGTGGCACGAGCTGAAGTTCTACTTGCAGACACGAGTAAAGCCGAAGACTAAACAAGAACTAGTTGATGGCATTAAAAAGTTCTGGAACGAGAAAGTATCAGCCGAGAAGTGCAACAAGTACATCGACCACGTTCTCCGGAAAGCCATTCCCGCAGTTGTTGCTGAAAAGGGGGGAGCAACCAAACACTAGCTTGGATTCCCCTAGCAAATATCAACAAAACGGCTCCTTTAGGAGCCACCAAATCTAATAAAAGTTATGACCAACTGAAACTCCTCTAACTCAAATTACGATTCTTTTACCCATTCACACACTGTATCAATGGCAAGTTTATTCACATTTTTTAGCGAAGTAGGATAAGCACCTCCAGCCCTTTTTTGCCGTAGTTTAATCCCCTTTCAGAATTTATTTAACACGTAACCTGCGATCATACCCTTCCTCCCTATTCATAACCCCTACTGATCTGAAGTAAATCCCTCTTTCATTGAGTTTCCTTCGCTCATTCAATCAGTCTCTTTGACAGGACAAATAATTGACATACTTTAAATAGACTTAATGGAACTTTTTCGAACTTTTGAGCTAAACAATGCATGCGGCTTCGTCAATTAACCGCCGCCAAACATTAATCGCCAAAATATCACCCCTAAGTCTTGATGAGATCAATGGAAATAGTTTAGTTTGAAGCGAGATGCCTTAAAACTTTTCTTTTGTCTTAACAGAAAAAAAAGGGAATTTATAAATGTTAAAATATTAACAGCTGAACTTCAAAGTTTTCATAGGAAAACGAAAACGCAGCCGCCGCAGCTCGCCTTCGCAAAAAAAGTTTTTTTCTCAATAAAAATAGACTTTATGGAACTTTTTCGAACTTTTGAGCTAAACAATGCATGTGGCTTTGTCAATTAACCACCGCCAAGCATTAATCGCCAAAATATCACCTCTAAGTCTTGAGATCAATGGAAATATTTATCACACAAACTTTCTTCTGTTTAGTTTGAAGCGAGATGCCTTAAAACTTTACTTTTGTCTTAACAGAAAAAAAAGGGAATTTATAAATGTGAAAATATTAACAGCCGAACTTCAATGTTTTCATAGGGAAACGAAAACGCAGCCGCCGCTGCTCGCCTTCGCAAAAAAAGTTTTTTTCTCAATAAAAATAGACTTTATGGAACTTTTTTGAACTTTTGAGCTAAACAATGCATGCGGCTTTGTCAATTAACCGCCGCCAAGCATTAATCGCCAAAATATCTCTAGTCTTGAGATCAATGGAAATATTTATCACACAAACTTTCTTCTGTTTAGTTTGAAGCGAGATGCCTTAAAACTTTTCTTTCGTCAATAGAACAAAAGGGAAGCCGACCTGTATGGCACCTTTCAAAACAATGCGTGCGTAAACAGCCGCCGCAGGTACATCACAACAATACAAAATCACACTTTTGCCGGTTTTGGAGTGAAGGGGTCTTAAGAAGGTATTCATTAGTTTAGTTTTCTTGGGCTCAGATAGAAGGGAAAAACCATAGAAGCTATTTTTAACAGAACAATCTTTGCCAAGCTTTACGGAACTTCAAAAAAAAAACTTATCTGCCGCGCGCGCTTCGCGAACAAGCATACACGTGAACAATAACTGTGAACTTGTCAATTAACAGCCGCCACGCGCATGTTTGAGGCCAGAAGTTAATTAAGTAATATATTGTTTTCAAACTCATTCAAATGTAAACATAAACTTTTTTACAACACAAAAGGGAATGAGAAAGCCAATCAAGTAACAGGATTTTCGATCCAACCAAAGTTGTGGTTTAGTATAAAAGGCCCATACGCAGGTATCAGTTTTAAAAACACTTGTTGCTGACTGCTAGTTCAAAATGAATCAAATCGCGCGTATTAATTGGAAACGTGGCCAGTATTCCGATGTTTTTCGGTCTGCCATAGTCGATCCATCACCACTTAAAGAAGGCCAGAAAGTGCGTGTTGTCTGGGGAAAAGGAAAGAAAGAGTACTCTGCCACAATCAACTGTTATCCCCTTATCGAAGAAGAGCCGCTTGATAACGGTCAACCCCAGCAACGCCAAGCCAAGGCAAAACGAAAAATTGTAAGTATTTGTTGCTTTTACCAATTTAACCTGTCTTCCATTTAATTATTTGGAATATCGTTTAAGCAATCAGTTTAATTCAATTTATGTTAACATTTGGTTTTAATCGTTAGTTTACAGATGCTGCCCAGTCCCCTGAGCCAGCCAAGAAGGCCCGCAAAGCTGTAAAGGGAACAGAAACAAGTGGAAAATCAAAGGACAAGCCTAAAGGGAATGTATGTATTGATCTAATTACCCTTATTTTGAAGATTACCTTTTGCCGAGTCTTATCGTATTGTGATTTCCTTGAGCGTTGAGCCTCAAATCCGTTACAAAAAATAAACATTCAGGGTCGATGATTGCCAAAAGAAATTGAATTGTAATTTCGCTCTGACTCACTATTATGCTTATAATATAGTAACACTTATGCACCTTAGACTTGCAGTGTTCGCGCAATTAACCTGTTTGTTTCATTACAACGTTTCGGTGATTATAATCCGTTATGATATGTGTTGCGCTAACGAGTCGTTTCGCTAATGTCCAGTTCGCTCGCGTACTGAGAGGATTCGCTAATGTGTTCAGTCGATTCCTATCGTCAAGTTGCTTAAGTGTATTGAACTTACTATTTATCAAATCTGTTTTGAGTCTCAGTTTTTTATTACTATTTGATCAATACACAACACAAGATCTTTTATTGGCCGTTTTTGTACTACAGGACGCATTATGCGTCTGGACGAACTTGGGCAAACATTTGTAGTTCGTCTGGTTATGCGTCTCTAGTGTAAAGACGAGCACAAGACGCATTATCCGTCTAAACAAACTATCTCTCGTAGTGCGTCGTTCAAGACGCATTTCGAAGAATAGTTTGTCCAGACGGATAATGCGTCTTGTGCCCATCTTTACACTAGAGACGCATAACCAGACGAACTACAAATGTTTGCCCAAGTTCATCGAGACGGATAATGCGTCATCTAGTATAAAAACGGCCATTGTTAAATTTGTTTATACCCTTGTAAAACTGTAGATGATTAGCGAATTAGACGTTAGCGAATCCTCTCAGTACGTTAGCAAACTGGACATTAGCGAAACGACTCGTTAGCGAAACGACAGGCTACTGTTATGTGTTGCTAAAATGGCACACGTACCTTTCTATAAAGCACATCTACCATCCACTTTGTAACTGATACAGTGTAATGATTGCTTCGTACGTGATAGTCAAGTAACTGCCGCTCTTTATTTAAAGCTTGTGTTTCCTTCTATATCTATATGCATCGGGCACTCCTGCGACTGGGTTAACCAATGTTCATATTGTTTCTTTGTTTATAACTTACATCATGTGTGTTATATTTCTACAGATTGTGAGTATCGCGTCACCCAACAGGAAGCCAGAGATAGTCGAGGAGTCATCTTCAGACAGTGACTTATCAGAGGATGAATTCCCACTTTCAGACCTGATTCCAGCACAACAGGCCCCGCAGTCTGCCCAAAAGTCCAGTATCGAGGGGCTGATTGATCGGGCAATCCACACATTGGACAAAACAAACACAGTAAGTTTTTCAAGTTTGATGATTTAGCAATTAACTTTTCCCATTTAGAAAAAGGAACAATTATATCAGTTTTAAAAGCCTCAATATTCCGCTTATGAAGTATAATCTTACAAAAAAGAAAGAGTGTATTAATTTAATGTTCTTTTACTTCAGGTTCCCCAGAATGATTACCACGAAGCAGTGACAGAGCTTAGACTACTCCGAACAATAGCGGAACGGCTGGAATGTTCCTTTGCCAGCCAAGAAGCAAAACTGGATAGGGTGCTCACGACGATGACATCAAACCCGCCCCAGCAACCCAGCAAACTTCAGCAGCCCAGTCGGCAGCCCCAGTTTTCAACCCCTGATTTAAACTGCCACAGACAGACTTCGCTTGAGCTACCGTTCACTCCACCACAGGGGGCAAATTCCCACCCGGATGCAGTCTCTTTTTCATTTACCTCCTCTTTGGCGGACCCGGACAGCGTGCTTGATCATTTTGACGATTTCATGCGTCATTCGCAGCAGGATTTAACAGGTAAATACATGTATTTCAAGTGTTTGGTAACGGTAAATGTGACCCATTGGAAATCTAAGTTCAACGGAATGATTCATGGTTTTTCCTCTTGTTTGGTAGTAAACGTCACCGAAGTTTACACGTACACTCTTTTTTAAGAACCTTTTTTATATAAGAACGTTGAGGCTGCGATTTATATATTTTTATCATTACTCTTTTATATTTTTCTCGGCGTATTAGCATGTCTGTAATGCTAGGGGCCTAATCAGCCTCATCAGTCCCGAGTTTAAATAAAGGTACTTACTTACTTATAGATACAGTCCCTATCGGTGGGTCGAGTCAAGTGCGGCTTCCTAAAGAAGACTATGCACATGTAAAGTCAGCTGGAAAACCGACAGCTATGGCCCTACGTCTCGTCGACAGGCGGTTCTCCAAGGAGACTCTCATGAAGTCCACTGTGCACGGGACTAAAGAATTCGCCGCATTGGACGGCATCGTCATTGCTGCAATTAAAGGTAAGCTTGACAATTCAGTATTGTTTTGATGCTAGAGCTTGTGGGTTCAAATGGCGTTGTAGGGAAGGTAAAATATGTACAAATGAGCAGGGAGACAAAATGAGACATGACTAGATAACTCACCCAAACTTTATTTGTTTCTTTTTAGCGGAAGTAACATCAGCCTTCAGCTACATGTGCCGCAATACAGAAGACATGACCAAGATGTGGGAGGGTTGTAAGATAAGCATTGGCAAGCGATGCCAAAACCTGCGAAAAAACACTACATACATATACATACATACATACATACTTTATTCACTTTCCTCACGGAGGCTTTTCAAAGAGAATAATAATAAAATAAAAATACAATGACAATTTAAACCTACTTTACTTATGGGAATATTTACAATTAAAATTAATCACACTGAAAGTACAAAGAAATATTTACACTTAAAATCAAAAAATAATTAACAATCTATGAAATCCTTAATTAGTTTACGTTTCAGAAAATATTTAAAATCAGATACTTTCTCAAGAGTTTTTAGAGAGCTGTCCATGGAGTTCCAGATGCTGACTGTTCTATAGTAAAACGTTCTCTGACCACTGGCGGTCTTGAAAAGTGGGATGTTCAGCATTTGTGAACTTCTCGTGGCGCGTCCACTAATTTCTCCTCGCTTACTGAACTGGGAGGTAAGGTACTCCGGCACGCGGGATGTTAGACATTTGAAGGCCATAATAGCGCTCCTGAAGTATAGCTGAGTAGCTACCGGTAGCCATTTAAGCTCTTTTAAAACTGGTGTGATGTGATCGTATTTGCGCGTACCCGTCGCAATTCGAGCAGCAAAGTTCTGAATACCTTGTAATTTACTTATATTACTTTTTGATGTATTCGCCCATACGTTTGAACAATAAAAAAGTTTACTAAAAACTAGTGCGTTAATGATAGTCAGTAGGGTGCGCTTGTCAAAAACATGCTTTGTGCGGTTTATTTGGCCGAGACAAGACATACAGGAGGAGACAGTTTTGGTAATGTGTTCATCATAAGTTAGGTTATTGTCTAAAATCACCCCAAGGTCTTTAGCAGTGTGTTCCGGTATGAGTTCTCTTCCCATGAAAGTGAGGTTTGGAATGACCAATCTGGAGTGCATTTGCCTGCCACCAAACACCATGAGTTTGGTTTTGCTTGGGTTCAACAATAAATGGTTGTTGCAACACCATTGGCCTATTCTGTGTAAATCATCTCTTAAGTCAGTAAAGGCGTTTACGGTATCTTTCAGTTTGAAGGATATAGCAAGCTTGGTGTCATCTACATAGCTCTGGACGCTGCATTTTCGTGGTGCTGAAGGAAGGTCATTAGTATAAATACTAAATAAAAGTGGTCCCAGTATACTTCCCTGTGGGACGCCGCAGTCTATGGGCAAGGGCTCTGACAATGTTGAATGGATTCGAACCACTTGTCTTCTTTCATAAAGGTAGCTACAAAACCACTGGATAACTAGGTCTGAGGCGCCTACATCTTGCAGCTTCAAGATTAGGGTTTCGTGGTTGACGCTGTCGAAGGCCTTGCTCATGTCTAAGAATACTGCCGAAGTCAACATCTTCTGGTCTATCCCTTTAAGGATAGTGTCAGTTGTTTCTATGACAGATGTTTCTGTCGAATGCCATTTTTTGTTGCCGCTTTGGGTCTTTGTTAACCTCTCGTTTAATTGCAAGTAAGAAGTGAATTGATTGTGTACTACCCTTTCGCAAACTTTTGATAAAACCGGTAGAAGCGAAATTGGCCTGTTGTTATTTGCTAGTTCGTGATTTTCACCTTTAGGAAGAGGTGTCACTTCAGCTAATTTCCAGGTGGTTGGGAATGTGCATGTCACAATAGAAGTGTTGATAATAGACGTAATTACTGGAAGGATCGGGGCAAGGCAGTCCTTCAAAACACGAACAGAAATCTTGTCGATCCCTGGAGCTTTGTTTGATGGCATTGATGAAATTATGCGTTCGATCTCACCACTGCACGTGGTATTCAAATGAAACTGCTCACGGGGAGGATATTGTCTTGGGACAAAATAATTTCGCTTGGGTGTCATATTGCATTTATTAGCCAATGTTTGAATTTTGTCAACAGAACTCTGGCCGACTGAAACGAAAAACCGATTGAACTCATCTGCGACAGTTTTGTTATCCTTGCTGAAGATTCTCTGGGATGTGGATTTCCTAGGGATTATTTGGCGGATTGCTTTCCAAATATTGTTTGTATTGCCTGGGTTTCTTTGAATCTGTTCTGAGAAGAACTCTCGTTCAGCGATTTTAATTTCTCTTTTAACCTCCTGTCTTAAATTTCTGTAAACCGTCCAAGTCATAGGGTCATTGCTTTTTCTTGCTTCTTTGCGCCAGTAATCTCTTGTTTTCATCAGCGCACGTATGTCATCCGTTATACATGGATTTGGCTTTCCACGGACTTTAAAAGTTTTAATCGGAGCATGCTGGTCTAGTATAGAAGAAAATAACGAATTGAAAACATGAAGCTTGTCCTCTACATCATCAAAAATATCTACTATCGACCACGGTGCCTTTGAGACATCATCATTAAATGCGTCGGCCTTGTAATGCTTGTAGCTTCTGGTAGTGATATAAACAGGCTTGGAGCGCTCTTTCTTTAGTTTTAGTGTAATGTAAACTAGGTCATGGTCGCTGATCGAGCTTTCCAAGACCATAACATTACGAACTTGCTTTGTATCCGAAGCCAGGATTACATCCAAAATCGAGCTGGTAGTTTCCGTTACTCGTGTTGGCTTAGTGATAAGTTGTGAGAGATTGTAGGAGCGGCAGAAATTTAGTAAGGCTTTCGTCTCGGGCTTGTCGCTACTCTCGAGGCGACAGTTCATATCTCCAAGCAGGTAAATAGGCACATTGAACGACGAAGCATAAATAAAGGTTTCAATTAAGTCAGAGTCAAAAAATGACAGTGGAGTATTTGGAGGTCTGTACGCTGTGCAGATGATAAACGATTTCATGTTCCTGACCTGGATTTTTAACCACAATTGCTGGAAACCAGATGGTGCGGTGGATGAGATGTCGCTCAAGTACTCGACTTTGAAATTTCGCGAAACATATGCACAAACGCCACCACCTCTGTTATTCTGACGATCGAGGCGATGGATAAAATACCCAGGGATTTCAATTTCCAGATCTTGAACCGTGCTGTTGAGCCATGTTTCGGATACCGTAAATATATCGAACCTGTTGGCCAACACTGTTTCTTTTACAAGGACGTAATGTTCTCGGCATTTGAGAGAGCGAACATTTAGGTGTGCTATGCTCACATTACCATTCGTTTTGTCAAAACCATTTGTAGAATAATTCAGTGTGGGCCCGGGGTTCGTTTCCACATCGTGTAGCAATTGTAAAATTGGGCTGAAAGTAGAAGTCGAGTTACCGTAGTAAGCCGTGGCTGCCTTTGATCTTTTGATCCGTGTTGAAACATTCACAACAATCTTCCATGCTGTGACATGTGGCCTTCGGCGAATGAATGTCCAACTTATCACTTTCAGTCGACAGGATGGCGAAAAGCATAATTCACGGTGGCGAAATTCGGTCAATAAATCCTGCCTGTTATCCTGAGAGGAGCCGACAAAATATAACAGGAAAGCAAGGAACAGAAAGCGAGAGCTCGTGACGAAACGTCCGTCTGCCATCTTGAAACATGCTATCACTAGGCAAGAATAGCTAAGATCGTCAGTTAACCTGAACTCGGTAGTTTTCATTTTTTCATAAGTTAGTCATACGAGTGAGGTTTCGAACGTGGTTATGCTTTTATTATTCTATAGGATTCTATCGTATGAGCCAAGTGGCGATTGTAAAAGTAGCTTTCTTTATTTTTGTATAGATTCGTGTTATCGAACACAGATACAGATATACAGATATTTGTAACCATGCAAGGCTAACCTAAAGTTCTAGATTGTAATTAAGTTTAACAGCAAATATTAAACAAAATATTGCTCTATATATTTGTTGCTTTGTTATTATTTTTCACTTTAACGGTTCAGGGCGTTCAGATGAAGAAGGTTAGACTTTTCTCATGGTCATTGTCAAGTTATGAATAGGATTGATTTAGTTCCCTTTAAAGCACTTACCAGTTAACATTACAACCTCGGTTTTCTAAATATGCCCTCAATGTTGGTAATGTTCCAAACAGTCCTTAATTTGAGAGTTGAGTTTTGCCTTCTTTGAGGTAGACTGCGAGCAGTCTCTCTTTTGCTTGAAAACGAAAGAACGCAAAACAACACGAGCGTGACTGTGAGCGTGACATACGAGCCGACGTCCGCGCTACTTACGCCTCGCGGCTTCGCATATCACGCTCGCACGCTCCGCTCATTCCTGCTCATGTTGTTTTGCTTTTCCTTCTGTTTTTCCCTACAGATTTTCGAGCAAAAGAGAGACTTCTCGCTCGCAGTCTATCTTAGAGGAAGGAACAATTAAATTGTACTCGATAAATTTTCCCTTCTCAAGGCACAGCAATGTTCTCATCTAACCGTGAATTTTTTCACGGTCGGGAAAAAATGTCATTCTGATTGGATTCTGTCGATAGCGGTAACAGTAAGTACATGAAACACATATTTAAGTCTAATTGCAATCAAAGTAAATCATGTTCACCTACACCTCTCGGTCTTTGAATAGCTTTTTCTCCTCCTTTAAATAAGGCTTTCCTTCTGTGAAGCAATTTAAAAAACTTGTGCGTGTAGTGAAGCGAAAAGAGTATTATCACGGCCGACCAGACGGCAAGTAAGCTGTTGCGGTTTTGTGTGCAAAAAAATGAATACGTTCAGAGTTAAGTCCTTGGGAGTTTTTTCTTTCGATAAACTTCACATGTTCAAACCGAATGGCAGTTTTCTCATTACTATTTTTAACACCACCGGGGATAAAACGGTTTTATCATTGAAAGTGTAAACACTGAAATCCGCCTTTAATTTTGACAAGAAATTTTCATGTTTGTGGTGAGAAGTTGTACTTCGAAATTCACATTCGTCTGGTCAAATTGAATCGCAATCCTTGTCACATAAAGTCGCATTCAACTACATGTCTTTGGTCGTAAAAACTCTTTCTTCCGTTTTACAAGAAGGCTTCCTTTCAGGACTAGAAAGAGCACTAATGAGTACTGAAGCGAAAAATGTTTCTCACGGCAGCGGGAAGTGATGTGGTGGTGTTTGTATTTATGCTTCGAAAGTTCGATGATCTTCCCTTTCTTTTGGGCGTTAATTCTTCGATATTTCACTGGCTTGAAAGTTCGTTTCTTCGAACTTTCGTTGTGTCTTACGAACTTTCGATTGAACATGGTAATTATTGTCGAAAGTTCTTCGAATTTTCTGGTGCGCGGTACGAACGTTCACTCGAAAAGTCCGCGATATTTCAAGGGAAATTCGTGAGAACAATAGCCGACTTTCGTCGAAATTCCAATAGCCGACTTTCGTCGAAATTCGCTCTCATTACTTTTGCACAGTACTGTACTAGCCCCATGCATTAGCTCCGTTTTTAGGCTAAATCTATAAATTAAAATTTGAAGGACCATATGCATATCTGCTTATGTCAAATTTTAGGTTATATTTTGCTTTTTTTGCTCTGAATTACCAGTTGTCTTCAAAAAATGGCAAAGTGTTGATTCCTTGTCAGCGCAGAACCTCAAAGATGTAGACTTCCTTTTGATTACTTTTTCTGATGTTGTTGTTAGCCTGTCCTCTTTACTTGCATGTTGTCATGGCTTTGCAGCTGTAGCATTTGGGTGTCTTGAAAACTCGGACCAGATCAGATTTCAACCTTTTCATTTGAAGGACCTATATGCACACAGCAAAATAATATATTTTGTGGATAAACATTAAGTACTGTCAAAATGTGTGTGATTTATTTTCAGAGCTAAAGCGAAACACAGATGACATTCAAGAACTGCGGAACAAAATCATGGAGGTGTTGAGACAGGAGCCATATATGGGGAAGAAGATACCTGTCAGGTAAATTGTCTACAAACATACGCTATTCCCTGCACTCAGTTGGGTTTGTCATGTATGCACCAAAATTCAAAACTGGGAAGAATCAGGATAGGATATATTGTAAAGCCAATATCCAGGGCATGAATTTTTTGCCGAGTTGCATAGCTCAGAGAATTCTCACACCCTCATTGGCTACCTAGGTGAAGTATTCAGTGTGTAATTGTGACTCTTGAAAGTGAGACTTTGCATGATATTTCACTGGAGCAACAACAAAACAACAACTCAGACAACAACAATTAGAAACAATATGACTCTTTTATCATGCTTGCAAAACCAGTGTCGATCGCCATCCACAAGGCCAAAAATTTTTGAAAGTGGAAGTCAAGTTTCTCCCTGCTTTGAACTGAATGTCGTTACAATTGTATAAATCTTGTGTGAACAATTTGAAAATAAAGGTTCGCCAAACATGAAGTTCATTTTCTGATTTTAGCTGGATTCTATTCACTGGCTCCTGGCAGTCTTGACAGGTGTTTTAACTGGAATGGCTTTCCTTGAGCGAGCATTGATTATTGCAACATTCACACAGACATAAATGAAACAGGGTTTTCTTTCATTTAGAAAGTCTAAGAGTACATGTATGCGATTCAAGGAAAATTCATAACCTGACTTGTGACTTCCAAGTTAAATTTCACTTGAAAAACCAATATCGCAATTTGTGCGATATTGGTTTTTCTTATCAAATATATATATCTACTTGGAATTTTCTTGTCAGGTAATGAATTTTCCCATAATACTCTTCATGCCGTGACAGCTAAACATCTCTTAGAAGAAATTTTATATGACATTACAGAAAAGACTGACATACTGCTGTAGCTCAACAAAGGCTTTGATAAATTTCTGACAACTTCGTGGTTTTTTTTTGGGGGGGGGGAATCACGTCTTTTTAGCAGTTTTTGATCACTTCAGTTTAACAAGCAAATCAAGTTCAAGAATTGTGGATGGCATTGATATTCGAACACAAATGTACGATCTTGTCGATTAATTCTTGTACTCTCTTTGTTGGCCATTTGAGAGACAAACGCTAGTCGGACATTAGTTATTAAATAAGAACAAAGATGGAAAAAAGTTTTTAAAAATGATATAAAACTTTGTCCTGTGGCAACAGTATGGTGATTATAGTAAATTATTAGTAGAAAATGATAATTTGTTGTCATTGAAATGTGATGCATTTTCCATGTTTGTTGTTTAGATGGTTTCTGTTTGAAAAGGTGATTGAAGCTTAGATAGCTCAACAGATTTATCACAGACATCTGACATCTATATGTGTGTTGCTTGAATACAAATGTATGATCTTGACAAATCTGCTTTTATTTATCTGCTTTTATAGTTCTTGCACTCTCACTGTTGGCAATTTGAAATGAAAGCCATGAGAACATATTTAAAGCAAGGATTTGATGTACTGTTGTCAAGCTTAATCAAAATTTGTTCAAGTGGTGATATAGTATGGCGATCTTCATAGTAAATAGAAAAAATAATGGCTTGTCTTGCAATTTGATTCATTTTCTCTGATCTCTTTCCTTTCAGATGGTTTCTGTTTGAAAAGGTGATTGAAACATTGATCGCCAAACAGATTTTTTACATAAATCTGGTGCAACTCCGAAGCTATGCCAAAACATATTGCTTTATAAAAGGTGCTGATGAGTTTGCTGGCATGATCAGTTTCTACCATGACCTTGGTATGATTATAAAGCATCGCAGTACGGTTGTTCTGAAGGCTCAGTGGCTGATTGACCTATTGAAGCAGCTGATAATCATTCCACACTTTAATGAAATGGTAAGAAAATTAAATTGCTTTACTTTTTTTTAATTCTTTGTATTGCTTTACTTACACTACTTACAATATGATACTTACATTACATGTACATGTACCTACATTAATCAAGATACTTACACCAAATACTCTACTTACATTATGTTACATTATCGTGCTTAATGCTACTCTTGCAAAAAAAAAAATATTTACATAATTTTTCTCATTTTTGTTTAAATATTGTGTACATGTATTTCTCTTTTTAGTTTTTTTTTAAACAATCATTTGCACTACATGTACTTGTATTGGTATATTTACATCACTTAAATTTTCTATTTTTTTTAAAGCACACACGCATACACTTACAGTGTACATACAGGAACCCATAAAATACACTTGTTTACCTTTGGAGGCTTTACATTAAAGTAACTATTTCTTAGTACCAGTTCAGATAAGAAGATTAAAGACTATGTTTACTTAAATTTGCTGATGTTGTTTTCCCCACACCTTAAAGAGGAAAAAAGAATATCAGAGATTGTTTTCACATATAAAGGCTCCCCACTTTACATTAAAATTCTCTAAATTTCCATTTTGAAGAGCATAGTGTCTCTCCACTTCTAAGCAGGTCTGAGAAAGTTCTGTATACAAAGAGCAGGTGATGGGAAAAGGTGCTTTAATTTGGACTAGTGGATGTGATATCTGCAGATAAGGAGAAAGTGGTGGGACAAAATATTTGAAGTGTTATTGACAAAACCTAAGGAGGACTGAAAAGAGAAAACATCAATTGGAAAACATGGCCTTTTTCTCGTTTGATTCCATTCCAAAAGGCTTGAATAATGATGCATTCCCAGAACATATGTAATATAGTTTCTGGGAGTTCTTTACAGAAACTGCATACATGTAGTTTAAACTGGAAGGTTCACAATTTTGGACTCACGGGTGCACAAGAAAGCCAAACCGTATGAGCTACGCCAATCTATATAGTCCACAGATTGAGAGCCATTTGTTTTGAGTTTTTTTGTGGAATAGAAGCAATTTGCTTGATAAGCATTTTATAGGCTAACTTGCAAAACTCTGTTGAAGGTTATTTAGATCTTCTACATGTACTCTGTTTGTCACTGCCTGAGATCTAGAGCAGGCACAAATTGATTTCATTTTGGAGACTACACTTACAACGCCTTAATTTGGTACTGGAGGAAATTAATTTTGACAGAAAATTTTTCCTTAAAAGCATCAAAAATTTTCATCAAGTAGGTGGTTTCGAAAAAGAATTCCCCCATTGTACCAGATTTTATAGTAAATAGGCTTATCAATTTGCACGAGAAAATTATACCTGATTGGAATATTAGAAAAATCAGAGGGCAGTTTTTTGAAATTAAGACACGACCAATTTCCCAGAATTTGTGTTGTTAGAACAGTGTTCTTGGCATAAAACCATTCCCCATTTGAGAGAACTACCCAGTACTTGCAAAGAAGGCAATTTGTCAATAAAATCTTTAGCCTCGTTTGTGGCTAAAATAGCCAGCTAGGTACATACATGTAGCTGAATGTATATTCTGTAGGTCAGAATGAAATTAGGTTAAAATGACATTCCTTTGTTTCTTAACCCTAATTATGCATGGATCATGAATAATTAGGGTTAGATGACAAAGGAAATTGAGAATTAAACTACCTTAAAATTATTTTAACCTGAATTTCATTTTGACCTACAATACTTATAATTACTGTTTGCCTAAATGTTATTCTGATGTTTTTCTTAGGATCCTGTACAGACCGAGTACTGGCGGAAACTAGAGAAAGATGGCATCCTCTGCATGGAACTTGTAGATGATGTCTTTTCCAAGTTTATTCAACAAGGCATTATCAAAGATGACATCTTGAACATGATGGAGCAGTTTGGTTTGATTGCCAAGTTCTCGCTCTCTCCAAGTGATGTAAAGTATTTTGTACCAGCTCAACTGAAGACACCTCTTAAAGACTTTTGTCAAATGGCACCATCTTATGCTGATCCTTGTCCTTTGTATTTTCATTTTGTACACGGCTTTGTCCCTCATGGTCTGTTCTCACAGCTTGTCTCAAAATTCATTCCTTGGTGTTGTAAGACATGGCCCTCGCAGCATCCCAAGCTGTACCAACATGGAGCATGGTTAACAATTGCTATTGAGAAACAAATCCATGATTTCGTTGTCATTTGCAAGAAGAGTTTTATCAAGATCATCCTTAGGCAAAGAATTAATGCACATAAGAAGATAAAACTGGTAGTCCCAGCAGAGGTGTCAGAAGAACTACACATAGCTACACAAGTGCGGGAGTTCTTAGAAGGAACTTTGGAAACCTTGTCACAGGAGCTGCCATACCTGAGTGGACTACAGTACGAGTTGCGTGTAGCCTGCCCTTACTGTCATCCAAAGAGAGACGAGGGTATTCAAAAGTGTTCTAACCATGGCAAATTGTCATGTGATGATGAGAAGTGCTTTTGCCTTCTTCCAGTAACACAGGGTCAACCACTGATTTGTATGCGGAAGGTCTACAATGAAGTGCACACTGTCGATGGACTGGAGAAATGGTTCTTGAAGAGAACAAGCCAGGTACATGATTTATGTAATCTTTACATTTACTGAAATCGTTCAAACTTTAAAAGAAGTGGTCATCCCTTTTTCACCTGAGTGGGGTAGGGAGGATGAGGACTGGCATTGTGATGAATGATGCAATAACGCATCGATTTAGTGGAGGCACGTAGCACTTCAATCTCTTGTGGTAAGGAAGCAATATGAACACAGGATGACAATTTTGTAAAAAAAAAACCTTGTCGAACAACTAGTGGACACTGATTTCAGAGATTTCCATTTACTGAATTTGCTTTTTGAAAACGCTATACGCTCAAATACTCAAGGTGTATTTTAATGCGGACTTAAACGGTTTATTTTAGCACTGTAGTAGCATCAACAGTACAGGCTATTTTAGTACATGTATTTTGGTTTCAAAAGGAAGGGGAGAAATTAACAGGAAAAAGAAGGGGGCTGATGTTGTGTCAAACTCAACTCACGGTCTGCCCTGCGCCTTAGAGACCAGCGTGATGAGGCCAGACCCAAACTTCCACTCGGCCACTTTGAATCATGCAACCTGTGATGTTTATTCGCCAAAAGCTGTTGGTACATTAATACACGGATATTGGTTTTCTTTATGTGTAAGTAAAATATATTTTTGTTTTGTTTTATCGAAGTGTTGGATTCGAAGAGAATATTAAATACTCTAAAAAAGATATTGCGTCAGCCATGGAATCACTGACGTTGCAGGTTTCACTTTGGGTACGTGTGGGTTAATTTAGGCAAATAAAGTGAATTCGTTTGCTGTTTCATGGAAGCGAGTTAAGAGATTCGAAGGAAAATTAAATATTTGCTGAGGTAAGCAAGAGCTTGCCAGAACTTGCAGCGTTTATGTCAATGCTAGGGGACAAAAACACAACCGTTCTAAAATTAGCTGTGGATAGAGTAAACCTCGGATTGTCCGACTTTGCTTGTCCTTAATTTGCTTAGATGTTTCTCGTTATGTCACCAATTGTTATTATTGTGCCAACCAGAGGTTTATTGACTGTTGAAACAATGCATGCTATTGTTCAGTGGCTGGCAAATTTGAATATCAAAAGAAATATGACGTTAATGTTTGTAAACAAGAAACATCGCTATAGCACAAACAAATAGCGATGTTTCTCGTTACATCAACAATTGTTATTATTGTGCCAACCAGAGGTTTATTGACTGTTGAAACAATGCATGCTATTGTTCAGTGGCTGGCAAATTTGAATATCAAGAAATATGACGTCAATGTTTGTAAACAAGAAACATCGCTATAGCACAAACAAATAGCGATGTTTCTCGTTGCGTCAACAATTGTTATTATTGTGCCAACCAGAGGTTTATTGACTGTTGAAACAATGCATGCTATTGTTCAGTGGCTGGCAAATTTGAATATCAAGAAATATGACGTCAATGTTTGTAAACAAGAAACATTGTATTAAATTTTGAATAGCGTAGCTGTTTGTAAGTAGCGCTCTGTATGAATGACCTGAACGTAACACCAAGTCACAAGTCGCATTTAGGCTTGTATATATATGATTATAAGGGAAATACTTCAAGGGTCATCATCCTCGATTCGACTGTAAGGGAAAGACTTCATCATTTTCCCTTCGCAATCCTATCTGACAATTGTGATAACTTAGGCCTGGTTCATACGTCGCATTTCTGCTGTGTCGAATTCAACCCAATTAAGTGCGGCAGGAATGCGACAGCTGATTCAGACATCGAATTTCTGTCAAATTTAGTTCGTTGAATAATGTGTATGTCGGTCAGCGGAAAAATGTTAGAAAAGTTACGTAACTATCTAATATGGCGGACCAAGATCCTCAACGGAGGGTTTTTATTTTGCAAAAAATTATTGAAGGAAGGCGAAGAAGAAGGCTGACAATGCAACAGTATATGCTGCATTGTCTTCAGCAAAAGCATAGATCTTAAAACCGCGCTTTTAAAATTTAAATGTTTTCTTAGTACCACAGTTGCAAAGCAGTGCACATTCCAAAGCAGTCCTTGATGATTCATTGATTACTGTAGACAACACATCCCTTGATCAGCACAAACTGTAATTCCGCACGACTCTTTTACATGAAACTGCTGTTCTAACAACCCAGCGTTTTTATTGAAAGCAATATAATAAATAAATTTCTACCAACTCCCTCGTAGCGATGTAGCGCAGTGGAGTAGACGATTGCCTCCCACATGAGAGGTCGAAACGCTTAATCTTTTTTTAACTTTTTTTTTTTGCTTATTAACGGTTAAAAAGAAAACTTTCACCGAAATAGAGCGTTTGCCTTTCCGATACCTAAAAAACATTTACCAAAACTGAGTTTTTGCTTTCTGATGAATTATTATGCACATTGATCTCCAAATCAAAGTATGTTAGCCTTATTTGAGCACTAAGTTAGTTAAGCACTAAGTGTCAGGTAGAATTGCGAAGGGAAAATGATGTAGACTCTCCCTTATAATCGAATCGAGGAGGATGACCCTTGAGGTATTTCCCTTATAATCGTATTTGTAATAGTAATTGGACCAAGTGGAGTACAATTCAGGGAGTAATCGCACGAGTAATTTCAAAATTGAGCACGATTACTCCCTGAATTGTACTCCACTCGGTCCAATTACTAATTAATCGTATCTATAACAAATTTCGAAATTAAAAATGTATTTTGAGAACTTCTTTTGGGCGAAAATGTCTGTAGCGCTTTTCCTAAGTTTTGAAAACTGTAGAAAACTTAGCTAAGGAAACCATTAAAGTGCGTGCAATTGACGTGAAAATCACGTGGGTATCCAATTACAGGTGTCCGATTACAAAAAGTTCAAATCGGACACCTGTAATTGGACACCCACGTGATCGCGCGCCGATTACGTGACAAATAGGCGTGCGGAGAACCAATCACAATGGAGAATTTTGTTATAGATACGATTAAAGCCTAAATGCGACTTGTGTCCTTGTGTTACGTTCAGGTTAAACGTACAGAGCGCTACTTACAAACAGCTACGCTATTCTTAACTCGCTTCCATGAAACAGCAAATGAATTCCCTTTATTTGCCTAGATCCACAAGAAATACTCGCAAAATTCCAAATAAATTAATGACCGTCGCTTCTGGCTAAATAAACATGCAAAGTAAGCACGATCTTATTTGTCACGTACCCAAAGTGAAAGCTGAAACATCAATGGTGCCATGGTTGACACAATATCTTTTTTAGAGTATTTAATATTCTCTTCGAATCCAACGCTTCGATAAAACGAAAAGAGAATATATTTTACTTACAAATAAAGAAAAACAATATCCGTGTGTTAATGTTCCAACAGCTTTTGGCGAATAAACATCACAGATTGCGATTGTCTCTTTTTTTTCGACGGGACCAAATTTTCATTGTCAGACAAAGAGTATTATATAAGAGCTTTCTTCTGAATCTGACTCTTCCCTCCGTGATGCCGTCTTGGATAGCTAGCCTCAGTTTACGCATGCTCAAAACATTAACATAACGTATGAATTAGATTCGACATGGCAGAAATGCGACATTTGAATCGGTGTCGCATTTCTGTCGGATAATGCGACAAGACAAGTCGAACGTGCGGTAGGAATGCGGCAGCCGATTCAGACGTCAAATTTCTGCCGAATTTAATTTGTTGAATTGAATTCGTCACGGCAGAAATGCGGCGTATGAACCGGGCCTTAGTGCTCGAATAATAAGGCTAACATACTTTGATTTTGTGATCGATGTGCTTAATATGTCATCGGAAAGCAAACACTGTGTTTCGGCGAACGGTTTCTTTATATCTGTTAATAAGCAAAAAAAAAAGTAAAAATAAAAATAAATTCTTGCCTTACAGGTGTCGTACCCTCGACCTCTCGCTAGCCTAGCTGGGAGGCAATCGTCTACTACACTGCACCACCTCGGCAAAAGTAAAAATGTTTTAAAATTATTTATTATATTACTTTCAATAAAAATGCTCGGTTGTTAGACCAGCAGGCTTATGTAAAAAGAGTTACAAGAAATTACAGTTTGTGTTGATCAAGGGATGTGCTGGACTTTGGAATGGACTACTTTGGAATGTGCACTGCTTTGCCACTGTGGTGCTAAAACAGTTAAATTTTAAAAGCGCGGTTATACGATCTAAAAGATCTTCTTGTTTGCCAATTGGTTACCAATTGTGTCTTATTTCAAAAAGTCCAGTCTCTGTCAGGCTTAAAGTCCCATTCTGGCAGAGTTCAACTTACTTTCTGTAGCATTAAACATGTACAGTAGGTGTATTTTTGTTCTCCCGTAGAGTATGGTAGTCCATTGCAGTATTACCCACACCATAAAACATTTATGCGCTTTGGTGGAGAGAAGCACTGTGAAAGCAAAGTGTGTCTCCCATGTACACAACACAGTGACCCTGCCAGGTCTCAAACCCGGACAGTTCAAACAAAAGTCCAGCTTTAATTGTAGGTGTGGTTCTCTTGTAGGATTTGAGTCCTTCTACCACCATTCCCTCTACACAAGATGCACCAGCAAAAGAGAATCAAGGGAAGTCAGGTACAGCATTGAGTGTTACTCAGTTGGCCAGTGAGTGGAACTCGTCTAAGGGAGGCTTATCAACCATAATCAGACAGCTTGCCACGGAATTCGCCCAACACGAACAAGTGAAAGTCACCCTCTTAGTCCCACAATTTTCCTGTTCTGAAGAAGAGAAAAGGAATGCTGAAAGCTGCAATGTTTCCATTAGAGAAGCAGAGGGACGTCCAGGCTACCATGATCCCCTTGACTGGCTGAGTTTCCCACCAGAAGACCTTACCATTGACATCATAGTGGGCCATGGAGGGAAGCTTGGTAAACAAGCCCAATTTATCAGAAAATCTCACAAATGTAAGTGGATCCAAGTACTGCATACTGCTCCTGAAGAACTTGGAATGCACAAAAACTATCCAGAGGCCGTTTCCAAAGGTGAAGAGAAGAGCAGAATTGAAATAGAATTGTGTGAATTGGCAGATGTTGTTGCAGCCATTGGGCCAAAGTTGACAGAGGCATACTCCTCTTACCTGCGCTTTTGCAAGAAACACCAAGACATCATTCAGGTGACACCTGGCACATTCAGTGAGTTTTCAGACATCACACAAGCAGCAAGTGAGCGTGACAAGTTCAAGGTGTTGACCTTTGGCCGTGGTGATCCTGAAGACTTCAGTCTGAAGGGATACGACATTGCAGCTAAAGCAATAGTTGAACTGAAAGACAGCTCATATCATCTGGTGTTTGTTGGTGCACCAGATGGGAAACAGGAGGACGTCACTGAAAACCTTCTACTAAGTGGAATCTCTCGAAATCAGTTGTTTGTCCGAAGATTCATCCAAAGGAAGGAAAGATTGAAAGAGTTGTTTTGTGAAGTTGACCTTATGATCATGCCATCCAGGACAGAGGGATTCGGATTAACTGCACTGGAGGCCTTGTCTGCTGGTCTTCCTATTCTTGTGAGTGGAAACTCAGGATTTGGAGATACATTGCGCACTCTACCACTAGGCAAGCCATTTGTGGTGGATTCTGCTGACCCTAAAGAGTGGGCCAAGGCAATTAGAGCTGTACGTCTGAAAGACAGAACAGAGAGACTGCAGGAGATTCAAAGACTGAAGACATCCTATGAAGAGAACTTCAGCTGGGCGAAACAGTGTCAAGCCCTTGTTGATAAGATGTGGAGTTTGGTTCATGGTAAAGTTTTGGCTTAATTGATTTATTTTTTTATTAAACCTATTTTGAAATCACTGGTTTAATCCTTGTAATGTGATTGGTTCTCAGCGGTGGGATTTATTCACGAATCGCACTATCTTTTGCTCTAAATCACATCTTTTTCTCAGCCAATGAGAATGGGACAGTAAAAAAAAAAACAATCAGATTTTAAGGCTTTTTTAAACTCACCAATCACATTGCAGGAAAATAAAAGACAAAAAAAGCCATTGTTTGGTAAATGTGGCAACTTGGTTCAATAAATATTGGTCCTGACCAAAATCCTGTTCCTGTATTTAGGCTTTCAAATAGGTGGATCTATATTTTTTTAGCTCTTTATCAAGTGTTTGACGAAAGAAATATTGGGGTGGGACTGTTGTGGTTCAAAGTGAAGTTGCCTTGTCTTCCTATAAGAGGGGGGAGGGGGCATGCAGAGATGCTAGTTTGGTGTGGGGACAGATTGATGAATTTGATTAATTCTTTTCATAGCTTCGGAAAAACCTGTAAGTCATGAAGCATATTCCACAAGTCAGAGTAGTGATTCTGTAGAGTCAGCAGTGACACAGATCTCAAGTAAATCTCCACTGTCCCCAGGTAAGCCTGTAGAAACAACACTAGGATGTTGCAATATTTTTTGGAGTGACATTGTTCACATTGAACTGGAACAGGGGGAGCTGTTAGTCCCAGAAATGAGCTATGAGTGTGTGGGAGCCAAAGGGTTTGACATCTCAGCTGTTTTGTCAGATTTTGCCACATTGCTCTACAGTAAATGTTTTATCGGTAATTGAATTAAGGTTAGAATCAGGTGAAGTTCTTTTATATGCAAATCTTATACCTCTTACTAACCGAGTTCGAGGTCCGTACTGTAAGTTATGGACCAAGTTTCGCGCACAGGTCATAAATCGACGGGGAAAAAACGAGGATCCGTAACTTACAGTACAGACAGAGAAAACGAGGTTAGCAAGAGGTATAAGATTTGCATATTCTGACGCACCTCGAAAGTTAGCACGCTTTAATACACAATTTAGAGCAAATTAAAAGAGAGTTAAAACTCTTGCTTGCTATAAAAGTTAAGAACACTTGGAGATAAATCACGAAACAGTTTGGCAATAAAACCAACTTTAAATTTTAGCATACTTCCCGCTAAACTGACCAATCACGGCGCGCGTACTATCTGAGAGAAAAAGCTTATTTACATGAATGTATTAATCTTTTTCCATGGGGCTGTGGATGTGATACTATACACTGCCATTTTACAACTCATTTAATGGAAAATAAGAATTCTAGAAATGAAATATTTTGGTCTCAAATAGGATTCGAAGTAACAGATGTCGCTTTCCCTTCCCACCAAAGGTTCCAGTGAGTAGCCCCTCTACGATAACCTTAATTTATATATGTTTCTTTTTAGATCTGCTCGAGCAAATGTTCATGAATCTTCAGCAAATGCAAGGCGATGTAAGCAAGGTCAACAGAAATACTGACCCGTTAGCAGAGTTGGAGAAGATTGTATCAAACAAAGGATTTGTGATTTCTGACAATGAAGGGTCGGGGAACTGCATGTTTTATGCACTGTCTGAACAACTGAACCTTGTGAAAGGAATCAAGATCTCGCATGGAGAATTAAGACAATCCATAGTGCAGTACCTCAGAAAGAACCCAAAACTGGTAGGTTTAATGTTTTATTTTGTTGGCCCGGTTTAAAATATCTTAACATGTGCTTTGGGAATATGTGGTCCAAGTGATCAGACTTCAGCATTTGTGTCAGCATTTGAATTGAACATGCAGTCTGATAAGATGGTAGAAAACTAAGCATCGCCATACACAGAGATTAGTTATCTTAAAATAATTTGCTGTGAAAATTAAGATTTCAACATTTGGTTCTCCATTACACAGGTAACTTTAGGGAGGGACATTTCTGCCATCACACGTATGTGTGTGTACTGACCTTGTTAAGAGTTAGTCTTTTTATTCTCCCTTCTTACAGCCTGATGGAACAGATCTGTTTAACTTCATCAATGGATATCAGTCTTGGGCTGATTATCTTACAAACATGGAGCAAGATGGCACATGGGGTGATCATGTGATTCTATATGCGACTGCAAACTGCTATAGAACGTACATTCATGTGATTAGCAGTCAGTCAAATCACTGTGACCCTACTATCAGGCCTGATGGTCATGTGATCAGCACCAACCCACTTGTGCTGGGCCATGTTCATGAAGTCCACTACGTCAGCCTGCAACCCAAACAAGGTGAGGCTTTGTGCAACACACTGTGTTATAAGACAGTTTGTTGGTAATGTATAAAATTTCAACTCATACAAGGTATATTTCCTATATTTCTCCTGGGTATGTAACGCCCCCTCCTTTTCAGAGATTTATAATTTTATCATGATTGTAAACAAATTAAATTTTGTATGTCTACTTTGAGTGTAAAATAACCTGTTTTATTCAAGAGAATTATCATTAATTTATTTAACAAATAAAGCCAAAGGCTGATGTATAATTTATGATTTTGATTGAAAGCGTCGAAATATTGAAACACTGTTTTTGGTTTCCTGCATGGCTTTTCAGGTGATCAGATCTTGCAACCAAGATCAAGGGAAAATAATGATAGAATACTGTTCATATTATTACAGGGGTTATGAAAAAATTATGAGTAGATTGAAATAAGATGTAGATCTTTTATCCTCCACTATGTTACATAATCATGAATCAGCAGGTTTTTCTTAGTTTCTATGATTCTCAGCAAACTGCCCAAGGGAGGTTACCTGCACTCTCGTCATCATAAAATCGGGGCTTCTGGTATTTCGCGCGGTCGCAGAGCCGCGAAATCCCGCGAAATTCACAAAAACACGCAAAATACCGTGAAATTCACTTAAAATCGTTGAAATTTCTCTTGGCTGTTGGAGCTGTTTACCTGCCGTTAACTTGCAGATTTATGGTGAAACTATGTCACTGCAACAAGTAAACAACATCCAAAAACTACTAACTACTAAATTATCTGTGTTTTACAACTGAAGTTTGATCGCTCTTCTCCTTTTAAAAACGCGTTGCCGTCCCCCCTCCCCACCCTAAACAATGTTGAAAATCAGGTGAAATTGCAACCAACATTTGTTTTTTCCCAATTTGTCCCAAGACTTTTGTCCATGATTGTAGACTGGTCATTCGCCGCGTTTTTCACGCGTGAAAAAAGCGGCGAACGACCTGGACCGTCTGAGAATCAGGCTAAAAACTACCAGGCATTCATAGATTAATGTTGCGAAAAACTGGGCAGTAACCACGATGTAAAAAGCTTTGCCATTGGCGCATTTCTCGAGCGCATTGTTGTTAAAAGAGCGAATGATGTTCCCCAAAAGTGGCGTCACGGTCCCAGGCGTTCCTATCGTAGACCGTGGAAACTGGGGACGAGAGTACGACAGCTTTCATGCGCTTTTTTGACCCATCCATTAATTTTCGCGTGATTTTATTGGCTACTTAACGTCACGTGGTCTAAATCGCCGGACAGTTATATTTTAATAACTCCCCCCGCGTCGATATTTGTCCTCTGATCTTTTTTCCGTCAAGGAAAAACAGTCAGCCCAAGAATTTCAACTTTTCTTTTCTTCAGTTAACATGGAAGGAAACCAAACTCGTTTTAATGAGTGTAGTGACAGTGACATTGACAATCACCCGTGCATTCGCCATCAGATCACCACTGGGTTTTTTACCATGTTTACGCGAGGTTTAATTGCGAAAAGAAAATTAATGGGAGGGTTATAAAATAAATAAACCCCTTTCTGGCTTGCTGGTATGTCGGCCGATAATGTCCTTGGTTGAGAGATTGTTCTCAAAATTTCACATTTGCCCTCGAAGCTTCGCTTCTCGGCAAAATGTTCATTTTTCTGACAACCTCTCAGCCGCGGACATTATCAGCCGACATACCAGCCGCCTGAAGGGGTTTAATTTATTTACTAAAAAATATCCTGAACAACGTAAGTTA